>CM038678.1:693929221-694524277 GCA_021605205.1 Aegilops longissima | reverse complement strand
GAGAGCCGAGCAGCAGCAATAGATCCGGCTGGTATGGACGCCGCCGCCGAAGGGGCCTCGCACTGGGGGAGAGCCGCCGTGGAGATGTCGCCCGCGTTGTCGGCTTCAAGGTAGCCGCTCCATGGCGGTGCGGGATGGAGCACCGTCGCCACCGGGAGGTCGAGTTAAGGAGAAGGTGTGATGCGATGAGTGTACAACCTCTTTGGTGGCGCCGAGTAGGCCTCAGCTTCGTCCGGGGAGTTAGTGAGGATGATGCGGTTCCGGTGGAGCAGGTTAAGGCGGCGCTATGGGGATGGAGTAGCCGCGAAAGACGAGGCGATCGTCGGAGCAGCTCCTGGGAGGTGGAGGAAGGGGCGGCTGAACCGGCAGGACGGCGAGATGGACGACGAATCCTCATCCGGGGAGGTGGATGAGGGACGTCGAGCTGTTGCGGTGGACGACGTCGTCGGGGAAGAGGCTCCGGCTGGGCAGCGGTGACGTGGCGGACGGAGGAGGGTGGGGTTTCGCGGCTGGAGCGGAGAGGTTATGGCGGCTTGGGATTTCGAATGCGAAAAGGGGGCGATGGGAGGGGGTGAAGCATGACTTAGGGACACGCTTGTCCCAAATGTAGGGTGTGTTACAAAAGTACCCCCCACCGATTTGAACTAGCGGCCCTTTCGGCTCAGGGTTAGAAGGGGATTTCGCGTGTCGGATTTGGCAGGTGGAGGGAGTTTTCGCGTTGTAATTTCGGGATAGCAAGGCGCGGGTTGTGAAGGCGCCAGTTTTGGGAGCACGATATCTGAATTTTCGGGATATAACAAGACGCGGGTTGAATTTTAGGGACAAGCCTAACGTGTAGTAATATTGTACTTGTACGTACCAAATCAATTCACACTTCCCTCAACCAAAAAGAAAATGAAAAAAAATAAAACTATTCACACCACACAAAGAGAGAGTCTTGCCCCGTTTTACTATACAAATGCTATTCAAAGCTACTCCCTCCTTCCATCTATATAGGGCCTAATGCGTTTTTCGATGCTAACTTTGACCAAATATTAGAGCAATGATATATGACATGCAACTTACACAAAGCACACCGTTAAATTCGTCTGTGAAAGGTTCTTTCAATGATATAATTTTCACATTGTGCATGTCATGTACTATTAATCTTGTCAATAGTCAAAGGCGGTCTTAAAAATCTCATTACGCCCTATATAGATGGAAGGCCCTATATAGATGGAAGGAGGGAGTATGAATCCATGTTATGTCCGATTAATTTTTTTCGCTTTGCTGTATAATGCATGTAACCTACTCATACCAACATTTTAGTGCATTCCAAATGTCTATACTACCGCTGCAATTCGAACTAAATTTGAATTCGTTTCTCTATTTCAATAAGAATCTACAATCATGATTGTTGCCAACTTCAACCATCATTCGTGTATTACCTTAATAACACACCACATGATTACTATAGAGATAGATATGAACTATGTGTACTACATGAAATAGAATTCTATTTTCTGAATACACTTGATGTTGATTCCAAATAAGAGTACATTTGATGTACTAACTATATATTCATAATCTAAACCATGTTCCATACGTACACCGTGTTTATCACACAAAGTATAGTGCCCCCGCCCCCTACATTATGACAAATAATTAGACCTGAGTTGCAAAAGCCACACATTAGCCCAAATTATAATCAATGTTGTACATTATGATATCTTCTTCAAGTATCCGTATCCACCTTTTTATAATGAATTATGATCTTTGTTTGGCTTTTACACCTTCACGATCCTCTTCTATTTGTAGCTAGCTAGCGCTAACTTTCTATCGTGCATGCACACGCCCGCCCCCCTCACACACCCTTAGCGTCCCCTCCATCGCGCACATTCATTATTTTTCTTTAGGTCGTCCACCAGCGGTGTGTGCAGGCCCCCGGCTCCTTCTTTCTGGCACACACCGGTCGATATACCTCTCTAGCCAAGTGTGCCTACAACAAACACATATATACTTCCCCTCTTCTCTTCTCACCGTCCATGCCCCCATATGTCCAATACGATTCCACACAGGTGCACACTCCCGCCCCTCTTTTCATTAGTCACATGCTCGCACACTCCTCCCCCCTCGACATGGTAGGCCTCTCGCACCACCTCCTAGCCACACACTCTCCCCATGTCTGCCTCTCCGGACCTTATTTGCTTCTAACACATGCAGGCGTGTATATGAACTGATCTCCCTACATATAGCCAGGTCGACTATAATTCGTTTTCACCAAGCACCAATACACTTACCTCGCTAGTTATGTCTCTCCTTTTCTCGGACACACAACGGTTGATCTTCCTATGTAGTTACGCATGCTTACGACAACCATATCTTCTCCCCTCATCATCCTTGAATACCTCCCGACCCGTCTCTCACACGCACGTGCATAGACAGCCAGACATCCCTCGCCCTCTCTTATTGATATTGCACTCATACCCTCCGTTTGTCTAGCAGGCCTCTCCCACCATTTGTGAGACGCCACTCCACCACCAACCCTCCGACGCTCTACCTTTGTCTTTTTCCAAACCTTATTCCTCTGCTACACATATCCATGGATGTCGATCGATCTCCCTCAATACATAGCTAGGTATCTCTCCTTCCCCAGACATATACTAGTCGACCGGTCTCTAACCCCCCCCCACACACACACACACCGATAGTCGAACGTTGTAGGTAGGTATCCATGCCACGGAGAAGAACTGCACCTCTGCCCTCTCAAATTCCAGTAGGCCAGCCGCCCTGTATCTTTGATGTGGGCAAACAAAAATTCGATGGCACTCTTTATCGATCAGGCAGCCACACAGTTCATCCCTGTTTTCAGTTCTATCGATATCTCACGTCCATGACTCCGTTTCACACACATTGCATATGTTACGTTTTTCTGATTGAGATATCATCAACACATTGCCTCTGTTTCACACAAACCATCTCTCTCACACCCACCCACGTACGTACCTGCACCTAAAGAAGAAGTGCACGCAGGACACACGTACTCACGTCTCGTTCCCGGCCACACCCGCGCGGGTACACGGTGGAGTTCGTTTCTGTACGAAAAGGAAGCCCACGTGATAATTTGACGCGTGTAGCGGTTGTTTACTCGAAGGAGGGTCGGGTACCACGCCTAGAATATAAAACGATTGCCGTGGGGAAAATGGAAAAATGGGTTTGTCTCTCGTGAGTCTCGTCACACAATCTCACACAAGGCCGCCATGGCCTCTCTCTCTCAGCGTTGGTCAGTGATCCGGCCGCATCCCGTCCGCCGGCGGAAAGGGAGGATGTGCATCGTCTCTCCGTTCGACGGTGTTGAGGCAGCTCGTCCCAATTTGCGGTACCTGTCGTTCTCTCTGACCAAGCTCCAGCGCGGTAGGGCCTTCGCCACTTGCTCGCTGCCGCAGTATGGGCAGATCCCGGCCGCCGGCGCCCTCCTAGTAACATCCCGATGACCCTCAGGTACAGCTTCCTCCGGCCTTGCCTCACTGCCCATCTTCCCACATTGCTGCATGTGGATCTTCTTTAGTTGTTTGCTTAAATTGTATCTCAGCCGGCGTACTTTCCATCTTGCAATCTCGTCCTCAAACCATTTTTGATAAACAACCATGTGCTATCTTTCCCTTTTTACATGGAACATGCTTCTTTTTTGTCGGCATATGTGTCTTCAACTCGTGTTAGTGGGCGGTAATTGTTTCCTTTCGACCTCCTTCTGCAAACAGGGCTATCCATTTTCACCTCGTTGCTATTGCGACCTTTTGGTGAACTGCACAAATCACTTTTCTGAAGAGTGTTTTGTGCAGTTCCGCCAAAATGTCACACGGGCAACGTTTTTACATTTCTGTGGGACTGCGGAAAGGGAGATTGGTTTTGCTATCCTCCTCATCCAACTCCGTGCCTAATCTTCTCCGACAAGAAGTTAGTCCTAAAGAGAGATTGTAGAGGTGATCGGCTTCTATTTATGTGTGTTATGTTTCATCATCTAGTTCCACTATTATTGTAATCACACTGACTGGATATCTTTGCAAACAGGAATGGTCCGCCCGAAGTGGAGCTGCACAAAATGATCGGATTGTGGTGTCCTTCATACAACTCTTTTTTGGCTACAGAGCTGGGTGAAACTAGCTGCCAAGCAATGAACACTGTGCCAAGGAAATGGAGCCAGGCCTACGAACAACATCGATCAATTATATTTTTTTCTTTATTTGTACACCTTCTCACAACTTTGTCTTCAGTTGTGATGTGAATATTGGCGCTGATCTACGAACCATTGAGATGCATTAGCCATGGTAGTTTCATTTGTATTTGATGGAATGTTGTAACGAGATAATCTCGAGGCAAGACACATGAATCCTAAGTTGAAACCTTTTTTCCTCAAGGGAACCAGAGTTGAAACCTTCATAGCATCACAGTACAATTTCATCAAAATTATGCGTACATATAAACAAATCTGAAGGATTGATAGCAATGCGAAACAATTCAACTTCGTTTCGCTGACATGTTGGACATCCTTCATCCGGCTCCACCTGCCATGCAGCAATATTGAGTGCACAACACAACTTCAGGGAAAGATTCACCCCGGTTGTTGCGCCGCAGTAGTAATGACTAGTGAGCAGTCAAATCACAGAGCCCCACCTTCGCCACAGTAAGTTGCTCGGACGAAGCAACTAGCATTTCTCTGTTCCTCGAATCCGCTGGTACTCCCATATTCCCACAGTAAAGTTGCTCGGGCGAATCAACCATCACTATATCCGCTCATGTGTGATGACCACAGGAGCTATCCATTCAGATTGCATGTTAAAAAAATAAAGGTCGATAACTAATGCGGCAAACTTAAAAAAAACTAATGCGGCACTTCGGGCCAACGCGGCCAGATCGCATTTTGCACGATAAATTACACACCATGTTTCGTTGACATGTGGTCCCGTTCCAACATATCAGTGAGACGACGGCGAGTAGTAGGAGTATTTCCGAACCGACGTGTAGGTCGGAGCGCCCCTTCGTGAACCGTGGCAATCTGGCAACCGTCCACCGACGCTTCGCCTTTCCCTCTCGATTTGGAACTGCTGTCGCAAGCTCTTCCTCTCCCTCCTCCATTTTCCTTCAGCCCTTCACGCTTTCTTCTGCGATTGTTCGATCGTTTTCTCCATGGAGGGAACACGACGGAAACGACCCCGTTATTCTTGCCCCGATCTGAAAGATGACGTGGTGGAGGAACTCATTGATCGGTGCGCCGTCATCACCTCGGCTAGCATGGCAGGTTCGTTCAAGCCCATTCTTGACTCAACTAATAACATCATTACAAGGAACCCAAGAGTCAAGGAACGGTTTGATCTCCCCTATCTTCTTCGCCGTGACCCTGATGACCGGCGCCGTCACGACGGAGGCCTCGCCCTGTGCAAGTTGATGCCGCTTGATAATGATACGTATGATGTTAAGATGCCATCGCTTGAGGGCAAGGCCTGGGCAGGCGCAAATGGAGATTGAGTTGTTTACATTGGGTCCAACTGCGAGTGGGAACTTGTGAATGTGTACACTCGTGACCGGGTTCCACTTCCAAAAATCTCAGCAGACTGCCCAGAGGTTGAGCACACCGGTATTGTACGCACGTTCAAATACAATCATGGTGACTGTCTTCTATGGAAGATAGCAATTTCTCGAGTTCCCACCCGCTCTTGTACGTGCATTGCAATAGGTTATCGGATGAGGCCAATCATCAACAATAGTAGTACACTATTTGTACTAGCTTCACATGCTTCGCGCGTCGTGCGGGTGTTTTTACTATAGACATATTGTACTACGTAACTAGCACCACGAATCCTCGATACTAGTAGTACTATATAGTAAGTAGTAGTAGGAGTAGTAGGGTGGCATGGGCCAGAACAAGCATTCACGTCCAGGAGTACGGCACACGCCACCAGCACGACTTCCATCTGACACCATATTTCATGGAGTCCGTGCTAGAGCAATCTCTTCAACCTCATCGTTTCTCTAACTCAGCCATCGCGCGGCGGGCGAGGTGGGGGTTTGCCGATAGTCGGTTTCCTCAACTGCGGTCCCACTTGTAAGGCCAACTCCAACGCTCTGTAAATATATGGATGCACTCTTCTTCCCAATACAAAAACTTGCATCCATTCTACTCCCTCTGTTCTACTACCTATGTCCTGGTTTATAGGTCCCCTTTGTAGTTTGTGTCAAATTTTGACTAAAGATTTAACTAACAAAATGTTAATGCATGTCAAGAAAAAATATCTCATTGGATTCGTATTTGAACATAGTTTTCAAAAATATAATGTTTGGTGATATGCGTAAACATTTTGTTAGTTTAATCTATGGTCAAAATTTGGCACGAAATATAATGGGGACCAATAAACCCGGACGGAGGTAGTATTTGTCAAAATATATATGTATCTGGACATGTCTTAGTATATAGGCACATCCATTTTTGGAAAAATGTAAGTCAAGTATTTTGGAACGGAGGGAGTACACAATAAAAAATTTAAGTTAGCACAACTAGTCTAATCCGAGAGCACAACCGAAGATTTGGTCGGGTTCTTCCTCCTTTTGCCGACACGTGGGACATCCAGCATCCAGGTCATGTCATGAAAGAAAATAGAGTGGTAGTTGATAAGTTGAAGCCACGAGATGTGCATCTTGGGTTAAACTGTAAATAGAATCTTACTACTCTTGAGTAACTCCAAAAGCGGCCACCGAAGATCTTTCTTGGATTTGTTTTTCATCACCAGCACGTCGAGGTGAAAGATGTGCAGGTTCAGTAGGTCCTCTTGCGTTTTCACTCACATGTGGGGCCGCATGTGAGCAAACAGACGATGGGGTCCGCGCCTCCGCTGGCTGGCTGAGAAGAGAGATAGAGGAGTGCTGAGCACAGACTGCAGGAAATTTGTTCTACGTAACCAGCACCTTGATATTCGCATGTGGTTGTTTCTAGAATAAAAAAAGGAGGTACCTCTACTTATGTTACTCCCACTACCCGCCTAAGGTTAGTAGGTGACCTTGCTCTTGGCTCTTTGCCTCTTCCGGAAGTCGATGGTTCTACAGTAGTGCTTCTGGCAATCTGACACCAAATGAACTGCTGCACGTCCACCGCTTGTAAGCAAAAGTTTCTCCTCGTGCTGCGAGCCACCGCGCACGCGTTGGTGAGGGAGAAGGCGTAATCAAGCTTCTCGTCGTTCTGCGAGTTGATGGGACACATCAAAGTTATTTACTAGTAGTACATACTCTCTCCAAAAAAGGGATGACCATGTCATTGCTACCATCCCGTGCTCCGTCGTTGAGTACGTGCACTATTCACGTGCCATTCACGTGCCATCGAGGAGAAAAAAATATTGCGTAGGTGCCATCGAAGTGACGACTCACTTACGGAAAAGGGTTTCCCCGCTTCCCCAAGACGACTCACTTACGCATCGCTTATCGATTATCTCCATTTTCTTGCATGACACGTGCACCTTGATGCTAGATGTCTCGCGTGTTGGGAAAAGGATGAACAAATCTCACATAAAAGAAAAGAGTTGAAGGGCATAGATTCCCGACGACCGAGGAGGAGCAAGGAACCTCGCGGTGGAGCGTCTGCAAGGAACCTTGCGCGTTTTCCCCTGTTTTTTGCCGCCTGCCCACCTATAAACAACTAAAAGAACATGAACTTTTCTCTAACCACTAGAAATGGTACATCAGGATGCTAAGTTGAAGATGTTTTATACTCCCTCCGTTCCCAAATATAAGTCTTTTTAGATATTTCAATAAGGGACTACATACGAAAAAAAATGAGTGAATCTACACTCTAAAATATGTATACAAGCGAACGCACTAACTCCATCCGATCCAACTCATGCACATACGCGCACAGCATGGAGCACACAACGCACGTACACAAGACGTGCATGCACACACACTCGGCCGCAGAATGCACGTGAATAACCCATGCATGCGCATACACTCGGCTGCATGGAGGCGTGCGCCATCCGCGGCGACGTCCGGTTCGTCGTGCTACGGCGAAGCTCGCACGCAACGGTGCATACGCATCTATTGCAGCACCTCTTTGCCGTCGTTGCTCAACTACTAGTCGGAGACGAAGACGACCGCAGCCTCGGCCTTAGAGCTAGCACCGATGGAAAAACACGCACGATGCACACACACGAGCACATACGGAGTGCCCACGACGTGGTGGTGGTGCGTTCCCAGTCGCCTCTACTCCTTCTGCGCATGTTGTCTATCAAGGCGGTTGCATGCTAATGATGATGTGGGTGAGATCTTCTAGGACTCACATGATGACGAGGAAAATTATGAGACACAATGTGACGTACACCATCAAGGTCCACGGTCAAGGGGGTGCTAGCAAGTGCTTAGATGTGCTTAAGCAAGTACAATAGAGCTGAGTCAGCGGACTATAAGGAATAAACAGTACAGTATATTTCTGCTTAGTTGGAGGAAAGAGAAGGTAACCGGGCTCTTCGTGAAGAGCCAGCTCTAGCACGTGCTCCTAGGCACTTTGTAGTACATGTTGACTACAAGGTGGGCTGTAGGCTTATAGCCAGCAACTGGCTATACTATTAATGCTCTTTATATGAGCTGCTAAGTGCATTAAATGGCTTAGTAACTCAAGTGTTCAATGCATAGGTGCTTAGTTTATTGGTGCCACATCATACTTTATGCCTACGTGGCAGGCTTAGCAGCTATACATGGTGGAGCACTTTGGAGAGGCCAAGGCTGGTCATAGTGGGGAGTAACTTGTCTTGTAACATATTACTATGTTACTCTAAACATCTCTATAAACCGGAAAGGAGGAGTAGTAACATACACTAGTGTCATATGCAGAGTATGGGAGCACATGATATTTCCCCGTCCGGACCGATCCCAAGTTGGCTTCTCACCTTCTTGGCCCAACAAAAACCCCTCCCCCTCCTCAAGGCTTCCGCTTGGCGCCTTGGTGAGCCCGCCGCTCCACATTGATGGCAAGTCAGGGCGACGCGACCTCTCACTGCTTCCGCCGTTGAAGCGACGCGCCGCCCGAGGGCACCGCCCGCTGCACGCCTGGCATTTCAAACTACACAGTGGGTAGTAACTTTTAGAGCAAGTACTACTATAATTAGATGACATAAGCAGGCTATAAGGATTTAAATATAGTATTTGTGCTTAGATGAAGGAGAGAGAAGAGAAGCGGATTGTAAACTTGTAGCCGGTTGTACTCCAACATACTCTACTTTGTGAGACAAAAGGTGGGGCCATTATTAATGATATTGTATTTATACTAAAGGGACTAACGGACGCCTTAATTACTCCTTTTTTTGAGACAAACCTTGGTGGGGCTATTATTGACTCTTTTTTTGAGATATTATTGACTTGGACGTGGGGTTTGGGGGCCAATGGCCTACTATTATACTCCGACCTGACATGCTCTACCCTAGCCGCCGCTGTATCATATGGTTTCGCACCGTTCCAGATCTTAGCGCTGCCACGCAATTCTTCTCCAGCCCTGCTTCCGGCGTGCACCGCGAGAAAGGACAGCAGTCCTCCGAACCCCGCCTTTCGTTATCCTATACGGGAGAGGGGCGATCAGGTTTTTGGGGAGAACACTCCTGTGACTGCTGCCAACGACGACTTCCTCAACGACAGCCTTCTTCCCGACCTCGGTAACCTCTTCATCAACGACATGAGTGACAACATCAACCACATCGGTTCTGCTCCCGCTGTACAGTATGTGATTCTGTCCTCCTGGTTTAGTCCGCATCATTACTTTGATGTTTGCAATTGTCGTCATGATCTATTTACTGCTGATTCGGATTAAATCTCATACTAAATTTCTCATATATTCAACAATCCAATCCAAAAACCTGATCACAGGCAATTTACTCCGAGTTGTTTTGCTGCGCTTTTGAAGCCGCCTACTTTTAAGGGGGTGCAATATAAAAGGTGGCGCACAAGAGCAGTATATTGGTTTCAGATCATGTGCTACTATGACGCCACTAAGGGTAAGCCTGAGGGCGATCTTAATCCTACACAGCAGGAAGCTTTTCAGAACATGGATACCCTCTTCAAAGTCGCCCTGCTGAGTGTTCTTGACGATTCCATTGTGGATTTGTATATGTTGTTTGACAGCGGCAAAGACATGTGGGTTGCGCTCGAGGCCACGTTTGGGTCCTCGGGCGCTGGCAACGAGTTGTACGTCATGGAGCAATTCTGTGACTACAAGATGACTGATGAGCGCTCTGTTGTTCAGCAGACTCATGAGATATAGTCACTCTCTAAGGAACTTGAGTACTTTAAGTGTGTGTTGCGGACAAATTTGTTCTTTGGGACCATCATTGCCAAGCTTCCACCTTCGTGGAACGATTTTGCTACTTCTCTGAAAAACAAGAGACATGAGTTTTCTGTTTTGGATCTCATTAGCACTCTTGATTTTGAGGAGAAGGCGAGAGCAAAGACACACATGCTCGGTCGCCGAGGGAGCTTCTAGTGCCCACATGGTACACGAGAAGAACTTCCAGCCCAACCAGCCCCAAAACAACAAGAACAAATCTCAGGGGAAAGGGAAATTTGATGCAAAGAACAAGCCGTCACATTCTACCAACTTCAAGAAGAATTCTCATAACGGGAAGCGATACAAACCTCAATTTTGGTAGCACCGCACAAAATTTATATGGCTGCATCTACCTGCTGTCAGCTAACCTCATGGTGCTCCAGGTATTCCTACATTTTTAACTAGGTACAATGACCACCACAAGATGAAATTAGCTTATTCGTACATTTACTTGCTGAATGCAGTGCGGAACGATCCTGTCATGTCTGGAGGAGCAAACAAGCAGTGCAGCCGAAGGTGGAAATCAACCAATGACTTATGACATTATATGTAATCTTCCTCAGGCAGGTTAGTATCCCCTTCGTCCAGATGATCGTGTTTTGTCATGCCGAGCTATTTATATGTGCTACTGTTTTCCAACACCATTTAAGTATAGCTACTGTTTTCCTATCTTTTCAGATTTAGGACAATGAATAGGATATCAGGGGAACTGCACAATATGGACCCATGTTGAGGCATCTCTATTGCCTCATGTGTTTGCTGCAAATGTGTCAGCATCAATTGCAAGATGAGGCAGCTAGATAGCTGTGGAGTTGCCAACATGCTCAAAGTGCTCATAACATTGAGAAGAAACAAGCATGCCAGAAAATTAATGCGTCATGTAGGAGGCCCTTTGCTCAGAGAAGCATCGACCGATTTTCTTTATTTCCACACCTTCTCACAGTTTTGTATATTGGTTATAGTATGGTGAATCATTGAGATGCATAGACATGCTGAACTTTTGTTCTTCTGAATGTTAGTTTAATGTGAGTGTTTGCATCCAGTACTGCATCCTCTAATTTGGTGGATGCACACAGAGAAAATAAATCTCCTTAATTTACTCCATAACCACCCTATTAAATAGGCCTAGTAACAAACCAGGCGCATGCAGTGGCCGGCGGGCACATGCATCATGCATGCATGGCCAGTCATGCAGCAATGCAAAAGAAGAGAGCGGTTCTTGGGAAAAAGCGAGTAGTTAGTGCAGCGTGCCTTATAAACACGAACAGCTCGCTCTCCCGCTTCCGTCTCCCCACCCAACTCCCCGCTCCCCAATCTTCCTCACTCGTCCGAAAACCCGCCACCTTCTTCCTCACTCATCTGAAAACGCCTGCTCCTCTTCTTCCACTCCTACAGAAATCCCCAGCCCTCCTTCTTCCCCTTCAGACTTGCCACTAGGCTCGTCTCTGGCTACTCTGCTCAAACCCGTGAGCTCGGCGCGACGTCCACAAGGAAAATGGAGTCGGCTGGCCCCAGCGCCAAGAAGATGAGGCTCCTGCCAGCGGCGATGCCGGTTGTAGATCCCGCACCCGGTAGCGCAGGGAGAAGTGGCGAGCCCCCCCCCCCCCCACCAGGATCTGAGGAACCGGTAGAATCTCCGGTGGACCGCATCAGCGATCTCCCGGACGTCATCCTTGAGGAGATCATCTCGCTTCTCCCCACCAAGGATTGCTGCCGCACACAAGTCTCAACTCGGTGGCACCCTCTATGGCGCACCACGCCCCTCAATCTTGACTGTCGTCAGATATATGTCCTTCATGAATTTGATCTCATCAGAGCCATCGTCTCTTCTCACCAGCAGGGCCCCGTTCAATGCCTCTACATCCCGACAAGCTACCTGCTGTCCATACCCGGCAAGGTGGACGCTTGGCTGACATCCCCTGAATTCGGAAAACTCCAGCAGTTTGAGTTCTACCATTACCACGAAAATTTCATACCACGAACATACCAAGAATTCGTGCCCACACCACCGTTGTCCATCTCGCGGTTTTTCTCCTCTCTCCACACCGCCACCTCCGCCCGGTGCCATCTACCAGACGATCTGGTACAAATGCTTCAACTCCCACTGCTAAAAAAACTTTCGCTTGTGGTGGTTTATCTGTCGGAGGCCTCACTGCACATCATCATCCACTCTAGTTGCCCTGCCCTGGAGCGCTTGCTGATTGATTTGGGAATAGAAATCGGTATCAGTTGTCTCCAAATAAAGTCGCCTCACCTTAAAAGCATTGGAATTTGTTTTGAAGGATAGCAACTCATCATCGAAGATGCCCCTTCACTTGAAAGGTTGCTCCTTCATAATTGTTATACACCGTCAGAAATAACTGTCGTCTCTGTGCCCAAACTGGAGACCTTGGGTGTAATTCGTGACCCCTTTAATAATCACAAGGAGTTAGTGTTTGGCTCCTCACCTTTTCAGGTACCGTATATTATCATCTACACATTTGTAATCATATGCTGCATTTTTCATTTATGCGCATAAGTTTTATATCATATTGGAGTACACTTTGGGTACTAATATTATGTTATATGCTCAATGAAGAGTTCGTCCATTGATAGCATATCAATGCTGCTGGATTCTGTCAAGATCATATATATCAGAATGTATAGTTTTGATCTGGACATAATTATTGGCTTGCTGCGATGCTTTCGATCTCTGGACAATTTATACATAGAGGTGATGATTTCATGCACATTGAAAGCCTGTATATATTGTACTAGAATTAACTGTTCAGCTGTCCTTCTTTCGACATACTCTTTTTTCAGACCTTAACTGTTTTCAATCTTCATGTCTACTTAGGCAGAACCACATGGACAAAAAAATATAACCAATCATTGGCGTAATAAGCACAAGGATTTTCTCAGTTCTCATGACATTCGTTTGAGGACAATAACAATGGGACGATATGCATCCAACTAGGCAAACAGAAGCTTTGTCACATTCTTCCTGTTGAATGCGAGAGTACTATTGTCCATGAGGCTTAATTTTTACAGCAAGAGATTTCTCACGGACGAACATGTTGAACAGCAAAAAAAGAAGTTTCAGGTGGACAAATGGGCTTCTAAACGTGCTCGGATTCTATTTACAACAAGTTATAGACATCCTAAAATAATTTTTTTGCACAGGATGTCGATTTTATGGATCAGACCGATCCATTTTTTTGTGACTGCAAAAAAGAGTGGTTGGGTTAGATGTTACTGTCATGTTCAATCTGGGTTTTGTCTAAAAATTTGATGAACCATTAATCCTTGGGCTTTTTGTACCATTTGTATGCTTGACTTGCATGTTGTTGCCCTCGTACTCCCCTCGACCTGCCACTACACTGCCGCATCTTTCATGAATGCTGTTCGTTCCTGTCCGAGGCCTTGCCGTCGTTCTCCGGCTTCGTTAGCTCGCTGTGCTCGCCGCCGTCTGGTGTTGTCAACATGGTCAACAACCAAGAGGAATCAGGAGATGATTTGACGTGGACAGTCGACAAGAGGGACCCACCAGGTCATTGCATTTCGCAAGCGGTGCCTCATTATTACAAGCCAAAACAATACTTCCTCCTAATTGTTTGACAACTAGGTTCCACGCCATTGTCAATGTAGTCAATAAACGAGAAAATTACACAACGAGCGGATAACACCAGGGACCCAGCAGCTCGCCCAGTTGTTTTGCGGGGGCTGTGGCCCGTCTAGCCCACGCTTACGCTTTTATTAAGCACATGATGAGCCCAGTTGATATTTTTTTCTTTCTGAAATTGGATAGCCCAGTTCTTTTTTTTGGAGAATACCAAAACCGAGGCCTAGTTGCTTTTCTCAGCCCTGCTGGGCTGCAAATCTTTCAAGATGAGGAGGGATAAGAAATGGGCTTCCCCAGAAAACGGGCTATAAGTAGTAAGAAATGGGCTGTAAATTTTTAAACCAAAGCCAACCAGAAATTGCATTAAAATATCATTTTTCAGGATTTCTCTACTCTCTACTCTTATAAAAACCAAAGCCAACTGGCAATTACATTAAAATATCATCTTTTCACCCACAAGATAAACTACTCATACAAATGCATCTTCATGTTCCGTGCAACGAACGGGCATCTTGCTAGTTAAGATTCTAAATTTCATTCATTTTTTTGTGGAGAATTGTTTTTTGAATTTTATTTTGATATATTTTTTTGAAAACAATTTTTAACGTGACTCAAAATTTCGTGATTAAAATAGTTCGTACCCCACCAAAATATGCAAAATTTCGTTGAATTTTTTAGCAGTGCCCAGAATATATGTTCTGTAATGCTAATAAAAAGAATATGAGCTTCAAATATCCATAAGAATTAGCAAATAGGCTATAAATTATTGAAAATAATGGCTAATGGGCTGTATGCTGTTTTCCACAGATTTGGAGGCTGACTTCTGGGCCTACTAGGTTGACGATGACGCTGTCCTAAATTTTTTTTGACGCGTATGCAAGGCTTTGTCAACTTAGTCAACACACTGCAGTGACTGTTGGGGGTTGAGATCCTCTGCAGTACCGTATGGTGCTGTAGTGTCGATGACATGTGGGGCAAGGTCCCACATGGCGATGTTGATCAGACAGCACCGTCTGATCTGCAGAGGATCCTAACCCGGTAGATGTCCATCCAACGACCGCCGTGCTTCTTCAATCTCTGATCTTCCTGCTCCTGCCGCCCAAACCAGCGCCGGCGGGACTGCCTGCTCCCTCCTCCCGTGGCTGGTTGTGCTACCGCCAGGCCATCCCTCTAACCACCCACACATCCTGTTATTTTCTGGCGACGTCAGCCTCACCCCGCAGCCGACCAGTCAGTGCTCGTTCTCCCCTCAGCGTGGGCATCCGCTGCGGTGGCTTCGCCGGCTCCGGGTGGTTCTCTTCCTGGGCCCCGCCCTCGTCCACCGCGTTTGTGCTCTCGGCGCGGCAAGGTCAACATGGTCAACAAACAAATGCCATCAGAAGAGGCTGACAGTAGGGGCCCACACAGGAAAATGCCTCCTTATTACGCGCAAAATAATGATTCCTCCACCTGATAGCTGGGACCCGCCGGAAGCGTCTCTGTATTTCCCAAAAAAACGTTCCCCCCGCTATCAGCTCGGACCCACCGGAAATGCCTCCTTATTACGCACAAAAAAATGAATACTCCCCCTGCTAGCTGGGACTCACCTTGGTGGGAGGCTGACTTGTGGGCCTACTAAGTTTACGGGGACGGAGGGCTTTGTCAACTTAGACAATATGAACGACTCTAGCTCCAATGACCGTACGATGTCCATCCAATGGCCGTAGTGCTTCTTGAACCTCTAGTCTTCGTGCTCCAGCCGCCCAAAGCAGCGCCGGTCGTGCCACGTGCTCCTGCCTCCCGTGGCCGGCTGTGATGCCGCGGAGGCCTCACCGCCCCCTACTACTCCCACCGCTGGCCAGGCCATCCCTCTACTCGCCCACACCCCCTGTTATTCTGCGGCGACGGCAGCCTCACCCTCGTACTCCTCTTCGCGTGAGCATCCACTGCCGCGTCTTCCCTGGCTCCATGTCGTCCCCTTCCTAGGCAACCGTCGTCCACCGCCGTGGTGCTCTCAGAGCGGCGTGGTCAATGTGGTCAACGACCGACTTCCATCGAAAGAGTACTGTGCGTGTAGAGGCTGACAGCTGGGTCCACGATGGCCGCAAGGAAGTGCCTCCTTATTACGCGCAAAATAATTATTCCTCCACCTGACAGCGGGGACCCACCGGACGGGCCACCGTATTTCGCGAAAAAAACATTTCCCCCTGACTGCTGGGACCCACCAGCTACATCTTTGCATGCAAGGAAGTGCGTACAGGCAAAAAAAATGATTCGCTCCCCTGACTGCTGGGACCCACCAACTACATCTTCGTACGCAAGGAAGTGCGTCCGGGCAAAAAAACAACCGCCCGACTGCTGGGACCCACCAGCTACATCTTCGAGTAAGGAAGTGCGGCGGTACCGGGACCCACCTGGTCGAAGCATACATAGCGTTGTCATTCTGGTCGCGAACGTGTACCTACATAATGGTTGTAGTAGAGGCGCGCACGTACACGTACGTACAGCGGCGAGGGTGCAAGAATGAAAATACGGCCACGTACGTACATACGAGCAGGGTCTCGAACGCCTACTCACGCATACGTACATGGCTGGGTCAGAACGGAGAAACAGCGTCGTCGTCGTGTTCATGGGGAGGCAACGGAATGCGTCGTGTATTCATCGGGAGGCAACAGAGCGCGTGGGAGCCAACCGGCTGGGTCAGAACGGAATGCGTGGTCGTGTTCATCGGGAGGGCTTGCACGGAACAAAGCGATGGAAGCGAGGCTGGCGCATCGCGACAACGGAGGAAACGGCCTTGTGTTCGACCGCCATGTTCAAACGGGTCCTGTTGATCGGGAGGGCTGGCGCGCATCAAAAACGGAGGAAACGGACCTCCTACGGTCAAACGGGTCTGTTGATCGGGAGGTGTGGCATACCGCAAAATGGACGAAACGGACTTGAGTTGGAGCGCCACGGTCGAAATTGGGGGTGGCGTATCGCAAAACAGGACTCCACGGATCTGTTCATCTCCACCGTCGACCTCCTCCAGCCTCCACGGGCTACCGTCGACCTCCTCCAGCCTCCACGGGCTCCTGCTCATCTAGCCTCCACCACGTGCTACTCTACCGCCTTTGCTCAACCACCCTCCACGGGCACCCTCCACCGTCTCTGCTCATCCAGCCCTCCACACCACGGGTTCCTGTTCATCCGAGGCAACGCCACCGCCACCGCTCATCCAACCCCCCGCAACACTCACCGCCACTGCTCATCCCGAGGCAGCATCGATCGGCTTTAGTTAGCAGCAGAGCGGCGAATCGCCCATCGGGTTCGATTAACAGCCATCGATCGATCGCTCGGGTTCGAGAACGCGTAGCTGCAGTGCAATCGCTCGGGTTCAGTTAGACCCCAACGCCTCGCTCGGCTTCAGTTAGAACCAAAGCCTCGCACACACGCGCGTACGTACGAGAGAAACGCGCATCACTTGGCCCCGACCTCCCATCGTAACCGGCAACTCCCCGAAATTTTCCTCCCCCTCGCTTCTACCACGGTTTTTTCCGTCATGGACGGCCCAAAGAATGTCATGCAGCTGCGTTTCCGGCCCGCCCAGGACGAAAAGCCCATTTTCTGTCATGATTTTTTGTCATAGAAGTAGGAGCCCACCACATCTATGATGATACCGGGTTTTTTCACAATTATCGTCATAGAAGTGTCATATGTACGATAGAAAAAAATTCGTTCGGCCCAAAATGTCACGGATGTGTCTATTTTTGTAGCGATGCAAGTCAAATTCTTGGAGCAAGAGAACCCATCTAATGAGTCTAGGCTTAGCATCTTTCTTTTCCATAAGATATTTAATAGCAGCATGATCAGTGTGAATAGTAACTTTGGAATCAACAATATAAGTTCTAAACTTATCACATGCAAACGCAACTTCTAAGAACTCTTTTTCAGTAGTAGAATAATTTCTCTGGGCGGTATCAAGAGTATTACTAGCATACTGGATAACATTCAATTTCTTATCGACTCTTTGCCCTAAAACAACACCTACAGCATAATCACTAGCATCGCACATAATTTCAAAAGGTAAATTCCAACCAGGTGGCTAAACAATAGGTGCAGTGATCAAGGCTTTCTTAAGTGTTTCAAATGCTTCTACACAATCATCATCAAAGACAAAAGTAATATCTTTTTGCAATAAATTAGTCAGAGGCCAAGAGATTTTAGAAAAGTCCTTAATGAACCTCCTATAAAAGCCGGCATGACCAAGGTAACTTCTTATACCTTTTATGTCCTTGGGACATGGCATCTTTTCAATAGCATCAACTTTGGCCTTATCAACTTCAATACCTCTCTCGGAGATCTTGTGCCCCAAGACAATGCCTTCATTAACCATAAAGTGACACTTTTCCCAATTCAGGATGAGACTAGTGTCTTCACATCTCTGCAAAACTCGATCAAGGTTGCTCAAACAATCATCAAAAGAGGATCCATAGACGGAGAAGTCATCCATGAATACCTCACAAATCTTTTCACAAAAATCAGAGAATATAGCCATCATGCATCTTTGAAAGGTAGCAGGTGCATTACATAAACCAAAAGGCATACGTCTATAAGCAAAAGTACCAAAAGATCAAGTAAAAGTAGTTTTAGATTGATCCTTTGCTGACACGGGTATTTGAGAGAAGCCAGAATAACCATCTAGAAAGCAAAAATGTGTGTGTTTGGATAGCCTTTCTAGCATTTGATCAATAAAAGGTAAAGGGTAATGATCTTTCTTAGTAGCTTTATTTAACTTACGAAAATCAATTACCATCCTATAACATGTAATAATTCTTTGCAGGATCAATTCATCTTTATCATTAGGAACAATGGTAATACCTCCCTTTTTAGGGAGACAATGGACAGGGCTTACCCATTCACTATCAGCAACGGGATAAATAATACCTGCCTCAAGGAGCTTTAGAATCTCCTTTCTTACCACTTCCTTCATTTTGGGATTTAATCGTCTTTGAGGATCTCTAACTGGTTTGGCATCTTTCTCCATTGAAATTTTGTGTTGACATAATGTGGGACTAATGCCCTTAAGATCATCCAGAGTATATCCAATAGCAGCTCGATGCTTCTTCAGAGTTTTCAATAATCTTTCTTCTTCTTTCTCTGAAAGGTTAGCACTAATAATAACAGGATATATTTCTTTTTCATAAAGATAAGCATACTTAAGATTATCAGGTAAAGGTTTGAGTTCAAACACGGGATCACCCTTGGGTGGAGGAGGATCTCCAAGAATTTCAACGGGAAGGTTATGTTTCAGCATAAGTTCTTGTTTAAGGAACACTTCATCTATTTCTTCCCTTTCCTTCATAAACATATCGTTTTCATGGTCTAGCAAATATTGTTCTAATGGATCAGTTGGAGGAACACCAATGGAAGCAAGACCAATAATCTCATCCTTACTAGGCGTTTCCCTTTCACGAGGTTGTCTACTAAATTAGCAAAATTGAACTCATGAGACATACCATCTATGCCAACAGTGACTACCTTCCTTTTACAATTAATCTTAGCACTAGCAGTATTCAAGAAAGGTCTACCAAAAATAATGAGACAAAAATCATCTTGTGGGGAAGCAAGAACAAGAAAATCAGCAGGGTATTTAATCTTCCCACACAAGACTTCAACATCTCTAAAAATCCCAATAGGTTTAATGGTGTCCCTATTAGCAAGCTTAATAGTAACATCAATGTCTTCTAATTCAACAGGCGCAATATCGTCCATAATTTCTTTATAAAGATCATAAGGTATCGCACTAGCACTAGCACCCATATCACATAAGCCATGATAACAATGATCTCCTATTTTAACAAAAATAACAGGCATGCCTACAACAGGTCTACGTTTCTTAGTATCGGGTCTAGCAATATTAGCAGTCTCACCCAAGAAGGAAATAACATGCCCATCTAAGTCCTCATCCAAGAGATCTTTAACCATAGCAATACTAGGTTCAACATTAATTTGCTCAGGAGGTGTATAAGTCCTAGTATTACTCTTACGAACAACAAATAAGCTTTAGCATGATCTTTTATCCTAACAGGAAAAGGAGGTTTTTCAACATAAGCAGTAGGAATAATAGGATCACTATATGTAATAGTCTTCTCTTCGACCGTAATAGGTGCAACTACTTTCACTTCAACAGGAGGATTATATTTAAACCACTTATCTTTAGGGAGATCAACGTGAGTAGCAAAAGTTTCACAAAAAGTAGCTACTATCTCAGAATCAAGTCCATACTTAGAGCTAAATCCACGAAAAGCATCGGTATCCATAAAAGATTTAACACAATCGAACTTAGGTGTCATACCTGACTCCTTACCATTGTCGGAACCCCAATCTTCAGAGTTGCGTTTAATTCGTTCCAATAAGTCCCATTTGAATCAATAGTCTTTGAGATATAAGAACCAAGACAGAAGTATCGAGCAGGTTGCGATTATCAAGAGAAAGCCGAGCATAAAATTCTGAATAATCATTTCGAGAGAGCTCATGATTGGGGCATGAATATAACATTGACTTAAGCCTCCCCCAAGCTTGAGCGATGCTTTCTCCTTCGCGAGGCCAGAAATTATAGATGTAACTACGATCACGATGAACAGGATGCATATGATAGAACTTCTGGTGAAATTCCAACTTTAATCGCTTATAATTCCAAGATCGCGTATCATCACATAGCCTATACCATGTCAATGCATCTCCCTTCAAAGATAAAGGGAAGACCTTCCTTTTAACAACATCATCCAGAATACTTGCAAGCTTAAATAATCCACAAACTTCATCCACAAAGATAAGGTGTAAGTCAGGAAGCAATGTTCCGTCTCCTGCAAAAGGATTAGCTAGCAGTTTTTCTATCATACCCGAAGGAATCTCAAAGTGAATATTTTCATAAAGTTCAGTAGGTTGAGGAGCATCTCTTTGCTCTTCTGGTTGGGTTGAAGATACCCCAAACAAGCCCCTCAAAGGATTATTTTCCATAATGACAAGTAACAGAAAATTTCTGCACACTATATAAATGTTTCCTTACCAAGTTCCGCTCACCAAAAGCGCTACACTCCCCGGCAACGGTGCCAGAAAAGAGTCTTGATGACCCACAAGTATAGGGGATTTATCATAGTCCTTCGATAAGTAAGAGTGTCGAACCCAACGAGGAGCGTATGAAATGATAAGCGGTTTTCGAAGAAGGTTTTCTGCAAGCATTGAAATAGTAGATGATAGATAGTTTTGTGATAAGATAAATAGTAACGAGCAAAAGTAAATAAAGTGCAGCAAGGTGGCCCAATCCTTTATGTAGCAAAGGATAAGCCTGGACAAATTCTAATAATGAAGAAGGTTCTCCCGAGGACACATTGGGAATTATTGTCAAGCTAGTTTTCATCACGTTCGTAAGATTCGCGTTCGGTACTTTGATAATTTGATATGTGGGTGGACCGACACTTGGGTACTGTCCTAACTTTGACAAGCATCCCACTTATGATTAACCACTATTGCAAGCATCCGCAACTACAAAAAGGAGTATTAAGGTAAACCTAACCACAACATTAAACATATGGGTCCATATCAGCCCCTAACGAAGCAACACATAAACTAGGGTTTAAGCTTCTGTCACTCTAGCAACCCATCATCTACTTATTACTTCCCTATGCCTTCCTCTAGGCCCAAATAATGGTGAAGTGTCATGTAGTCGATGTTCACATAACACCACTAGAGGAAAGACAACATACATCTCATCAAAATACCGAACGGATACCAAATTCACATGACTACTAATAGCAAGACTTCACCCATGTCCTCAGGAACAAACGTAACTACTCACAAAGCATATTCATGTTCATAATCAGAGGAGTAATAATATGCATAAAGGATCTGAACATATGATCTTCCACCAAGTAAACCAACTAGCATCAACTACAAGGAGTAATCAACACTACTAGCAACCCACAGGTACCAATTTGTGGTTTTGATACAAGATTGGATACAAGAGATGAACTAGGGTTTTGAGAGGAGATG
Organism: Aegilops longissima; assembly: GCA_021605205.1. NCBI lineage: Eukaryota > Viridiplantae > Streptophyta > Magnoliopsida > Poales > Poaceae > Aegilops > Aegilops longissima. Next base: position 694,502,330 of record CM038678.1, on the reverse strand, counting down.
GTGCTGGTGAAGATGTTGATGGAGATTGACCCCTCTCGATGAGAGGATCGTTGGTGATGACGTTGGTGATGATTTCCTCCCGAGGGAAGTGTCCCCTGCAGAACAGCTCGCAGAGCCCTAGATTGATTCTGCCAAGGTTCCGCCTCGTGGCGGCGGAGTTTCGTCCCGTAAGCTTGCCCATGATTTTTTTCCAGGGTAATAGTGATGATATAGCAGAAGATGGACGCCGGAGGCCCACCAGGGGGCCCAGGAGATAGGGGCGCGCCCTATAGGGAGGGGGCGCACCCCCCTGTCTCCTGGACGTGGTGTGGGCCCCTGGCCTATTTCTTTTGCTCAATAATTCTTATAAATTCCAAAAAGATGTTTCGTGGAGTTTCAGGACTTTTGGAGTTGTGCAGAATAGGTTTGCAACGTTTGCTCCTTTTCCAGCCAGAATTCAGTGCAAGCATTCCCCTCTTCATGGTAAACCTTGTAAAATAAGAGAGAATAGCCATAAGTATTGAGATATAATGTGTAATAACAGCCCATAATGCAATAAATATTGATATAAAAGCATGATGCAAAATGGACGTATCAATGTGTCGTTGAGCATCCTTCAAACTCCCCGTGTACTAACACATCAAACCGGAGCGCCGACTTAAGGGCAAAATACTGCAGCTTATCCAGCAACGAGCAAGATCAACTCCTGTCAAACCGTTCGCCATGAAGGCTCTAAGCTTTGATAGTTGAGGAGCATAGTTTGCCCTCTCTTTTGCGGTAAGCCTCTGAGGAAAAGGATGTGTGTTGCTAATTCGTTGAGGGCGGTAACCTGGCAGGGGGTTTTCATCAGTTGGAGATGTATCCTTGCAATAAAACCAGGTCTGGTTCCACTCTTTGGGGTGACTGTGGAGCTTGGGATGAGGAAAAGTGATTTCCTTCCTTTTCTGAACCGCCATTACACCCAATTCCTTATTGGGCCCATCTGTGAATTCTGTGCGACGGTTTAAGTGAAAGAAGTCCCTAAACAATTCGACTATAGGTTCCTCTTGTAGATAGGACTCACAGAAGACTTGGAAGTGGCAGATGTTGGTCACAGAATTTGGACCGATGTCTTGAGGGCGCAGTTGAAAATTGACCAGTACATCCCGGAAAACTTTTGAACCGGGAGGGCTAAAACCTTGACTCAACTGATCAGCAAACACAACTACCTCCCCATCCTTAGGTATAGGAGGATTTTTTGGGCCAGGGACCCTCCAGTGGATGACATCTTTCTTGGCTAAAGCGCCTGTTTTAACAAGAATGTTTAACTGTTCTTCGGTTACTCGAGAAGGAGCCCAATTGCATTCATAGACTTGCTTGGCCATGGCAATGAAAGATCTGAAACATGATTATTGCCGGTTTAAGATTTATAGTGGACAATTATAAAGCGGGATAAGGATGTAAGCATATTGTTAAACCGGAGTTGGTTATTTGTGAACCAGAGTCTGAAGATGGAGATAGTACAATGATAAGTCCATTGGCGGTTCAACAGGGGACTAATGGTATCTACTGGGTCATCATTTTTTCTATGAAGTTAAACCGCCTAATCTGTTATAAGTCTAAAGATGTATAAGTGAAGGAAAAACAAGTTTCACAGCTTGGCATGGTAATTTCAGATCTACCGTGCGTTGGAAAATCAAAATAAACTCAGACCTAATTTCAAGAGTTTGAACAGTTCAGCAAGGTTCAGATGAGTTTTGTGTAAAGGAACAGATCTAGCGAAAAGGGGATTATGGCTACGACCGCATAAGAAATATCGGATCCAGCTAGCTGTTTATGATAATAAAACGAACAGGAAAGAACAATGGCGGGCATTGGATAGACTCCGATGAACATTGAAACCCTAATGATGGATCTGGAGCAAAGGAAAGAAGAACTCACTGATGATGAGGGAACAGCGGAGGAGCGCCGCACTTTTCTGGTCCATACAGGTTGATGCAGCGGCCGTCACGGAGGCAGAAACGAAGGTCGACGGTGGCGGCGGAGCTCCAAAGGTCGGACTGTGCAAGGAAGAAGATGAGGTGAAGAGATACGGGGGGGAATGGAAAGACCCCCTGGCCCTATTTATAAAGGCAAAAAGATAAGCGTCAGGCGCGAAAATTGAGGAGCCCAAAATTTGGATATGAGGCGGAGCTGTCGCCTCGATTGTCGGAGGCTCATTGAGGATGGGTTATATACAGTTTTAAATAGCGGATGACGTCATGGCGGTTTACCATGGTCCTGGAAGGTGACGACACGGAGGTTTACAAGATTATGTGAAGATGTTGAAGAAGAAATTTTCTTAAGTATTGAGGATTGACATGAACCAGTTCAAATCAATCTGGGGCCTAATGTTGGGAATATTACCACTGGGCGTAAACCGGCCAATATAGGTCGGGTTAACCCCATAAGTAATTCATTATATCTAAATCCCATGAAGACAGACGGTGACGATTTATGAAGGCCCAGGGCCCAAAGCCGGTTTAAGGCCTATAGACATAAACCGGTATTTAAATTTGTGTTGTAAGATAGAAAGAGCAGAGGCCGAGCCGGACACGTTTATGAGCCAGCCTCGGGATTCTGTAAACCGACGGGCGTCAACCCATATATATAAGGGGACGACCCGGCGGTGGTTCAAGGACAACAGAAAACAGACAACAACTCGAGACTCAGGCAAAGCGTATTCGCTCCCTGGTCATCGAAACCTCAGCAATTCCATCACAACTAGACGTAGGCTTTTACCTTCATCGTAAGGGGCCGAACTAGTATAAAACTCTCGTGTCCCTTGTCCGGTTTAACCCCTTTAAGCTAACCCGTAGTGATGGCTCCACGACTAAGTCCTTTCACAAGGACATCTGCCGTGACAAAACCACGACAGTTGGGACCTTAGATATCTCTTTTCTCATATAGCTGGAACTCATGTGTGTTGAGCTTCTCAACTATGTCAAACGGATCGAGTGTCTTGAAGTCAGGGCGTTCTTGTATCATCAGGGCAAGGGTGTCGAACGAGCTGTCAAGTGATCTCAGCAGTGTCTTGACGATTTCATGCTTGGTGATCTCAGTGGCGCCGAGAGCACGAAGCTCATTTGTGATGTCAGTGAGGCGATGAAACGTGAGCTGGACATTCTCATTGTAGTTTCTCTTGAAGTGATTGAAGAGGTTGCGAAGAACACTGATCCTTTGATCTCTCTGGGTTGAGACGCCTTCGTTGACCTTGGAGAGCCAGTCCCAGACTAGCTTTGACGTTTCCAGAGCACTCACACGGCCATACTGTTCTTTGGTCAGATGACCACAGATGATGTTCTTGGCAGTAGAATCCAGTTGAATGAACTTCTTGACATCAGCAAGGGTGACACCTTCACCAGTCTTGGGGACACCATTCTTGATGACATACCAAAGGTCGACATCAATGGCTTCAAGATGCATACGAATCTTATTCTTCTAGTAGGGATATTCAGTTCCATCAAAGACAGGGCAAGCAGCGGAGACTTTGATTATCCCTGCAGTCGACATAGCTAAAACTCCAGGTGGTTAAACCGAATCACACAGAACAAGGGAGTACCTCGCTCTGATACCAATTGAAAGTGCTAGTTATCGACTAGAGGGGGTGAATAGGCGATTTTTATGAATGTCTTCAAAACCTGAGAGTTTCGAAGACAAACAATAGAAATGAACCTATTGATATGCAGCGGAAGGTAGACTACACTAAGCAAGCCATAGTCAAGTATGCAATGAAGTGAAAGCACGAAGACTATAAGCAGCTAGGTAGTAAAGATTAGGATGGAAGACAATATGAAGCCAAACAATGATAGTAGTCACATAGTGAAGTCAAACAGGTAGTGCAAGCAGGAAATGACTTCACGAAGACAAACTATAAGTAAAGAGAGGGAGAGGATAGAACCAGTCACTCGGTGAGGACACAGGATTTGTTGGACCAGTTCTAGTTGCTGTGACAACTGTACGTCTTGTTAGGGAGGCTGATATTCAACTCAGAAGACCACGTCTTCACCTTATTCCCCTTGAGGTAAGGACACCTGGTCCTCACCCAATCACTCTGGTAAGTCTTCAAGGTAGACTTCCAAACCTTCACAGACTTCGTTCACCGGTGATCAACAATGACTCTTAGATGCTCAGAACGCGAAGCCTAACTGGCTGGAGGATTCACAGTCCTCAAGTGTAACAAGTCTTCAAGTCACGCGGACAGAAAGACTTCAGTGATGCCTAACACTCTTTGGCTCTGGCGTTTGGGCTTTGTCCTCGCAAGGATTTCTCTCTCTCAAAAGCTTCGGAGGTGGGTTGCTCTCAAACGACAAAAGTCGTGCACTAACTCTGAGCAGCCGCCAATTTATGGTGTAGGGGGTGGGCTATTTATAGCCACTAGGCAACCTGAACTGATTTTTGTGAAATGACCCTCGGTCACGAAGGAACTGACACGTGTTCCAACGGTCAGATTTCAAACACACGCGGCAACTTGACTTGGGCTACAAGTAAAGCTGACTCATCCAGCTCTGGATAAGATTTGCTCTCATTGTCTTTGCTCGAAGACATAGGATCTGGTTGAGCATCACTTCAGTCACTCTGACTTTGTTCACTGGGACCCCACTTAACAGTACAGTGGTTCCTATGACTCAACAAAGAAGAAAAGGAAACAACGAAACAACTAAGTCTTCACGCTCCATAGTCTTCACGTGATGTCTTCTCATGTCATAGTCTTCAATGTGAATATCTTCACATACCACCATTATCTTCAATGTCTTCATACATTTTTAGGGGTCATCTCCGGTAGGTAAACCGAATCAATGAGGGACCACTACGTGTGTTATCCTGAATTCTCACAAACACATTAGTCCCTCAACCAGGTTTGTCGTCAATACTCCAAAACCAACTAGGGGTGGCACTAGATGCACTTATAGCCCCCAAGGGCCGGCTTAATCTGACAAAATAAGTCAGGTCTTCAATGACCTTTTAAATAGAATCAAACTTGTAGCCCCCAAGGGCCGGCTTAATCTGACAAGATAAGCTGGGTCATAATAGGAACTTAAAATGACCTACATTATCCCCCAAGTGCCATGTATATTGCTTGCAATGTGCTTGGGACTTACCAATTTTTCCTGTTTCTTCAATACCAAACTGTATTTATGACTACAAATCCTTACTGCATGAGACTATGAACTTCAAGACTCGCAGTTAAACGAGTTAAGGAAGAATATCAAGCATCAAGAAGCTGAAACTCTCAAAGCTGAATCCGAGCTCAAACTTTCTCTGGAAGAGACGGGAAAACTCAAGTCCATCCTTGCTATAGAAAGAGCCACCTGGCAGAACGAGAAAACCATATTGCTGCAAAGAGCAAAGGCCACAGAAACTTCACTTAAGAGCACAGCTGAAGAGTTGACTGGCTTGAAACAACGCATCTCCCGAATGATACCCGCCATATTTGGTAAGCATAATCTAACATTAAGTACCACAAGTGGTTTGGCAACTTATAACTATTTGCTCTTTAACCCGCCTGGCGACTCATGCGCCATTTGTGGAGCAGGTCCCAGAAGCTCTAGTCTTGGCCAAGACATGTTAATGAAGTTGAAAGTTGTTTATGCTTTGGTGGAACAACTATACACTGGCACGCAACAATGTCTTGTAGCCATCTCCAACGGAAAACAGCCTCCCACTCTTATCAAAACCGTCTTGGATCAGATATCTACAATGACAGGGCAGATCAAAGAGTTGAAATTATTAGCCCCCTGTGTAGGAGCAATTTCAGCACTCAGCCTGGCCAAGGCATGGCAATCGGAGCTAGACCTCATTGAAATGGCAGATGGCTGCCCAAAACAGAAAGAAGACGGGTCGCCCTTTGATGAAGCTAATTTTACCAAATGCGTGAGAGAGATATGCCCTTTAGCGTGTAAACTAGCAAAGGAGGCAGACTTAACAAAATATCAGCCGGCTTATGACAATGACAATACTCGAGTGAAAGCGCCAACTCACAATGCCATAGATCTAACTCCACCGAAGCGAAGCATACTTTTGCTCCTGACATTGACCCTCCTCCAATTATAATGATGAAGCCATATTCGAGGCCTTAACTGGCATCGATTGGATGTCGCCTGACCTTCAGATGGCCAAAGAAGAAGAGACGGCGCGGGATGACCCGGAGCCATCAACTCACCAAGAAGGAAACTGATTCACAGCAATGATGATCCAGCTGGCTTTCAGGCCAGGGTGTAAGAGTGCAGCTTCAGAAACACTTTGTTGCAAACCTGAGGGCTCATGAAAGCCTTGTAATAGGCTAGTTTAAAACAATGATCCGCCATGTCATGCATTCGTGCATGTTGATCTCGACTTTTGAACCACCAGTTTTAATCTTTATGATATGCTTGATGTGATCATTCATACGAGCCATAGCAGCACTCTTATTTGTATGTGAAACTTTGCAATGCCTGCCAAAAGTTGAAACAACATATGTCCTGGTGAATTAAGGTCAAAAGCCAGGGCGGGTGACAACCCAAACATATATAGCCTTATATGATTACTGAAAAGACTATAATCAAGGCACTGGGTCAATAGGTTAGTCCCAAAAAATGATATAAAGTTGCTATAAAATGATTGTAAAATATCCAAGAATGATAATAAAACAGCATGAATACTTCATAAATTATAGATACGTTGGAGACGTATCTGCATCCCCAAGCTTAATACCTACTCGTCCTCGAGTAGGTAAATGATAAAAGAAATAATTTATGAAGTGTGAATGCTAGAGAAGTGCACAAGTTTGATCAATGACAATTTCAATCACTTTTCCTAGCATCATAACAACAATTCTTTCTGATAAAACTTCTGAAGTTATCGTAGCAACCAATTCACATGTTAAGGTTCCAACAATGAACTCTATTGAAACTCAACAACCTATGTTCTTAGTCACCAAGCAATTTCAATTCAACTTATTCAACAAAGTTTAAGTAAGAGCTCCACATACTCAACCATCATATATTCTTCTATGATTGCTAACACTCACCGCATACACATGAGCAAAACGTTTCAACAGGACACATAGAAAGATAGGGGCTTATTGTTTTTCCTCCCAACGTATTCACCTCAAGGGTGATGTCAACAATCATAACTCATGCTACCCATATTCAACTGGACATATGTGCCTAGATCTTTCCTCACCACTTGATGCTTGCCAAAGGAGAAAAATAAAAAGTAATAGAGAGAATAACTTTGACTCTTTGCATAAAAATAAATACTAAAAATTAAAAGATAGGCCCTTCGCAGAGGGATGCAGAGGTTTCCATGCGCTTATTTGTTTGTATGCTCAACCCCTTAGTGCAAAAGAACATCACGTTATATTGCCCCTTATGATAGCAACCTTTATTATGCAGTCCATCGCTTTTATTGCTTTGCCAGCATAAGTTCGTACAACGCTCAATTTTCTCTTACACTAAATAATCTCACACTTTTGGAAGCAATTTTTATTGGCTTATTGCACCGATGACAACTTACTTGAAGGATCTTGCTCAATCCTTAGGTAGGTATGGTGGACTCTTGAAAATAAGATTTGGGTTTAAGGGTTTTTGGATGCACAAGTAGTATCTCTACTTGGTGCGGAATTTTTGTCTAGCAAAGATGGGGGGCAAGCACCACATGTTGAAGGATCTATGACAATATAACTTCTATGTAAATATGAAGAAACATAAATCATTACATTGTCTTCCTTGTCCAACGTCAACAATTTTGGCATATAATATTTTGATGGGGGATCACAATCACAAAATATTTCTAGGATAGTGTATTTGCATGTGAAAGTTCTCTTACTTATACTAATTATTCATGAATTGCTTGTATGACCAATATTGTGATTGTCAGTCCTCAAAAGATTTCACTTTCTAAACCGAATGTGAAGCTACCACTAGGCATGATATGATTTCAACTTCATGACATTCAATTTATCCAACAATTTACTCATAGGATATAAGTGGAGCACAAGAGTAAATGACAAGCTACTCCAAAAAGATATAAATGATGATCATGAGCATAATATTTCTTTCTCTCAAATTAATTTAAGTGAAGCAAGAGAGAATTTCTTCAAAAATACTAAAGCACACCGTGCTCAAGAAGATTTAAGTGAAGCACTAGAGCAATTCCATAGAAAAAAAGCTTCGTTGACGGGATGTGAATGCCACTTACTTAGCCTCCCTGACAACTATTTGAGGTCTCTATTTTATTTAAAAACTTTTATATCTAAGTATTTTATTAAAACAGCAAGCAAAATTAAAATAAAATGACATTTCAAGAATAGCAGAACTCATGTAAAGAAGCAAAAACTTAGGCTCAACCGATACTAACCGATAAGAAAGGTGGGATGCCTACCGGGGCATCCCCAAGCTTAGATGCTTGAGACTTCTTGAAATATTATCTTGGGATGCCATGGGCATCCCCAAGCTTGAGTTTTGGTGTCCCCTTAATTCTTCTCATATCACGGTTTTCCTAAATCTCAAAAGCTTCATCCACACAAAACTCAACAAGAACTCGTGAGATAAGTTAGTATAAACCAATGGAAAAACCTTATCATTCTCTACTGTAGCAAATCATGAAAATTATTATTCAACATTTCATACTGAATGCCTATGCATATTTAATACTCCTATCCTCAAATAGAATCATTAAACAAGAAGCAATCTGCCAAAACAGTACAGTCTGTAAAGAATGCAAGAGTATCAATACTTACCTAACTCCAAACATCATGAAATTATACCACACTGTGGAAAATTTATCAAAGCTTATTATGCAAAAAGTTTCAACATTTTATCACATTCTGAATTTTCTAGGGAATTTTTGCAACAGCGGTAAACCTTCTGTTTTCAAACAGCAACATGTATACTTGCAAAATAAGCATGGCAAAGGCTATCAATGCCACTTTATTGAAATGAAAGATGCAAAGCTTTATTCTAAATAACATCAAGTAAGTCCTACAAAATAAATTGACGCTCCAAGCAAAACACATATCATGTGATGAATGAAAACATAGCTCCAAGTGAGGTTACCGATAATGTTGGAGATGAAAGAGGGGATGCCTTCCGGGGCATCCCCAAGCTTAGTTGCTTGGATCTTCCTTGAATATTACCTTGGGGTGCCTTGGGCATCCCCAAGCTTAGGGTCTTGCCACTCCTTGTTCTCCTCATATCGATATCTCACCCAAAACTTGAAAACTTCAATCACACAAAACTTAACAGAACTTTGTGAGATAGGTTAGTATGATAAAGAGCAAACCATTTCAGTATGGTACTGTCAAAGACAAGATTCATAATTGTTTCCACATAAAGCTTACTGTATCATATCATTTCCACAATTTATACTAAGCAATATAATCCATAGAAACTAGAAAACAAGCAAACTATGCGTTGAAAACAGAATATGTCAAAAACAGAACAGTCTGTAGTAAACTGTACTCCAACCATACTTCTGCTACTCCAAAAATTCTGAAAAAATAGGACAACCTGAGCAATTTGTATATTAATATTCTTCAAAAATAAAAAGAGCAAAATCAGATTTCTGTGATTTATGAAAATTATTTTCGTGAGTGAAAAAGTTTCTGTTTTTTAGCAAGATCAAACAACTATCACCCAAGAAGATCCTAAAGGCTTTACTTGGCACTTTATTGGAACAAAAGCTATAAAACATGATTACTACAGTAGCCTAATCATGTGAACACACAAAAAAAGTAGGTAAAACTTTTGGGTTGTCTCCTAACAAGCGCTTTTCTTTAATGCCTTTTAGCTAGGCATGATGATTTTCAATGATGCTCGCATAAAAGATAAGAATTGAAATGTAAAGAGAGCATCATGAAGCATATGACTAGCACATTTAAGCCTAAACCACTTCCTATGCATAGGGATTTTGTGAGAAAATAACTTATCGGAACAAGAATCAACTACTATAGGAAGGCAAAACAAGCATAACTTCAAAACTTTCAACACATAGAGAGGAAACTTTATATTATTGTGATATGTAAAAGCATATGTTCCTCCCTCATAGTAATTTTTAGTATCATCATGAATGAATTCAAAAATATAGCCATCACATAAAGCATTCTTTTCATGATCCACATGCATAAAAATTTATTACTCTCCACATAAGCAAATTTATTCTCATCAATAGTAGTGGGAGCAAACTCAAGAAAATAACTATCATGGAATTGAAATTAAAATCATGATGACAAGTTTCATGGTTATTGATATGTTTCCAATGTATTTATAATTTTTGATTGTTCCATGCTGTTTGATTATCAATCTTGGATGTTTTATAATCATTTTATAGTCATTTTATATCATTTTTTTGTACTAACCTATTGACATAGTGCCAAGTGCCAGTTGCTGTTTTCTCCATGTTTTTTACATCACAGGAAATCAATATCAAACGGAGTCCAAATGCCCCGAAACTATTTTTGTGATTTTTTATGGGCCAGAAGGAAGGCAATGGGCCCTGATTGCACCTGGGAAGTGCCCCGAGGGGGGCACAATACACCAGGGCACGCCATGAGGCCCAGGCGCGCCCTGGTGGGTTCTGCCCACCTCGGGTGCCCCCCGGACCGCCTCTTTTCTCTATAAATACCCAAATATTCCATAAACCCTAGGGGAGTTGACGAAATATTCATCCAGCCATCGCAGAGTCTAGAACCACCAAATCCAATCTAGACACCATCACGGAGGGGTTCACCTCCTCCATTGTTGCCTCTCCGATGATGCGTGAGTAGTTCTTTGTAGACCTTCGGGTCCGTAGTTAGTAGCTACATGGCTCTCTCTCTCTCTCTCTCTCTCTCTCTCTCTCTCTCTCTCTCTCTCTCTCTCGTTGATTCTCAATACAATGGTCTCTGGGAGATCCATATGATGTAACTCTTTTGCGGTGTGTTTTTGGGATCTGATGAACTTTGAGTTTATGATCAGTTACCTTTTTATATCCATGAAAGTTATTTGAGTTTCTCTGATCTCTTATATGCATGATCTCTTATAGCCTCGTATTTCTTCTCCGACATTTGGGTTTCGTTTGACCAACTTGATCTATTTATCTTGCAATGGGAAGAGGTGCCCGGTAGTGGGTTCGACCTTACGGTGCTTGATCCCAGTGACAGAAGGGGAACCGACACGTATGTATCGTTGCTACTAAGGATAAAAAGACGAGATCTATATCTACCCCCCTTATAGATAAACCGATCTTGTCTACATCGTGTCATCGTTCTTATTGCATTACTCTGTTTTTCCATGAACTTAATACACTAGATGCATGCTGGATAGCGGTCGATGTGTGGAGTAATAGTAGTAGATGTAGGCAGGAGTCGGTCTACTAATCTTGGACGTGATGCTTATGTAATGATCATTGCCTGGATATCGTCATGATTATTTGAAGTTCTATCAATTGCCCAACAGTAATTTGTTTACCCACCGTTTGCTATTTTTCTCGAGAGAAGCCACTAGTGGAACCTTCGGCCCTCGGGTCTTATTTCTCATATATCTGCCTTGCGATCTACTTTTCCTTTGTGTTTTTATTCAGATCTATTAAACTAAAAATACAAAAATATCTTGCTGCACTTTTATTTATTTGCGGTCTATTATTTCAATCGACTACAAATTTACCTCACGTCCTTTGCCTATCTTGAGGCGCCGTACCCCGAAAGGGATTGACAACCCCTTTAATACGTCGGGTTGCGAGGTGTTGTTATTTGTGTGCAGGTGTTGCTTACGTTGTGATTGCTTGGTTCTCCTACTGGTTCGATACCTTGGTTTCATAACTGAGGGAAATTCTTACCGTTGCTGTGCGACATCATCCTCTCCTCTTGGGGGAAATACCGACGTAGTTCCAGTGATCATCAAGCAAAATTTCTGGCGCCATTGGTGGGGAGAATCTTCAACATAACCAGGTTCCTAATCAAAAATCTCATCTCCTCGCAATTTACATTATTTGCCATTTGCCTCTCGTTTTCCTCTCCCCCACTTCACAAAAAATTGCCGTTTTATTCGCCCTCTTTTTCGTTAGCCGTCTTCTCGTCAGATCTCTTGTTTGCTTGTGTGACCATGTGTCTTCTATTTGCTTGCATCTTCGCTTGCTAAAAATCTATTTATATGGATCCTCATCCACTAGCTAATCTTTTTAAGATATTTAATTATGTTGAACCAGTTGCTAGTGATTTGAGTGCACTTGATTATCTCTATGAAGTTTTTCTTGAAATTCGTGAATCTGAAATTGTGATGAAGAAATTTATGGAGTGATTCATGATAGCACCTTGAATGAAAAGCATGATTGCAATGATTTTACTATAAATTCTATTAATGTCAATTGTGTTAGTGATATGCAAAACCCCAAGCTTGGGGATGCTAATTTTGCTATGTCCACTACTTGTTGCAATGATCATGATTGGGGTGATTCTTCTTATGATCTTGAAAAATTATTTAAGCCTCGTGATGAATATGTTTGCAATAGTATTGAAAGTGGGTTTGGAAGAGCGTCAACATTAGGTAAAAGTAATCCCACATATTTGGAGAGTTTTCAATCTCGTGAAATTTTTGATAAAAGTGGGCTTGGAGAGGTCATGACTTTATTTGATGATCCCACTATTTTGGAAGAGTGTCAACTTTGCATGCATGTGGATCATGAAGAGAATATTTTATGAGATAGTTATATTGTTGAATTTTATTATGACCCTACATGTAATTATTATGATAGATGAAAATATGGTTGTAGAAATTTTCATGTTACTAAATTACCTCTCGTTATGTTGAGATCGTCAAAGTTTTATTCCTCTTCCTTGCATATGCTAGAAATTTCTTATCTTGATAATTTGTTTGCCTATAAAATTCCTATGCATAGGAAGTATGTTAGACTTAAGTGTGTTTGTCACATATTTTATGATGCTCTCTTTGTGCTTCAATTCTTGTCTTTTATGTGAGCATCATTAAAATTACCAATGCCTAGCTAAGGGCGTAAAACTATAGCACTTGTTGGGAGGCAACACAATGAATAAAATTTATTTTTGCTTTTTAATTTCTGTTATTGTGTGTTTAAACAATTATGTTGTTGTTATGATTGTGTTTTTAGTTTTTTAATTAGTGTTTGTGCCAAGTAAAGCCTTTAGGACCTTCTTGTGTGATAGTTGTTTAATCTTGCTGAAAAAGACAGAAACTTTGCGCTCACAAAAATAATTTTCATAAATCAAAGAAAAGAGATTTTAACTTGATTCTTTTTGCATAAGATTAATATACAAATTACCCTGCTCGTCCTGATTTTTCAGAATTTTTGGAGTTACAGAAGTTTTCAAAAGTTCCAGATTACTACAGACTGTTCTGTTTTGACAGATTCTATTTTCTTTGTGTTGTGTGCTTATTTTGATGGCTCTATGATTTTCTTTGATCAGTTTTTGCCATAGAAAAGTTGGAATACAGTAGATATAATACAAAAAAAATATGAATTGGTTTGATACAACACTTATAGTAGTGGCTTGCTTTCTTATACTAACGGATCTCACGAAGGTTTTGTTGAGTTTTGTGTGATTGAAGTTTTCAAGTTTTGGGTTATCTTACGATGGATGAAGGAAGGATGTAAGAGCCTAAGCTTGGGGATGCCCCAGCATCCGAAGCTATTATCCAATAATTAGCAACCAACTAAGCTTGGGGATGCCCCCGAGTGGCATCCACGCTTTCTTCCAACAACTATCTGAATATTTCTCGAGACTACACTTTTATTCGTCACATGATATGTGTTTTGCTTGGAGCGTATTGTATGATATGTGTCTTTGCTTGATTTATTTTGTATTTTAAGTCATCAATCCTTGCTGGACACACCTATTTGAGAGCGCCAAAATTATGTCATGACTTGTTAGAATTGCTCTCTATGCTTCACTTAAATCTTTTACGAGCTAGGACTTGCTATAGTGCTTCACTTATATATTTTTGAGCACGGTGTGCTTTATTATTTTTGGAGAAATGCTCTCTTGCTTCACTTAGATTTATTTGAGAGTTAGTAAAATTTTAAAGAAATTCTCTCTTGCTTCACTTAGATTATTTTGAGAGAAATAAAATTTGTTATGCTCATGATCTTCACTTATATTTGTTTGAGCTTATGAAAAAGCAGTAGATAAAAATTAGTGCCAAAGTGATAGATATCCATGAAGGATAAAGAGAATAAAATGTCATGAAGATCATTGGACAAAATAAACTTGATTCTTATTAATAGTTTTGATATATTATGATATGATATGTGAGTTATGTTGATGAGTAACTATGCTCTAGTAAGAATATTGGTGTTAAGGTTTGTGATTCCCTACACATGCTCGAAAGTCAATAATCATGCAATGAAAATTATTTGGTGCATTATTTGGTATTACTTATGCTTAATTCTTGCTTTACGAAATTATTCGTTTCTTGGTTGGTCACTTCTCAATCTTTTTGCTAGCCTTCATTTTGCACTAAGTATGACCTCTACTTGTGCATCCAAAATCCTTCAAACCATTTTTGCCACATGAGTCCACTATATCTACCTATATGCGGTGTTCTTTTGCCATTCTAAGCAAATTCGCATGTGCCATCTCTCATTTTCAAAATAAACTTCTCTTTTGTGTATTTTGTTTCGCTCACGGAATGGTAACGGGTGGCTAATATTTTCCATGCTAGATGTGTTATTCTCACGATGAGTGTTTATTCACTTGTGATTGCACGAGAGTAAGGTAAAGGTTTTAGGGACTCCTAGTCCCGAAATGCAAAAAAAATATTTACTTTATGTTGTCAAATAATAAATTCCTTGGAAAGTGTTGGTATGGAGGACACCCATGGATACGGTTAGCCATGGAAAGTGAAAGAAATGGTGGAAAAAGGAATAACCTTTATTTTCTGTTTGGGAACCGCCTATGGCATATCTAGCATGGAAAGTGTTCATGGCTCTACGTCGTTTTCATTGGTGGGATGGATACACCTCCCAAAATGTTTTTATCTCTAATTTTTCGCTTTGAGCTCTGGCACCTCTACAAATCCCTACTTCCCTATGCGAAGGGCCTTTTTTGTTTTATGAAATTTTTACTTTCGAATTTGAGTCTCCATCTTCTCTTACAAAAGCACCAACTAAGAGGCAATATGATCGTGAGTAACTATTGGGTGTAGCTATTATTCGAGTGTGTTTCATGAATGGATCAATGTTTGAGCATGATGGGCTAGGGATAACTTATTTTAGCATTGATATTTTGAAAGACATGGTTGCTTGTTGATATGCTTGAGTATCTAAATTATTATGTCAAAACTAGACTATTGCTTTGAATCACATAAAAGTCCAAATGTCCATGCTATAAAGAAAAGAATATGATATGACTTGATGAACAACACTCCACATCAAAAATTCTGTTTTTATCACTTACCTACTCGAGGACGAGCAGGCATTAAGCTTGGGGATGCTGATACGTCTCCAATGTATCTATAATTTTTTATTGTTCCATGTTGTTTTATTATCAATCTTGGATGTTTTATAATCATTTTATAGTCATTATATATCTTTTTTGGTACTAACCTATTGACATAGTGCCAAGTGCCAGTTGTTGTTTTTTCCATGTTTTTTACATCGCAGGAAATCAATATCAAACGGAGTCCAAATTCCCCGAAACTATTTTTGTCATTTTTATGGTCCAGAAGGAAGGCATGGGCCCTGGTTGCACCTAGGAAGTACCCTGAGGGGGGAACAATACACCAGGGCACGCCAGGAGGCCCAGGCGCGCCCTGGTGGGTTGTGCCCACCTCGGGTGCCCCCCGAACCGCCTCTTTGCTCTATAAATACCCAAATATTCCAGAAACCCTAGGGGAGTCGACGAAATATTCATCCAGCCGCCGCAGAGTCCAAAACCACCAGATCCAATCTAGACACCATCACGGAGGGGTTCACCACCTCCATTGGTGCCTCTCCGATGATGCGTGAGTAGTTCTTTGTAGACCTTCGGGTTCGTAGTTAGTAGCTAGATGGATTTTTCTCTCTCTCTCGCAGATTCTCAATACAATGGTCTCCTTGAGAAACATATGATGTAACTATTTTGCGGTGTGTTTGTTGGGATCTAATGAACTTCGAGTTTATGATCAGTTATATCTTTTTATATCCATGAAAGTTATTTGAGTTTCTTTGATCTCTTATATGCATGATCCCTTATAGCCTTGTATTTCTTCTCCGATATTTGGGTTTTGTTTGGCCAACTTGATCTATTTATCTTTCAATGGGAAGAGGTGCCCGGTAGTGTTTTCGATATTACGGTGCTTGATCCCAGTGACAGAAGGGGAACTGACACGTATGTATCGTTGCTACTAAGGATAAAAAGACGAGATCTATATCTACCCCCCTTATAGATAAACCGATCTTGTCTACATCATGTCATCGTTCTTATTGCATTACTCCGTTTTTCCATGAACTTAATACACTAGATGCATGCTGGATAGCGGTCGACGTGTGGAGTAATAGTAGTAGATGTAGGCAGGAGTTGGTCTACTAATCTTGGACGTGATGCCTATGTAATGATCATTGCCTGGATATCGCCATGATTATTTGAAGTTCTATTAATTGCCCAACAGTAATTTGTTTACCCATCGTTTGCTATTTTTCTCGAGAGAAGCCACTAGTGAAACCTACGGCCCTCTGATCTTATTTCTCATATATTTGCCTTACGATCTACTCTTTCTTTGCGTTTTTATTCAGATCTATTAAACTAAAAATACAAAAATATCTTACTGAACTTTTATTTATTTGCGATCTATTATTTCAACCACTACAAATTTACCTCACGTCCTTTGCCTATCTTGAGGCGCCGTACCCCGGAAGGGATTGACAACCCCTTTAATACGTTGGGTTGCGAGGTGTTGTTATTTGTGTGCAGGTGCTGCTTACGTTGTGATTGCTTGGTTCTCCTACTGGTTCGATACCTTGGTTTCATAACTGAGGGAAATTCTTGCCGTTATTGTGCTACATCATCCTCTCCTCTTGGGGGAAATACCGACGTAGTTCCAGTGAACATCAGTTATCATTATTCAATATAGCATACATGTCATCACCATAATCATCATAGATAGCAACTTTGTTGTCATAGTCAATTGCAACCTCATCCAAAATGGTGGATTCATCATTAAATAAAGTTATGACCTCTCCAAATCTGCTTTCATCATTATAATCATCATAAATAGGAG
The DNA here is from genome assembly GCA_021605205.1 of Aegilops longissima. Classification (NCBI taxonomy): domain Eukaryota; kingdom Viridiplantae; phylum Streptophyta; class Magnoliopsida; order Poales; family Poaceae; genus Aegilops; species Aegilops longissima. The sequence goes on along the minus strand of CM038678.1, from coordinate 694,485,144 downwards.
GCATGCTTTCATCATAATAAATTTTCTCATCAAAACTTGGGGGAGTAAAAATATTATATTCATCAAATATAGCATCCCCAAGCTTATGGCTTTGCATATCATTAGCATCATGGATATTCAAAGAATTCATACTAACAACATTGCAGTCATGCTCATCATTTAAAAATTTTGTGCCAAACATTTTATTGACTTCTTCATCTAAAAATTATGCGCAAATTTCCAATCCATCATTTTCAAGAAACACATTATAAAGATGATTAATAATATCATGCAACCTCAATTCCATTTTTTATGTAGTTTTGTTTTATAAAACAAACTAGTGATAAACAAGAAACTAAAAGATTCATTTGCAAGATCTAAAGATATACCTTCATGCACTCACCTCCCCGGCAACGGCGCCAGAAAAGAGGTTGATGTCTACTACGCAACTTTATTGTTGTAGACTCGTGTTGGGCCTCCAAGCGCAGAGTTTTGTAGGACAGTAGCAATTTTCCCTCAAGTGGATGACCTAAGGTTTATCAATCCGTGGGAGGTATAGGATGAAAATGGTCTCTCTCGAACAACCCTGGAACCAAATACAAGAAATCTCTTGTGTACCCAACACACGCAATACAATGGCAAATTGTATAGGTGCACTAGTTCGGCGAAGGGATGGTGATAAAAGTGTAATATTGATGGTAGAAATATATTTTTATAATCTGAATAAATAAAAACAGCATGGTAGCAAATAGTAAACGGGCACAAAAACGGTATAGAAATGCTTGAAAATGAGGCCTAGGGTCCGTACTTTCGCTAGTGCAATCTCTCAACAGTGCTAACATAGTTGGATCATATGATTATCCCTCAAAGTGCAATAAAGAATCAATCCCGAGTTCCTATTAGCGGAGAATAAATGATAGGAATTGTTTGTAGGGTACGAAACCACCTCAAAGCTATTCTTTTTGTTCGATCTATTCAAGAGTTCGTACTAAAATAACACAAAGCTATTCTTTCCGTTCGATCTATCCTAGAGTTCATACTAAAATAATACCAAAGCAAATTCATATTCATAATACTCAATCCACACAATGAACTACAAAGAGACCCCAAAATTTCTATTGGAGAAAAGATAATAAAAACGTGCATCAACCCCTATGCATAGATTACCCCAATATCACCGCGGGAATCCATGAGTTGAATGCCAAAACACATATCAAGTGAATCAATATGATACCTCATTGTCACCTCAAGTATTCATACCGCAAGACATACATCAAGTGTTCTCATATCTGAATATTAAATCCGACAAGACAAAACTTCAAAGGGTAAAGATTCAATTCATCACAGCAAGGGTATAGAGGGGAGAAACATCATATGATCCGACTATATTAACAAAGCCCATGATATAGATCACGAGAGAGAGAGAGAGAGAGAGAGAGATTGAACACATAACTACTGGTACAAACCCTCAGCCCCGAGGATGGACTACTCCCTCCTCATCGTGGTGGTCGCCGGGATGATGAAGATGGCCACCGGAGATGATTCCCCCTCCGGCAGGGTGCCAGAAAGGGTCTAGATTGGTTTTCGGTGGCTACAGAGCCTTGCGGCAGCGGAACTTCTGATCTAGGTTAATCCCGATGGATTTCAGAATATTTGGGAATTTATAGTGCAAAGAGGGGGTGCGGTAGGCCACCGAGGTGGGCAGAACCCACCTGGGCGCGCCAAGGGGCCCTGGCGCGCCCTGGTGGGTAGTGCCCCCCTTTGGGCACCCCCAGGTGCAGCTCTGGCCCATTGGGTTCCTTCCGGTCCATAAAAAATCTCTGTGGAGTTTCGTTGCATTTGGACTCCGTTTGGTATTGATTTCCTACGATGTAAAAAACAAGCAAAAAACAACAACTGGCACTGGGCACTGGGTCAATAGGTTAGTCCCAAAAAATGATATAAAGTTGCTATAAAATGATTGTAAAACATCCAAGAATGATAATAAAACAACATGAATACTTCATAAATTATAGATACTTTGTAGACGTATCAGAACCACCTCTGCACCATAGACCATGAAGAAAGGCGTATAGCCTGTTGACCTATTGGGTGGTATTGATACTCCAGAGCACTAAAGGTAACTCCTCAACCCAACAACCCGGCGTTCACTTCAAAGGAACCATAAGCCGAGGCTTGATACCTATCAAAATTTCTTGGTTAGCCCTCTCAGCTTGAGTATTAGACTGCGGATGAGCCACAGAGGAAACATCAAGACGAATATGCTCTCGTTGACAGAACTTCTTCATAGCACCCTTAGACAAATTAGTGCCATTATCAGTGCTGATACTATGAGGGTAACCAAAACAGAAGATCAGTTTTTTAACAAACTTAACTATGGTTGCCGCATCACACTTGCTAACCGGTTCTGCTTCAACCCACTTGGTAAATTTGTTAACCGCCACCAAGAGGTGGGTTTTCTTATCCTTAGACCTCTTGAAAGGTCCAACCATATCAAGCCCCCATACTGCAAATGGCCAAGTAATTGGAATCATCCTTAACTCTTGAGCCGGCACATGAGCCCGTCAAGAAAATTTCTGACATCCATCACACTTACTAACGATATCGTCTGCATCAACATGGGCCGACAACCAATAAAACCCATGACGAAAGGCTTTAGGAACTAAAGAAATAGAGCCAACATGATGACCACAATCACCTTCATGGATCTCCCTTAAAATCTCATGGCCCTCTTCTGGAGAAACATAATGTTGGAACACGCCTGTCACACTGCATCGGTGTAACTCGCCATTGACAATAGTCATAGATTTAGATCTCCTGGTGATATGCATTGCCAAAGTTTCATCCTCGAGTAACTCGCCCCGGGTCATATAAGCCAAGTAGGGAAGCGTCCAATATAGCATGGAGAGCCGCCACCAATTGCGCCTCCGAGTCAGGGACAATAAGATCTTCCTCAGATGGCAACTTGACCGAAGGATGATGCAAGACGTCCAAAATCATGTTAGGAGGCACTGACTAACGTTGAGACCCAAGCCGGCTTAAGGCACCAGCCGCCTCATTCTTTCTTCGATCAAGATGATCCACCTAATAACCCTTAACGTGACCAGCAATATTATCAACCGCCCGACAATAAGTCGCCATGAGCGGGTCTTTAGAGTCCCAAGTGCCCGAGACTTGCCGAGCCACGAGATATGACTAGCCCATGCACCTGACCCGACTCAAATTCGTCTCTTTGGCCATCCGAAGACCGTGGAGTAACGCCTCATACTCAGCCGCATTGTTAGTACAAGGAAACATTAGCCTTAAAACATAACAGAATTTGTCAGCTCGTGGGGAGGTCAAGATAACTCCAGCCCCCGAGCCCTCCAACTACCTAGACCCATCAAAATGGTTTGTCCAATAGGTGTTGTCAGGTTTCTCCTCAAGTGTCTGTAACTCTGTCTAGTCATTTATGAAATCTACCAATGCTTGAGATTTGATGGCTGTCCTTGGCACATATTTCAAACCATGAGGTCCGAGTTCTATTGCCCACTTAGCAACCTGGCCTGTGGCCTCCCTATTTTGAATAACGTCTCCTAAGGGAGCAGAGCTGACCATAGTAATAGGATGACCAAGAAAATAATGCTTCAGTTTGTGACTCGGCATGAACACCCCATTTACCAATTTATGCCAATGTGGATATCGTTGCTTGGACTCAATCAACACCTCACTCACATAGTAAGCCGGCCTCTGGATTGGGTACTCCTTCCCTGTCTCCTTGTGCTCCACCACAATCGCCACACCGACGGCCTTACTATTAGCTGCCACATACAGAAGGAAAGGTTATTTCTCAATGGGAGCCGCAAGGACGGGCGGCTCAGCTAACTGCTTTTTGAGTGCCTGAAACGCCTTATCAGCAGCGTCACTCTAGACAAAATGATATGTCTTCTTCAACATCTTGTATAAAGGAGTTGCCTTCTCTCCCAGGCGGCTTATGAACCGGCTTAAAGCCGCGATTCGACCCGCCAGGCACTAGACGTCATTGACACACACTGGCTTAGCCAATGAAGTGATAGCCTTAATTTTCTCTGGGTTATCTTCAATACCCCTCTCTGAGACCAGAAAACCCAAGAGTTTGCCTGCAGGTACACCAAAAACACACTTGGCCGGGTTAAGCATCATCTTATAGACCCAGATATTGTCAAAAGTCTCTCTTAGATCATCCAAGAGTGTCTCCTTTTTTCTGGATTTGACCACAATATCATCCACATAAGCATGCACATTACGCTCAATTTGACTGTGAAAGCAATTCTGAACACAACGTTGATAAGTCGCCTGGGCACTCTTAAACCCAAAAGGCATAGAGACATAGCAGAAGGCTCCAAAAGGGGTGATAAAAGACGTCTTCTCTTGGTCTTTAACCACCATCTTTATCTGATGATAACCAGAATAAGCATCCAGAAAACATAAACTCTCACAACCCGCCGTGGCATCAATAATCTGGTCAATGCGGGGGAGAGCAAACGGATCAACTGGACAAGCTTTGTTAAGATCTATGTAGTCAACACACATATGCCAAGGGCCACTCTTCTTAAGCACCTGCACCGTGTTAGCAAACCACTCCGGATGAACACTATTGCAGGAAGCTGCTAACGCGAAACTACGATCGGAGACCCTTTGACGAAATTGTGTGCGATGCATTAATCACAAACGGTGGTGTAAAAACCCGTCAAAAAGGTGAAGAACGTTTGCGACGGCGGAGCCATCAAACACAGTTCAGATTTTAGTTGCGCGTGCGATGCAGGGCACACGGTTAATCCATTCGAACTATTTGCGATGAGGCAGAACAATAGAAATGGGCAACCATATCAATGTGTGTGGGATATACGGCATGCAGTTCGCTTTGATGACTTGTTTGCTATTAGGGAGTGCAATAGAAACGGTTAGCCAGATCAAGGTGTGTGTGATATACGACATACGATTCACTCGGATGAACTGTTTTCGATTAGGGAACACAACAGAAACGGTTCCTTCACAAAATGTGTGTGATATGCGGCATACAGTTCACATGGATGAACTATTTGTGATGAGCCAAAAGAACACAAATGAGTCATGTAAACAAGATGTGTGTGATACGTGGCAAACAGCCAACTCGGATGGACTGTTTGCGATGAGAAATTACAACACAAGCGGTTAATACAGTTAGTTCATGTGCGATTCTGTGTGTACAAAAAACTTTGAAAAATGCAAACTAGTTTCTTGCGGTGGCTAGGAGTATCGCACACAATGCGTCTGCGAGTACTCGTGTGCGATGATTAGTAAGTTACACATATGTTTCCTTATGTTAACATGTGTGTGAATTTGCAATATGGACAGTTAATATGCAAATGCCTTCTGGACATCGGGCACACGCTTAAACTTAATGAACTTTGTACGATACTAATACTTTCCATGAAATTTTAAGAACTTGGGTAACAGCATTTGAGTAACATATATATAGTGGTTACACTATTCGACAAAAGGAGGATCTTCGTAACACGGTTTTGACAACCATATGGTCCATATCTACATACTTAACATAGTAACAACTATCACATTTTAAGAGGCTAAGGGCCAACAACCATATGGTCCATATCTACATACTTAACATAGTAACAGCTAGCACATTTTAAGAGGCTAAGGGCCAACAACTACAACTATCCGCAGGAAGCAGCTTGATCATGGCGACTCGGCATCTCGTCGATGAAAAGGAAGAGCCCTCCTGTGCCATGGTAGAGCATGAGTAGAACAGTGTCTCCAATTTTCCAATATGGATGCATTGCCACGACAAGCGAGAACTTGTTAATTTAATGGTTTCATTTCTACGGGAAATGCAGTACCTTGTAATCACTTTGGCGTTATTAGCAGGAACAAGTGTAATTCGACCACGCCGAGAAATCGATCCAGGAACTGCTACGGCAGGCAATTTGTGTAGAAATGTAGAATAAAAACCAATTGTAACATATCGTTGAAGATATATATATATATATATATATATATATATATAGTTTATGAGCATCAACATTAAAATAAGACTTTTTACCAGCGTTTTGTCCACACAATTGGTCTTGTTCAATGTCTGCACCATAGGTATAATTAATCCCATCCAAAATCCAGCGTTCATACGCTGTGCTATCTCTGTCAGATTATCAACAAAGTTTATGACATGATTCAAGTCCTTCCAGTGAAAATTTGGTATGCTTAGTAACATATAGATCATTCACTATATATGCATCCAACATATCCGGCTTAAAAGGTGGAAAGGTATTATTTATTCAGAACATGGCAGAAGAATATATAGTGCGCATAAATTGGTAAATAGAATTTGTTACTGCCTAGGAACGGAGTCAGAAAATGAAATCACAATTGGTTGCTTAAATAGTGATCAATTAGTCAGAACAAATACCCTGATTTTGCTAAGTAATATGACAGCATGGAGAAAGTTGAAAGGACACTAACCTCGATCAGACTTTGATCGGCTGATGACGTTGGGGAAGTAAACATCCATGTTAATGTTGGGGAACGTAGCATGCAATTTCAAAAAAAATCCCTACGCTCACGCAAGATCTATCTAGGAGATGCATAGGAACGATAAGGGGAGAGTGTGTCCACGTACCCTCGTAGACCGAAAGCGGAAGCGTTTGTTAACGCGGTTTATGTAGTCGAACTTCTTCTCGTTCCGACAGTTCAAGCACCGAACGTACGGCACCTCCGAGTTCTGCACACGTTCAGCTCGATGACGTCCCTCAAACTCTTGATCCAGCAAAGTGTCAAGGAAGAGTTCGGTCATCACGACGGCGTGGTGACGGTGATGGTGAAATGATCCATGCAGGGCTTCGTTGAAGCACTACGTGAATATGACCGGAGGCGTAAACTGCGGAGGGGCACCACACACGGCTTGGAAGAATTTATGTGTGTTATAGATGCCCCCCCCCCACGTATATAAAAGAGGGAGGGGGAGGAGGCCAGCCCTAGGCGCGCCCAAGTAGGAGGAATCCTACTTGGGCTCCTAGTTGGATTCGCCCCCCGCCCCCCTTTCCTTTTATCGGAGGGAGAAAGAGGGGGAAGAGAGAGAGGGGGAGAAGAAAGGGGGGCGCCGCCCCCTTCCCTAGTCGAATTTGGCCTCCTTCCCTGTGGGGGGTGCGCCACCACTTTGTGGGCTGGTGTGCCTCCCTTTTATGGCCCATATGGCCCATATCTTCCCACGGGGGGTTCCGGTAACCCCCCCCTCCGATATGTACCCGATACATTCCGGAACACATCCGGTGTCCAAATACTATCATCCAATATATCAATCTTTACCTCTCGACCGTTTTAAGACTCCTCGTCATGTCTGTGATCTCATCCGGGACTCCAAACAACTTTCGGTCACCAAATCACATAACTCATATAATACAAATCGTCATCGAATGTTAAACGTGCGGACCCTACTGGTTCGAGAACTATGTAGACATGACCGAGACACCTCTCCGGTCAATAACCAACAGCAGAAGATGGATGCTCATATTGGTTCCTACATATTCTACAAAGATCTTTTATCGTTCGTACCACAATGACAACATACATTATTCCCTTTGTCATCCGTATGTTACTTGCCCAAGATTCGATCGTCGATATCTTCATACCTAGTTCAATCTCGTTAGCGGCAAGTCCCTTTACTCGTTCCGTAATGCATCATCCCGCAACTAACTCATTAGTCACATTGCTTGCAAGGCTTATCATGATGTGCATTACCGAGAGGGCCCAGAGATACCTCTCCGATACTCGGAGTGACAAATCCCAATCTCGATCTATGCCAACCCAACAAACACCTTCGGAGATACCTGTAGAGAATCTTTATACTCACCCAGTTACGTTGTGACGTTTGATAGCACACAAGGTATTCCTCCGGTATCCGGGTGTCGGTGTCAAAACCGGCCGATCTCGGGTAGTGGGTCCCGAACTGTGTGTCTGAGGATCGAAGGTAACAGGAGACAAGGGACACGATGTTTACCCAGGCTTGGGCCCTCTTAATGGAGGTAATACCCTACTTCCTGCTTGATTGAATTTGATGAGTATAGGGGTTACAAGAGTCGATCTACCCCGAGATCGTAATGGCTAAACCCTAGATGTCTAGCCTACGTGATTTGTGATAGCCTCTACGTACTAAACCCTCCAGTTTATATAGACACCGGAGGGGCCTAGGGTTGTACAGAGTTGGTTTACAAAGAAAGGAGATTACACATTCGGCCGCCAAACTTGCCATCCACGCAAAGGAGAGTCCCATCCGGACACGGGGGAAGGCCTTCTATCTTGTACCTTCACGGCCCATCAGTCCGGCCCATGTCACATAGAACGGATGCCCGGGGACCCCATAATCCAGGACTCCCTCAGTAGCCCCTGAACCAGGCTTCAATGATGATGTGTCCGGAGTGTGGATTGTCTTCGGCATTGCAAGGCGGGTTCCTCCTCCGAATACACCAAAGCAGGCTTCTGAACAAGAGAAGTGAATCTGGCTCTGTATAATAGTTACAACCCCCAACCATAAGGGCATAATTTTTAATAAGGCATATCTACTAACAGCTTTTTCGGCGAAACGTCACGTCTGGCCTTATTATTATTTCGACCCATTTTTTGACCTCCCGCTTAATGTTTCGAGGCATGGCCTCCATTGACACGTCTTGTCGAAGCAAAGATCATGTCCCCTTATTGCGGGATTCGCATCAATACGGGCTTGGGTAATCCGACCGTGCCGTTCGCACGAGCCCTTGGGAATAGGCGAGTTTTAATGCTTGTGAGGGGCGCTTGATATTCACTGCCTTTATAAGAGGATAAGGACCCATCTTTTTACCCCACGCCTTCTTCTTATTCAGCCCTCCCATCCTCGAGCTCCAGAGCGCCCAAGTTTCGATCTTTTCCATCGCCACCAAACACTGCAGCCATGTCCAGATCCGGCTCTCAAGGCAAGTGGGTGGCCTCCTCCGTGACGGAGAAGAACATCAAAGAGGTCCGGGAGGCGGGCTACCTGAGTGCTTACGTCGCGTACAGGATCCCTGCCAAGGAGCAGGTCATCCCCACCCCGAAGCCCAGTGAAAGGGTGGTATTTATCCCCCACTTCCTCCGCGGACTAGGATTTCCACTTCATCCCTTCGTCTGCGGCCTTATGTTCTATTACGGGCTAGATTTCCACGATCTAGCCCAAAATTCCTTCCTTCACATCTCGGTGTTTATCGTCGTGTGCGAGGCGCTCCTCCGCATTCCCCCCCCCCACTTCGGCTTACGGCTCAAAGTCTTCAACATGAAGCCGAAGGTGGTTGACGGTCAGCATACAGACTGCGGAGGCGCTATGGTGAGCAAGCTCCCCAACATTACCTGGCCCAAGGGGGGCTTCATGGAAATTGTCAAGATATGGCAACAAGAGTGGTTCTACATCACTGAACCCCGCGGCGCCAACTGGGCGGCCACTCCTGAGTTTAGATCCGGACCCCTGATGCGACTCGCGTCGTGGATCAACAAGGGTCTGGACTGGGGGTCGACCAATGAGGTGTTGATGCTGCAGTAGCGCATCAAAAACATGATTGAAAAGAACACCAGCCTCCCAGACATGATCCAGGTGATGCTATTCCGTCGGACACTTCCCTGCCAACGTCGGCCTCTCCACATGTGGGAGTTCAATCCGGGAGGGCCACTGACCCTGCAGGGATTCTGCGGCACGACGCACGAAGTGATCTGGAAGCTACTTTTCAAGGCCCAGAAGTCGTGGCCGGAGACGATCGACGACATCGTCCTCGACTGTGCTCACCCAGCCACCCCGGTAAGTATTTTGATGTCCGAACATAACTCAGTTTGCAACACAAGGGGGTATGCTGAGAATTCTGTCATTTGATCAGGGCTGGACGAAGAAGGCGTAGCGGATCAAGTGTCCGGCTCCGCTACCCAAAAACCCAGATGATCCTCTACTAGCGAGGATGCTGGTCCCGACGCCGTACTAGGCGCCGGAGAAGAAGGCCAAGAAGAAGGGCAAGGAGGCCAAAGGTGGCCTCCACTGTAAAGGTACTTCGGACACTGTGTACGGACATACCGAAGCTCCCTCCTCCCACAAGGGAGATGAAGACGAAGAGGAGGAGGAGGAAGAGAGCAGTTCTCCCCTCAGGGAGAAGAAGAAGAGGGCGGCCTCTGCCGACCTAAAGGCGGAGGTGTCCAAAAGGGGGAAGATATCCTTCTCGGACGGCTCGGACTCGGAGGCCGAAGTCATCCCCTAGCGGCGCCCCAGGGCGAACCCCTGGCCGAATCATAAGTATTCAAAGATACTATAAATATATCCGGCCTTTTACAAATTGTAGGATAACATATTATTTATGTGTTTCAGTCCGGCCCGTGATCTCCCCCAACAATCATCGTCTTCGGGGAACTCTTTGGCGCCAGAGATGATGGGGAGTGAAACGCCTCCGCGAGCCTCTCCGCCACATGCCGTGGATGACACCGAGGTGTTGTCCCAAAGGACATCTCCGGGTCAGGGAGAGGTGCGGAAGGCCGCTGAAACGACGCCAGAGGGTAATGCCTCGGCTGCCGAAAACATGAGGGGCACAATCCCCATGGAAACCGGCGACGAGGGCCTCGAGCAGTCCGGCCCCTGGCCGAATACCATTCCGGAGGCCCACACGGCTTCGGAATCGGGCGAGCAACCCCCTTTAAAGGAGGGGGGAGTACCGACCCCGCCGACGACCTCCATCAATCTGGAGGCGCCGGACACCTTGAGGGAAGCACTTCGACGTGCTTCCGTCGTGGAGGAGGACCGTACCCTGATGGGTACGGTGGTTGAGAAGGTTCGGTCCGCCAAAAGCGGACTGAACAAAGCTTTCACTAGCCTGTTAACAAGCTTTGAGGTATGTGATATAATATTATTAGCCGCTTTTCGTACGGAAAAATATGCATGTATATAGATAGTAGCCCCTGAGACTCTGTTAGGCTTTTTGGAAAAAGTGGCCGGACAGAGGATCAAATATTCGCCGGAGATAACACGCTTATCTATTTGATAAACAGGCTTTACTGTTAGCAGCTTCAGCCAAGGACGCTGAAGTTTCCGAACTCCAGTGGAAACTGAAGCTGGCCGATGATGAGATCGACCGTATTAACAAGCGGTTCGATGCGGCCCAAGGTATGCTTTTAAAAGACCCCTTACAAGCCTGAATTGTAATGCAAACTCAGAGTTTAAGCTCATGTGCTGCTATGTGTATGATTGTAGGCAGCGCGACCGAGGTCGAGACCCTCAAGAGTGCCCTTGTCGAAGCCAAGGAGGAGGCGAAGGCAAGTAAAGCGGCCGCAGACAAAGCGGCTGCGGATTTGAAGGCCGAACAGGTCGCCCGCCGCCAGTATGAGGAGAGGGTGACCGAGGTGGAGCAAGAGCTAAAGGACATCGCCGGCAAGTGCAAGTCATTGGAGGATAAGAATAAATCTCAGGCGGCCGAGCTCACCAAGGCCCTTCAAGATGCCAAGGAGGCACGGACAGAATCCCGAGCGGCTCGCGAGGAGATCCGGTAGGCTGGACAGATAGCGGCCGGTAAGACTTTTCTTTTGCAGACTAAATTTGGCGGTCAAAGATATGCCTTGCTCACACAACTGTGGAGTTCTCCAGGCGCCTTTGCGGATCTTCCGAAGAGTGCCACCGACGCTGTGCAATTCTTCTGGGATCAGGAGGGGCATACGACGGAGAAGCTATTCTAGTAACAGTTCGTGGCGCAGGAGCGCCCAACGCTGTTGAACGACCAGATGACGCAGTGGGCCGAGCTGCATAGGATGTCCGGATTGTCCATGAGGGACGTCATAGTCCGGCTGTGGCCAACCGAACCCATTCCAAGTAGCTACTTTGGCCTGGTGCAGCGACTCATCGACGTGCTGCCCCGAATTGACGCAGTCAAGTGGTCAACGTGCATAGAAGGTGCACGGATGGCCTTAGCCCATGTCAAGATGCACTGCACGAAGATGAAGGCCGCCGTTGTGGCAGTCGAGGGCCCGCCCGAAGGCAAGGACCACCGCAAGCCGGAGCGCTATTTTGAAGACGTCCTAGAGGGCGCCCGTTTGATAGAGGGTCAATGCTCGAAGGATATTATGTTCGAGTGAACATATCCGAACTGCCCAGACAATGTATTATAAACTAAGGCTTTGTAGTATATTTTATGCTTTTTATCTGAACTATTTTCCTCCTGTGCGGTCGTATGTTATTATTCTGAAAGTGTGCCAGTCGTCGGCTTTAGCCCCCACGTAGATGCTACGGGGGTGTTCGAAATAACGTGTAATCACTCTTGACCCAACGTCTTGGTCCGTAAAGGAGGTGATTTACGTAGTGAACCAGGCAATCGGACTATACGGCTTTAGCACTTTCACTTAGCCGTAGGAGTTTGACGGTGGGGCTAAGAACTAGCCCCTGGTGCGCATGCGGCTGTCCGAACTGGGATGCCTTAGGCGCGTGACCGAACCGAAGCCATTCCTTTGTATAATACGGAAAAAATCGCAAGAGATTTATATTAAGTCGCCGAATAGCCGACCAGCTCTCACCGTACCATGACAGTCAGTTTTCGGCTTTCTCTACTGAGGTGTTTGCCGGATGAACCAGAAACACAATCGCAGTAGTTCTCCCTTTACTACCTTGGCCGAACAAACAGAACGTAAGGTGGTAACCACAGGAGCCGGGCAACCCAACTATTAACCAAAGCCATGAATCGGAGTCAATGCATATAATGCCATATTCGGGACGCCGAAGTGTACTATAAAAGTGTTTGGACTTTCTTAAAAAATATATGAGGCCGAATAGAGCCCTGGCATTGTAAGCCATTGCGAAGTGTATATGCCAATCTGACGTGAAGAGGGAATACAGATTAGGAAATAAGCCAATACCAAATGGGATTGGGTGAAACTGTTTCCATTATAGTATGATTGAGACGTCGAAACGTGTTCTTAGAGAGGATGGCATAAGCATCAAGGCTATTTTACATGCCAAGAATTTATGAACAAGGGAAAGGTGTATACAGGTCCTAGATAGAAAATGTGGTCTTGAAGATCCTTTGTACACCCTGCCGCACGTCTGCATTGCTTTCACCTTTGAGAGAATGATTCCTTGAGGGGAACGACCTATGGTTGTTTGTACGAAACCGGGCTCGAAAAGTGTCGTGGAATTGTCACGGCAGATGTCCTAGTGAAAGGACTTAGTTGTGGAGCCATGGTGACGAGGTTAGCTTAAAGGGGTTAAACGGGACAAAGGACATGAGGAGTTTATACTGGTTCGGCCCCTTGCGGTGAAGGTAAAGGCCTAATCCAGTTTGAGGTGGTATTGCTAGGGTTTCGATTACTAGGGAACGGATACGCTTTGCCTGGCTTTCGATGTGTTGTTTCTTGCCCTAAGCCGCTGCAGGGTCGTCCCCTTATATACATGGGTTGATGCCCCGCAGCCTACAGAGTCCCGACCGGCTTATACAAACGTGTCCGGCTCGGTGACTTATCTTACATGCTGTTGACACTCAAAAGTGGCACGATTATAAAGAGTGGCTTGAAGCTGTGTCAAGATTAATTCAAACTTACTATTGAAAGTCACCATGAGATGGCTCTCTTCGAGAAGATCAAGATGAATATGAAGATGGTCTAAAACGGAGTTCGGATGTAAAATGAATGACAAGTTCAGAGATGCTCACGTCGACACTAGATTAAAGAATGCCTAGAAACCCAATTAACCTGACATCAAATGGGGAAAGATTCAACACGAAAGTTGTGCGCCTTGTCAAAACGATTGATTTTGATATAAAAGTCATCCCAATCCGAGGTTGTATGCAAAAGTTAGAGCCCGCACAGCGTGACCCTCTGGTAAGCAAAATTTGACGCCCGGAACCAGACACATATGTGGGTATGTGTGATGAGCTGCGTGAATAATTATCTGTTTTGCGCAAGCGATTTGACCCTCTAGATGACCTATGATGAAAAAATGTTCAACAAGAAAGTTGTTCGCCTCGTCGAAACGGTCAAGATTGCTTTTGGGCTCGTTATCTGAGTTGTTTACCACCTCAAAAAGGACCCACAAGGTGCAGCCAGTTTTAAACCGAACAGTTTTGGAAAGTTCGGACAAAACCAGTCCGAATTTGACTAGGGTTTCGGACGTGAATCCAAACCTTTTCCTTGCACGGGAAGTCCCGCCGCCTCTTATATACCTAAGGGGTGACGGCCGATTGAACAACACACAATCGAACAAATCATCTACCACTTTTTACCTTTACCTTTATCTCTCTCCCTTGTTCTTCTTCTTCCTCGTTCTTCGTTCGTTCTTCTTGTTGCAGGGCGGCGAACCTCGAGGCCCTAGGGGCGGTCAGTCCGACCTAGGGCAGCCCATAGCCGGTCCAGACGGGGTCCCTCCCAGGCGTGCGGGGTTATGGGTCTTCAAAAGCACCCGCCGGATTGCCTGCGTACCGCGCTTCTGTCCGGGTCTCCTTCGACGTGAGCTGCGGTGCATCACCCCCGGCGTCGAGGGTACACAGTGACGTGTTCGTGTGCGAACACACTTTTTGGCGACTCCGCTGGGGACGAAGCTTTGATTGGTCTCCAACCCGTTCTTGCTACGAAGAGATCGTCATCAAGTTGCTGCAATCTACAAAGGTAATATGAATACCCAATTCCCCTTTGGAGATGAAAATAATCCATATGTTGTTGCTGGATCACCTAATGAGCATAATGTATCGGGTAGCCCTAGTTTTATCAAGCATGCATCTAATTATGCGCAAGAGCCGATGCAAAACAATCTTCATGCTTCAAATTCTTATGATTTTAGCAACGTACAACATATGTATCCAAACTCTCATGCATCGGCAACCCCACAAATCCATATGCCGATGAACAACATGATGGGTTTGGTTAATCAATTTGAAACACCTCATGTTAGAATTTCCAATACCATGCAAGAAAGTGTTTCACCCTTTTATTCATCGGCAACTAATGTGCAATACACTAATCCAACCATGCCGATGAATGAGAGAATTGGCCATGCTACTACAAGCTATTCGGCCAGTTACTCTCAACTCTCATATGCTACACCTCATGTTCGTAATTTTTCGGCACCATACACAACTGTAGATGCTCATAATTCGGCTTCACACCTTTCTGGTCATAGCCGAATAAATGTAAATTTTACAGGAGCGGTTGTGCCAAATATTGTAGAAGATGAGGTAGTGGTGGCCGCATTGAAGAGTTTAGCCCAGAATAAGAGGATTAGTGCTATTTGCCTTGAACAACATGAAAAAGGGCTATTTCCTGATTATGCTGCAATAAAAGCTAGAGTTTTGCAAGAAGATGAATCTTTGTCAATTGATAAAATTGGCAAGAAAAAATATGGTTTTACAACAATGCATATGCCTTCACCTAGTACTACATCATATTATACACCCCCTACACAATTGCAAAATTTCGGCAACACCCGTGTGTCATTGCTGAAAGAATCTAAAAGCATTGGTGGGCAATCATATCCGGAGTGGTTTGAAATTGAGGAAAAGCGTAAAGCCAATTTTTCCGCTCGCCACCAGAAACAAATAGAAAAAGAGTTGGCTCAGATAAAAGAAGCATTGCCAATTGGTAGTATCAATGAAAATAAGGATAATTCGGAACATGAAAGTGCTTCGGTTGAAAAAGCCGAATCAAGTAGTACATATTCTGAATCCATCAAATCCAATGAGGCAAGCATTATTTAGAAAGGGCATGGCAAGCATAGGAAAACAACGGTGCTTGATTTTTGTGAAGTTAATAGAACCTACTTCCTGCCCTATGAGTTCCCTGTCGTAGAAATTCACAAGCTTTAAGGACAAGAACAAGTAGTCGAACAAAGTTCGGCTAACAAAAATCTTCAGTGTAATGATGCACGGAATCAAGAAAAAGATGATGAAGAGGCGTTGGGGAGCCATCCAAAGGCGGAGCAAGATATTGTTCAAGTCGCACCACCATCATGCTCTCCCAACATATTTGAAGAGGTAAGTTTAGCAAGTAATTTACCTATTTTCAGATTTGGTCAAAACTTTAGTGTTGATGCATCTATTAGAAAAATCCTCTTAAGTTATGTTGAAAGACCAATGAAGAACGGTAATTTACTTGTTAGCAACAAAATCGTTATAGAACATATCGGTCAACCCATTGCGCCATTTATAAAGACCGATAATGACTTATTGTTGCAGCCAAAGCTTTCCCCGTTGCTTTATTTAAAGTTCTTATCTACATGGGTAGCTTTGCTTGTTTCATACTTGGCTTACTCTTGGTTTCAATTGAGGCATGCATGTTCTAACTATTTTTGTTTCAGAAACATAAAGCCAAGGTTAGATTCTTTTCAGAAAACCGATGCTAGTATAATATCTTATCTAATGACATCGGTAAAATAATGCAAAATAAAAATCATAGTCGAATGGGGCGATACAAAATCTGAACCATTCGTTTGCTTAACTCCAAAGCCGTTTTCACAGCAAGATTGGCTAGAAAATAAAAAAATTACCTTCAATTCAAACATGCGTGATCAAATCTTTGATTTGTTGTTGAGAAATAATTATATTAGAATTCTTGATCACCATGTTGAGCCATCTGTCCAAGGACGAATGTATTGTAAGTTGCATGATTCGTCCAAGCATAATTTTGACGATTGCAACATGTTTCGTCAAATAGTTAAATCGGCCATTGATAAAGGACGATTGAAATTTGTTGAGACACCAAGAGATGACCAGTCTATTCCGATTGGTCCCGATGGCAGAAAGTTTTTGCATCCGCTGCTTCAAGCCGATCCATTTAAAGAGAAGGTAAAAACTGCAGGTGATGAGATCAAGCTTTCAAGTAAAGAAGTTGTTGAAGAGCATAATGAACATAATCTTGAGGGTGAGAATTCCATCGAAGCTACAATAGAGACGCCAACGACTGGGGGGCAGCAAGTAAATCCAACGATCGATGAAAGCAAACCAAAAGAAAACAAAGGCCGAAATAAGCGCAAGTGTAAGAGATCAAAAATCACCTTCGCTGAACTATTGGAAAAATATCAAAAGAAGAGTGAAGAGAAGAATGCTTATCGGCCAAATCATGCAAAGAATCCAAGATCACCTCCAAGGCGCAAATATGAGGATCGGTATTGGCAAAGTGAGAATGTTAATGCAACATATTCATATCCTTATTTTGATCCACCAATACCAATGCCGTGGATGCCTCCCTATGCTCATATAGAATCATATCCATCATGGGACAGGTATGATACAATGACACATTCTCCATCTTATTTTAGACCATCTCACCAATATTATGCAGCTCCGAGAAGATCAACATTTGAACAATCACATGTTAAAGACTGTTTCAATCATAAGGAATCGGTCCAGAGCTCAAGGAAAAAGAAAGAGGTGGTCAAGCAAGTTTATCGTGTTAAAAGAGATGGTCGTAAGAGTGCAACTTCAGATTTGATCTCAAGTGAAAAAGAGCCAATTAAAGTGTTGACATTGGCTACTAAAGGCAATGAGACAAAGCAGCCAATTATTGAGATTCAAAGTGCCAAATCTGAAGAAAAGAAGTTGAGAGTGCATAAGGCCAAAAAGGAATTGCCATTGGTCAAAAAAGAATCACAGCCGAGATGTCCACTCGGCTTATCATATTGGCAAAACAAGAAATTACAAAAACTTGTTGCACAAGAACTTGAAGAAAGGAACATGGCATGGGTTCCCAAAGGAAGTGCTCAAAATAAGAATTATGTGCAAGCTTCCATTATAAGAAGTGCGGTAAAGGTGAAGAAGGAAAAGAGTGAAAACTATGAAGGACCAAGCCGAAGGTTTCAGCATCTTCGGTCTACACATTATCAATATTCTTCAACTATGCCATTAACGCCTATGCCATGGAATTCATCATCAGGTATGATTGGTAACCCTCAATGGGCTTATTTTAATTCATGGATGCAATATAATTTCTTACATCATGAAAGGGTATTACCAAGTCACTATACATTAGATTAGCTACAAGTTTGTTGCTGATCCAATTGGCCGAAATACTTTATTTGTCATTTAATTTGTTTGTTTCGGTCATATGTGCTTCGAACAAAGTTTACATGGTAATGGTTGATAGTTATCTATCGTCCTAAGAGTATGTCAATGCAAGGCCGGTGTAGTATTCTAACATCATCCTTAGTTCGATTGGAGAGCGAGATAAGGTACGTGCTCATGGTAATTTATATTTATATTTGAATGGAGTTGAGACATCATGCCCGATGTCATTGAATACATGCTGCATAGACCAATTCATAGTTGCAGAATTGGCTAGTGGGCTTATACTTTGTTTGGATATGATTTGGCTTATGCATCTTTGAGATCTATAAGAGGCCAAATCATAGCTGATTTTATTACTGGACATTGGATTAATGACATGCATAATATTGATGTTAGCCTTGTCTCTCTAGTACTCTGGAGATTATGTTTTGATGGTTCAATTCGTAGCAATGGCCAAAGTGTTGGTGTAGTTTATATATCTCCTTATGGCACTATTTTTTGAAGCCTCATGCCGCTTAGAATATTTTTATGCATGATTAATCAAAGCCGAATATGCATTTTTATTCGGATTGAATCTTTTTACTTGCTATAGGTGCTATACATATTGAGACTTTCGGTGATTCGTTATGAGTAGTGCAACAAAAATCCAAGGGTTATCAATGTTTTGACAAATCACTTATAGTTTATCTTGGGGTATGTCTAGATGCAAAATTTACCTTGGTTTGCTTTAAAATTGTTCATATATTTAGACATGAAAATTCGAAAGAATTGTCACAACAAACATCTGGCTACTATGTTAATCATGTTGTATTGCATTTCTCTCAATAGCCGATGCTTAGTCTCGTCAACATAGGTAAGGCCGAACCGAAGTCCACAGCTTCGGCCACTAATGAAATTTTTATGCAGGCGAAAGTAAGGATTGGAGAAAGTTTATTGTTGATTATCTACAAAATCCTAGCAAAAGGTTGAACAATATGGTTCGAAGGATGACCTTGAGATCCATATCTATGGAACTTTATCATCGGGTTGTTAATGAAGCTGAGAAGGTTTCACCCAAGTTTGGATCAAAAAGTTCACACAAGACATGGCCGATATATACTTATCGTCCTAAGAACATATGAATGGCCGATGGAGTGTTGACATCGTCCTTACAACAAACTTGGTACAAGTTATTTTTTGGCACGCTAGCTTTGCCGAAAAACAGGGGGGCATGTGTTGGCACTCAAAAGTGGCACGATTATAAAGAGTGGCTTGAAGCTGTGTCAAGATTAATTCAAACTTACTATTGAAAGTCACCATGAGATGGCTCTCTTCGAGAAGATAAAGATGAATATGAAGATGGTCTAAAACGGAGCTCGGATGTAAAATTAATGACAAGTTCAGAGATGCTCATGTCGACACCAGATTAAAGAATGGCTAGAAACCCAATTAAGGTGGCTTCAAATGGGGAAAGATTCAACACGAAAGTTGTGTGCCTCGTAAAAACGATGAATTTTGATATAAAGGTCATCCCAATCCGAGGTCGTATGCAAAAGTTAGATCCCGCACAGTGCGACACTCCAGTGAGCAAAATATGATGCCACACATATGTAGGTATGTCTGATGAGTTGCGTGAATAATTAGCTGTTTTGCGCGAGCGATTTGGCCCTCTATATGACCTCCGATGAAAAAATGTTCAACATGAAAGTTGTTCGTCTCATCGAAACAGTCAAGATTTCTTTTGGGATCGTTTCCATCCCAGGTCGTTTACCACCTCAAAAAAGACCCACAAGGTGCAGCCAGTTTTAAACCAAACAGTTTTGGAAAGTTCAGACAAAACCAATCCGAATTTGACTAGGGTTTTGGACGTGAATTCAAACCTTTTCCTTGCACGGGAAGTCCAGCTGCCTCTTATATACCTAAGGGGTGACGGCCAATTGAACAACACACGATCGAACAAATCATCTACCACTTTTTACCTTTACCTTTATCTCTCTCCCTTGTTCTTCTTCTTCCTCGTTCTTCGTTCATTCTTCTTGTTGCAGGGGAGCGAACATCGAGGTCCTAGGGGCGGTCTGGCAGACCTAGGGTAGCCCATAGCCGCCGCACGTCCATACGGGGTCCCTCCCGGGCGTGCGGGGTTTCGGGTCTTCAAAAGCACCCGCCGGATTGCCTGCGTACCGCGCTTCCAGCCGGGTCTCCTTCGACGTGAGATGCGGTGCATCACCCCCGGCGTCGAGGGTACACGGTGACGTTTTCGTATGCGAACACATGCCTTACAATATAAGTTACATATACATGGCGGTTTACACTTACGGGCCTTAAGCCGCCTTCGGGTTTGGGCCCTTTAACTGGCATACTCCGTGAACCGCCATCTTCAACGAGGAGTAGCTAGGTTTTAATGCACCTGTGGTATTTGAAGAGGAAAAAAGAAGATCAAAGGAAAGAAGGTCAAGGTCATATAAGGTCAAACCGTACTATAGACCATATCCGTATTGTGCCTCCGTTGATACCCAAGGTATTTTGAGTGCGTAATTATGCACACGCGGTACAAATATCGCAGATGTGTGTGGCAATCGACGGAGGCGAAACTGTTAGTCTAGATCTGGAGTTGTCGAGCTATCATCGTGCAGAGTGGACCGGACTCTTTTAACATTGTCCGGGGGCTTGATGGCTGATAAGGTGTGCAGCTTGATAGGGCCGCTTTGTACCTCGGCTGCGAGGGCCGCAGTGTGCTCTTCAGTACGGAGAGAGTGCTCCATGTTCCCATTTACTGTTATGACGTCGCGTGGCCCGGGCATCTCAAGCTTTAGATAAGCATAGTGCGGGACTGCATTGAAGCGGGCAAACGCGGTTCGTCCAAGGAGTGCGTGATAGCCATTGTGCAAAGGGACGATGTCGAAGATCAAGTCTTCGCTTCGGAAGTTATCCGGTGAGCTGAAGACTACTTCCAGCGTTATGGACCCTGTGTAGCAAGCCTCTACGCCGGGTATTACTCCTTTAAAGGTAGTTTTAGTGGGCTTGATTCTTGACGGATCAATACCAATTTTACAGACAGTGTCCTGATAGAGAAGGTTAAGACTGGTACCGCCGTCCATAAGGAATCACGTGAGATGGAATCCGTCGATAATTGGATCGAGGACCAATGTTGCCGAACCTCCGTGACGGATACTGGTCGGATGGTCTCCGCGATCAAAAGTGATCGGGCAAGCCGACCATGGGTTAATTTTGGGGCGACTGGCTCTATGGCGTAAACGTCCCTTAGTGCGCGCTTGCGCTCCCGCTTGGGGATATGAGTGACGTAGATCATATTCACTGTTTTTACCTCGGGGGGGGGGGGGATTTCTTTTGCCCCTCTGTGTTTGATGGGCGAGGCTCATCATCATCCTCGCTAGGCGGCCCTTTCCCTTTATGTTCGGTGCTTATCTTACCGGCTTGTTTAAAGACCCAACAATTTCTGTTGGTATGATTGGCAGGCTTGTCCGGGGTGCCATGGATCTGACAAGGCTGATCTAGTATTCGGTCCAAACTAGATGGACCATCTTTGTTTCCTTTGAATGGCTTCTTCCGCCGACCGTCTTCGGTATCGTCGTTGTTGTATCAACGCTTATGTTTGTTGCGTCGTGGCCTGTCGTTGCCATCTCTGGATTCGGAGGTGCCAGGGTCGCTGGTACTGTTGCTTCTACGAGCTAACCATCTATCCTCTCTCGTGCAAAAGAGGGTAATGAGTGCGGTGAGGGCTGCCATGGACTTCGGCTTTTCTTGGCCGAGGTGTCGGGCGAGCCACTCGTCGCGGACGCTATGTATAAAGGCCGCGAGGGCTTCGGCATCCGGACAATCCACAATTTGGTTCTTTTTAATTAAGAACCTGGTCCAGAGCTTCCGGGCTGACTCTCCGAGTTGCTGGACTATGTGACTAAGGCCAACGGTGTCTGGAGGCCGGACATAGGTGCCTAAGAAGTTGTCTCTAAAGGCATCCTCCAAATCATCCCAGCTACCAATAGAGTTTTCTGGGAGGCTGTTTAACCAGTGTCGTGATGGTCCCTTGAGTTTCAGGGGGAGGTACTTGATGGCATGGAGATCGTCACCACGAGACATGTGGATGTGGAGAAGAAAATCTTCGATCCAAACTGCGGATCTATCGTTCCATCGTATGATTCAATGTTCACGGGTTTAAACCCTTCTGGGAACTGGTGCTTCATTACCTCATCGGTGAAGCATAAGGGGTTTGTAGCGCCTCTGTATCGGGCGACATCACGACGTAGTTCAGATGACATCCGTATGCGGTTTTCAGCCCGGGTGAGATTATGCTTGTCGCGCCGGGCCTGAGGGTCGTCCTCTCGCGTTGGAGCATGCCCCCTTGATCTGGTCTGACCGGCTCTATTATCCAGGTCCTTGAGTAGGTTGTAGGTGTAGCCCGGAGCCGCTACCTCCTTGCCTCTACGGCGGGGTGGTGCGGGCTGGTGTTTGGCGTGGGTAGCCGCCCTGTCCCGCCCACGTGTGGGTCGGTCAGGTTCGTCAGCAGCTTTGTACTTTGGCGGTACTGGCTCAAGGGCCTCATCGTAAAATTGTGGTAATAGCTTGCGCTTAGGGTAGCTCTTTATTGGGTGTTGGAGGCTGTACTCTTCGGCTTCCAGGACTTTAGTCCATCTATCGTTGAGCGTATCCTGTTCGGCTTGAAGTTCCTGCTGCTTATTTTTAGGCTTCTCGCTGTTGTGATTAGCTGGCGCTTAAAGCGCTCTTGCTCGAGGGGTTCCTCTGGCATGATAAAGTCTTCGTTGCTGAGGCTAACGTCATCCTCGGAGATTGGTAGATAGTTACTATCCTCCGAGTCCTCGCTCTCGACTGGATCGTCGGGGTTAACTTGCCCCTCCTCCCAATCATCTTGTTCGGATGTTGGCTCGACGGGGTCTTTGGCGTTCTCTGGAGTGTTATTGTCTCTGGTGTCAGTATTGTTGTCTTTTTCGCGACGTGATTTTGAGCGGTGCCACTGGCGTCGACGCTTCAGTGGTGCCTCAGTAGGCTTATCCTCAACCGGATCCTTCCTGCCTTCGCCGTCATCCTCTTTGGGTGTATCTACCATATACACATCGTATGTGGAGGTGGCCGTCCAACATCCGGTAAACGGCGGGTCTTGTCCTTGTTCGTCTCCGGCATCGTCATCCATGTCGTCGATGTCTTCGGAGGCGTAATCCAGCATGTCGGTTAAGTCTTAGACAGTGGCTATGAAGTGGGTGGTGGGTGGGACGTAAAATTCCCCGCTCTCAGCCCCTAGTCCGGCCTGGGCATAGTTTGGCAGTTATTCCTCGGTAATGGTGAGGGATCGCATTAAGTCCAGAGCCTTGTTTAAGAGCGAGGTTTGGACGAGGAAACGAGAGTCCGCGGGGCTGGCCAGGGCGAAGGCCTCCTGGGCATGCTTGCTTGGCGCAGACTTCGAGAATTCGGGTCTGGAGTCCCGGGGCAAGTCCAGCCTTTCAATGATAGGGGGAACCCGGTCTGATTCCGAGTCCGCCGTGGACACAATTGCCCCCGGACCCTTGATAATGCGGTCTGCTGCGGAGAGTCTGGTGGGCTCCAAACTCCCATCTTCGGACCTGATGGTTTGCTCCGGATCTAAGGCCAAAACGGTGGTTGGGGCCGCGAACCCTTCGAAGGTCAAGTCTCCTCGGATATCGGCGACATAGTTTGGGTTCCCGAAACTGATCTGATGACCAGGGGCATAGCTGTCGATCTGTTCAAGGCGGCCAATTGAGTTGGCACGCAGAACGAAGCCACCAAACACAAAAATTTGGTCGGGGAGGAAAGTTTCCCCGGAAACGGCATCATTGTTGATGATCGAACGAGCCATCGATCCTTCTATCGACGGCACAGTGGAACTCTCAATGAAAGCACCAATGTCAGTGTCAAAACCGGCCGATCTCGGGTAAGGGGTCCCGAACTGTGCGTCCGAGGATCCAAGGTAACATGAGACAAGGGACACGATGTTTACCCAGGTTCGGGCCCTCTTAATGAAGGTAATACCCTACTTCCTGCTTGATTGACTTTGTTGAGTATAGGGGTTCCAAGAGTCGATCTACCCCGAGATCATAATGGCTAAACCCTAGATGTCTAGCCTATGTGATTTTTGGTAGCCTCTACGGACCAAACCCTCCGGTTTATATAGACACAGGAGGGGCCTAGGGTTGTACAGAGTCGGTTTATAGAGAAAGGAGATTACACATCCGGTCGCCAAACTTGCCATCCACGCAAAGGAGAGTCCCATACGGACAGGGGGGAAGGCCTTCTATCTTGTATCTTCACGGCCCATCCGTCTGGCCCATGTCACATAGCACGGACGCCCAGGGACCCCATAATCCAGGACTCCCTCACCGGGAGTTGCATAATCTCATAGTCAAAGGAATATGTATAAGTCGTGAAGAAAGCTATAGCAATAAAACTTAACGATCATTATGCTAAGCTAACGGATGGGTCTTATCCATCACATCATTCTCCTAATGATGTGATCCCATTTATCAAATGAAAACACATGTCTATGGCTAGGAAACTTAACCATCTTTGATTAACAAGCTATTCTAGTAGAGGCTTACTAGGGACACTATATTTTGTCTATGTATCCACACATGTATTAAGTTTCTGGCTAATACAATTCTAGCATGAATAATAAACATTTATCATAATATAAGGAAATATAAATAACAACTTTATTATTGCCTCTAGGGCATATTTCCTTCACTTAATTAGACCAGGCTGTGGTGCACGCACTAGAATTTTATTGCCAGTTTTCAGTTCATAACACTTAGACATTTTTCTCCAAGGTCCGCATTAAAATAGGAGTGACCATCTTTATCAGGTTTTACGCTAACCGTCATTGTAAATCCATGCTGCGTTTTCAATATGACATCCTGGGAGTCATCAACAAAGTAAAGCCCAAGATTTCCTTCTACTCCTGTTCTTGCAAAGCAAGGGATGTACTGCTTGAAATGAAAATTAAGATCGTAAATTAGATATATTGAAATAACAGAGCAAGATGCAAATATGGGAATAACTGATAGAACATATCATTATATAGATGAAAGCAAAGTACAAAAATATATAATTAAAAATAGATAATGTAACAAAGATTTGATGCAAATATATAGATAATGTAGCAACAAACGGACTGGATGATGAGAGTCCCACCTCTCCTCCCACCGGCGCCCTAGGCTCTCCGGCGATCTTTCTCCTCAGCCAGTAAATCTGGTCCTCTCTCCATCCATCTTCTTCGGCGTTCTCTGATCTACCACCCTATACCCATCTCACATGGGTCCTCATGGTGGATCAACTTTGGATCTGGATTTCTCCAAAGGTGTGGCTTTTGCGGAGGAGGTTTTCAGATCTTGTGGGAAAACCATTCATCCCTCAGATGACACGAGCCATTTTGTTATGGTTGTGTCTTTCAGCAGCATACGATTCCGCCTTGATGAGGATTCGTGGCTGCGGCTTTGGAATGTGCAACTCGAGGATCTGCAATTGATCTATCTGTGCAACTCATTGCGGACAAGGTATTCTCATTTATGGTATCATGCAAACGTGTTGGCATTTTTATTCTTCATTTGCGATCTTTCGCGTGTCCGCAATTCAAATGCTACTTTCATATGTGGGGTAATGGCGGCCCTAATTGGAAACGTGAGTTTGTTATTTGGAAGAAAGAGTGTGATGCTGAATGGATTATCATTAGCCCTTCTAAAAAGCGTGCTGCTATGGGTTTACTAGCTATGCATAAGCCTCCTTCCAAATCTGCCTTACGTACGAGCTCTAGGCCTCCGAAGAAGATTTCATTTGCCACTTTCCAACAGTATGATGTTTGCAAGGGATACTCTTTTCCTGCTTCGCCAGGTCTTGTAGATGCGGTTTCAGATGCTGGGTACACGGTGCTGCCTCGTGAGAGAGACATCGTTCCTCCGCCGCCGGCGACTGAACTCCGATGGACGGTGGCAGAACCACCCATTATTTTCGGAACAGTCAACGTTCATGCTATTTCCTTGGCCAGTATTTCTGGGATTAATCCATCTACTTGGACGTGAATCTGCATGTGTATGGGATGGAACGGCTAGTCCGCGGCGCCCAGAGACTTCTTCACCAGCTTTAATTCCCAGCCCCAGGATGTTTCTCCGGTCCGGTCTGTTTCGGCCCAAGCTGCTTCCGAATCTCAATCTGCACCTCCACCTGTTATTGGAAATGAGGAGTTTATTAGTCCCGGGACATCGGAATCACCTGTTGATTATGATGGATTTAATGATCTAGTGGATGACATGGTTTTCAAAGTTTGGAAATGTCAAAATTGTTTGTCAATGAAGCATTTATCCAGCGTGCACCAGCAGGGTTAGGTGCCGAGATGCTTTCGGTTGGGGCACAGGCAAAGGGCTGTCCGATTCTAGCCTATCTCCTCTTATAGGTGGGTCCCATGTCCAAATCCTCAGATCTAACCGGTCACCTGGTTTTTGGAGCGGACTCTCGCTTTCTCCCATAGCTAGCCCGGAGGGGTCTATGCCCAGTCCTATCAAGCCTGCCACCCCGCCCATCCCACCATTGCCAGCTGAGCCACCGCCCACAAGCCTCCGCCGCCTCCTCACCATCACCTCAATCACCTAGCCTCCGGCTTTGATCACCCTCCCAGCCCGCAATGGCCAACTTTCCGCTGGACCCGATGGATTTCCTCCCGCATGGATTCGACATCATTGATGGAGGGGAGCTACACTTGCCTCACACTTTCTTGCGCCGGCGGTGGCTCTGGATCGACAGCATGAGGAGTATGCCGTCGCCATTGTCGAGCCAGCTCCTCTACCTGAAGAAGTCGCCATCTACAGGAATCTGGTCAGTGATTTTGTCGCCAATACTCGCAGAGAGCTGTGTTGGAGGCCCAGCCGTGGATCCAAGGAGTTGGTTTGTTTCGACCACGCAGTGCTCGCCCGCCAAGCATTAGTTGATCATCCTCCTTTCAATTTGGGCAACGATAGATTTGTCGTTTATTCCGCATGACGAGGGTATTAACTACTGAGCTGCTCAAGGTTTTCAAGGGATGGGTTATGCTGCTAGGAGTTCCTTTGGATTATAGGCGCCTCAATATCTTGCGATGTTATCAAGACGTTTATCGCTTCCACCATTGGCATCAGGATGATCCAATGATGGTACGATCTTTGGTCTATGTGTCTTTTCCTGCACCATCTATGGTCCCTAGATCGCTGACATACGAGAATTTGCTGACTTTGGAGGGGTTCGATTTCTTGGACTGCTCCAGTTTATATTCTATCTGCAGACTTTGCTGATATCCTACCTGCCGATGAGGATCCAATGCCCTTCAATGGTAATCCCCACCCTCTCCCTGGCAACATGCAGTTCAACAATCATAATTGGGTCTTACCTGAGTTCCCGGAGCTGGGTTGGAACGATGTGCCTGCACCCAATGAACAGCCACAGAATGACCCTCCACAAGTTCAGGAAGTGGGGCAGCAGGATAATGTTGAGGAAGTTCAGTCTCAAGAATCAATTGTGCTTCAGTTGTCCAAGGATTCAGTTAATAATGGCATCGGTGCTGCTGAAGTTGCGGTTCTCCAACACCCAATGGGACCGCAACAGCCTCCTTTAATGATCGGACAAGTGCTAACTGTTTTGGGCCTGTCCCCGCCTCGTAATGCAATGGAAGCGCTGCTTGAGAAGGTATTGCCTCTTATTGGGATCTCTGATATCCCAAAGGTTGTCTTTCGGTCTCATCTCGGTGCCCTTTTGAACAATCAGTCCTGGGCGACTCTTTTTACCACTCCAGCTCCAAAATTGCAGCTTCTGCCTGCACCTGTTTCTGTGACTCAGTTTAAGGAAATGACACCTGTTAAAAGGCCTGTAGCTCGAGCTCTTTGTTTTGACGATATTGATGAGCCTGTTGCTGAAACATTTGAGTTTACGGCTGTTCCTAAAGTTACTCTGAAGCGTGGAAGAAAGCCCAAGGCCTCTAAAGTCATTGTGGAATCTGAGGTCAGCGCAAAGTTTCGCCTCAAGGCGATGCGTGATGGCTACCGTCAGTAGTTATTGGGACATCTCCTAGGAAGCCACACACGGTGAAGAAGCGCAAAACTACACCTTCCAAGCCCGACGATGATTCGCAGTGCCTCCTCCGACGCACCATAGTTGATCTTCAGCTAATTGGTGCTCGTCTTCGATTGCACCGAGAAAATCACGACGGATAAGCTTGTAGCTAATCCTTCCCGCTCCAACAACAGTGCAAGTTCCGGATGATTAGTTTAGTCATCCAGGGTTTAGGTCCATGGCGCACTATAATCGCCATTTTTCTCGTTCTTATCTATTTGGAACTTTGCAGTTTACATCTGTCTAGTGGGTTGTAGGCCATTGTGTGGCTTACTTTTACTATGTCCTCTTTGGTATGTAATGAATCAAACCTCGCTTAGAGATTGGAAAGTACTGTTGGAATGTTAGGGTCTGAATTCAAGCGCCACCATGTTAGGCAAAAGATCAATGAAAGTGGATGCTCGTTGTTTGCCTCCAAGAAACCAAATGCATGCATATTGATCATCGCTTCATTAGAAAATTCTGTCCAAGGCGTTTTGATAACTTTGTTTATGTACCATCGGTTGGGGCATCCGCTGGTATGGTGGTCATATGGAATTCATCTCTTCATAGGCAGCTTAATTGAGGTTAAACCATATGGCATTATTGTGAAGTTTCAATCTAAACATACATCCGAGTCTTGGTTTCTTGTCTCGATTTATGGTCCGTGTCAAGGACCGCGCGTGATGATTTTGTGCGGTGGTTATATAATCTGGATATTCAGCTCGAGGACAATTGGCTGCTTTTAGGTGACTTCAACTTTATGCGCTCGATTGAGAATCAAATCAGCCGTGTGGTGATGTGAATGATATCTTTTGTTTAATGAAATAATTGGTCATTTGGGTCTTGTTGAACTGCCAATCAAGGGTCGTCAAGACACATGGTCTAATATGCAAACCACACCCCCGCTCGAACAAATTGATTGGTTTTTACATCCGTGGCTTGGACACATGATCACCCCAACACAATGGTTATTCCGCTTGCACGCATCGCCTCCGATCACGCCCCGTGTGTGGTTTCAATTGCCACTTGTATCCCCAAGGCAAAGGTTTTTCGCTTTGAAAACTATTGGGTTGATTTGCTCGGCTTTATGGATTGTGTATCCGAGGTTTGGAATAGCCTGTGGATAAATCTTCAACTGCCTTAATCATTTTCGCTAAATTCAAATCTCTTCGTTATGCTCTTAAGAAATGGCATCTTAACCTATCCACAATCAAGGCGCCATTGCTGATTGCAACAAAGTAATTGTTTTTTGGATAATATTGAGGAATTTAGGCCCTTGAGTTGGCCGGAGTTCAATTTTCGAAGATTGTCAAATTACATCTCAAGATATCCTGCCTTTGGCAGTTCATTTATTGGAAGCAACGTTGCACGATCAGAAATATCAAAGTTGGTGAGGAGAATTCAAAATTATTCCACGCAATGGCAACTGAAAGATATAGGAGAAACACTATTTCTTCGATCAAATCTGTGGATGGGGACGTGGTTACCGATCATCAACAGCTAGCTGGGATGTTTTGGTCTGATTTCAATCGAGAATGGGCCAAGCAAAAGGTATACAAATGGGTTTTGACCTTGACACATTAATTGCTCGTATTGATGGGCTGGAGAACTTATCCTTGCCTTTCACGGATTCCGAGGTGGATACGGTGATTAAGAACATGCCTTCGACTGGCTCCGGCCCCGATGGGTTTACGGGTCTTTTCCTCAAGAAATGTTGGAATATTTTGAAGCCAGATTTTATGAAGCTGGTCAGGGAGTTTTATGAGGGAAAGTGCAACCTGGAGTGTCTGAATACATCTCTCATTACACTCATTCCAAAAAAGTTGAGCCCGAAATATATTGGTGATTTTAGACCCATATCGTTGACAAACACTTGTCTCAAGTTTTTAACTAAACTTTTGGCAAGTCGTTTGCAGAGTGTGATTCTAAAATGTATTCATCGCAATCAATATGGGTTTCTTCGATGTAGATCCATTCAAGATTGCCTTGCATGGTGTTTTGAATATATACATCGTGTAAGGCATCCAAAGACCTATAATCCTTCTCAAATTGGATTTCACGAAGGCGTTTGATACCATCGAGCATGATCTCGATTCTCGGATTCGAAATGCAAGGGTTTTGATGATCGTTGGACAGGTTGGATCGATAGCATCTTGTCCTCTCGTTCCTCTTCGGTCCTCTTAAATGGTGTGCCCGGTAAACACTTTGTCTCGCTGCTCGGTGTGCGATAAGGAGACCCATTATCCCTTTGTTATTTGTGATTGCGGTGGATTTATTGCAGTCCGTGGTTAATGAGATGTGTGCAAGGAACATTCTCACACTGCCCATACCAACCTCTTCACGGGATTATCCGATTGTTCAATACGCTGATGACACATTAATTGTCCTTCCTGCGGTGGACGACCAGCTCATCGCTTTCAAGGAGATGCTTGAGACCTTTGCTAAATCAACGGGTTTATGGGTTAATTTTAGTAAATCATCATTGATTCCAATGAATATGTCCGATGAGGAGGGTCAACGGTGGCGGCTTTGCTTGGATGTGATGTTGGCTCCATGCCATTTACTTACCTCGGATTGCCAATGGGTACTACTCGGCCCACAATCTATGACTTGCTCCCCTTAGTGGACCGCATAGAGAGAAGATTGTCTGCCTCATCCTGTCTGTTGAATCAGGGTAGCCGGCTGCAGCTCTTGAAATCGGTTTTATGTTCCATGCCAATATACTTCTTGTGCACCATTTCATTACCTCAAGGAATTTTGAAGCAGATAGAACGATCATGCGGCAATGTTTGTGGCGAGGCAACTCTGACACACCAAGACAATCATTGGCAGCTTGGGAGTTAGTATGTCGGCCCAAGAACCAGGGAGGACTTGGGGTTCTAGACCTTGGCAAACAAAATGATGCCTTGTTGATCAAGCATCTCTTCAAATTTTATAACAAGTTGATGTGCCCTGGTTTCACTTATCCGGGACACATATTATGCTGCTGCTCCGCCCCAAGTAACATAAAGTTGTGGTTCTTTTTGGTGGCGTGATGTGATGAAGCTCTATGACAAATTTTGTAAGTTGGTCGTCCCTCATGTGCGCCTGGGACTCGTGGTTTTCGCTAGATCGGTGGCAACTTAATAACGAGGTGGTTATCATGCAACAACGCTTCCGAGACTTCATTCTTTTGTCATTGATGAAACGCTTACCATTAAGAATGTGATGGAGCTGCCTGTCCCGACCGACAATTTTCACCTGCCTTTATCGGTTGAAGCTTTTGAGGAATTCAATCAACTTCAGGCTATAATGCCTCGATAAACTTGCATGAGGGAGTTAGTGATGTCTGGAAATGGCCTTCAAAAACTGGGGATTATCAATCCAGGATCTACTATTTGTCTTGTTTTTCCGAAGTCGTGGCTGACCCTCTTTTCGGTGGATCTGGAAATGTGCTTGCACTCTCAAGCTCAAGGTGTTTGGCTGGCTACTTTTGATGGACCGTCTGAACACTAGGGATATGATGCAGACGACATTGGATTATCCAGATGATACTTGTGCCATTTGCTTCTCAGGTTTGCATGAAGATAGAGCTCATCTCTTCTTTGCTTGCAACTTTAGCCAACGTGTTCGGAATTATTTGGGCATTTCATGGAATGTTCAACCTAACTGACTACTTTTGAAATGGCTTGTGCGGCCAGGAGGGAATTTGGTCAACCGTTTTTCACTGAGGTAGTCTTTACGGCTACCTGGAATATTTGGACCCAAAGGAATGGAAGGATCTTCAGAAATGAGTTGCCCACTTTCAGAGCTTGGAGGAGGAATTTTATTCATGATCTTTCTCTCTTAGCTCATAGAATCAAGTGTAAATATACAGATAGACTAACTGATTGGATAGCTTCTTTACACTAATCACTCCCTGTAAGTAGTCTTTCTTCCTTTTGTTTCCCTTTGTAATTTTGTACTGAACCCATATTGTTTTAATAAAGGACTGTGAGGCTGTTGCCTTGCAGTACATAGTCAAAAAAAATGTAGCAATAGACGGTATATGTTCACAAATTTAGGACATGCCGACCGTGGTAGGTTGAGATTGAACATATCGAGTGCTCCCTGAAGTCATCCGGAATGGTGAGATAGAACTTTGTTTCCAACAGGCCGTGACCACACTTGCCTGATTTGTGCTCGCACTGTGGACACATGAATGAACACCCACGAATCAGCTAGAACAAAAATGATTCCATGGTGATTTCCGCCGGTTGATTAACAACGACGGACGAACTGCGATAAGAGATGAGTAAATATTTTGCTAAGTTGATTACCTTCTCCATGAGAAAAATCCTCGGCCCAATCCCGCAGAAACCCAAAGTCGACCAGAGTCTAGAATGTCGGTGCAGATAGGCGGATGAAAGCGGTTGGGGCGAAATCTCGTGCCGTTTGGAGTGCGACCTCCACCCGCTGACAACAGCCGTCGAGCTTAGGGTGGCCGCCGCGATTGAAGTTGATGAGGTGCAGAGGTGTGGAGGAGTCCACGACGAGTGGGTGGGGACGAAGTGGGCAAGGGTTTTCTTTTTCCTTTTGCATGTGTGAGTGAACACTCACGATTCACAGAGGTGACGGAGATGAATCGTGTGCGATAGTAAATCACCAAGATTGAATGGGAATCCAAGTTTCCTTTGTCCTTCGTCCATGAGTTTTTTTTCTACGATGAACATAAACCCTGCTAATCACCGTGTTCAAATTTGACACTTTTCCGGGTTCATTTACAATATTTAGGGGATTATGTGCATTTTCTAGGCATTAATGCACATAATTCAAATTCAAAAAATTGATGCTTGAAAAGGTGCACGAGAACGGTCTGGAAAACCATGATCGTGCTATTTAGTAAATTCTCATGCCTTTTACAAGGAATGGGCGGATATTTCAAGGAAATGTGTTTACTGGGTACTATACAAAAATGAAATACATGCTTGGAAAACATGACGCCTGGCGTGGTGCCATGGTATGGACTCACCATGCCCTGGTAAAAATTTGAGAATGTTTGTCCTATGTCGTCATGCACGCCATTCATAAATCGAACCATCCCCGAGGAAATTTCATGGTTTCTAGGGGGAAATCGGCAAGATTGAAGGGGCCGGGAATCCAAATTTCCTTCCTAGCTTGTCATTCAGTTTTTTCTATAATCAACATACCCCCTCGAATGCAATGTCTTCATATTTGGCATTTTTCCGGGCTCATTTACCATATTAGGGGATTATGTGCATTTTCTAGGCATTAATCCACATAGTTCAAATTTGAACAATCGGTGCATGAAAAGGTGCACAAGAACGGTTTGGAAAAACCATACTCGTGGTATTTAGTAAATTCTCAAGCCTTTTACAAGGAATGGGCAGAGATTTCAAGGGAATGTGTGGCAATAGTCAACCACAAACGCGTCATTTACTGGGTTATCAACTATAGAAAAATGAAATACGTGCTTGAAAAACATGACGCTTGGCATGGTGCCATGGTATGGCCTCACCGTGCCCTGGTTAAAAGCTGAGAAGGTTTGATTTATGTCATCATGCACGCCCTTCATGGTTTCGAGAGGGAAATCATCACCGAGGAAGTTTCATGCTTTCGAGAGGGTAATCACCAAGATTGAAGGGGAATCCAAATTTCCGTCCTAGTTTGTCACTCAATTCTTTTCCAACGATGAACATACCGCCTCAAATGCAACGTGTTCAAATTGACATTTTATTCAGGCTCATTTACCATATTTAGGGGATTATTTGCATTTTATAGGCATTAATGCACATATTTCAAATTCGAATAATCGGTGCATGAAAAGGTGCACAAGAACGGTCTGGAAACCATGCTCGTGCTATTTAGTACATTCCCATGCCTTTTACAAGGAATGGGCAGATGTTTCAAGGAAATGTGTGGCAATAGTCAACCATAAACGCGTCGTTTACTGGGTTAACAACTATACAAAAATGAAATATGTGCTTGGAAAACATGATGCCTAGCATGGTGCCATGGTATGGCCTCACCGTGCCCTGGTAAAAATTTGAGAATGTTTTCCTTATGTCGTCATGCACGCCTTTCATAAATCGGACCATCACCGAGGAAGTTTCATGGTTTTGAGGGGGAAATAACCAAGATTGAAGCGGGATCCAAATTTCCTTTGTCCTTTGTCCATGAGTTTTTTCTATGATGAACATACACCCTACAAATCACCGTGTTCAAATTTGGCACTTTTCCGGGTTCATTTACCATATTTAGGGGATTATGTGCATTTTCTAGGCATTAATGCACATAATTCAAGTTCAAACAATCGGTGCATGAAAGGGTGCACAAGAACGGCCTGGAAAACCATGCTCATGCCATTTAGTAAATTCTCATTCCTTTTACAAGGAATGGACAGATATTTCAATGAAATGTGTGACAATAGTCAACCACAAACGTTTGTTTATTGGGTTTTCAACTATAGAAAAAATGAAATAAATGCTTGTAAAACATGACGCCTGGCATGGTGCCATGGTATGACCTCACCATGCCCTGGTAAAATTTTGAGAAGGTTTGGCTTATGTCGTCATGCACGCCCTTCATAAATTGAACCATCACCGAGGAAGTTCCATGCTTTCGAGAGGGAAATCACCAATATTGAAGGGGAACCCAAAAACTCTTCGTTCTTTGCCCTGGAGTTTTTTTTTTCTATGACGAACATACACCCTGCAAATCACCGTGTTCAAATTTGGCATTTTTCCGAGCTCATCTACCATATTTAGGGGATTATGTGCATTTTCTAGGCATTTAGTGCATATAAATCCAATCCAGCTACAGCTGCACGGGTGTGATGTGAGGGATGTGGATTGCCATTCGATCGCGGCGCATCCTACTGTGCACACGCATGATCCGCGTGGCTGGGGTTCCAGCCAATCATAGTGCAACACACAATAGGCTCGGCACACACTGTTTCCGGAACTGACGAAGATGAACTGTGTGCGATAATGAATGAGCAAAATTGTAAGGGAAGCCAAATTTCCTTTGTCGTTTGTCGTTGAGCTCTTAAAAAACACCGCACTGTACAGCTGCCCGGCCCCTCTGTCCCAGAGCTCTCTCCAAGCGTTGTTCATGGCACCGCGGCGCACAGTAACTGGTAAGGAAGTGATGGCATCCCGCCGCGCCGCGTTCCTCGCCGCCCGCGACCGCACACATGTTAAGGAAGCGATGGCATCTCACTGCGCCGAGTTCATCGCCGCCGCCGGCCACACAGTTACGTGGGCGGACTTTGAGGCTGCCATGGCCGAATGGGTGGTGGATCTAGAGGTGGCCAATGCCACACAGAAGGAGCGGAAAAGGTAGAAAGCAGTCAAGAAAAGAGAGTCCCGCCGCCGCAAGAAAGAAGAGGCCACACGCCATGGTGAGGAGAGCTTGGCGGAGATCGAAGCATGGTGGGCTGACGCCTACAAGGTAGGGAAGGAGAACACCGGCGTCTGGCCAGCATGCCCCGATGGCAGCATGTGAGAAGTAGTTTATGTTTGTAGTATTAGAGCAAATTTCCAGTAGTACTTTAAGTTTGTAGTATTAACGTACAATGTCGGTCAGAGCACCCTTTGAGGGCTTTGAGCGTAGCATGTGTGCACGTGTGCGTTTTTTGCATTAATCATTAGAAGATCACAAAACACACGGTTTCTATGCCGTACCTGTGTGCATTTTTTTGCGTTAATGATCCATAAGTCAGTTACCTGTGCGATGTTTCCTAATAAACTAGGCATACCATTGACCGAAAAAAATCAACTACACGTGTGCATTTTTTGGAGACGGGATCTGCCAATTTTCTGTTTTCTCGCACACGAGTATTTTACGCGCTTCGTCTGCGTTGTGTGTTTCCCCCACCCAAGTTTCAAGTTTCGCAGTGAAATTTTCATTAGGCGCGCGATTTCATAATTTATTCCTCCAACCACATCCCCACCCAATAAGTTTCCTCAAGATCTCCTCCCCCCGCGCCTTCTACCGGTAGCTCGAACCGCCACCATCGCAACCACAGCTTCAACCACATCTATGTTCTGCTTGGATCCACTCAAGTAACCCACGGATCTCTATCATGGCCCCGCCCTGATTGCTTAAATGGCGCCTGCGAAACATCCTCATGCCTCCAAATCCCCACCATCCCTACCTCCAGAGCATCGCCGCGCAATCCCAACCACATATCACATGGAGGTCGAGGAGCTGATGGCGGTCCATGGCGCGATGGCCGTTGTGCGTGTTGACCAGGAGGAACACCTCGCATCTGCCGCCGCCGACATGGTGAAGGCTCTAGCCTAAATGAAGTGCCCCAGCGACTACCCCTAGGACTTAACAGGTATGATCTGACCAGCTAAATCTTACCAATACCACTTGCAATGGCTATGTTTTGTACGGTTGATGTATTAAGCATGTTCGTACCTTGTTTATTTCAGTACTGCACACTATGTGATGTTCAAGTAGTAACTGTCTAGCTCAATTTCACTAACACCAGCAACAAACTTACAATACATGACTCAGGATATCACTAGAGATGCTGCCCATTTGCTATTTTTGGTGGATGTTAACCCTGTTTTACTTAACATGCCTGTCCATGTACTTATGAGGGGTCATAACGACTTATGTTGTTGTTTGTCGTCGAGGTTAGCTGCATCCCATGTCTTACAATATTTCACATCATTTGTGCAATTGCAGTTTAACTTCTACCATTTACTGGTTGCCTGTAGGTACACATGTCAGTGGCACTGATCCACGATTCGACCCGGAGGAACAGCTCGCCTCCACCGCTGCTGACTTTGGGCGGACTCTGGCCAAGATGAAGTGCCCCAGCAACTACCTCTCAGGACTTACCAAGTATGTACTCACCAGTTCAATCTTACCAATACCAGTTGCAATTAATGGCTATGTTCTGTACGGTCGATGTATTAAGCATGTTCTAGTAAACATGCCTAACACGTTTTAGCTATTTTCCCTACCTTTTTATAGACAATTGGGCCATTCTCTGCTCTGGCAGCACCTGCCTTGTGATGTTTAACTCCGCCAATTGCATTTTTATCAGTACCGATTTCAATGGCTATTAAACCTGTTGCAATTAACAGTTGAATCCATTTTTAAACAGTTGTATTTCAATGGCTACAAACTTACAAAACATGACTTAGGATTTTGTTAAGACTGTTGCAATTAACAGTTGTATCCATTTTTTAATCTGTCCCTTTGCTACCATGGTACTCTCCGCAATGAAGATATTACTAGAGATGCTGCCCATTTGCTATTTTTGGTGGATGCTAACCCTGTTGTACTTAACATGCCTGTCCATGTACTTATGCAGGGTCATAACGGCCGATGCTGTTGTTTGCCGTCGAGGTTAGCTGCATCCCATGTCTTACAGTATTTCACATCATTTGTGTGATTGCAGTTCAACTTCTACCATTTACTGGTTGCCTGTAGGTACACATGTCAGTGGCACTGATCCACGCTTCGACCTGGAGAAACAGCTCACACTACTGCAGGATGCTGCTAACGCGACACTATGATCAGAGACCCTTCGACGAAACTGTGTGCGATGCCATAATCGCAAATGTTGGTGTAAAATAACCGTCAAAAAAGGTGCAAAACGTTTGCGATGGAGGATGCATCAAACACGGTTCATATTTTAGTTGCGTGTGCGATGCAGGGCATACGGTTCAATTCAATCAAGCGTTTGCGATGAGGAGGAACAAAAGAAATGGGCAGATAGATGAAGGTCTGTGCGATGTACAGCATACGGTTCACCCGGATGAACTGTTTGTGATTAGGCAACACAAAAGAAACGGTCAGCAAGATCAAAGGTGTGTGCGATATACGGCATGCGGTTCACTCAGATGAACTGTTTGCGTTGAGACATGGGAACATAAACGGTTCAAATGAACAAGATGTGTGTGATACAAGGCAAACAGGTCTGTAATCAGAAACGTGTGCGAAGACGGATAAGAACACAGACGATTACTGCTAACAAGCCGTGTGTGTTGTGAGCAAATGATTGCTCGTATACAATTGTGAGTGAGTGATGAAAACATCACCGACGGGTTCCATTGTTTAGTCCGTGTGCGATGTGATTTTCTTTGTCCGCACACCATCTACGCCTCGCTCTCTGAGCATCAACATATATACTTAAAAAGGCAGCATTGCATAACCAAATTAAGCATAGAATTACACAAGTGACTACACACATAACATTTCCACACACCAAAGTAAGCAATTACATGCATACTAAAGTAGGAGAAACAAGGATCTAATCATCTAATTATTGTTGCGACGACGCTTGCCATTGCTCGCTCCGCTGGATCCTGGCCGCTTTGGGGAAGGAGGCACTTCCTCATGTCAACGATCCGCCAGTACATGTCGTGAGCTCGTGTACGCCTCCTTGGCCGCGTACACGACGTGAGCTTTCTTGAGTTTCTCCATCCAGGACGAGTGACAGGCACGCTTGTCCTTATTGCACGAATCCTTCATGTCTCTGTAGTAGGGGTCGATGATGGCCTCGGCGAGGTGAACCAGTGAGTACTTCTCATGCTCCTTGCTGCCCCAGATCTTGTATTGGTCCTGGATGTCGACAAGATTCTGGCAGGCGATGCCCGAACTCTCGAGCACCTTTACATCATTGTTGATGTCCACCATAGCGAACATGTAGTGGGGCTATTGACAAACCTGGTGAAACGCTCGCAAGGCCTTGTGGCCAGGTAGTAGTGGTAGACGAGGACGTGGTGGCGCACGCACATCTGGGCGACGATGAGCTTGGGACGAGACCCGGCACGAGCGCGGGTGTACTCGAGGTCGAACCCGACCACCTTGTACTTCTCCTCGGCAAGAAACAGCTCCATGATGTGGATGGAGTGCTCCACCCAGACCGGATCGTTGGTGTACACCATCGAGAGGTCCATGAACCTTCTGTGGGTGTCCACCATGGCACGCATGGTGAACTGTTGCTCGTCGTCGACAGCCGCACATGATACCCTCTAAGAATTTCTCGTGGTGGGTGTGCTTCTTGCAATGGTGGGGCGCGATCGAATGGTTGAAGAGACACAAGGGTAGGTGAAAGTGCAACTATCCCTAGGTGGTTTTGGTAATTCCTAACAACATATAGCTCATTGAGCTAACATCATTCCAAGATGAATATTTCAGGAAAAGCTCAATGGATGGCATGGCATGGATGAGAAAGGTGGATCCCTCAAAATGCTAAGGATAAAAGGATTGGCTCAAGCTCAAAAGCTCAAGACTCTACATTATATATTTTAGTGATTCAAGATCACATTGAGTCTATAGGAAAAGCCAATACTATCAAGGAGGGATGAGGTGTTGCTTAATGAGTTTCTTGCTCTACAGTGCTTAGTGATATGCTCCAAAACCCTCAACTACTTTCTCATATCCACATATGACCCAAACCAAAAGTCAAACTCGGCCCTACCGATTCTTTCTACCCGGCGCCACCGAGTTCAAATGTCATAGCCACTGCCACAAACCCTAGGCAAATCGGTCTCACCTAGATGGGATTGTAATCTCTCTGTTTCCCTTCGTAACGTTTCGGTACCACCAAGATGAGCGATCGGTCCCACCAAGATTGCAATGTAAACTCTCTGTTTCCCTTTCGTAACATTTCGGTCCAACCGAGATTTGCGAATCGGTCCCACCGAGTTTACCTGACCAACTCTCTGGTTAGGTTATTACCAAAGTCGGTCTCACCGAGATTACGTTATGCCCTAACCCTAACCACATCGGTCCTACCGAGTTGCATGTCGGTCCCACCGAAAATCCTAACGGTCACTAGATTTGCTGAATCGGTCCGACCGAGTTTATCAATTCGGTCCCACCGAGTTTGGCAAGTTGTGTGTAACGGTTAGATTTTGTGTGGAGGCTATATATACCCCTCCACCTCCTCTTCATTCGTGGAGAGAGCCATCAGAACAAACCTACACTTCCAACTTGCTGTTTCTAAGAAGGAACCACCTACTCATATGTTGAGGCCAAAATATTCCATTCCTACCATATGAATCTTGATCTCTAGCCTTCCCAAGTTGCTTCCCACTCAAATCTTCTTTCCACCAAATCCAAATCCTGTGAGAGAGAGTTGAGTGTTGGGGAGACTATCATTTGAAGCACAAGAGCAAGGAGTTCATCATCAACACACCATTTGTTACTTCTTGGAGAGTGGTGTCTCCTAGATTGGCTAGGTGTCACTTGGGAGCCTCCGAAAAGATGTGGAGTTGAACCAAGGAGTTTCTAAGGGCAAGGAAATCGCCTACTTCGTGAAGATCTACCGCTAGTGAGGCAAGTCCTTCGTGGGCGACGGCCATGGTGGGATAGACAAGGTTGCTTCTTCGTGGACCCTTCGTGGGTGGAGCCCTCCGTGGACTCACAAGAACTGCTACCCTTCAAGGGTTGAAGTCTCCATCAACGTGGATGTACGATAGCACCACCTATCGGAACCACGACAAAAACATCTGTGTCTCCAATTGCGTTTGAATTCTCCAAACCCTTCCCTTTACATTCTTGCAAGTTGCATGCTTTACTTTCCGCTGCTCATATACTCTTTGCATGCTTGCTTGAATTGTGCTAAGATTGCTTGACTTGTGCTAAGATAGCTAAAATCTACCAAAGACTAAAATTGGGAAAAGGATAAGCTTTTATTTGGTCAAGTAGTCTAATCACCCCCCCCCCCCTCTACACATACTTTCGATCCTACAAGTGGTATCAGAGCTTTGGTCTCCATTTGCTTTGATTTCCATAGCTTTTGGCGGTCATATCCTTGGTTTCACAACCTAGGAGAGTATGGCGTCTAGCGAGGGAAATTATCACTGTAGAGGTCCATACTTTGATGGTACTAATTTTGCTAGTTGGAAGCATAAGATGAAAATGCATATTCTTGGACATAACCCCGCCGCTTGGGCTATTGTGTTTATTGGCTTGCAAGGTGAATTCTTTGATGGGAGAGAACCAAACTGTGAAGCTAGTGCGGAAGAGTTGAAGATGCTGCAATACAACGCTCAATCTTGTGATATCCTCTTCAATGGATTGTGCCCCGAAGAATTCAACAAAATCAGCCGTCTTGAGAATGCAAAGGAAATTTGGGATACTTTGATTGATATGCATGAAGGTACCGACTCCGTCAAGGAATCCAAGTTGGATGTGCTCCAAAGTCAACTTGACAAGTTCAAAATGAAGCATGGTGAAGGTGTCGGTGAAATGTACTCTAGGATTGCTCTTATCACAAATGAGATTGCCGGCTTAGGAAGTGAAGAGATGACCGACAAATTCATCATCAAGAAGATCCTAAGAGCTTTGGATGGAAAATATGATACCGTGTGCACATTGATCCAAATGATGCCCAATTACAAAGATCTAAAGCCAACGGAAGTCATTGGAAGAATTGTTGCTCATGAGATGTCGCTCAAGGATAAGGAGGAACTTCACAGCAAGTCAAGTGGTGCTTACAAAGCCTCATGTGAAGCCCCCACATCATCAAGTGAGAAACAAACCTTTAATGAATAATTGAGCTTAATGGTGAAGAACTTCAACAAATTCTACAAGAGTAGAAGCAAAGAGAGAAGCTCCAAGTCAAGGTCCTACAATGACAAAAGATCTTATAGTCGGGAGCGTAATTGCTAAAATTGTGGAAGACCCGGACACTATTCCAATGAGTGTACGGCACCCTACAAAAGAAGAGAAGATTCTCCAAAAAAGAAGAAGTAGAAGAGAGGAATCACCACCAAGAGAGAGGAGGAGTAGAGATGATCGTTATGAACGAAGAACATCCCGGAGGAGCAAGGATTCGGAAAGGAAGGACAAGTCATCAAGGAGCTACCCAAAACGAAGACATCAAGCTCATGTTGGTGAATGGGTATCCGGCACCGACTCTGACAATCCGAGAGAAGCTATCACTCTGACTCTGAATATACTCACGATGAAGGTGTTTCTGGTCTAGCACTTGTGTCAACCAACTCCTATGACATATTTGATTCACCTAATGAAGGAATTGGAAGATGCTTCATGGCTAAAGGCCCAAAGGTAACACACCCCGAGTATGTTGATTTCAATAGTGATGAAGATGACTTGCTAGGTGATGATGATTTACTTGTTGACAACTGATGCGGAGCATCCCACGATCATCCCCATGGACCTACAACCGTCTCATCAAGAGCCAAGAGGACCCTTGACACGAGTTAGAGCTAGAGCTCTCGAGAACGAGGTGACTTCCTTCCTTAGTGATATCACATATGACCCACTCGAGACATGGCTACTACCTAAGTCCGATATGCTATGCATGATCAGGTGTCAAGAGGAGCCTTCCGAAGATGCACGTGAAGACGGACGAGCCGCCAAGTCCACGGATGAAGAGAACCACGGAAACGGGCAAATTCACCTTCCAGGCCCCGGACATCCGGCCAAGACCCCGGACATCCGGCCCGTGGAGATGCCAACACAGCAGCCGCAGCCCAGCCAGAAAAGCTACAGGGCTCGGACATCCGGCCCCGCGCCCCGGACATCCGGCCTTCCCCGAAGCCTCGGAAATCCGGCCCTTTGCCCGGAAATCCGGCGCCCCGCACCCGAATCGGCAGAAGTGGCCGCACCAGCCCGGACATCCGGCCGGATAGCCCGGACATCCGGCGCCTCGCGAAGGCCCGGACATCCGGCCCGACGCCCGGACATCCGGCCTCCCCTACCTGCGTGCAGTGTACCCGGGACGAGTCCCATGTACCCCTTCGCCCCTAGACTATATGTACTCCATCCCCTTCCTCTTTCTAGGGTAGCTTAGGTTTAGCTCATGTTTGTGTGAGAGCCTTGCTCATCCACTTGGTTACTTCTCCTCGGAGCTCAGAACCTCTTCGGAGAAGATCCCCCAAGCGGATTCAAGACCCCCTTCTAGGGTGGACCCCATCAAGACCTCCTCTCGGAGAAGAACGGCTACTCGTGTATCCTTTCCTTTGTTGATCTTGAATCTTGTGCCACCTTATGTGATCGGTGATCTAGCACTTGTGTGATTGATCTCTTGTTGGTTTAGTGATTTCTCTCACGTTTCCTCCGTGTTTCCCTCTTGTTCTTCCGCGTGTTCTTCGTGATACCCGTAGGATCCACTCCAAACATGAAAGATCATCCACGTAAGGTTCCGCCCTACATCATCTTGGTATCATGAGCCACGTTGATCACGTTTTTGGAGCCCCTACCCCGTGATTTCTAGCTTGATTTTGTTGATTTCGTCCTAAATCCGAAAATCCCCACCAAAAATAGCCCCAAATTTTTTTTGTGATTTGTTAGTTTTGATGATGTTTTGTTGATTTTGATCCATGGATTTGCTTGGTTTCAAGTGGATCTAGCATCTCCCCAAGTTTCCCCATCTTTCCTCCATGAAATCCATCAAATTTTGCCCCCGAAATCATCAATTTCCGCCCCCAATTCGAAAATTTCCGCCCAAACGAGATCTGGATTAAATCGGGCCGACATCCGGCCTCAGCGGACATCCGCCATCCGCCGACATCCGGCCCCAAGCCGGACAACCGGCCCCTGGAGCACCAAATCCGCTCGGTTCTGGACATACACCCCCGGAAATCCAGCCCTACCCTAGGATATCCGGCCCCTGGGATTTCAGATTTTCCCGTTTCACCGTTTTGTCCATAACTAACTTATCTGGAGTCCGTTTTTGACGTTCTTTAGCTCGTTTTGAAGCTATTGACATCCCCCATCCCATAAAAATACTACCACCACCATTTGACTCCATAAAATTTTAGGAACTTTGGCATCTTTGCCTAGGGCTTCCACCACATCCTCCGCATAACCACCACCGACTTCCGCACCCTAACCAATTTTGTTCCCATAGCATTAGTGGTTGCTTGAGTAGTGATTCGAGTATCCTAAGGTGTTTCGGCTACTTAGGGACGATTGCTTCTTCATCAACCACCACCACCACTTCCACATAACCTTGCCCACCATACACTTCCGACAACCCAACATGACCCAATAGTTGTTTGAGCTTGTTTGAGTTGTGGCTTGTGTCTCCAAAGGTGTTTCGGCTACTTAGGGACGGCAACTTCAACTCCGACACGTGTATAGCCCATCATTCCACTTCCGCATTGCCAAGTGCAAACCACCACCGCATTCCCGCTACCACCATTTTGATATTT
This sequence comes from Aegilops longissima, assembly GCA_021605205.1. NCBI lineage: Eukaryota > Viridiplantae > Streptophyta > Magnoliopsida > Poales > Poaceae > Aegilops > Aegilops longissima. The sequence goes on along the minus strand of CM038678.1, from coordinate 694,440,926 downwards.
GACGTTTGATATTTTGAGTTCGCGGTTTTTCCGTTTCCTAAGGTGTTTCGGCTACTTAGGGACGAGTCTCCATCATCTTGGTATCTACATCAAGAACACCGCTACTCATCATCGCCGGACGGTAACGTCCATATCATCTTGGTATCGTGGTACCCCTCCATTGTATATTCCCCTTGACATTGCATTGTTAACACCTAGCCTTACTTTTGCGTTACTTGCCTATCGAGACTAGCCATTTGAGTATTGTCGGAAACGTTACTTGTGCACATTAGTGATCATACTTCCCATAGCATATATACCATATCATTGTGGTGCATATATTGGTATCATATCTTGTGTCACAAGTTTGTTCCCGCATACACACAATTGCTATCTTGGTTTGTGCATTGTGCAAAGTGGCCATAGAAAAAAAAGCTTTTAAGCAAAAGAAAGAGAGCAAAGAAGCTTGTAAGCAAGTGCCATAGCATCGTACCACATTGCACATAAGATTGTCATATCCGATCATCTTGGATCATCTTGAGAGAAACACCGAGAACTATACATACATAGCATACTTGGGATAGAAGTTTATCCATTTTGCATCTTATAGGTTGTGCACAAGTGTCATATCCGCCTATTGAGCAATCGTGCTAGCGTCTCTCTTGAGTTGTGCAACACGAGCGTTTTCCGTGGATTCCACATTTTGTGCTCATTCCTTGGTTGCACGACCCCATTTTATCTATCTGTGTGTGTGTTTCCGTGTGCCATTCTTTGCTATTGGTCCATTTGTTTCACTTGTGAATTTGTGAATCTATTTCAACATTATTGACTCTTGCTAACATTTTGCATTAATTTTTGTGCCACTATTCTCACCGAGCTCCTCCATAAGCTTTACTTGTGTAGGTGTGAGAACCGACAAGGATTGGTACCAATAGTGCTATTTCATTGTCCGCATTTGAGTGAACTTGATTCATTGTCAACATCGGTCAAGGTACATTGGTACAAGTTCTTCTCTTTCTCCCACTCATATTTGCTCGAGTCTTGTGATGGATAGGCAAGGCATTTCCTCTTCGGTCCTCGACAACAACGACGGCGTGAACAACTACATCACCAAAGCGCCTATCTTCGATCTACAACGACAAGTGCAAGGCACACAATCAAGATTGCGAGCGCGATCGAGAACATCTCCATCGACATTCATCACTCCAAGCAAGGAGAAGGGACTACATCGACAAGAAGCTTGCCGCACATAAAGAGGAGCAAGATGCAAGGATGGAGGAGATTAGAGCCTTGATCAAGTCTACTTCCCCTTCGTCATCTTCAAGGCGGCGACATTCAAGCCACAAGTCTTCGGAGCACGGAAACGACGCAAGTGCAAATCGTCCTCGTCCACATCTACATGGCGACCACCATCACGTTCGTGATCAACATCGTCATGAAGGGCAATTCACCTCCAAGCATCATGTGCACGACGGCATTTAACGCCAAGGAGCTCAAGCACGACAACGACATCATCAGCATGAAGATGCTCCACAAGCGCAAATGCACAAGTCCCAACAAGCCCTACTTCACGCCAAGTCGAAGCTTCATAAGCACAAGAGAAGACCGCGAGACGACCACCACCAAGACGGCGCTACGGCTACATCAACCACTTCGGCATCTTCGCCAAGTGTTCTCAAGGCATCTTCGCCTTTGGACGTACGGCATCTTCACCTACTTCCCACGTGTACGCCTACATCGACTTCATCAAGTCCAAGGCGACCACCTACAAGCGAGGGCGACACTTCCATCTTCGGAAGCCCCTCAAGGAAGATGGCCGAGCATGGGAAACTCCCTTCGGTCATGGAGACGAGCTATGAGGTGCCACATCATATGGGCCTCCAACACCAAGACGGCCGAGCAAGGGCCATCCCCTTCGACCACGGCGACGAGCGCGAACCTCTTCAACAACATGAAGACGACGCCCACATTGGACTCATACTCCGAGTCAAGCTACGCGACCGCGCATGGAGACATTTTCACCTACATCTCTCCGACACCCACATATGTCGAGATGCCCCAATTGCCATGTGAGGAGAGCCACCACCCCATGAGTGACATGAGTGACTCCACCATACGTGACATTGAGAGCATTTCCTATGAGAGGATGAGTGTGACCACCACTAGCCCCACACATGAGAGCATGCCACACATCCTATGTGAGGTTGAGCGCCATTTGAGTGACTCCACCCACCATACGAGTGAGAGCATCCTTGTGGGAGTGAGTGAGCCACAACACTTAGTGAGTGAGGTAGTTGACACGGCACATGAGGCCACTATGATTTCTAACGACTTAACCTCTACTCCTAGTGTGTTTTCTTCTTTGGTGCTAGGTCTCCTACATGACGACATGCCTATCCTCGACGAGTCCATCCCTCCAAAGGGAAAAACAATGGCCATGGTGGATAATGAGGCACCCCCCACATGGTTCCATCGAAATGAAGATGACAACGAGTGGATCTTCGACACCTCACCTACAACACATGAGCAACGCTCCAAAGGTAACATAGGTGATGGTGCTTCTCTTGTCCCACTAGTGGACTCTCTTGACATTGATTGCTCCCATGATGTCGACCCACCTATTACCATGCTTCATGCTAGTGAAACTTCTTCATGCCTTGACTTACCTATTTATGATGAATATGATGATGAGCATGTTGAGTTGCCTAGTTGTGATGTTATGCTCCATAGGATATCATGTGAAAATTCTTTTGGTCACATCATATTTGACAATCCATTGAACTTGTCATATGCTATGAGTGAGATCTCCCATATTGCATCTTCACAATCTCAACATAGTAACTATGCATGCCCCATTAAAATAAACCCTATTTGCACTTATGGCATAGATGACGAGATGATGGTCATTGGCTTTTGCTTCTCTTGTGATGATATTGCCATGCTTCCTTTACATGATTTGCGCAATTCGTCTACTATGTCATGCCATGATCACATTGTTTTGAATATGCATTGTTTTGGATGTTCTCAATATTCTCCACGTGATGTTTCTACTCTTGCTCATGAGGAGACCCCCATAGTTTCCTCATACATATTAGGAGATTTTGATGCATCTCATACTTTGCATGATTCCCATAATTGCGTGAACCATATGCATTCCATGAATAACAATGCTCTCGATATTTCCCAAGATGCATTACACAATTCGAGTCTCCATTATGCCATGCATAACAACAAACCTATCATGATGGATGACATGTTTCTATATCACGCATCTCATTTATTTGAGCATTGGCTATTTTGTGCTCACCGACACATGCACGTGCACATCATGATGGATGATGTGTACATCTACCACGCACACACAATTTTTCCTTTGTCTTTGTTTTGTGTAGGTACTCATGTATACTCGTCAACTTCTCAATACCAAGAGTTGACGAAACGAGCTCTTGAGAGCAACGATGCTTTGGGATCCCGTGGACTATCCTTACCACCGCTCCCTTCGCGCAAGGACTACGCGCATCTCTTCTACTTGGCTCTCACACGGCTATGGGCTATTTACCACTTGTCACCTTATGCTCATTTTACCGTGTTCACATTGCATGCTATGCTTGCTCCTATGCCTTTGCCATGCAATTGTGACCCTTGCTTGCATTTACCCATGATGCACAATTATGATATTCCTATGTGTATTTGCATGCTTGGTGGAGACCCTTGTTACTATTGCCATATTTATCATGTGCCCCATGTTATTGATGCTTGTTGTGTTGGGAGAGTCATGATGCCCCATTGCTATTTACATATGGTCTCTCGCCAATACATTGATGACATTTTACTCATATCTTGCTTTCATGCTTGTGCTATGTCATGTGAATTATTCATGCACACTATTTGCACCAATGACATGCTTGCCATGATTCCTCCTAGTATGTTGCATCTTTGCACCAATAGCTTGCTTGACTTGATCGCTTGGATTGCTTGCTATGTTGCATCACCCATGTTCCACTATTACTTGCTTTCTTGGGTTGATGACATATATGCTCATGCCTCTCACATGATATATCTAGATCATTGTCTCTTGTGTCCATTAGTTGCCTCTCTCATATCCACTTGTATTGAGTGCAACTATACTATACTTATTGATCTTGGAGACTTTGACACCTTACTTGTGATGCATGCTTGTTTGATTGAGCCTATTGTACTTGGTTGTTCTTGCATCATATGCCTCCATACTATGACACGCTCCCTTGTACTTTCTTATGATGAGCATGATGCATACACTTGTTGGGTATCTTACCACTCGAATGATAGGTTTTGCACTTCCGCTAACCTCATTTGTTTTTCCGAGTGTTTGTCATGTTCTTTCATTTTGGAGGTTTCACAAGGCGATGCCGTTATGCGACAACTTGGTCATGTGAAGGCATACACGTTGTGCAACACCAACATTTGCGAGAATCTACTAAAGGTGAACTCCTTCCCTTTGAGCCATCCTCAAGTTTGCATATTGGATGGGTCCTTCTTTCATTGTTGTTTCCTTCTTATTGTCCACATGATACATCTATTGGATGGAGGATCGACATTGAGATCGACTCTATGGACCTTCACATTGAGGCGCCGGACTTATGGGATGCACCTTGAACCTCCACTCATGCCACGACATCGAGCATTGGTACATCAACACTCCTTTGACACATTGCACCCACACCTTCATATTTGTTGATTGTGCTCATACATGTCATGCTCGATGGACATATCATACACATAGCAAATTTGCGTCTTATGCATGGATTGACTCACATTATGATTGCCTTGTTGCATCTTGTATTCCCTTGTCATCCATGATATATGATCTTGTTCACTTCCTTAGCAAATTTGTTGTGATCTTCGTTGATGGCATATTCATACATCATGATCATATTTCCCATCATCAATTGCATGATAACATACACATGTTGAGCATCCATTGCCATATTCATGCTATTGATAAACCGTCTCACTATGACATCATTTTGCACCGTGATTGCATTGATCATATTTACAACACATTTGTTGTAGCGACCCGACCCAAAATCGGGCAAGTCTCTGTGTCTGTACCATCCCAAGATCATGCTGGCACACCCAGTACATTGATGCAATAATCAAAGTTCAATCACACCTGAATTTATTACACGATTCTCATATCGAGTCTTTATTACAATAGAATAAATTCGGCCGAAGGCCAACTCATGAGAAATAAACTAAATAAAGCTGCGGAAGCGTAGAAGAATAGCGAGTCCATCCGACTCCAAAGGGCAATCGCCAAGCGCGGATCGTAGCCTCACTCCCGATCGAATACTCCTCGCAACATAAGACGTTGCAGCCATGTAGGTCAGCATTTTGAATATGCCGCAAGTCATGAAGAGAGAATAACAATAAAATTACTAACACTATATGCAATTTGGTGTGGGGCTCTAAGTTTCATTGTTTTGCTAAAAGCCAGCTTTTTCCCTACAACAGTGGACTTGTTTGCAAATACTACAAAATGTTGGTAGTTATTGAGATGGTTCCGCCAACCAATGTCTCATTCCCAAATTATTAAATAATCCCCTCAATTAATTTATTAATTTAAGTGTTGAGATTTCAAATACTTCCAAGTTCCGAGGCTCAAATTGTCCAGAATCGGGACACGGCTAACCGATTAGATCTTCACTCTGCAGAGGTTTGCGCACTTTACCCGCAAGAATCGTTCCCTCCTTTTAAGTCTTCGCACTTCATGGTGTTTGAAGACGGGATGAACGAAACAGGGTCTTCCGAAGAGTTCTTCTAGCCACTGCCGATACGCATCCAATCCTACCGTTCTTCTACATCTCGTAGCACCGTCCGGCCAGAGTCACAACTTGGGTTGACCAAGCCAGAGCCCATAATGGCTTGCGGCTGCACAGGTAAGCTTCAGGTCAATGGGGTATACATCCTTCTCTTCGTGGCTGGGTGAAGCTTTCCGCAAGATGTCATGGCGCTTCTCCATGCATCCCGCCAACCACCTGGGTTCTCCAGGTGCCGTCAACCGCCCTCCACCCAGAGTGAGTTTTGAAGTCCATCTTGATCTTGAAGTCATGGGGTTGTCATCATCTTGACTCTCACATCTCCCTTATGAATTCACTCAACCAACCCCGTCTACGAGCATAGCAAAATAAACTACTTCGTCCCGGGCAATGGTAACAAGGGGAATTGGGTTCATCCTACCTCATGATACTACTCAAGAACATCACTTCAAATTCACCTACTGCATGCATGGTGGGGAGGTATAATTCTAATGCAACAAAATCATAGGTATAGTAAAAGAAATATGATCAATGACTTGCCTTCTTCGACGATCTTCGAAAGCTAGGGACTCGTGGTAGCAAGCTTCGCACTCCGGAAATTCTACCGAGGCAAACAACAATCATAATAAGCATACAACATATGATCACTTAACATAATAGCATGCTAACATAATACACAAAGCAATGGAACCAAAACCCAAAGAAAGTTCGAAAAAAATCCAAATCAATGCTTTTGCCACATCAAACAACAACCATGAAATAGTTTTACACAACAAAATTTTTCTTAACAGAACCTAAGCATGGGTTTATGCTACCTAACAGAAAAGAAAACATAATGCAACTAGGAGCAAAAAGAATCACCTTAAAAGCTATTATAAAACTCCTGTTATGCCTAAAACAATCCTAGCAAGTAAAAATAAAATAAAATTTTTATTTATTATAAATAAAAGTTCATGTTCTAAAGTTACAGAAACTAAACTAGAATAAACTATCACATAGGAAAATTAAAATTATTTGCTAAGTAAAACAATAGGAAAACAGTAGCTAGTTAAATAAATAGGAATAACATGATTCTGATTAAAGCTATTTTTTATTAATTCTAAAATGCCCAAATAAATACCTACGGTTTGGCAAGGTCAAAATAAAGTAGTGACAAAAGAATCACTAAAAAATAATATTCCTAACTCATTTTATAGCAGAATTACTAATCTGTCTAAAACTAAAATAAAGCAATTTTAAATAATTTAAACATGGCCAAACATATTTTCTACAGAAACTACAATAAATTTGCAAACCAACAAAAAAAGAATCACTTAAAAATATTAAGTAGATTAAAAGATATGGATTTTACAAAACAGAAACTATTCTGTTAAAAACAGAAACGAAAAATATTACTAAAAAGGAAAACTGGGCTAATGGGCCTATCTAACGCATCGGCGTTAAATAACTAAAATACGCCCGAGACTTTAAACCGCTTCGGGCCGGTCTGTTAAAAACCTAACTAAACCGGAACTAACCGGAGCTAAAACCGTTCATTAAAACTAAACCTAAATAAAACCGTACCCCTTCGGGGTCTAATCTAGAGCGTAGGATCTAGATCTAACGGCGGCGGGGTTCTCCGGTGGCGTACCGTGGCGGCGACGGCGGCGATGGTCGGCGGCGGCTCGGCGATGACGGCTCCGGTGGCTCCGGTGGTCGGGGACGACGGCGAAGGCCTCCGGCGGGTTCGGCGGAGCAAGGGGGGCTCGGGGTGGAGTCGGGCGAGCTCGGGGAGGTGCGAGGTGACCGTGGGCGGCAATGGCAATGGCGGCGCACTCGGATCTCGCGAGAGATTGCGGGCGAGGGAGGTTAGGCAAGGGGCGAGGGAGAAAGCGGGCGAGGGAGGGTATATATTGGGGGGGCACCGACTTGGGCGAGGGGACGATCGGGCGAGGAGATCCCGGAGGATCCCGGATTCGGCGGGATTCCGGAGAGCAGCGGCGGGTGTTGGCGTGGGGAGGAAGAAGGTGGTGGGGCGGATGTCGAGAGAGAGAGAGAGAGAGAGAGAGAGGAGTCGGCGGGCGACCGGACGGTAGGGTTTTCGGGCGAGGGCGTGGGCGTGGCTCGGCTGGGCTGGGCTGGGCTGGCTGGTGGCTGCGCCTGGCTGCGCTCGATGGGCCGCCAGTCTTTGTCTGGGCGGTCGGCTGGTGGCCGGGTCTCTTTTCTATTTGTTTTTTTTGAATTTTGAGAGAGAGTAAAATATATAAATATAAATATTTTATATAGGACATATATATATCAAAATCATCAGGGGAATATTCCTATAATTTGAACATGTTTCAGGGCAAAACTCAAACTTTATAAAAATCATTTTCTAAAATTCCAAATAAAATTCAGATTTGAATTCAAACTTTTGGCAATGTTTTTCCTCGATATTTTGAGTGTCATGTTTACTCCTCTCATACTTTTTCTCAAGTATTTATCGGTATTGATTTGAAATAAATTTCAACCGCCAAATTTTAATTCAAATCCCATCAACTCAAACTCTTCTGAACTTCAAATGTCACTCAAATTCAAACAATATGCATAGATGCTTAGCTATAATTGTAAAACATTCCAAATAGGAAATTTGGGATGTTACAAACCTACCACCTTAAGATGAATCTAGCCCTCGAGATTCGGGTTGGCTAGCAAATAGGTGCGCGTGGTCTCGCGGACGTCTTCTTCTCGCTCCCGGTGGCTTCCTCGCCGGAGTGGTGACTCCACAAAGACCTTGCAAAACTTGATGATCTTGCTGCGGGTGACTCTGTTCGCAGTTTCGAGAATTCGGACGGGTTTCTCCTTATAAGTCAGATCACTGTCGAGCTGTATGGCCTCTAGGGGCACTGTGTCTCTCAACGGAATATCGGCCATGTCGGCATGGCATTTCTTCAGCTGGGAAACATGGAAGACATCATGAACTCCGGACAATCCTTCCGGCAATTCCAACCTATAAGCAACTTCTCCACGACGTTCGAGGATTTTGTAGGGGCCAATGAACCGGGGTGCTAACTTTCCTTTAACACTGAACCTCTTGATTCCACGAAGTGGGGACACACGAAGATATGCACGGTCTCCCGCTTCGTAAGTTACTTCCTTGCGTTTACTGTCGGCATAACTCTTCTGTCTCGACTGAGCTACCTTGAGTCTATCTCGAATCAGTTTGACTTTCTCTTTGGAATCTCTGATAAGATCGGAACCAAAAAGTTTTCGATCTCCAACACCATCCCACATCAATGGTGTTCTGCACCTCCTTCCGTATAGAGCTTCGAAAGGGGCCATCTTCAGACTGGTCTGATAACTGTTATTGTACGAGAACTCCGCGTAGGGAAAATTATCATCCCAGCTAGACCCATAGTCTAGCGCACAAGCTCTCAACATGTCCTCCAAGATCTGGTTGACTCTCTCGGTCTGTCCATCTGCTCATGGATGAAAAGCTGTCTTGAACTCCAGCCTCGTACTCCAAAGTTTCATGCAACCGATTCCAAAACTTTGAGGTAAATTGTGTTCCTCTATCGACACGATACTCCTCGGAACACCATGCGGACATCGATCATGGTCATGTATATCTTGGCTAACTTAGCACTGGTATAGGTAGTCTTCACGGAATGAAGTGAGCTACCTTGGTCAATCGATCAACCACTACCGGATGGAATCATAACTGAACGGGTCTGGGTAATCCTGTGATAAAATCCATTCCAAGTTTTTCCCATTTCCACTCGGGAATCGGCAAAGGTTGAAGTAACCCTGCTGGCTTCGATGTTCTGCCTTTACTCGTTGACAAACATCGCATATCGCTACGCACTCGGAAATATCCTTCTTCATACCTGTCCACCAGAAACTTTCCTTCAAATCCAGATACATCTTGGTGTTACCGGGGTGAATCGAGTACGGCGAATCATGAGCCTCCTGAAGAATTAGCTTCCTGAGTTCGGGATCATTGGGTACATAAATACAATCCTCAAACCATATAGCTCCGTATTCATCCTTACGAAGCCCTTTAGCTTTTCCTTCATTCATCCTTTTCTTTATCTTATCAATTTCCTTGTCCGTCTTCTGGGCTTCACGAATTCTTTCGGCCAAAGTGGACTGAACTTCCAGAGTTGCAACATATCCTCTCGAACTATCTCCGATCGAAGATCTACGAGGTCATCGACTAACTCCTGGGGTAATCCTCCTGCTATAAGAGTATTCACATAACTCTTACGGCTCAAGGCATCTGCTACAACATTAGCTTTTCCTGGGTGGTAATGCAATTTCATGTCATAGTCCTTGATTAACTCTAGCCATCTCCTCTGCATGAGGTTCAACTCTTTCTGCGTGAAAATATATTTCAAGCTCTTATGATCTGTGTAAACATCACAACGGTTTCCGATAAGGAAATGTCTCCAGGTCTTGAGTGCATGCACTACTGCTGCTAACTCCAAATCATGTGTGGCATAATTCATCTCGTGTGGTCGTAGCTGTCTGGAGGTATAAGCTACAACTTTTCCTTCCTGCATGAGTACTCCTCCGAGTCCCTGACGAGAAGCGTCACAATATACCCGTAATCCTTGTGTATGTCCGCAATATCGATCTTTGGGCTGTAACCAAACGTTTCTTCAATTCCTGGAAACTGGCTTCACAATCCTCGGTCCAAATGTACTTGGCGTCCTTCTTCAACAGCTCAGTCATGGGCTTGGCAATCTTCGAGAAATTCTCAATAAACCTCCGATAATATCCTGCGAGTCCGAGAAAACTGCGGATCTCCTTGACTGAGGTGGGCGACTGCCAATCGGTGACTGATTCAACCTTGGCGGGGTCAACTGCTATTCCTTCTCCTGAAATAACATGTCCGAGGAATCCGACTTCCTTCAGCCAAAACTCACATTTACTGAACTTGGCATACAACTGATGTTCTCGGAGTTTCTCCAGAACTAGACGCAAATGTTCCTTATGCTCTTCCTCGCTCTTGGAGAAAATCAGTATATCATCCATGAACACCACGACAAACTTGTCCAGATATTCCATAAATACCTTGTTCATCAAATTCATGAAGTATGCAGGGGCATTAGTCAATCCGAATGACATGACAGTATACTCATATAAACCATACCTAGTGGTGAATGCTGTTTCGGGTATATCCTTTTCACGGATCTTCAACTGATGATACCCTGATCGAAGATCGATCTTGGAGAATACCTTGGCTCCAACTAGCTGATCAAATAGATCATTAATCATCGGCAGAGGGTACTTGTTCTTGATGGTCACTTCGTTCAACGAACGATAATCCACAACCATTCTCAGGGTTCCATCCTTCTTCTCTACCAAAAGAACTGGGGCTCCCCAAGGTGATGAGCTTGGCCGAATATATCCCTTTTCCAAGAGTTCATTAATTTGGTTCTTGATCTCTTTCAAATCGTTCGGGGGCATCCGATAGGGTCTCTTGGATATTGGGGCTGTGCCGGGCAATAACTCAATCAGAAATTCAATGTCTCTGTCCGGTGGCATTCCTGGTAATTCCTCCGGAAACACATCGGAAAAATCTTGCACTACTGGCACTTCCTCCTGAACAACTCCTGTGAGGGAATTCACCTGATTCTTCATCTGGCTACGTCTGGATACATACTTGATCCTCTTGTGCTCTGGGGTGGTGAGCAGAATCGACTTGCGAGCACAATCTATGTTTCCTTCAAACTTCGTCAACCAATCCATGACTAGGATCACATCCAAGGTCTGGGTTTCCAATACTATGAGGTCTGCGGGAAATTTATGGTTTCCGATGTTGAGGGTTGCATGACAGCCTAAGCCTGCCATCATTTCTCCTCCTGCGGAACTGACGTGAAGAGGGCTTCTAAGGGTTCTAGTGGGCAACCCGTACTTTTCCACAACTACCCTTGATATGAATGAATGCGTTGCACCAGAATCAAAGAGTACCAATACTGGATGTGAATTTAATAAAAACTTACCAACCACAGTATCTGGCTGATCATAGACGTCCTCCACGTCAATGTGATTCACCTGAGCACGAGGAAAAGGGTGGGCTTCTTGGCTGAGCTTCCATTGCCGTTTCCATTCCTCTGCTTGGCCTCCGGGCAGTCGGTGGCATAGTGCCCTGTTTTCTGGCACTTGAAACAGGTGATGTGACTCAGATCTTTACGAGCTGGGGCAGGACGATCTTTGGTTGCCATTGCCGCTTCCATTGCCATTTCCATTGCGACTTGTTGTCCTGGTTGCGGTTGTTCCCATTTCCTCCATGGTTATGTCCTCCATGGTTATGATGGTATGCCCTCCCGAGTATGGGGCATAACGGGGCTTCTGCTGAGCTCCAGAGTTGTATTTCCCCTGGCCATACTTCCGTTTGCGGCTATCAATCTGCTGCTGCTTGCCTTCAAGTATGGTGGCCTTGTGTACCAGCTCCGGTAGTTGGTGAAGGTAGCCACCATTAGCTGCATACCCAGCTCGTCATTGAGTCCTCGAGAAACTTTTTCTGCTGCTGCGGCATCGTGGCCACATCATCCGAGGCATAGCGAGCTAACTTGCTGAACTCATCCACGTCTCGCCCCGATGACGGTTCCCTGGCGTAAGTTGCGGAACTCACGCTTCTTCAGACTCATGGCTCCAGCTGAAACATGAGCGGTGCGGAAAGCCTGCTGGAACTGATCCCACGTGATGGTGGCGATGGGATAAGTGGCGGTGTAGTTCTCCCACCAAGAGGCTGCAGGTCCATCAAGTTGATGTGTGGCAAAGCACACCTTTTCTGCCTCTGTGCACCCAGCAGTGGCTAACTCCCTTCCGACCTTGCGGAGCCAATCATCGGCCACAATCGGCTCAGTGCTGCTAGAGAACACTGGCGGATTCAGCCTTAGGAAGCGGGTCAAGTTGTCAACAGGGGGTGGTGGCGGTGGATTGTTGTTGTTGTTGTTGTTGTTCTGGTTCTGGATGAGCATCTGCATGAGGGCATTCTGCTGCTGAATCAGCTGGGTGAGCTCCGGCGGAAAGTTGAGACCGGTGTCACGTCTCGGAGGCATCTGGTGTTTTGGAGTGGATGAGAAAATTAGAATAGAACAAGGGTCTAATGAGAAAATATCACTACCCATATGAATGCACAATCATAATCACACTAATCATTTATTCAATCCACTCAAACATGGTTCAATCTCGGATTACAAATTCTCACGACTAATCGAAAATAACGGCCTAACTGATCGACGGAAAAAAATAAATAACATGGCGGTCGACTAAATGTCTTCATCAATTATCCTTGCGTTCTCTGGTGCGGCGTCCTCCGGTGTAGCGTCCTCTGATGCGGCGCCTCCTCTTGCGGCTTTCTTCAGTGGAGCTCCCTTCGTAATCCTGGTCATTGCTCACGAGAGGTCCGTCATCTCCACTCGGAAAAAGGTCTTCTCCCAAGTCCTTCTTTTCCTCTAACGCGGCAACATCCATCTTCAGCTTGTCGACTCTCTCCATGAAATCCGTGATTTCTTCTTCATGGTCAAGGAAGTCTGCGTGTGCTTTCTCCTCCAGTTCTAGTTCACGGAACAACAGCCTCCTGTGTACCTTCGAGTTACGGCGAGTCTGGATCTCCCGTTTCCTGAGGAGACACTCCAAGTCTTGGACATATGAGAGAATGGAGTCGTCCTCTACGGTGCGGATGATATCTCCATTCCTAGCTCTGCGAGAAATCATGGCGAGGTCTGATGGGTCGAGCTCGGCCCTATACTCTTCTCGGAGATGTCCAAGTGCACGATAAATCACCATGTCTCTTCCGAGGATCCAATTGAAATCGGTAAACTCAAAGTCAATGGGCTCTGAATGTCCTCCGAAGGTCCTCCCTGGGATATGCACCTCAATCCTGTAGCGGGTATCCGTCGGAAGCGCATTGGTAGGCTTCCCGGTAATTGAGGGCAGAGCAATCTTCAGCTTCTTCACGATCTGGACCAGCTTCTTGCCGAAAGGCATCGTCTCATCTGGTTGGCAAAACTCCGGTAGCAGAACTGGGGTGAACTCGGCGGCCATCTAGAATGTTGAAAATCGGAGAGAAGTCAGAAATGAACAGGGGAGAATTACGGAATGATAAGGACATAAAATAAATAGTCTCTTCCTATGGCTTTCCGATCCTCGGGGTTACGTCCTACGGTCAGCGTGTGCTCTGATACCATCTCTGTAGCGACCCAACCCAAAATCGGGCAAGTCTCTGCGTCTGTACCATCCCAAGATCATGCTGGCACACCCAGTACATTGATGAAATAATCAAAGTTCAATCACACCTGAATTTATTACACGATTCTCATATCGAGTCTTTATTACAATAGAATAAATTCGGCCGAAGGCCAACTCATGGGAAATAAACTAAATAAAGCTGCGGAAGCGTAGAAGAATAGCGAGTCCATCCGACTCCAAAGGGCAATCGTCAAGCACGGATCATAGCCTCACTCCTGATCGGAATACTCCTCTACAACATAAGACATTGCAGCCGTGTAGGTCAGCATTTTGAATATGCCGGCAAGTCATGAAGAGAGAATAACAATAAAAATTACTAACACTATATGCAATTTGGCTGTGCGGCTCTAAGTTTCATTGTTTTGCGAAAAAGCTAGGTTTTCCCTACAACAGTGGACTTGTTTGCAAATACTACAAAATGTTGGTAGTTATTGAGATGGTTCCGCCAACCAATGTCTCATTCCCAAATTATTAAATAATCCCCTCAATTAATTTATTAATTTCAGTGTTGAGATTTCCGAAATACTTCCAAGTTCCAGAGGCTCAAATTGTCCGTAACCGGGGACACGGCTAACCGATTAGATCTTCACTCTGCAGAGGTTTATGACTTTACCCGCAAGAATCGTTCCTCCTTTTAAGTCTTCGCACTTCATGGTGTTTGAAGACGGGACGAAGTAAACAGGTCTTCGAAGAGTTCTTCCGCCACCGCCGTACCCATCCAATCCTACCGTTCTTCTACATCTCGTAGCACCGCCCACCCAGAGTCACAACTTGGGTTGACCAAGCCAGAGCCCATAACGGCTTGCGGCTGCATAGGTAAGCTTCCGGTCAATGGGGTATACATCCGTCTCTTCGTGGCTGGGTGAAGCTTCCGCAAGATGTCATGGCGCTTCTCCATGCATCCCGCCAACCACCGGGTTCTCCAGGTGCCCGTCAACCGTCCTCCACCCAAGAGTGAATTTTGAAGTCCATCTTGATCTTGAAGTCATGGGGTTGTCATCATCTTGACTCTCACATCTCCTTATGAATTCACTCAACCAACCCCGTCTCTGAGCATAGCAAAATAAACTACTTCGTCCCGGCAATGGTAACAAGGGGAATTGGGTTCATCCTACCTCATGATACTACCCAAGAACATAACTTCAAATTCACCTACTGCATGCATGGTGGGGAGGTATAATTCTAATGCAATAAAATCATAGGTATAGTAAAAGAAATATGATCAATGACTTGCCTTGCTGACGATCTTCGAAAGCTAGGGACTCGTGGTAGCAAGCTTCGCACTCCGGAAATTCTACCGAGGCAAACAACAATCATAATAAGCATACAACATATGATCACTTAACATAATAGCATGCTAACATAATACACAAAGCAATGGAACCAAAACCCAAAGAAAGTTCGAAAAAAATCCAAATCAATGCTTTTGCCACATCAAACAACAACCATGAAATAGTTTTACACAACAAAATTTTTCTTAACAGAACCTAAGCATGGGTTTATGCTACCTAACAGAAAAGAAAACATAATGCAACTAGGAGAAAAAGAATCACCTTAAAAGCTATTATAAAACTCCTGTTATGCCTAAAACAATCCTAGCAAGTAAAAATAAAATAAAAATTTTATTTATTATAAATAAAAGTTCATGTTCTAAAGTTACAGAAACTAAACTAGAATAAACTATCACATAGGAAAATTAAAATTATTTGCTAAGTAAAACAATAGGAAAACAGTAGCTAGTTAAATAAATAGGAATAACATGATTCTGATTAAAGCTATTTTTATTAATTCTAAAATGCCCAAATAAATACCTACGGTTTGGCAAGGTCAAAATAAAGTAGTGACAAAAGAATCACTAAAAAATAATATTCCTAACTCATTTTATAGCAGAATTACTAATCTGTCTAAAACTAAAATAAAGCAATTTTAAATAATTTAAACATGGCCAAACATATTTTCTACATAAACTACAATAAATTTGCAAACCAACAAAAAAAGAATCACTTAAAAATATTAAGTAGATTAAAAGATATGGATTTTACAAAACAGAAACTATTCTGTTAAAAACAGAAACGAAAAATATTACTAAAAAGGAAAACTGGGCTAATGGGCCTATCTAACGCATCGGCGTTAAATAACTAAAATACGCCCGAGACTTTAAACCGCTTCGGGCCGGTCTATTAAAAACCTAACTAAACCGGAACTAACCGGAGCTAAAACCGGTTCATTAAAACTAAACCTAAATAAAACCGTACCCCTTCGGGTCTAATCTAGAGCGTAGGATCTAGATCTAATGGCAGCGGGGTTCTCCGGTGGTGTACCGTGGCGGCGACGGCGGCGATGGTCGGCGGCGGCTCGGCGATGGCTCACGGTGGCTCGGTGGTCGGGGGGCGACGAGGCCTCCAGCGGGTTCGGTGAGCAAGGGGGCTCGGGTGGAGTCAGGCGAGCTCGGGAGGTGCGAGGCGACGGTGGGGCGGCATCATCATGGGCGCCTCGGATCTCCGGCGAGAGATTGCGGGCGAGGGGAGGGTTAGGCAAGGGGGCGAGGGGAGAAACGGGGCGAGGGGAGGGGTATATATAGGGGGGGCACCGACTTGGGCGAGGGGACGATCGGGCGAGGAGATCCCGGAGGATCTTGGATTCGGCGGGATTCCGGCGAGCGGCGGCGGGTGTTGGCGTGGGGAGGAAGAAGGTGGTGGGGCCGGATGTCAGAGAGAGAGAGAGAGAGAGGAGCCGGGCGGGCGACCGGGCTGTAGGGTTTTGAGGCGAGGGCGCTGGCGTGGGCGGCTCGGGCGCTGGCTGAGGCTGCGCCTAGCTGCTTCGATGGGCCGCCAGTGCTAGCTGGGCAATCGGCTGGTGGCGCTGGTCTCTTTTCTATTTGTTTTTTTTTGAATTTTTGAGAGATAGTAAAATATATAAATATAGATATTTTATATAGGACATATATATATCAAAATGATCAGGGAATATTCCTATAATTTGAACATTTTCCAGGCAAAACTCAAACTTTATAAAAATCATTTTTCTAAAATTCCAAATAAAATTCAGATTTGAATTCAAACTTTTTGGCAATGTTTTTCCTGTGATATTTTTGGAGTGTCATGTTTACTCCTCTCATACTTTTTCTCAAGTATTTATCAGGTATTGATTTGAAATAAATTTCAACTGCCAAATTTTGAATTCAAATCCCATCAACTCAAACTCTTCTGAAACTTCAAATGTCACTCAAATTCAAACAATATGCATAGATGCTTAGCTATAATTGTAAAACATTCCAAATAGGAAATTTGGGATGTTACATTTGTGTGCACAATGAATGCTTTACATCTCATTCCATATTATCTTGCTAAGCTACATGTGCTTTGTCATGAACAATCTTGCCTCACGGACTCATTCTTACATGATGGACACTTTGTGTGCGCTAACCATTGTATTTCCGAGTGTCGTTTGTGTTTGCTCTCTTTGCATGCCTACCATCCCGACGACATCTTCAAGTACTTGGATTGCGCCATGACTTCCACTCCGTCCAATTGCATGTTCGTCCACGACAACCGTTTCCATGGTGATGAGGATTTCGATCCGAGGTCGGATCTTTTCCAAGGGAGGGGAGATGATGCGGAGCATCCCACGATCATCCCCATGGACCTACAACCGTCTTATCAAGAGCCAAGAGGACCCTTGACACGAGCTAGAGCTAGAGCTCTCGAGAACGAGGTGACTTCCTTCCTTAGTGGTATCACATATGACCCACTCGAGACATGGCTACTACCTAAGTCCGATATGCTATGCATGATCAGGTGTCAAGAGGAGCCTTCCGAAGATGCACGTGAAGACGGACGAGCCGCCAAGTCCATGGATGAAGAGAACCACGGAAACGGGCAAATTCACCTTCCAGGCCCCGGACATCCGGCCAAGACCCCGGACATCCGGCCCTGGAGATGCCAACACAGCAGCGCAGCCCAGCCGAAAAGCTACAGGGCGGACATCCGCCCGCGCCCGGACATCCGGCCTTCCCCGAAGCCCCGGAAATCCTGCCCTTTGCCCGGAAATCCGGCGCCCGCACCGAATCGGCAGAAGTGGCGCACCAGCCGGACATCCGGCGGATAGCCCGGACATCCGGCGCCTCATGAAGGCCGGACATCCGCCCGACGCCGGACATCCGCCTCCCCACTGCGTGCAGTGTATCCGGGACAAGTCCCATGTACCCCTTCGCCCCTAGACTATATATACTCCATCCCCTTCCTCTTTCTAGGGTAGCTTAGGTTTAGCTCATGTTTGTGTGAGAGCCTTGCTCATCCACTTGGTTACTTCTCCTCGGAGCTCAGGACCTCTTCGGAGAAGATCCCCCAAGCGGATTCAAGACCCCCTTCTAGGGTGGACCCCATCAAGACCTCCTCTCGGAGAAGAACGGCTACTCGTGTATCCTTTCCTTTGTTGATCTTGAATCTTGTGCCACCTTATGTGATCGGTGATCTAGCACTTGTGTGATTGATCTCTTGTTGCTTTAGTGATTTCTCTCTCGTTTCCTCCGTGTTTCCCTCTTGTTCTTCCGCGTGTTCTTCGTGATTCCCCGTAGGATCCACTCCAAACGTGAAAGATCATCCACGTAGGGTTCCGCCCTACATCAACAACTCTAGTGATGAATACTATGATGAAACGTCAATTAATCATGCTAATCAAGATAAAACGAATGACAGTGATAAGGAGAAGATTGAGCTTCTAACTAAAGAACTAAACACTCTTAAGTTAGCTCATGAAACTATCTTAGAAGATCATCGAGAACTTTTAAGGACTCACGAGAAGTTACGCTTTGAAAAGCTCAATCTTGAGCAAGAGCATGAGTTCTTAAAGGCAATCAATGATGATCTTCGTAAGAAAAGTTCTTCTTACATTGCCAAGCGTTTACTCTTATCTACTTACATGCCTCAAGTCAAGTCCATTAACAAAAACAAGAAGGATTCTTCCTCTAGTAGTAACAGTAATCATGCTAAATCAAATGTTTTTGCTTCTAGTAGTTCTCTTGATTCCACTAATGATTCTCTTAGCCAAGTTACACTTGAGCAAAAAATAGCTTATTGAAGGGAATTATAGAGAAAGGTGTTTACAAGAGCGTTGCCGGGAGTAAGCAATTTGAGGAAATTGTACGCAAGCAAGGAAGGCACCAGAAGAATCAAGGTGTTGGTTTTGAACGAAAGTTCAATGCCAATGGAGTTGAGTGGGAAGAAGATCAATATCCCAAGACGAAGTTTGTTCCTCAACAAGAGAAGTATGATCCTACTTCTTTCAAAGGGACACAAGCTCAAGATGATCTTCCACCACAAGACCACAAGCAAAAAGGCAAGGACAAGCTTCAAGAGGAGATTGATGCATTTGAAGAAGCTCCTAAGGCCTTAGTCAAGTGGGTTCCCAAGACTACGACAAGTTCTACTTCATCAAGTACGACTACAACTCCAAGGATTCCCATCAAGATGATGTGGATTCCAAAGAATAAGAACTAGAGAGTTCTTGAGGGTGACTCCGCCAACATATTTCACTCATATCATTTTGGCAACAACAAGTGCAATCAACTTCCACATATTGCACTAGTTCAAGGAGTCACAAACCCTCTTGTTGGTAAGACAAGGGACAAGGTAATCTAATGCTTTCATAGACATCATATTGTGTGTGCATCACTCTATGTCTATGGATATCCTTGTTTGTTCCTTGTGGGACTAACCCGTGTAGATATTGAAAGTGCAACTCACTCCAAAGGATTGCTCCAAATGATCTTCATCAACATTGAGCATCCACATCTTCAACACCTACATGAAGTCATCATCGACAAAACCCAAGGTTAGTTCATCCCTCTAAGGGGGGATCTCACATCTAGGGGGAGCTTTACTCTAAAAAAATTGAGCTAAAGCAACTCTAATGGTGTGAACACATCAATGCATTATGTAAAAGTGGTAACCCCACTTGAGCTTAAACGATGAGTATGACCTATGATCAAATGTTCTCATTTCACTCCTAAGTCAATATACTCATATATAGATGACCTAGTCATCGCTAATTGCTTGATAGATGCTAGAATTGGTTGTGCATGCTTTGTCACATATTTCATTTGTCATTTTATTGTGTGAGCATGTTGGTTTCATATTTTACTCATTCGAGGACATCCACTTGTTATTTTGATTGATTGGTTTGTTTTTCTTTGGCCAAGTGGATGGACAATAATGCCTAAGAACCTTCTCTAGCTATCTATGATTTTCTCGTCTCAAACTCCATTCATGCTACATCACAAAATTTGATCAAGTCAGATTCGAACCACTCTGTGCGAAGAGCACTCGGAGTCCCCGATTCGTCATAGACTTAAACTTCCAAAACTTCTTTGTGCGTTTCGGTCTGACCGATTCCTCCATTTTGGTCATACCGAGATCACTAAGTCAATCTAGGTTCTCAATCTCGGTGCAACCGATTTGAACTTTTCGGTCACACCGAGTTGCTGTAACTGTCAACAGTTATGCATCTCGGTGCTACCAAGTTGTTCCACTCGGTCACACCGACGGGGTCGGGCTATATATGCTCACGGGCAAAAATTTGGAAACTTTCTCCAAAACCATTCGCCCGCGCATAGCTCGCTCTGCCTCCAGGTCTCCGGATCGTCCTCCTCGTCGCCAGCCGCCTCCAGTCGCTGGTCTCCGCCGCCGTCAATGGAATTCAACCCGCCGTTGCCGCCGTAGCGAGTTCATCGCCGAACTAGGGTATGGACTCGATCACAGTGCTATCCTCGTCCGATTCCTAGCACATTGTGTTCATCATGATTCTTGCCACGATTGAAACTATTCTATCCAGTCAAAACACTCCATAGATCAGAGATGAATTGAAAATTTAGGGTTAGGTTTCCACCGAAACCATCTCGGACCCACCGAGTTGCAGAACTCGGTTCCACCGATTCGGCTAAGGCCATTGCACAAGTGATTCTCGGTCTGACTGAGAATTGCAAATCGGTGTGACCGAGTTTAGGACTTTGTGAAACCATAGCAGTCACGGTGCCACCAAACTGTGACTCGGTCTGACCTAGTTCACTAGTTTAGGTTCCAAAAGCTGCTTCGGTATCACCGAGTTTGCAAATTGGTTGATCCAAAATGCTTTCTGTGGAAAACTAAAACTAAGTTATTGAATCATTCTTTTGCAAAAACCTCTGTATTCTGTGATGCTCATCCACTCTATCTCATCTATATCTATTCACGAGGGTGGGTTGTCAATTGATTGCAATATGTCCGATCGAGTGACAGCGAGAACAAGTCGAGGAGCAGATTCAGATGAGTGAGGGCACTAGTCCCTCTAGCAGCTCAGATGAGGGTAGCAGAAGCACTCCCAGCAACTTACCCAAAGCAGCCACCAGGACAAGGAAGAAGAGAACCTCAGAATCTGAGGATGAGGACTATGTGGCTGTTGAGGATGAGGCCATTTCAAATAAAAAGGTGCTCAAGAAGGAGTATAGCACAGCTGCTGCCACCAAGCCAGGTCTGAAGACTAAAAGGCCAGCAGGAAGACAACCCATGTCTAAAGCCAGAGCCTCCACTCAAGCATCTTTGGAATCTGAACCCAAAGAGGCTGCTGCAGAAGGGAAGAAGAGAAAGGAAAGGGTCAAGAAGACCATGGCCAGAGTTATTGGAAAGCCTTCCATGATGGAAGAGGAAGAAGAAGAAGAAGAAGAGGTTGTTGCACCAGCACCCAAGGCTCAGAAGCTTATGGGTGATGCTATTAGGTCAGGGGTTGCATCATCAAAGCCCAAAGAAGCACCCAAAGCTGTCTCCAAACCAAAGATTGCACCAAAGAGGAATACCAGAAACATATCTGCTGCTGAGAAGAACAAGGCCCCAGTGCCTGAGACTATTGCTGAAGAAGAAGAAGATGAAGAGCATATCCTGAGAAAGTTGAAGCCAAAAATTCCAGATCATAATGATGCTCATCCTGTAGCTGAGAACATGAAGATCAGGAGAGACTTGGGATTGAGGCTATGGAGAGAGTCAGATCCATATGCCACCAGAAGGAGGACTGTTGTGGATTACAGGTTCCACACAAAGGAACAGCAGGACTTCTGTGAGACAATTTTGTTGGACAAGAAGCCAATAGTGTGTGACATGAGGTGGGTCGACTGGACCTACATAAAGGAGAATGAGGAACACTATCCTGGTGTGTATGACAGTTTCAGTGCATGTGGAGTTGCAGACTTTGTTGGGCAGAAGCTCACAAAGTGGAATGAGGAGCTCATAATGCAATTCTACTCCACAGCACACTTCTATCCAGATGGCAGGATAGTATGGATGTCTGAAGGTACAAGGTACCAATCAACTATTGAGGAATGGGCCAATCTGATCAATGCATCTAAGGAGGAAGAGGATGACTTGGATGTCTATGCCAAGAAGAAGATGGATCACAACTCTATGGCACGTATGTACAAAGAGATTCCTGATGCAGATCTTAAGGTTCACCAGTTTGGATCAGTGAAACACTTGCTATCAGGTCTGCCTACAATCAATTGGATCCTCAGGCACACTCTCTTGCCCAAGTCTGGTGATCACAGAATGATCAGAGGCCATGCAATAAACTTGCTACACATATTTGATGTGCCACAGAAGTTCAAGGTCATGAGCCTTATAGTTGAGACTATCAAGAGGACAGCAGCTGACCAGAAAAGAAGTTGTGGATATGCCCCACAGATCCAGGAGCTGATTAATTCCAAGATGGGCACAGGCACATACCTGTTGTATAAGGAGCACATGCCCATCTATCCAGACTTCAAGGACAACCAAGTGGTTTGGATGAAGATGAACCATCTTCAGTGCAAGCACAAGCTAAGAAGGAGAAGGCAAGGACAGAGAAGGCTGCCAAGATGCCAACGATGGAAGAAGCATCTCAGTACTTTGTGAAAAGAAAACAGGATCAACTTGGCTACTTGATTGCATCCACTCTGAGGATTGAGAAGGGGCTGGCCACCTTGACTCGAAACCAGGAGAGCTTGGAGAGGATCATGGAGCAAAAGTTCTATGACATGGATGTGAAGGTCACAGAGATCCAGTCTATTGTTGAGCAGCTTCAGGATGATATGCAGGAGAGGAAGGGCAAGTCAACCACTAAGGCATTTGCCAGAGTGCCTAGATCTCAGAGATCAGCTGCAGTGCCAGTGACAGACACCAGAGCCACTTCATCTGCACCAGCTACAGCTTCAGTTCCACCAGCTCCAGCACCTACACCTCCAGCTCCATCTACATCAACTGATGCTTTCGTCCTTGGCGTTCTGTCTACACCACCACTTGAAGATCAAGCCTGAGAGTCGATTTAGTGCTATGCATTTTCTATGAGCTTTTTGGTAACTTGTTGCCAAAGGGGGAGAAAAATGTATAGATCATAGGCTTCGAGACAGAGTGTTGCTTTTTGTTCTCTCTTGCTTTGGTGGTTGAACTTTATTTGCTTGTTTGAGATACATTATGTCTGTGTGATACTTGGATGATCATGTGTTTGATCATATGCTACATTTATGCTTGTTGGATGACATTTGTCCTTTTTATCTCTATATGATCATTCACTTTGCTTGGTGATGAGTGCATGTATTCAATCATTATCATTTTCAGCTCTCCACCAAGATGTATGTGACATGGAAGAATTACCCATGAGCCTAACTCCTTGTGCACTCGCAGTCCAAAGCAAATCTTAAACTATGCACAAATTTAGGGGGAGCTCTTTGTCGGTGTCAAAACCGGCGGATCTCGGGTAGGGGGTCCCGAACTGTGCGTCTAGGCGGATGGTAACAGGAGACAAGGGACACGATGTTTACCTGTGTTGGGCCCTCTTGATGGAGGTAAAACCGTACGTCCTACTTGATTGATATTGATATTGTGGATGTTTACAAGAGTGGATCTACCACGAGATCAAGGAGGCTAAACCCTAGAAGCTAGCCTATGGTATGATTGTAAGGGTTGTTGTGATTGTAGTCCTACGGACTAAAGCCATCCGGTTTATATAGACACCGGAGAGGGCTAGGGTTACATAGAGTCGGTTACAATGGTAGGAGATCTACATATCCGTATCGCCAAGCTTGCCTTCCACGCCAAGGAAAGTCCCATCCGGACACGGGTGAAGTCTTCAATCTTGTATCTTCATAGTCTTGGAGTCCGGTCGATGATGATAGTCGACAAATGATAGTTCGGCTGATGATGGTAGTCCGCTATCCGGACACCCCTAATCCAGACTCCTCAAGAGCCCCTGAACCAGGCTTCAATGATGATAAGTCCGCGTATATTGCTTGGCATTGCAAGGCGGGTTCCTCCTCCAAATGATAGAAGATTGTGAACACCGGGATAGTGTCCGCTCGCAAAATAAATTCCACATTCCACCGTAGAGAGAATAATAATATATACACAAGTTCCATCTGCTGACGTTTTCCGTGGCATGACGTCACACCACTACCAAGCCATTACTCGAATTGTTTTTTACTTTACCACCGCAGCGCATTTAGCGAAGCGGTTTCCTTGGCACGTCTTGTCGAAGCAGAGATCGTGTTTCCCCTTAATCCGGGATTCTCATCAATACGGGCGTGGGTAACCCAACCGTGCCCATTCGCCACGCCCCCTCTATTGAAGACGTGTCCCGAACGGTCACGGAGACGGCTCTTGGTATCCTCCCTCTTTATAACGGGACCAAGGCTCGTTTCTTTTTCTTCAATCTTCCATCGAATCCTCTTCACGCTCCAAGTTCCAGCACCTAGAGCCCCAGATTCGAGCGCTTTGGACCTTCAACGATGTCCGGTTCCGACCTCCAGGGCCGGTGGACGCCCTCCTCCGTCACGGAGGAGGACGTGCTAAAGCTGCGGGAGGCCAAGTACTGTCTTACGAGATTTCGCGCTGGGTTGCTCTGCTGAAGGCAGGCCATCCCCACCCCGAGCCCGCGAGTATGTCGCCTTCAGATCCCACCTCCGCCGGGTTTAGGCTTCCGATGGATCCTTTTGTGAGAGGGCTCATGTTTTACTATGGGTTGGAATTCCATGACCTGGCTCCGGAGTCCATCCTCCATATATCTGCATTTATTGTCATCTGCGAAGCCTTCCTCCGCGTCACCCTACACTTCGGCCTGTGGCTGAAGACTTTCGATGTGGCGCCGAAGATGATCGGGGGGCGTCAAGCGGAGTGTGGCGGGGCGGCCATAAGTAGGAGGGTCGATGCCCCGTGGCCCGCTGGCTCCTTCCAAGAGGAGCTCGGCCCGTGGCAGCAAGAGTGGTTCTATATTACCATTCCGAGGGGCCGCAGACAAAAGCCGCCGCCCCTATTCCGCCCGGGACCTCCACGAGGATTGATGTCGTGGGTCAACCAAGGGCTCAACTGGGGGCCGTCAAAGGACGTGCCCCTACTGCAGGGCCGGATTCGAGATCTCTTAACGAGGGAGATCGATATGGTGGTGGTGATGCAGGTTATGCTAATTAGGCGTCTCCTGCCCTGCAAACGCCGTCCCCTCCGGCTATGGGAGTTCAATTCGAAGGGCCCACGGATTCTTCAACACTTCATGGGTATGACACCCCTGGAGATGTATAACTTATTCTTCGGATCGCAAGAGGTGCGTCCGGATTTGAGCGAGGATGCTGGACTAAGCTGCAATCGCTCGGATACTCAAGTAAGTAGCTCCAAGTCCGGACATACCATTTGTTTGCCTTTCGATGATCCGCCTTATGACCGGTCTCCTTCTACACAGGAGTGGATAGCGGAAGCAAAATTAATACGGTGTCCGGCCCCCCTCCCCGAGACCGCGCCGGATCCCGTGCTGGTCCGGATGCTTGAGGTTGCGCCTTCGGAGGACAGCGAAGGGGAAAGCAGGAAAGCTACTGCCTCGCCTAAGGAGGCTCTTGAACGAGGGGGGATCGAGAATCCCTCCTACCAAGTGGAGAAGAGGACTGCCTCCGAGGACCCGGGGAAAAAAGCCCCTAAACGGGGGAAGAAATCTTCGCCGGAGGGTCCTGCGTCCGGGGAGACCCCGGCCGCACAATCTCCCTTAATGATCCAGCCCTCCAACGAGCCGTAAGTAGAAAGAAAGGAGTTTTATAATAAGGGATATCCCTATTTGTGCTTCTGAGGATAACTAAAGTTTTTACCTTGTAGTTCGGATCTCCGTCCTTGGCAGATGAGCTCGTCTTCGGGGGACCTTCGTCCGCAGATGATAGAGAGCGAGACGCCTCCGTCCGGGGCGCCGTTGGATAGGGCGGACGAGCCTGAAGTGTCGCCACGAGGGAGCCCCGGGTGTGGCAAAGCCGGATAGTTCGGGCGCCAATCGGTGTACGGTCAAGGATCTGCTTGAGAAGGCGTTTATC
Source organism: Aegilops longissima (assembly GCA_021605205.1). Taxonomy (NCBI): domain Eukaryota; kingdom Viridiplantae; phylum Streptophyta; class Magnoliopsida; order Poales; family Poaceae; genus Aegilops; species Aegilops longissima. Next base: position 694,414,589 of record CM038678.1, on the reverse strand, counting down.
TCGTAAGATCAGCACGCATTGATGAGCATGGTGATTGAAAGGATTTCGTCTCGCCAAGGCGGGTTGCATGATGTCGGGAGTTCTTGGCGGGGTTTGAGGTACGAAAATGACACACCTTTTAACAGTTTTGCATATAGAATGCGCCATGTATAGATAGTAGCCCCTGAGACTCGGTAGGTTGTCGATATCGACAGCGTGCCGAGGATCAAAATCGCAGGTTTAAATTCCCGTCGTGCCGATGCAGGTGGCGGGTCGTCCGGGGGCCAGTCGGACTAATGGAGTTGCTGAATTAAAGCGGCAACTCGATGTGGCGGATGAAGACATCGCGCTGATCAACAAGCGACTTGATGAGTCGCAAGGTAAGTGTTACTGCGCGGTCACGTAGTAAGGGAGCCGAAGCCAACTCCTTACAATATGTGCGTGAAATGCAGATAGTGCCGCTGCCGTGGAGAGTCTTCGGGCCGAACTTGCTCAAGCCAAGGAGCAGGCCAGAAGGAGTAATGCGGCAGCCTCGAAAGCGGCCGAGGAGTTAGCGGCCGAAAGGGCCGCACACTGCCGGAGCAGGGAAGAGATAGCCGAGATGGCTGTGAAGTTAAAAGAGGCTACCGAATGCAATGAGGCTCTTGGGAAGGAGCGCCTAGCGGAGCAAGAAGACCTGTGGAAGTCCACCGCCGAAGCCAAGAATGCCCGCTCTGCAATGCGGGCCATGAAGGAAGAGCTGCGCCAGCCGGGAGATTGTAGCCGGTAAGCCTTTTCGCTGCGCCAAGGTTCACGGATTCAAAATATGCTCAGCTGGGCTAACTGTGTTGTCCGGAGGACCCTTATATGGACTTAGCAGAGAGTGCGGCGGATGCCGCAGCATTTTCGAAGCCGGAAGGATCACCAGACGGAAGAGCTGTTTTGGTCTCAATTCCATAGTCCGGAGCGTTCACTTCCGCTGACCGATCGTTTGGCTGAGTGGGCTGAGCTAAATAGGTTGTCCGGGCTTGCTATGTCGGATATAGTGACCCATATCCGGCCGGATAGGCCCTAGCCGAAGAGTTACTTTGGCTTATTGCAGCAATTTCTTGGGGTGGTTCCGCATATCAAGGCGATGAAGCGGTCGGCCTGCATAGAGGGTGCGCGGATGGCGCTCGCCCGTGTGAAGACACATTGGACAGAGATGGATGCCACCGCTGTTGCGACCCCGAGTTCGGATAATAACCGGCTACCCGCCGAGCACTATTTTGGCGAAGTGCTGCCTGGTGCTCGTGTAATAGAGTCGCAGTGCTCGAAAAATGTTACGTTCGAATGAACGTTCATATGATGTAAAAACGATTTTTATGATGTAAGCGCCTTTTATACTTGTGCGTTCAAGTAATAGAATATCTCCTTTGCGGCCTTTCATGTATACGTATGTATAACCTAAAAGATGGCGTCGTCGGTTTAGCCCCACGCACAAGGTGCGGGGTGTTCACAAAAATAGCGCGTTTTCACACTTAATCCGACGCCTCGGTCCTGTAAAGGAGGTGGTAGCGAGCAAACGAGGCAACCGGACTATAATGCTTTATCACTTTCACTTAGCCATGGAGTTCGAGGGTGGGGCTACGACATAGCCCCCGGGGCACCGTGCTCTCCGAATTGGGCGCAGATGTGCCTGGCCGAAACGGCCCTTCGTCCAAGCGGAGGAATCCTAAACATTCCCAAGGTCGATCGAGTGGTTGCCCAGTCTCTCGCTGTATCATGACAAATAGCCGCTTTCATCGAGGTGCTCGCCAGCCGAATCGGGGCACAATCGCAGAGTTCTCCGAGCCGCATTAGCCGATGATACGGAACGTAAGGCAGCAAAACACAGGAGCCGGGCAAACCCAACATTTGACCAAAGACATGATTCGAGCTGATGCATATAAGGCCTAACTCGAGACGCCAACACTCCCGAAGGTGTTCGGTCTTTATAATAGCGGCAAAACAAAGCCCTAAGCCCCTTGTGTCCGGTATGGGCAGGTTCTTCTGGCGCTGCCGATGCCAAAACGCCAGCCTCCGCTCTCGTTATACTGAAAACCAGGGATTATAGCAACAAGAGACAGAGGAAAGGTTTACGAGGGTCTTAGTCCAAAAGAGTCCTTGCAACGGGTCCCTATTGCACGCTCGCTACTGTGTTCCGCGCAGCCGATCCTCGGACGGTGTGCACGCTGTTCATCTGTAAAAAGAGAGGAACTTGGTTGGAAAAGAAATCGTGCAGAAAGTGCATAAAATTGAAATATAGATTAAGAAAGCTGAGCCTATGCTAGCTCATTATGGCTTGTATGTGCAAACCCTTGTGAAGGGGTATGCGCTAGGTATCCCTAGCTTATTTATTCCGACTCGTCCAGCCGTGTCCGGGGTCTCAGGCGACCCTTTGATGAAACGATGCCACGTGGACCAGGCATTTGAAGCGTAAGAGACGCGGAATGTGGTATTGTATTGAAGCGGACGAGAGCTTCCCGTCCCAGTGGTGCTTGATAGCTGGCTTAAGGGCCTGGCGCCACTCCTTTGAAGGAAGTGCGGCTATGCCGAATTGTAATAGGGTCTATCCCCACTTGCGGATTGTGCCCGGGTATAGCAGGATTAAGTCACTGCCGCCGTCCATCAACACCTGCGTTAATTGCAGTCCGCCTATTATGGGATCCGATATCAGGGCAGTCTATCCTGCACTCTTGATACTTCTGGACTAATCCAGATGGTCGAAAGTGATTGGTTTTGACATCCAACCTTGGTCCACTGGGGTGGATCGTCTGACACTTGTCTTGGCGAGTGCCGTGTTGGCTTACCGTGTTATCACGTGAAGCGAGTTTACTGTTTTGACTTCTCGAGGGAAAGTCCTTTGACTTCCGGTGCTCTGCTGGTGGGGCTCGTCATTATCCTCGCCATGATCGAGCCTTTTGTGTCCGGCATTAAGTCTGCCGGACTGTTTGAAAACCCAACAATTTCGGTTGGTATGGTTTGCAGGCCTTCCGGGGATACTGTGGATTTGACATATCCGATCTAAAATTTTGTTTAAATTTCAGAGCTCGTCTCTGTTGTCCTTAAGAGGCCGTGTTTTATTGTCAGGCCACGAGCTTTTGAATCCGGCGTTGACCGCCGTGCCTTGTGGGCTTTTTCTTTATTCCGGCGCTGATCTTTCCTGCGCCGTGACTTTCCGTTTCCATCTCGATCTCGGATGTACTGGTCGCCGGTGCTGCATCTTGCTAGCCACCTGTCTTCTCCGCGCAAAAGCGCCATGAGGCTTGTTAGCGGCCATTGTTCTTGGCTTCTCTTGGCCGAGGTGTCTGGCGAGCCATTCGCCTCGCACGCTGTGTTTAAAAGCTGCTAAGGCTTCGCGTCCCGACAATCGACTATTTGGTTCCTTTTGGTAAGGACCCTGTTCCAGAATTTGCGCTGACTCTCCGGGCTGTTGGGTTATATGACTCAGATCGTTAAGATCCGGAGGGCGGACATAAGTCCCTTGAAAATTTGTTTAAACGCGCCCTCAAGCTCTTCCCAACTTCCAACAAGTTTTCTCGGGAGGCTTTTGAGCCAATGCCGAGCTGGCCCTTTGAGCTTGAGGGTAGGTATTTTATGGCGTGGAGATCATCTCCTCTAGCCATGTGTATGTGTAGTATGTAGTCTTCTATCCAGACTCAAGGGGTCTTGTGCCGTCAGATGCCTCTATGTTTATGGGTTTAAACCTTGCTGGAAATTCATGATCCAGCACCTCATCGGTGAAACATATCGGGTGTCTGGCGCCTGTATTTGGGTGTGCCGCTGTCTTCGAACACTTGTCGTGGTGTGTTACTTCTGGGGTCCTCTTTTTGGCCCGTAGATGGACCTAGTTGGGCCGCCCATTTTACCTGGATTATAATTCGCTTGTGTGCAGCCCCGCTTGTCGCTTTGGGCCTGCTCATCCGGCGCCTATCCGCCAGCGGCCTCTTTATTTTTGACCGTGAAGGCTCAATGGCTTCCTCACAAATTCTGGCAGCAACTTGCGCTCGGTAGTTTTAGTTTGATGGCCATTGCCATATTTGTCTGGGTCTTGAATACTTTGCTCCACTTCATTCTCGAGCGTGTCTTCCGCTGTTTTGAGCTCCGTTTAGCCTTCTTCAAACTTCTTGGAGTGGCGACTAGTTTTTGCGATGTTCTTATGCTCGTGTTGTGGCCGGACTGTTGATTGCTCCGTGAAGGGGTTGATTCTCCGCTCGCCCTGTTCGTCGTCCGCTGGCTTGCCCTGCTCTATCGCTGGGTCGTTAGGAAGGCTGCTTTGATCGAGGCGGACTTAGGCGGCGCTTATGTCGCCGCCTTGGTTCTTTATCGGCGAGATTATCCTCTCGCCGCGCCCCGTTGTTCCTCGTTATCGCTTCCCTTTGGGGTGTCCACCATGTATATGTTGTATGACGAGGTGGTCTTCCAAAGGTCTCCGTAGGCACCGGTTCTTGGGAGTCTCCGCATCGCCGCCCATACCGCCGACGCCTTTGGAGTCGTAGTCGAGTATGTCGGTTAAATCGCCGACGGTGGCTATGAAGTGGGTGGTGGGTGGGATCTGAATTTCTTCGTCATCCGCGTCCCAACCGTCCTGGCCGTAGTTCGGCCAGGGCTCTCCGGATAGCGAGAGATGATTCAATGAATTTATGATGTTGCCGAACGGCGAGTGCTGAAAGATGTCCGCAGCGGTGAATTCCATGATCGGCGCCCAATCGGATTCGACTAGCGGGGGCGCAGGAGGTTCGGAGTCCGGCAGGGAGTCCGGCACCTCGGAGTCATGGGTTTTACGTGGGACAAGGTAAGTGTTCGGCTCCATCGCCGTAGAAATTGCGGCTCCCGAGGCGGTGTCCAGCCATCCTTCCTCGATTCGAGCGATCGGCTCCGGACTATGAGTCGGAGCGGATCCGGTGCGACCTCAAGGTGCTGCCCGATGGCGAGTTAGGTCATGCCCATCGTGACAGTGCGGCACGCTCGGCTGTGGCTCAGATCCATCAAGCATCAAGTCCCCGCGGATATCAGCCGTGAAGTTTAAGCTTCCAAACCTAACTCGACGGCCAGGGCGAGCTGATCTGCTCCAGATGGCTGCGAGTTGGCCCGCAAAGGCGGCCGCCGAATACGAAGATCTGTCCGGGGAGAAAGGTCTCACCCAGGATTGCGTCGTTATCGATTGAAGAGGCCATCACGCCTATCGGTGATGATACAGAGGAACTCTCAATGAAAGCACCAATGTCGGTGTCAAACCGCGGATCTCGGTAGGGGGTCCCGAATCTGTGCGTCTAGGCGGATGGTAACAGGAGACAAGGGACACGATGTTTACCTGTGTTCGGCCCTCTTGATGGAGGTAAAACCCACGCCCCGCTTGATTGATATTGATATTGTGGATGTTTACAAGAGTGGATCTACCACGAGATCAAGGAGGCTAAACCCTAGAAGCTAGCCTATGGTATGATTGTAAGGGTTGTTGTGATTGTAGTCCTACGGACAAAAGCCATCCGGTTTATATAGACACCGGAGAGGGCTAGGGTTACATAGAGTCGGTTACAATGGTAGGAGATCTACATATCCGTATCGCCAAGCTTGCCTTCCACGCCAAGGAAAGTCCCATCCGGACACGGGGCGAAGTCTTCAATCTTGTATCTTGATAGTCTTGGAGTCCGGTCGATGATGATAGTCTGGCAAATGATAGTTCGGCTGATGATGGTAGTCCGGCTATCCGGACACCCCCTAATCCAGGACTCCCTCACTCTTGCTTATCACATACTTCTCAAAGCAACAATGTTTTTCACTCTTATTATCATTTGTCGAAGCTTTGATCTATATGTTGTCATCAATTACCAAAAAGGGGGAGATTGAAAGTGCAACTATCCCTAGGTGGTTTTGGTAATTCCTAAAAACATATAGCTCATTGAGCTAACATCATTCCAAGATGAATATTTCAGGAAAATCTCAATGGATGGCATGGCATGGATTAGAAAAGTGGACCCCTCAGAATGCTAAGGATAAAAGGATTGGCTCAAGCTCAAAAGCTCAAGACTCTACATTTTATATTTTAGTGATCCAGGATCACATTGAGTCTATAGGAAAAGCCAATACTATCAAGGAGGGATGAGGTGTTGCTTAATGAGTTTCTTGCTCTACAGTGCTTAGTGATATGCTCCAAAACCCTCAACTACTTTCTCATGTCCACATATGACCCAAACCAAAAGTCAAACTCGGCCCTACCGATTCTTTCTACCCGGCGCCACTGAGTTCAGATCTCATAGCCACTGCCACAAACCCTAGGCAAATCGGTCTCACCGATAGGGATCTCGGTCTCACCGAGATAGGATTGTAATCTCCCTGTTTCCCTTCGTAACGTTTCGGTACCACCGAGGTGAGCGATCGGTCCAACCGAGATTGCTATGTAAACTCTCAGTTTCCCTTCCGTAACGTTTCGGTCCAACCGAATGAGCGAATCGGTCCCACCGAGTTTACCTGAACAACTCTCTAGTTAGCTTATTGCCTAAATCGGTCTCACCGAGTTTGTGTAATCGGTCTCACCGAGATTACGTTATGCCCTAACCCTAACCACATCGGTCCTACCGAGTTGCATGTCGGTCCCACCGAAAGTCCTAACGGTCACTAGATTTGTTGAATCGGTCCGAACGAGTTTATCAATTCGGTCCCACCGAGTTTGGCAAGTTGTGTATGACGGTTAGATTTTGTGTGGAGGCTATATATACCCCTCCACCTCCTCTTAATTCTTGGAGAGAGCCATCAGAATAAACCTACACTTCCAACTTGCTGTTTCTGAGAAGGAACCACCTACTCATGTGTTGAGGCCAAGATATTCCATTCCTACCATATGAATCTTGATCTCTAGCCTTCCCAAGTTGCTTTCCACTCAAATCTTCTTTCCACCAAATCCAAATCCTGTGAGAGAGAGTTGTGTGTTGGGGAGACTATCATTTGAAGCACAAGAGCAAGGAGTTCATCATCAACACACCATTTGTTACTTCTTGGAGAGTGGTGTCTCCTAGATTGGCTAGGTGTCACTTGGGAGCCTCCGACAAGATTGTGGAGTTGAACCAAGGAGTTTGTAAGGGCAAGGAGATCGCCTACTCGTGAAGATCTACCGCTAGTGAGGCAAGTCCTTCATGGGCATTTACCATGGTGGGATAGACAAGGTTGCTTCTTTGTGGACCCTTCGTGGGTGGAGCCCTCCGTGGACTCGCGCAACCGTTACCCTTCGTGGGTTGAAGTCTCCATCAACGTGGATGTACGATAGCACCACATATCAGAACCAAGACAAAAACATCCGTGTCTCCAATTGCGTTTGAATTCTCCAAACCCTTCCCTTTACATTCTTGCAAGTTGCATGCTTTACTTTCTGCTGCTCATATACTCTTTGCATGCTTGCTTGAATTGTGCTAAGATTGCTTGACTTGTGCTAAGATAGCTAAAATCTGCCAAAGACTAAAATTGGGAAAAGGATAAGCTTTTATTTGGTCAAGTAGTCTAATCACCCCCCCCCCCCTCTAGACATACTTTCGATCCTACAGTAGGTTAAATGGCTGCTGTAATAAATGGGGCCCGGACGGCCTGTATTCTTCATGTCTTGTCACAGCGTTCATAGCGGAGGATTCCAGAATCCAGTGCATGCTTGACAAGACCGCATCCCAGGTGTGGGCTTGAAGAGGCACCAAATTGATCGTTGGAGGGCCTGTACCCGCGCTACAACACTATTTACTGCGCAAGCTTCCCGCCCAGCTAGTTTGGCCACGCATCGGCTAGAAGAGGGACAAATCGTGGGCGTTTATTGGCAAAAAGCTTTGTAAAAATGAAGTGTGTGGAATGACTTCAGTCATAAGTTTACCCTTGGGTGATGAGGTCAAAGTTACACAGAAGGGTGATGACGATGGACACTCGAGTGCGTTAATTAATTATGCACTCTATAGTGCACACGGTGGAAGAAACCAACTGTGTGCAATAATGTCGAAGATCGCAGTCGAGTTAGCTATACAGATCGGGTGCTGTGAGAACGACAAGGTAAACTGATTCGAGAATGGTTAATAAAATCTAAGAGCATTGCATATTAAGGTCAAAATAGTGCAAGCAATATACGAGTCTCATACGATGCCATTTCAACGATAGTACCACAAAGCTCGAAATGTTACAAGGTTCAAATTCCAGAGTTATATGGCTCAAATTTGAAGATTACAAGGTTCAAACTGATATTAGAAATGAAATTCAGCTCATCACCGCAAACGCCATGACCGATCCTGCTGAACATGGATATCAGAGAGGCTCAAACTAATATCACCGCTTCTAAGTCTGGCTTCAAAACCTCACAATTTTTGCAAAGGGGTCGGCCACTGAGAAGTCATGTATGGGGTTGACCCGATGACTTCCGATTACTCTGCCATCTGAAGTTCCAAAATGAAATTCAATATTTTTGGAGCCTACTCCATTCTGCCACAGGCGCCGGCGCTGATCAACAGACCATTCATTTTTGCGAAATAAATGTAGGGCAAACCTCATTTCCTTCAGCACCCTTGCTCTAAGAACAAAGAACCTGGCGAATATAATCTCCGGTAAGGTCCCTCGGTAGGAGTTCAAAGTAATTTCTGAGAGATGCAGATCTAGGCATTCGACGTGATTGTTACATTGTATCACATTATCCACCACTCGGCCTAATCTTATCTACAAAAGAAGAAAACGTGTTAGTGCCTACATGCAGTTTTGAACATTACTACAGTCCTAGCTATTTGGTCTGCAGGATTTGTAAAATGCACTAACATGACATCTTCGATCTGACATGATTAACATGGGCATTTGATTACATTCTAGAAAAATGTAGCCTTCTTCACAAGAGGTTGGAGTGGATGAAAAGTTCCCTAAGAAAACTAGTACAGATGAATCCAAAGGAGAAATGCTTATTGATTGTAACCATATGGATCAAGCAACCATTATGGGGGGGCATGTATGTACTGAAATCCTCCAAAAGAACCTTCAAAAATCGTAGTACATTGTCATTGTAAACTTGGAAAAAGGTGTCACAAATTGAACTCCCTTGTGGCTAACATTTAACAGGAAAGGAACATCACCTCGATATATAGCTTCTCCAGGCACGGAAAGCATCTCAGGAAACAGACAACTTGCTCCAGGTCGGGCCCGGTAGATTCTAGTGCCAAGACCTTCACTGTGCGCAGTTTCGGGGTCAAGCTTGTCGTAATCATTTTCTGAATGACAGACGAACAAACATTTTCAAAATTAGAAATAATGTTAATTTGTAGAAGGAGAGGTAGAAGGCGGCTGTTGTACCTCAACCGGTGTGGATCCAATAACAAGTTCGAACTATTTGTCAGACGAGTAGCCCACCACTGTCAATTTTGGCACAGAAATGACATTGATTCTTGTTGGACCTTCTTGATCAACTACAAGTAATCTCTCAAGTGCAGGTGTGTCCTAGATGACCATACCGTGGTCCACCTTTTGTGATGTCTTCCTGCCGCACTAGCAACACACATAAATAGTCCGGAGAGTCATGGAGGTGATGTGGAAGGTACTCAACACATTGATCGCCTCAAGACGAAGGTACTCGAGTGCAGTACAGTCAGAGAGCAGGCGCTCCATGTCACCCTTTGAGAGGCAGACGGCAACGAGCTCGAGGTGCTTCAGTCGTGGTAGAATAAGAGCGGGCACGTCATTAAGGGGCGGGAAATGGCAGTTCCTGAACTTGGCGACGCGCAGCATGGGCGCGAGGCAGAGTGCGGACGTTGGCAGCGACCGCATATGCCCATCATCGAAAGTGAGCTCCTTGAGCTGATCTAGGGCGGGGGATCAGATCCAGTCATCAATCTTGGCTCGGTCCTTGCCATTGGAACAAAACTTGCCCATTCTAAGGCCTTTGGTTGGGCCAAGGTGACTGCCGAGGATCTTGGAGAACGCATCCAAGCTTTTGCGATAGCCATGGCAGAGCTCATGGGTGTCGATGAGGTCGAGAGGGCTGGAGTTCCATAAGGGGCGCCATCGCCGGGAAAGGAGGGTTGTCCGCGCCCCATATTTGATTGGGAGGAGGAGATGATGACTCTCAACATATCATCGGGAGGCTGCTGATTAAGTCTAGGCCTCTTGGAGTTGCTATGTTCTAGCTTGCCCGCCTCCGCTTGTTGGCAGCCCTGCTTCTCCACCTCCGAGTCTCCTTGTCGGGCGCTTTCGATAGAAATGGGAGTACAGGAATATTTAGTTAAAACAGGGCAATAGAAAAGTGTATTGGTAACTAGAAGTTATTAGGTAGGAATATAGTAAGATAAGGGAATAACAATTGGTTGCTTAAATACTACACAATTCATTTGACATTGTTGGGTAAGTCAACATATGCAGATAGTTGAAAAGAAAACTTACTTCGAACAAAGTCTAGATGGATGATTTTGTCGGGGAAGTTAGCATATATCTCATGACTAGGCCCTTCTATGTGTAGTGCAATTTTAGTGCCAGCTTTCAGTACATAAAACTTTGCAATTTCATTCCAAAAGCCAGTGCCAAAATAGGAGTCACCATGTTCATCAAGTCTTACAGTAGCAACGATTGTAAATCCATGGTTTGTATGCAGTATGACATTCGTGGAGCCTTGATGTATGTAAAGGGAAAAATTGTGCACTACATAATATGTTGCATAGCGAGGGATGTCCTGCAGAAAATGGTAGGATTGTTAAAGAAAATATGGTAACATGCAAATATGGGCCCAAATTGAAAGAACCGTACAGTAGTTGAAATCGAAGGACAAAAGTCTATAATTAAACAGATAGGGTAAACATGATGTCATGGAAATATGAGAGTAATCGAAAGAACAATACATCATTAATTTGCCTAATATAGAAAGAAGAGGGGGGAAATCCCCTTTGATGTATATGGTGCATGAGGCACCTTTTATCCAAATGTAGCAATATTTCGAATATGTTCAGAAAAGTAGGCCATGACAACCGATTTAGGGTGAGATTGAACATACCTCGTGCGTCCTCAAGTTATCTGGTACGATGAGACGGAATCTCTAGCGGCGGTCGCCAAGTCCTGAAGTGTTGGCGCACTGTACATTCTATGAATGAAAGAAAACGCTCAAATCAGCTCGAATAAAAATGAATTCACGGCAATTTCCGCCGGGTGATTAAAGGAGGCAGATGAACTGGGATAAGAGATGAGGAAATATCTCGTTAAATTAGTTACCTTGTCGTCCATGAGAAAGAACCCTCAGTACGGCAGATTCCCCAACCGGGCGGAGCTGGGTCAACCATGAGCAGCGTCGAGAAAGTCGATGGTGATAGGCGGCGGCAAGTAGAAGTGGCGAAATGTGGTGGGCTTTGCCAGCAGCCTGGCGGCGACGGCAGGCGTCGAGCTAAGTGTTTACCGCCGCGATAGGCGGTGCCATGGCATAGACGCGGAGGAGCTTGTGCAGGTGTGAATGGGGAACGTATAGGAGGGGCCGAGGGGGTGGCGGGAGGGGTGAGGGTTTTTGTGACATGGGGATGGTGAGGGTTTTCTTTTTTCTTTTTTGAATTAGGTGGTGAGGGTTTTCTGTCCCACAAAAACTTTTGGGGGCGACGGTTTGCTAGAGCGAATCGTGTGTGATTGACGCAGGAGGCAAAATGATAGTCATTGCACACGGTTCCAATTTTGGGAACCGTGTGTGATTGACGTACTACCTCTGTCCTGGTTTATTGGTCCCCCGTTGTAATTTTTACCAAAATTTGGCGAAATATTTAACATACTCAGACATAGATAATAAGCGTACACGTACATATGCATAGTTCAACCATAAGTACATAGTTCAACCATCATTAAGCATACTCAAGCGTACATAGTTTGATCTATCCCACATCTCATCTCACATGCGGCCGGCACGATCCTGAAGCTTCTCTAGGTACTCGGTGTACGCGCCGTACGCCACCCTGCGAGAATACTTCTGCTTGAAGGAGCCAATGGCCCGTCCTCTTGCATGCGCCAGAAAACTTAGATACGTGTCATGAATCTTGTGGTTGCAAAATGGGCATCCATAGCCGTCGTTCCAGGTCCTAATACGCATGTTATGCATTCCCGCATAAAACTCCCTCAGGATTCGCCTCTTGTACCTCCTCTGGGCATCTTCATCCTCGTTGTCCACATCGTCAGACAGCACCTATACAAATAGTAAAACAAATTTGGCATCAAATCTCTGATTACATGCCGTGAAGTGGGATTAGGAATTTATGGCTCTTTATTTATACATATCTAGATATTATGGTTCGCTTTTTAAGCACAATCGTCTATGTACAGACCAATCTTGAAGAAAATAATGGCACAAACATATGTAGGTCATTCAAAATCAATTGTCAAGTCCAGGCTAGGAATTATTAGCACGAACACTAACCCTAGTCGGATTACTAGCAGAAATCATTTGCACAGATGAAACAACTAATCACTTATCACCTGTACCATTCAAACAATCAATACACTACATGGATCTAACAAAACTTACTCAGATTTCATGGATTGGGAGAACATAACCACAGGATTTCTATTCCAAAAAGGGGGAGGCAGGAGTAACCAGAGAAACCCTATGATCTAATTGACACATAAATGGGTATAGATGACTAACCAGCTGTCCGTCGTTGTCGGAGTCGTCGCCGGAGTGGTCGTCGGAGTTGTCACTGGAGTGGTCGTCGGATTCGGTGTGGAACTCTGCCTCCGGCTGTGGAAGCTCGACGATGTCAGGGTGCAGCGATAACTCACCGGCGGTGACGACAACCTCTGTCTCCATCTCCACGCCATGCTCCGGTGCTTTAGCAGCCCCGACGTCGGCACTCGCTCCGATGGGGCGCTTCGGCGGCATCCTCATACACTGACGGCTTTGAGGACTGAGAGCAGCATCGAGGATGCAATCGGAGAGAGAGAGGATTGTGTGTGCGTAGCGAGGATGGGGGGTGCGGCCGCTCGGGCGCACCATTAATATGGAGTAGTGGGAGTTGTGTGAGAGAGGCGGGCGGTGGTCAAACTGATGGCTCGCCTGCCGGTGAGCCTGCGCACTGGACTGCTGGCATGCCTACCAAAGTTTCACACAGCTACTCGCACACCTCCCGATGACACTACACAGCGAGCACGCCTCCGTGAATTCACACACCTGCACGCACGCCTCCCCGTCTGCCTGCGCGGCGGACTGGTCGCATGCGTCCCGTCAACTCACGCCTGCTCGCACGCCACACGGGTCGTGTGGCGGCACGTATATTGTCTTTCTATTTGGATGATTAATGCTGCCGCTTTATTGCTTAACCGAAGCATGGCACGTATCCATTGTTGGTCTAACACTCATGGTTAATAAATAATCCGTTTGGGATATTGATTCCCAATTATTAATAATCTCATGTCTGTAATTAGATAAAGATTACATCAAAACTGGTCTCAAATTTGACAAAAAAAAGTACAATGCCACTTTGTATTGGTGTCCATATGACAACACGATAAGTTTCATGAACTTCAAATAAGTTTTGGATGCACTAGAATTTAAAAATCAAGATTCTCAATGTTTGAAATTTGTTGCACGAGGAGTAAACATGCACCCGGTGAGACCCATGTGTTTTTGCAATCCATTTAGGTGCACTGTCACGTGTGCATGTAGATCAAATTAGATTTTTGCACATTATACCCATAGAAAATCAATCAATCAATGTACTAAAACGTCTTAATGATCTCTGTGATTTTTTTGAAATTAAAACGTCCTTCCTTTGGTAACATGTATGTTCACCGCGGGATAATTAATTTAACATGCATCATAGTTGCGGTGGATTCGCGGTGTGTGTGTGTGGGTGTGTGTGCGTCTGGGGGGGTGGTGGCTCGCAGTACACTATGAGTTGTGAGCCACCGTGTGGGTTGGCCATTTTGTTAGGCAGGCTGGTGCGACATCAGAGTCGTGAAATCGTTATTTAAAACATTACACAACCTTTCATACATAAATGTTTTTGCCACATGTAGTCGATGGTTGTCCTGCACGACACTCGATACTCACGTGTGACGCTTTCTGTGGGCCCATGAGGTCGTCCTCCATCACTTTGACGAACAGCTGGCAGTGAGGTTAATTTGACTAGCAAGGTAGAATCTTTTTTTGTTTGTGTTATGGTGGTATATAGTACGCGTCGAAGAGGTGGGAGGGGATTAGCATATATACTATACGTATGCGTCCGTGAACAAGTACACCTCACTCAGTGTCGGGACTTTTTGGTTACCGAGGCACGTGCCACATCAAAATTGTGAAATTGGTTATTCAAACATCACACAACACCTTTTTGGGCCACATGCATATATATCCTAGCTAGGACACTCACGTGTGACGCTTCCATCTATGGCCCACGAGGCCATCGTCGATGCATGCATGCATGCATCACTTTGACCTACATCGAGAGAGGTTAATTAATTTCACCATCGATGAGGATTCTTTTGGGTTGTACATATATTACAGCAGGAGCATATAGTATGCGGTGAAGAGAGGGGAAGGGGACCATCATATGTAGTACGCTTGATAGTTGATATGAACCTCGCTTTGTGTGGGTGCATGGTTTACGATTTTTGAGGCATGTGGCATATCAAAGTTGTGCATTTTGGGTATTCAACATATATATGTTTGGCCCACATGCAAAGCGGTGGTGGTTGTCCTCTCGCACCCACTTAAGCGGTTATCAGCGATATCGATGCTTTCCATCTGTGGTCCTGCTTGGTCCATCACTTCTTTTTGCCTGACAACAAGAGAGGTTAATTTGACTTAGGAGGGGATTATTATTTTTCTCTGGGATGACATGCATGATACACTTTGAGCACACACACATGCATGTGTACACATGAATCCCTCCCATCGAGTCGAAGTGGCTAGTACAACGACACCATCATGAACCGATCTCGCTCTATGTGGGGAGCTAGTGTACGATTTTTGACACACGCGCCATATCAATGTTGTGTATTCAAACATGCATGCACGCATCACCACCATACATATGCATGTAGTGGTTGCCTTCGAACGATACACTCCCTCGCGTGGTTATCGGCGACGAGCCTACATATTCGTGTGCCCGCGTGGACATCCATGATCACCTTGACCAACAACAAGATAGGTTACCATGGCGGATTCTTCATTTGTTTCGTGTTATCATAGTATAGGTCATGGTGAGATTCAGACCTAATTAAGTTTGAGCGCATATACTATGCACGCATGCATGCATATATGAATCCCCGTCGTTGCCTTGAAGTGTGGTGTAACATACATATGCATCGTCAAACCTAACCCTCACTCAGTGTGGGGATTTCTAGTTCGAAATCACGGTGCCACATCAAAGTTGTTCATTGTTACTCAAAAACACACCTCTACATACATATGTTT
This sequence comes from Aegilops longissima, assembly GCA_021605205.1. Lineage (NCBI taxonomy): Eukaryota > Viridiplantae > Streptophyta > Magnoliopsida > Poales > Poaceae > Aegilops > Aegilops longissima. The sequence goes on along the minus strand of CM038678.1, from coordinate 694,399,234 downwards.
GGGCCACACGCATGCAATGGTTGTCTTCGGGAGCTAGCTACTTGTGTGATTATTGGCGAGCTAGCCCATCTCCGGGGTCGCATGGACGGCCATCACTTTGACCAACAACAAGAGAGAGGTTGTACGACCAAGGTGGATTATTCTTGATCCGTTTTACGATCCATCTTGGTGAGATATATGCCTCTCTGACCTACCGACTGAAAGTGTGTGTGTGGGGGGGGCGGGTTGCTACATCGCACTTTGCTAGGTAAACCTCGGTTGGGGGGGCATGCATTCATAGCTTAATTAGGATTCCCTTCGTGGCGACATGAGGGAGGTGGGGGGATGCTAGCTACTTCGCACTTTGCTAGGTGAACCTCGGTTGGGGGGGGGGGGAGGGGGCATGCTCATAGCTTAAGATTCCCTTCGTGCCGACACGAGGGGGGGCTGCTAGCTACTTCGCACTTTGCTAGGTGAACCTCGGTTGGGGGGGGGCATGCATTCATAGCTTAGGATTCCCTTCGTGCCGACACGAGGGAGGGTTGGCTGCTAGCTACTTCGCACTTTGCTAGGGTGAACCTCGGTTGGGGGCGGGGAGGGCATGCATTCATAGCTTAGGATTCCCTTCGTGCCGACACAAGGGAGGGGGTCTGCTAGCTACTTTGCACTTTGCTAGGTGAACCTCGGTTGGGGGGGCATGTGCATTCATAGCTTAGGATTCCCTTCGTGCCGACACGAGGGAGGGGTGGCTGCTAGCTACTTCGCACTTTGCTAGGGTGAACCTGGGAGGGCATGCATTCATAGCTTAGCTAGGATTCCCTTCATGCCGACACGAGGGAGGGGGCTGCTAGCTACTTTGCACTTTGCTAGGTGAACCTCGGTTGGGGGGCATGCATTCATAGCTTAGGAATCCCTTCATGCCGACACGAGGGAGGGGGCTGCTAGCTCTACTTCACACTTTGCTAGGTGAACCTCGGTTGGGGGCATGCATTCATAGCTTAGGATTCCCTTCGTGCCGACACGAGGGAGGGGGGCTACTAGCTACTTCGCACTTTGCTACGGTGAATCTCGGTTGGGGGGCATGCATTCATATATAGATTAGGATTCCCTTCGTGCGATTACACGGGGAGGAGGGGGCTGCTAGCTACTTCGCACTTTGCTAAGTGAACCTCGGTTGAGGGGGAGGGGGCATGCATTCATAGCTTAGGATTCCCTTCGTGCCGACACGAGGGGGGTGGGGGCAGCAATACCGTGCGCTTTGCGAGAGAGGTGCCACATTGAAGTTACATTTGGTATTTGAAAATCAAACCACCCTTTTGATACATAAATTTGGTCCACATGCAAGTGTGTTCGTGTTCTGACCCTCTCCCGCGTCATTTTTCGCCAAATTTATGAACATTAGACAAGTCGGATGACGCAACAGACACGGTTCACTCAAACTAACCGTGTGCCACGCTGGTGCACCTGTCACGCACACATCCGCATAGTACATTGGGCTCCACGAGGCTCCCCCTCTCAAAAATATCTGCCCGCTTCAAGGGTTTTTATGTTTCATAACACACGGTTGTTATCTCTGGACCGTGCAGCGATGTTTCTTGTTCCCAATCCTGCCGCATCCCGAAAATATCTGCCCGCCCGAGGGTTTTTCTTTTGATAACACACGGCTGTTATCTCCGGACGTGCAGCGATGCACTATCATCAAAATTTTCAATAGCCCGGCATTTCACCCCGCTTCCCGTAGTAAATTTTTCAGACGAGCGCCATTTCCTCAAACACCCCCTCCACACACACACACACAACAAAACCTCCTCGGGCGTGCGCACACACACAACCCCCTCCCTCGCTCGAAACCCTAGCAAAGTCCCCGCCACCGCCGTAAGGCCTCCATTGTCAACATCTGCCGGTTTGCCCGTGCAGCTTACCCACCGATCTCCATACCCATGCCGCCCTGAGTTTCTTAGATGACGCCTGCCAAATGCCCCCTTTCCCACATATCCCCATCCCCCACTCCAGAGCGTCGCAGCCTAAGCCCGGCTACGCTTCCCGTGGAGCTCGAGGAGCGACTGGCCCAAAAGAGGTGTATAGCGGTCTCTTCGCCCGACGTCGTCGAGGAAGCTGACGACCATTACTGGTGGCAGACACTCAAGCAGCGGGCTAGAGTATGCGGGCATGTCTCGTCCACCGGCTACGACATCGAGGTCATCGATAGCGACTCCCTGAGGCGGGCTGTGTCACAGGTTAAGTGGCCCACCCCAACCCCTCGGGTTCTACCGCCGTCGATCTCATCCATGGCCCCGATGCTGATCTCCTCTGGCTCGCTATCAACAATTTGCCATTCTACATCGCCATCGAGCCCCTTTTGTCATTTCTGAAGGACACGTTCTGCGATGCTGGCTTTGGATCTACAGCTTCCAAGTCAGACCTCATCAACGGCGACCACGAGGAGGGCACCCTCTCCGGCTCTTCCAAGGGGAAAGAGCCCATCTGCTCTTCCAAGGGGAAAGCGCCCATCTGCGACATCAGGGAGGGCACCCTATAGTCGTGCTCTTCCAAGGGGAAGGAGCCCATCTGTGACAACATGGAGCACATCCAGGGTCCGTGCTCTTCCCACGGGAACGAGCCCATCTGTGACAAGTGAGGAAACCCATGATTTGATTATTTCAGTTGTTCACAATGTGATGCTCTATATGTGAAAAAAATTTACTGTGCAGTACATTTCATCAATCCAGTTTTAAACATACCGATAGGAATGCATATATTTGCTTGCTGTTAAGCCTGTTATAGCTAGCATATGCCTCTTTTAAAGTTTTTTGATTGTTTGGCTGTTTGTAGTTAGCATATGTTCAGTTTCAAATGTTATCTTTAGTTGTTCATAGTATGCCTTGTTTATTCCAGTTATTCACAACGTGATGTTATATATGTGCAAGTATGAACTGTGCAGTTCAATTTCATCAGTACCACTTTCAACAATACCACTATGAATGACTACATTTGGTTGTTGTATCTTGTAGTTAACACGCCTTTCCATTTTTATTTAACCATAACCAGTGTACTTAGACCACACAATACCAGTTTGAATGACCATGTTTGCTTGTTGTTAAATGTTAGGCCTGTTGCAGTTAGCACACCTTTCCACTTGTTTTGCTTTACTAGCGTGCTTAAACCTGCACACTGATGCTATCTTTTGGAGATTATTTTGTCTGCCATGTGTAATTTTGGTTGATGTTTAGCCTGTTGTGCTTGACATGCTTCTTGATGTACCTACGCAGGACAATTTTGGGAACGACTATTGTTTTCCATCGAGGTTAGTTTCATCCCATGGCTTATTTCTGCTCACTGTTCAGGATATCCGTAGCTGGTACCATATAGGCCGGCGGCTAATAAGGGACTAATTGGTGAATCGGACTTTTAACTGAATATATCTGCAACCCATCTTTCCTTAGGTTAACTAGGGCCATATGTAATATATCTGAGGCTATATAGCAACATGCACTATACTTAATGTCTAAATATGCAATCCTAGGCTACATAGCAACAAGGAAGAGTGTTACATTAATGTTCTAATGATGTCTAGGTATACGTAGAAGAGCAGCAACAGCAACAACACGGCCCTGTTTGGATACTCAACTTAGCTAGAGGTTAGAGTTAGTTTCTAGCTCATTACTAACCCTGAACTAACTCCATCCAAAGAGTTGTTTGGATGGCAGGGTTAGATTGACAATAAATGCACTAGGGGAACTAGCTCCAATTAGCACCTCTTGGGTTGGATGCTAGTTTTTTTGGGTGGGTTATAGATGCAGCTAGCTCAAACTAGCCCTCGTGTTTAGATATACTTTAGGGCTATTTGAGCCCGAACTAGCTCAAACTAACTGTAACCCGTGGATACAGCAGCAGAAATTTGTAAGAATGAACTAAACTCCTTCCGGCCCATAATATAAAATGTTAATTCATCTAATATGTGAGTATATTGGATGTTATAAGATACTCCCTCCGTTCCTAAATATTTATCTTTTTGGAGATTTCAAATGGACTACCACATACAGATATATATAGACATATTATAAAAGAATGGTGTACTACATCATTGTGCAATTGTTGTTTAGCTTTTAATATTAACATGGTGCTTTTAGGTACATATGTCATTGGTAAAGATCCGTGTTTCGACCCTTTCTGCATATGGGGCAAATGAGATATCGATGAACCAGCATCAAGTGAGGAAGCTGATAAAGATTGTTATTAAAATGGGTCCAAAGATGGCAATTAAACTTTATCCAAGACAACAGCGAACTGCAGGATGGTAAGTAAGAACTCTGCAGCCTTCTTTTTACTGCCCATAATGAGTTGTGTTAGATGACAATGTCTGAAATCTTATTCCTTTGCAGTGGTTGCCAAAGCAGTATACTCAAGATTACCTCTCAAACTACATGATTGGTGGGCATGCAAAGGTTAAAGTATTTCTACCAGAACACGATGATTATCTAGATGTTTTCATGAAGACCATGAAGGATGGGCGGTCGGCCATCACAAGGAGTTGGACTAGAGTCGTGCGAGCCTTCTGCATGGAGGAGGGAACAATATGGGCATTCCGCTTCACCTTGTTCAGCAACCAGAATATATTTCGCCTCTTTCTTTACCGTCTTTAATACTAGAAGTATGCAACTGTGGTTCATCATTCTTTATTTGGTTCTTATGTAATTCTTGAACATATGTACCTATGAATCGAATAATGCATTGGTTGTTTGAACCTGATGGATATGAATAAAGCTGTAGCATACATTCAAATTCAAATCCAAACCCGGTACAATTTGGAAAAGCAGCAATTAAATTACGGTGAAATTGTGCTCTCCAGGTTGTTACCGCACACACGGTTGGCAAAACACAAACGTTTGCGATATGCACCATAATCCGAGACGGTTCCCAGAGAGGAAATGTGTGCAAGCATGCACACAGTTGCCGTTTGCAAAGCGTGTGTGATGTCAGACAATATCACAAACGGTGCGGGCAAACGAAACGTTTGTGTTAGTTGCCTTATCATACACGATTCGCAACCATGAACTGTTTCTTATGAAGTATGCATCGTAAACGTTGCACCACAGAATAGCGTGTGCAATAGTTGTCGTGTACGACGATGTTATGATGGTCCGACGTTTCGTAATCCTGTCCGACACTCGTACAACGATTACTAACCTTCTTAAGGTGAACCGTTTGTGATGGGTCGTGCATCATACACGTTCTATAATAGTGAACCGTTTGTGATGGGTCGCCATCATAAACGTAGCACCACAGAATACCGACTGCGATGGCAATGCGAGCAGAAACGAGTAGGAGTACTGTAGGGGCCCTATCCCCGCCGGTTTTTGGGTCGAGTGGGAAGGACCCCCCTATCGCCCACACTCACTTGGCGACGGTTCCAAATGCTGTCGCGGAAAGGGGTTTTAAACCATTTGTTTAGGAGCGACGCGCACCAGTGTCGCCTCTGCCGCCGCTGACTTTGGGCGGGCTCTGGCAAGATGAAGTGCCCCAGCAACTACCTCTCAGGACTTACCAAGTATGTACTCACCAGTTCAATTTTACCAATACCAGTTGCAATTAATGGCTATGTTTTGTACGGTCGATGTATTAAGCACGTTGTAGTAAAGATGCCTAACACGTTTTAGGTATTTTCCCTACCTTTTTATAGACAACTGGGCCATTATCTGCTCTGGCAGCACCTGCCTTGTGAAGTTTAACTCTGTCAATTGCATTTTATCAGTATCGGTTTCAATGACCATTAAGCCTGTTGCAATTAACAGTAGTATCTATTTTTAAAAAGTTGTATTTCAATGGCTACAAACTTACAAAACATGAATTAGGATGTTGTTAAGCCTGTTGCAATTAACAGTTGTATCTATTTTTTAATCCGTCCCTTTGCTACCGTGCTACTCTTTCGCAATGAAGATATCACTATAGATGCTACCGTTTTATTACCATTTGCTATTTTTGGTGGATGTTAACCCTGTTGTAGTTAACATTGGCTTTCCATGTATTTACACAGGGCTACAATGGGCGATGTTGTTGTTTGCCGTCGAGGTTAGCTGCATCCCATGTCTTATACACCATCTATTCCTAAATATAAGTAGTTTTAGAGATTCCAATATAGACTACATAAGGAGAAAAATGAGTGAATCTAGATTCTAATCTAAACTATATCTATAATTCTATATACATCCGTATGTAGTTCATATTGAAATCTCTAAAAATACTTGTACTTAGGAATGTAGGTAGTTGTATTTTACATCATTTGTGCAATCTCAGTTTAACTTCTAACATTTACTAGTTGCTTGTAGGTACATATGGGGCAATGAGATATTCATGAACAAGCATCAAGTGAGATATCCATGCTTCGATCCCTTCTGCGTATGGGGCAATGAGATATTCATGAACAAGCATCAAGTGAGGAAACTAAGAAAGATTGTTAGGCGAAAGAAAAGGGTGATGGGAATTAAGCTCTTAATTAACACTTTGTCCAAGACAACAGTGAACTTTAGGATGGTAAATAATGTGTCGCCTTTTCCCCCTGCCCACAACAAGTTACCCTATTAGACCTCAGTATCTGATATTTTTCTCTTTTCAATGGTTTTCAAAGCTATTTACTGATGATTACCTTGCAAACTACATGACCGGAGTGGAGGCAACTAAGGTTAAAGTATATAATTCATGCTACCATGATAATGCTCTAGAAGTCTTCCTGAAGGCGGTGAAGGATGGGAGGACGATCGTCACAAGGGGTTGGACAAAAGTTGTTCGTGCCTATGGCATGCAGAAAGGCACATTATGGGCATTCCGCTTCTTCAACACCATCGGCAGTCAAAATGATTTACACTTGTCTCCTCACCTTTACCGCCTGTAAATATTGTGGTTCATCATAGTTAATTGATGTCTAATCCTGTAATTACTAAACATATTGTACTGACAATTTTATTTATGGATTTGTTGTTGAACCATTGTGCCGAGAATTTGAATTGCACGTTTCATATTTCAAAATTTCCAATTCGAATAATATATTATAGGCAAAAATAAAAATATACATGAGCGAATAAAATAATGTGCACACGGTTAGAAAGAAAACAACGTGTGCGATGAAAAAAAGAGAAGAGACGGTTCTTTGACGTGAAACGTTTGCGATGCCCGACGGACGCACACACAGTTTCGTCTCATATGCGTGTGTGATTCATGGTAATACGGCAAACGTTTTAAACCAGTGTGCGTGTGTGATAGGAATACCAATCGCACACAATTATGAAAATGGACACGTTGGCGTTAGTAGAGGCACCGCACACATTTTACATTCTTGAACCGTGTGCGATAACGTATCTATCACAAACATATCGGCAGATTAAATGTTGATGTCCACCTTTTTTCACACGACTATAGTGGCGTAAATGTTTGGGATGTCTCTATGATCAGAAACGTAACGTCAAGATGTAACGTGTGGGACTGGGGCAGCTTCTCATACGTTTATTCTATGGCGATCGTCAGTAGCCACTCGCCCATCCCCGACGGTTTCTGGGTCGTGTGAGAAGGACCCCCCTATCGCCCACACTCGCTTGGCGACGGTTCCAAATGCCGTCGCGGAAAGGGGTTAAAAACCATTTGTATAGCATCTTACGGTACTAGTGTCCCGGTTTGCTTAGCGAAGCGCTACGGGTGCTCCACCACGCCATCGTGTTGGTTTTGATCCCATCTACTTCTTCCCATTCGCTTGCTGGATCAAGGAGGAGGAGATGTCACCGAGCCTCACGTGTGCTAAACTCGGAGATGTTGTCCGTTCAACACTAGATTAGTAGGATCGTGATTGGATCGCGAAAAGTACGTCTACATCAACCGTGTTTTATATGCTTCTGCTTTCGGTCTACAAGGGTTCGTAGACTCACTCCCCCTCGTTGCTATGCATCTCCTAGATTAGATCTTGAATATTCTGTATGAATTTTTTTGGTTTTCATGCAACGCTCCCCATCAGTTCAATGGATATATACAAGCATGTCAGGGTTAAAAAAAAAGAATGTCCTGTTTCACACTATCAATCCTTGACATCACACTCTCCTTGAGACTAGTGTTAGCCCTGATCGTCGTGAGGTGAAAAGTGTTCTTGAAATCCTGCTTGCATGCATCAATGGACATTGCTTATTCTCAAATATTCTGCCATTTCTCTACTTCCATATGGACCAACATCCAATAATTAGGATTTCCATGAAGAATTCCCATTGATATAAGTGTCTAGCATCAATGATGATGGAATATATGTTCCATTAGTGTTCCATTCCATATCAATACTTCACCAGAAGCCTTGACTGAAGCTGAAGAATAAATGTATTATATCTGCCACATTCTAGTCATAGCAAAGGGCACATTCCACTAAAAAAGCAAAGGGCACATTATGTGCTACCAAGTTCAGAAATGTTAATCATGCATTTAGAAAATGTTAAATGTGTATTAAAAAATGTTTTTAACGTATACAAAAAATGTACAATGTGTATGGAAAAAAGTAGAAATAAAAGGTAGAAGTTTTCATTTTTTTGAAAAATGATAATTATTCATTTAAAAAGTTAAATGTGTATCGAAAAAATGCTTTTATGTATACAAAAATTTATAGTGTGTATGGAAAGAAATAGACATAAAAATATAAGTTTTAAATTGTTTTAATCATCTTTCTAGACAATGTTACATGTGTATATAAAAACGTTCCCGATGTACACAAAACTGTAGAATGCGTATGGCAAAAGCATACATAAAAAATATATGTTTATGAAAATGTTAATCATGTAATTGAAAAAATTTAAACGTGTATATATAAAATGTTCCTGATGTATATAAAAATATTCAATGTTTATGGAAAAAGTAGACATGAAAAATATATGTCTAAAAAAGGTTAATCCTGCATTTCCAAAATAATAATGTGTATATAAAAATGTTCCTGGTGTATACTAATGTGTATAGAAAATATATACATCAAAAATATAAGTTGTAAAAATGTTAGTCAAGTATTAAAAAATATCAATATCTATATAATTTTTTGGTGTATCTGAAAAATGTACAAATGTGTATAAAAATACATAAAAATGTTGAAATTTTTTAGTCATGTATTTAAAAATTTCACGTAGTTTACAAAAATCTTTATTAAAATAAAGTAGTGTTCACTGTGTATTAGAGAAATTGTTCACCACTTATTTTAAGAAGTGTTCATAACATGTTTTTTAAGAAAAATATACACATCAGGTATTTGAGAAATGTAGAATGCATATCCAGAAAATGTTCCACATGTACACCAGAGATGTACACTGTGTTAGATATGTGTTGAAGAGAGATCAAGAATGGTGAAAAGCGACGAAGAAACATAAGAAAGCAAAGAAAACAGAGAAAAAACCAGAGAAAATAGAAGTATAATAAAAAGACCCGAGAAAGAAACAAAAGAAAATCAAAGAAAACTCACTGCAAAAAAGAAAAAGAAGCAAACAAAAGGGAAAATAAGGAAAAATGAAGAAAAAAGGAAAAGAAAGAAAAACCAGGAAAGAAACTAAGAAAACAAAGGAAAGAGAAAAACCAGGGAAACGAATAAAAAAATGAAAAAATTGATGAAATCAATAAACAGGAGAAATACAGATAACCGAAAACAATAAAAGAAATAGAGAAAACTAAAAGAAAAAGAAAAAAAGGAAAAAAAAACGAAGTGAACGCATGAAACTTAGCGGGCGGACCAACATGCTTCAGACGAGATGGTTGATACTCTTGCCATAAGTGAGATATAGTTGTCGCGGTTCAGACCAATGCCCTCACACCTTCGCATTGTGCTCACTATATTTCGGCGAATCCTATTTGGCACTGCAAGCACTGGTTAGTAGAAAGAGTAATAGTCGCTCTATATTTTGGCCTATCCTATTTGGCGCTGCAGGCACCGGTTAGCAGAAAGAGAAAGGTAAAAAGGCGCAAGCACACGTGTTCGAACCCGTGACGCCTTCGTTGCGAGGGCTACTCTCGAACCATCAGGCTATCTCCTCGCTCGTGCAAACGTACTTCGCTTCTTTCTTTTATTTAGTTCTTCAGTTTTTGTTTTTGTATCCTTTTCTGTTCATTCTTTCTTGCTTTCTTTAATGCATGTTTTCTTTCAATTTTAGTGAATCTTTTTTCTAAATTTCTAAAATTTTAAATTATATTATTTTATAAAAAATTGATGAATTTTTTCAAATTTTATGATTTTTTCCAAATTTGATGAACTTTTTTTTCAAAATCAATGAACTTTTTTTAAGTTTGATGATTATTTTTCCAAATTTGATGATATTTTTCAAATTGGATGAATGTTTTTTCTAATTGGATGATCTTTTTTTCAAATTGGATGAACTTTTTCCTAATTCATGATTTCTATAAATCTTGTTCGAATTTTTTCTCCAAAAAATCAGTTTTTATTCTGAAATGTATGTGCAAGAAATAGCATGGCTATGTTTTGAACATTTCGCGCGCTAATCATTCAATAGTTCACTCGAGTTGTAAGGCACTGTGCACTGTAACTAATCGATGCGATCTCGAATCCTTAGAGCATGTCTAGTAGAACCCTCAAACCCTTAAAGCAGTTTTAAGGGTTGAGAAGTGCCAGTTTTTGACACTTTTAAGGGTTGAAAAACAGGGGCAAAGACTAGAACCCTCAAACCCAACCCTTAAACTGCTTTAAGGGTTGGGTTTGAGGGTTCTAGTCTTTGCCTCAACCCCAACCTTTAAATCTATCATTTCACATATCACACATTTCATCACATTTCATCATATGACATATTACAAATTCCATCACATTTGACATAAAACAATAATCATTCTAGTTATTATTACACCACCGAATAAAACAATAATCATTCAAATTATTACAACAATGTTTGAGCAAATTACAACAATTGTTCGAATCAAATAGGACATAGAAAAGTAAAACAAACATCCATCATGGGCCAATGCGCCGCCCATCCAACTGCCAGTGGTGCTCTACTAGATCAACCCGGAGCCGACCATCAGTGGTTGCATCCTCAATCTCACGATGTGCTTGAAGAAAAGCGTGTATGCGAGAATGGTTTCTTTCAGGTTGCACACGGGTACCAACATTGTCATAGAAACAAGGAAGGTTTAACCCTCTCTCATCCTCTAGGATCATGTTGTGTAGAATCACACAACGTTTCATGATGTTCACCAAGGTTTTTTGTCCCAAAATCGAGCTGGACCCCGAACTATGGCAAACCTTGCTTGCAAAACACCGAAAGCTCTCTCAATATCCTTGCGGGCTGCCTCTTGTGCCTTGGTGAAATGAGCCTCTTTTCTTGTTAAGGCACCCCATTTTTCTCCTTGATGGACTTCACAAGAGTTGCCCATTCGGGATAGATGCCATCGGTGAGATAGTATCCCATTGAGTACTCATTGTCCATGATTTTGTAGTTGCAAGCTAGAGCATCCCCAGAAATTAATCTTTTGAACAAGGGAGATCTATTGAGGACATTGATATCATTGAGTGTTCCCGGCAACCCAAAGAATGCATGCCAAATCCATGTGTCCTCCGATGCTACGGCCTCAAGCACAATGGTAGCATCACGGCTTTGACCGCAATACATGCCATGCCATGCCTTTGGGCAATTTTTCCATGTCCAATGCATGCAATCAAGACTACCTAACATCCCCGGCCATCCCTTTTTTTCATTGATTTCCATCAGCCTCTTTGTATCTTCCTTGTTTGGTGCTTGCTACCTCTTGAGCACTGCGTTGGATTTCCCCGAAGAGGAGAGGATGATGCAGCAAAGTAGCGTAAGTATTTCCCTCAGTTTTTGAGAACCAAGGTATCAATCCAAGAGGAGGCCACGACAAGTCCCTCGACTGCACAAAACAATAGCTCCTCGCAACCAACGCGATTAGGGGTTGTCAATCCCTTCACGGTCACTTATGAGAATGAGATCTGATAGAGATGATAAATAATATTTTTGGTATTTTTGGTATTGAGATGCAAAGTAAAAAGTAAAAAAGCAAAGTAAAAACAAAGCAAGTATTAAAGTGATGGAGATCGATATGATGAGAATAGACCCGGGGGCCATAGGTTTCACTAGTGGCTTCTCTCAAGAGCATAAGTATTCTACGGTGGGTGAACAAATTACTGTTGAGCAATTGACAGAATTGAGCATAATTATGAGTATATCTAGGTATGATCATGTATATAGGCATCACGTCCGAGACAAGTAGACCGACTCCTGCCTGCATCTACTACTATTACTCCACTCATCGACCGCTATCCAGCATGCATCTAGAGTATTAAGTTAAAAACAGAGTAACGCCTTAAGCAAGATGACATGATGCAGAGGAATAAATTCATGCAATATGATAAATACCCCATCCTGTTATCCTCGATGGCAACAATTGCCTTGCAACCCTTTTTGTCACTGGGTAAGGACACCGCAAGATTGAACCCAAAGCTAAGCACTTCTCCCATTGCAAGAACTACCAATCTAGTTGGCCAAACCAAACGGATAATTCGAAGAGACTTGCAAAGATAACAAATCATACATAAAAGAATTCAGAGAAGATTCAAATATTATTGAAAGATCGAGGATGTCGCCTAGAGGGGGGGTGAATAGGTGCTTTAAAATAATTACGGTTTAGGCTTGAACAAATGCGGAATAAACCTAGCGGTTAATTTGTCAAACACAAAACCTAAAAAAACTAGGCTTACCTATGTGCACCAACAACTTATGCTAAAGAAGATAAACTACTAGGTGATAGCATGATATATGACAAGAAACAATATGTCTATCATAGAGTAAAGTGCATAAGTAAAGGGCTCGGGTAAGAGATAACCGAGGCACGCGGAGACGACGATGTATCCCGAAGTTCACACCCTTGCAGATGCTAATCTACGTTTGGAGCGGTGTGGAGGCACAATGCTCCCCAAGAAGCCACTAGGGCCACCGTAATCTCCTCACGCCCTCGCACAATGCAAGATGCCGTGATTCCACTAAGGGACCCTTGAGGGCGGTCACCGAACCCGTACAAATGGCAACCCTTGGGGCGGTCACGGTACATCAAATTGCTCAGGCGATCTCCACAACCTAATTGGAGACCCGACGCTTCCGGAGCTTTACACCACAATGATTGAGCTCGAACACCACCAACTGCCTAGGGCCCAAGCACCCAAGAGGAACAAGCTCAAGGGCACCAAGCACCCAAGAGTAATAAGCTTCTCAACTTGGAACTTCCACGTATCACCGTGGATAACTCAAAACGATGCACCAAATGCAATGGCAAGGGCACACGAAGTGCCCAAGTCCTTCTCTCTCAAATCCCACCGAAGCAACTAATGCTAGGGAGGAAAATGAGAGGAAGAACAAGAAGGAGAACACCAAGAACTCCAAGAACTAGATCCAAGGGTTCCCTCACATAGAGGAGAAAGTGATTGGTGGAAATGTGGATCTAGATCTCCTATCTCTTTTCCCTCAAAACTAGCAAGAATCCATGGAGGGATTGAGAGTTAGCAAGCTCAAGAAGGTCAACAATGGGGGATGAACATGAGCTCAAAGGATAAGGTTCAATGGGAAGAAGACCCCTTTTATAGGAGGGAAAAATCCAACCGTTATGCTCACAGCCAAGACTGAGCGGTAGTACCGCTTGACATCACGGTACTATCGCTAGGGGTAGCGGTACTACTGCTTGCGAGCGGTACTAAAAAATTACATCCGTGCCTACCACCGCTGGACTTGTGACGAGTTTTTGGTCCCGAGCGGAAGTAGCCACGGAAGTAGCCGCGGTAGTACTGCTCCAAGCGGTAGTACCGCTCCCAAGGGCGGTAGTAAAAAATTACTTCCGCTCCTACCCGCGGTAGTACCGCTGCAGCCTTTTCAGAACACCAAAACTACCACAACTTCTGCATTCGGACTCCGAATTCGATGAAACCAAGTTTGTTGGAAAGCTAGCGACAAGGGCTAACCCAATATTGATAGAAATACCAATAATAAGAAAATGAGAAAAGGCCCAAAAGAAAATGGTGAGAACCCTTCCTCGGATAAGACCGGTAAAACCTCCAACACCGAAAACATCATAGAAGACGCATGCAAACTCCGTTTTCGATGAACTCAAGCTTGTCATCAAGATGCCCATAAGCTCTAAAACTCACAAAGAGAACCAAACAAGAACCAAGAAAAATGATGCAAGGATGCAATGGTTTGAGCTCTCGACGAACGATACGATCAAGCTACTCACTTGACAGCCCGCCTTGATAGTACGACTATCGATCCTATAACCCGGTCTCCCAACTACCACCATGAGACCGGTAAAATAGAAAACCTATCAAGGGCAAACCTTTGCCTGTCACATGATCCACTTGAGCTAGATGATGATGATCTTGTCCTCCGCAAGATGGACCACCTTTCTTGATTGCGTTGGGTCGATGGAGACTAGATGATTGCTCCCCCATACTCCACTATGGGTGAGCCACTCTTCGGCACATCTTCACAAGTCCATTGACACCATAATGGATGGCAAGATTCAAGCACTTGATCTCTTCGTGATGCTACACTTGAACTTGCACATGACAATCTTGATGATGATCACTGCTTGATGTCATCCTTTCCATGGGTTGTATGATATCTTCCTCTTGACGCAATCCCATGGACATGTACCTAACCCCACATAGAACTCTCACATAGACCATGGGTTAGTACACAAAGTGCAATGGACAATGCTTACCATACCATGGGATCACTTGATCCCTCTCGGTACATCTTCTACGCTTTGTGAGTTGATCAACTTGATTCACTCTTGACTTAGTCTTGATCAACCTTGAATCTTTCCAACTCTCTTAGTTTAGATGATGTCTTGAAGGTAAACATGAATGATCACACAATCTTCTTCTTCAAGACATGCTTGCAATAAGCTCAACACTCACATGACCAATCTTTGGATAATTCCTTAATAGCACCTTGGTCAACACATAAACTCCTTGAAACCAACACATGGACTTCGAGAAATTCCTATGGACAAATCCTTCAAATATAACTCAATGCAACCATTAGTCCATAGAGAATGTCATCAATTACCAAAACAACACATGGGGGCACCGCATGTCCTTTCAATCTCCCCCATTTTGGTAATTGATGACAATCACTTTCAAGAGAGTTTATATAAGGAATTATGCATCACCATGCAATGCAACAACCAATAATGCATGCGTATGAGATGAAAATGCTTAGGAACAAAACCAAAGCAAGGAGAAAACTCTGAAGACTTCTCCACAAAACTCTCTGAAACTTCTCCCCCATTGGCATCGATTGCCAAAATGGGCGAAAAGCTAAGAAGACCAATATAAAAGGTGTTCCTCCAAAAGTTGTGCATTTCTCAACAAGAGAGTGGAATGCCATACACATATCCAAAGGTAATACTTGGAGGAATACCAAGATTGCAAAACAATGATATGCCACAAAGACATAACAAAGAGAGAAACAAACAATCAAGCAATCAAAAGATACCAATTGGAGCAAGCTATCAAAAGATACCAATTGAACCAACTAGACCAATGAACCTACGTGCCACATGAATAAAGATATTATGATATGAGCAGAGGAGTGTTCTAAAGAAACTAGAGAAGCTCCCCATGATTTGTGCACATCAAGAATTTTTGTATTAGGATACAAAGTGCACAAAATAGGATCATAGCTCCCCCAGAATCAATAGAAACTTACAACAAGTGCAAGTGAGCATATAGGTAACTAAGCCTAGTACTTGCAACAAACACATGGTTGAGCAACAAGTAAAAGAGGCAACTTAAGAATGGGCTCAACCAAAATGATGTGTGTGAGTCAAGGCAATGCACTTGAGAAGACTAATGTACGGATGAGCCTTAAGCATCAACATAGTCTTGAATAGTGGAGATACAAGGTGCATGACATGTCCTTCCCACACACACCAAGCAAAGGGGTTCACAAGCACACTCAACATGCAAAAAGAATAACCAACGCTTGTGACAACCCATGGTGAAGAAAGAAAGTGAAAGCTATGTCAAGAGGAGGGATACCAATCGAGATGGCAAAAGCCTCATTGATACAAGCAAGAGACAAAATATCTTCACCACACAAGAGTGCATCAAGACGCAACGATAGAGGACACGCACTCAAGGCAAAAGATTTCACGGAGCCACCAAAGAAATAACATAAGAAAGACAAGGTGGACGTGAAAGAAAGGATATCAACTAGAGATGTAATTTCTCTCAAGTGTATAAGGTTCTAAGTAGACAAAATCATGATGATATATATATACAAAGAGGGATGTACACCCGAAATAGTTACAACATGAAGGAACAAGATATCCACAAGGAAGTCATAAATATACCAATAAGATATTTGCTTGAAAGCATAGCACTTGGCTAGATATGGTCTTATTGTATATAAATGAATTCCTACTGCATGAACATCAAAGACATCACAACTAGCAACATGAGATCACCGTTGATATGCTTTGAGAAAGGAAACAAGTATCACAAGAAAGAATGAAATACATGCCATGATGCAACCTACACAAGGTTGATGCAAGTAATGTGTGCATGTAGTAGATGATGATACTTATTACCGAGATACCATTGGAAGGATGTAGTAGATACCAATTGAAGGTAGATAGTAGTTCATTGATCATCCTAGCTTGACTCCAATATGCACATGGTGACAACACCTTCCTTGTGAGTGAGCCGAGCATCCAATGCATCTCCAAATGTTCCTATAAGAACAACACAAACTAAACGGTACCCAAACTCATCGGGACCAAATAGTTAGAAACACCAATAAATAGGACAAAATCCACATAAATATGTGCATATAGATATGAAAATGAATATCATGCACATCTCATCCAAATTGAGACTAGGTGGAGTTTCTCCCATATATTGAGTCAAAGAAAGAAAGCATGCCAAATAAAATACAGGAAGAAAACATGCATGCTCAAGACTTGAAAACCCGAAACCAAAAGACAAAGAAATGCCAAGTGAAAAGGATACCAAATGAATAAAACATCACTTGGAGAATATCCATAAAAGATACATCAAGGAATGAGATATCCATTGATACACTCAAAATAAAAGATATCAAACTCCCAAAAGAGAGGATGGTTCCAAACAAACCAAGCTCTCTACAAAGTTTCATGATAGCACAAAGTACCAAAACGAAAACGGCCTGCCTTCCACCAACACACACTTGATAAGGATCGCAAGAAGAGTGTTCTATAGAGAATAGGATAGCTCCCCCAAGACTAGTGCATTATAGAGAATTTGCATTTGAATACAAAATGCATAAGGTGGGATCACCACTTTCACTATATCTAGAAAACACTACACAAGGACGAGAAATAAACAAGATCCACAAGTGGTATGGAAGACAAGGGGAGTTGACAAAAACCTTGGCAAGAGAAAAGGCAAAAAAAGCCAATGTAAAGATGATCAATAAATTCTACCACAAAAGTGAGTACCAATTGTCAAAAGACAAGATGTAAATGGAAATAATTCCCGGTGGTAGATAGCAAGGATATCCGACATCATCTTCACACCAAACACAAACAAATTGCAACTTGTAGAGCTATCATGCCACCTAGGAACAAGATAATTTACAATATCAATTCTAGGTGACAATATCTCAAATGTACACATTTTCTAGGCTAGTAATACACACATAGCATATTACTCCCCCATAATGTGATACCAATTAAAGATAGACAAGAGGCAATTAAAAATATCCAACAAGAGATAATTAATGGACAATTTAGAATTTGAATTTCTCATGAGAGATATACCACCTAGAGACTAGATAATCTTGAAATATCAATACTAGATGGTATTACTAATGTACACACATTTATAGGATTGTGAGGTGCACAAAGCACATCACTCCCCCATAATTGGATATTCCATTAATCTCTCACAAGAGCCAACTAAGAAATAAACAAGATGCAAAAGGCTCAACACACAACACACATGTACATGATGTGCAAACCAACATGCACATACTTGATTTCTCAAGATAAGCAATTTGGAAGCACAACATATACAAGCACATGCAAGATACAAAACCACAACATGCTAAGGGACAAGTAACTTTTAATGTAAGCAATTTAAGCACGAGTTACCGCAAGGAGGAACATTGGATATATGATAGAAAGATAATCCGAATGACTTGGCTTGACACAATATGAATGATGAGGACCCCGTAAATCTTCATAATGTAGCCAAGTCTCCAATGACCTCCAACAACACCTATTGATCAAGTTTGAGCTAGTTGGTCCCCAACCAAGTCGGGTCCTAAGAGGTTAGTCACAATAGGCTTGGCCACCCAAATGGTTCTTTTCTTGACACCACTTTGAGTACCAACAAACTTGGCAAACACATTGCCAACCTTATCCTTCCCAAGAGAATAGACATCATCAATAATAATTGGGTTGGATAAGTTACCACTAGTGCATCAAGAAGCGACGTGGCCTTTCTCACGACATAAGTAGCAACATCTACTCTTCACTTTCTTCTCACTTGATTTCTCAACAAGAGAAGCATTAACTTGAGTCTTCTTGGGAAGTGGCCTTTCTTCAACTTGAGGTTGAGCATGAGATTGAACTTGTTCCCTCTTCCCTTTTTGCTTGACACTAATGGCCTTTTTCTTCAGTGGGCAAGATCTAACATGATGCCCTTCTACTTTGCACTTGAAGAAAACAATCTTGGCCGATTTCTTGACTTGTTCTTGGCCCTTCTCTTTGTTCATCTTGGACTTCTTCTTCTTATTGGAGTTGAATCCAAGTCCACCTTTGTCATTGGGGGATTTTTGCACACTCAAGATATTTTTGAGTGTGGATTTCCCTTCATGACTCTTTTCCAAGTCTTTCTTTAAAGAAGTGACTTGGGCCTTGAGCTCTTTGATTTCCTCTACATGGTTAGTCTCAATACAAGTACTAGAGGAAGTATAAGCTTCATTGTTAGAGCAACAAAGCAAGGAAAGAAATTCATCACAAGATGTAACAACATTGTGAGTAGATGAATTACAAGGACTAGCACATGTCAATATAGCATTTTGACTAGAAGTAGTGCTAGTATCCACATGAGGCTCACTAGATGTTACCTTAGCAAGCATGGCCTCATGAGCTATCTTTAGCACATTATGGGATACTAGAAGATCATCATGAGAGCTTGTGAGCCTTACATGATTTTCTTCCAACATCCCATAATTGCTAGATAGCAACTCAAGTTGAGCCCTTAGCTAAACATTCTCCTTCAATATGGATGCTTCACAAGAGATAGATTTAGTAGCACAAGCATCATCATTAGCAACAAGAGGAGAAGACAACTTGGCAAGCTCTTTTGAATATGAAGCTTTAAGTTGAGCATGAGACTCGGTGAGTTTGATGAGCTCACTCTTAATGACCCTTGAGCCATTTTCGAGGTGCTCAAAGTCCTCAAGGAGTTTAACATGCACAACTTCAAGCTCCTCATTTTTAGTTTCAAAATCATTGGCCACCTCAAGAGCTCTATCACGAGATTCCCTCACTCTAGATAATTCTAGAGCAAAAGTATCCTCAAGAGATTCCTTGGTGGTTTGTTCAAGTTCAAGAGCTTGAGAGAGGTCCACAATCTCATTAGCGTAATCACGCTCATGACCTTCCATTTTATCAATGGTGACCTCATGCTCCTCAAGATGAGATTCCAACTCATCAATATATTTCTGGCCCTCAATAGCAATACACATGATTTCCATGAAGTTGGAACGAGCAATTTTATTCTTAATAAGAGCTTTAAAAATCATTTCCCCCTTAATTTTTAGGAGGCAACATCATCACTCTCTTCATCATAATCAACATCATCATCACTCTTGCCATCATCAATATCATCACAAGATATATTGGAATTCAAAGTGGGAGATACCTTTGGAGCCTTGGCCATAATGCAAAATGCAATAGATGATGATATAGGATCCCTTGAAGCACCATTCAAGACCACATCTTGTTCCATGGAGTGTTGGGTTTCATCTACATTGTTAGCACAACAACTCGAGGAAATACATGCATTTTTATCATGGCAACAAGATATAGCAAGCATATCATCATGAGATTTAGTCAATCAATTTCTACATGATATGCAAGGACTATCAACACAAGCAAGTGAAACATTTGGGGTGATCAAAGTGCTAACGCCCAAAGACGGAGCATTGCAATAATATAGTGATGAAGAATCATCCACAAAAAGCACACTATCATCATTGCAATGACCGACACTACTCACCATATCATTACCTTGTGGCAAACCACATGTAGGTGAAGTAGAAGAAGTTGAGAAGACTATACGGACGGAGGTGGAGGGAGAACAATCATCCCTACAAATCTTGGACACACCATATTTATCTTGAAGCTTCGTCCACAACTCATGAGCATCCCGGAACGGCATGAGTTGAAATATAACTACATTGCTCAAAGCATCGAAAAGCACATTAGAAGCTTGAGCATTGAGATAAGAGTTTTACTCATCCTCTAAAGATAATCTTTGGGGATCCTTTGGAGGAGAAAAACCCATATCTACAATTCGCTCCAAATTTGGGTCCATGACCCTAAAGAGATTAAGCATGCGAATTACCCAAACATCAAAATTTGTGCCATCGAAACTAAGAGTGTCAGAGAATCCTAATCCCCTAGTCGACATCTTTACTCTCTAGGCGGTTAAGCCCAAAAAAGAGATACGAGGCTCTGATACCAATTGAAAGATCGAGGATGTCGCCTAGAGGGGGGGTGACTAGGCGCTTTAAAATAATTACGGTTTAGGCTTGAACAAATGCGGAATAAACCTAGCGGTTAATTTTTCAAACACAAAACCTAAAACAACTAGGCTTACCTATGTGCACCAACAACTTATGCTAAAGAAGATAAACTACTAGGTGATAGAATGATATATGACAAGAAACAATATGGCTATCACAGAGTAAAGTGCATAAGTAAAGGGCTCGGGTAAGAGATAACCGAGGCACGCGGAGACGACAATGTATCCCGAAGTTCACACCCTTGTGGATGCTAATCTCCGTTTGGAGTGGTGTGGAGGCACAATGCTCCCCAAAAGCCACTAGGTCCACCGTAATATCCTCACGCCCTCGCACAATGCAAGATGTCGTGATTCCACTAAGGGACCCTTAGGGCGGTCACCGAACCCGTACAAATGGCAACCCTTGGGGGCGGTCACCGGTACCCGTCAAATTGCTCGGGGCGATCTCCACAACCTAATTGGAGACCCCAACGCTTTCCCGGAGCTTTACACCACAATGATTGAGCTCCGAACACCACCAACCGTCTAGGGCGCCCAAGCACCCAAGAGGAACAAGCTCAAGGGCACCAAGCACCCAAGAGTAATAAGCTTCTCAACTTGGAACTTCCACGTATCACCGTGGAGAAATCAAACCAATGCACCAAATGCAATGGCAAGGGCACACGAAGTGCCCAAGTCCTTCTCTCTCAAATCCCACCGAAATAACTAATGCTAGGGAGGAAAATGAGAGGAAGAACAAGAAGGAGAACACCAAGAACTCCAAGAACTAGATCCAAGGGGTTCCCCTCACATAGAGGAGAAAGTGATTGGTGGAAATGTGGATCTAGATCTCCTATCTCTTTTCCCTCAAAAACTAGGAAGAATCCATGGAGGATTGAGAGTTAGCAAGCTCAAGAAGGTCAACAATGGGGAAGAACACGAGCTCAAAGGATAAGGTTCAATGGGAAGAAGACCCCTTTATAGGTGGGGAAAATTCCAACCGTTATGCTCACAGCCCAAGACCGAGCGGTAGTACCGCTTGACATTACGGTACTACCGCTAGGGGTAGCGGTACTCTGCTAAGGGTAGCGGTACTACTGCTATGAAGCGGTACTAAAAATTACATCCGTGCCTACCACCGCTGGACTTGTGACGAGTTTTTGGTCCCGAGCGGAAGTAGCTACGGAAGTAGCCATGTAGTACTGCTCCAAGCGGTAGTACCGCTCCCAAGCGCGGTAGTGAAAAATTACTTCCGCTCCTACCCGCGGTAGTACCGCTGCAGCCTTTTCAGAACACCAAAACTACCACAACTTCTGCATTCGGAATCCAAATTCGACGAAACCAAGTTTGTTGGAAAGCTAGCGACAAGGGATAACACAATCTTGATAGAAATACCAATAATAAGCAAATGAGAAAAGGCCCAAAAGAAAATGGTGAGAACCCTTCCTCGGATAAGACCGGTAAAACCTCCAACACCGAAAACATCATAGAAGACGCATGCAAACTCCGTTTTCGATGAACTCAAGCTTGTCATCAAGATGACCATAAGCTCTAAGACTCACAAAGAGAACCAAACAAGAACCAAGAAACATGATGCAAGGATGCAATGGTTTGAGCTCTCGATGAACGATACGATCAAGCTACTAACTTGAGAGCCCCCCTTGATAGTACGGCTATCGATCCTATAACCCGGTCTCCCAACTACCACCATGAGACCGGTAAAATAGAAAACCTATCAAGGGCAAACCTTTGCCTTGCACATGATCCACTTGAGCTAGATGATGATGATCTTGTCCTCCGCAAAATGGACCACCTTTCTTGATTGCGTTGGGTCGATGGAGACTAGATGATTGCTCCCCCATACTCCACTATGGGTGAGCCACTCTTCGGCACATCTTCACAAGTCCATTGACACCACAATGGATGGCAAGCTTCAAGCACTTGATCTCTTCGTGATGCTAAACTTGAACTTGCACATGACAATCTTGATGACGATCACTACTTGATGTCATCCTTTCCATGGGTTGTATGATATCTTCCTCTTGACGCAAGCCCATGGACATGTACCTAACCCCACATAGAACTCTCACATAGACCATGGGTTAGTACACAAAGTGCAATGGACAATGCTTACCATACCATGGGATCACTTGATCCCTCTCGGTACATCTTTTACGCTTTGTGAGTTGATCAACTCGATTCACTCTTGACTTAGTCTTGATCAACCTTGAATCTTTCCAACTCTCTTAGTTTAGATGATATCTTGAAGGTAAACATGAATAATCACACAATCTTCTTCTTCAAGACATGCTTGCAATAAGCTCAACACTCACATGACCAATCTTTGGATAATTCCTTAATAGCACCTTGGTCAACACATAAACTCCTTGAAACCAACACATGGACTTCAAGAAATGCCTATCGACAAATCCTTCAAATATAACTCAATGCAACCATTAGTCCATAGAGAATGCCATCAATTACCAAAACCACACATGGGGGCACCGCATGTCCTTTCAATTATTCATAGATAATCTGGATCATAAACCCACAATTCATCGGTCTCAACAAACAAACCGCAAAAAGAAGATTACATCGAATAGATCTCCACGAGAGAGGGGGAGAACATTGTATTGAGATCCAAAAAGAGAGAAGAAGCCATCTATCTACTAGCTATGGACCCGAAGGTCTGAAGTAAACTACTCAAACTTCATCGGAGGGGCTATGGTGATGATGTAGAAGCCCTCCGTGGTGAATGCCCCCTCCGGCGGAGCTCCAGAACAGGCCCCAAGATGGGATCTCGTGGATACAGGAAGTTGCGGCGGTGGAATTAGGTTTTGGCTCCTGTTACGATCGTTTGAAGTGCGTAGGTATATATAGGAGGAAGGAGTACGTCGGTGGAGAAACAGGGGGCCCACGATGCAGGGGGCGCGCCCTAGGGGGGCGCCCTCCACCCTCGTGACTGCCTCTTTCGTTCCTTGGAGTAGGGTCCAAGTCTCCTGGATCACGTTCGGTGAGAAAATCACGTTCCCGAAGGTTTCTGTGACGCCCTCGATTCAATCGTACACTAATCATGCACGCAAATGTGTACGGTCAAGATCAAGGACTCACGGGAAGATATCACAACACAACTCTACAAATAAAATAAGTCATACAAGCATCATAATACAAGCCAGGGGCCTCGAGGGCTCGAATACAAGTGCTCGATCATAGACGAGTCGTGAAGCAACCATATCTGAGTAGAGACATAAGTTAAACAAGTTGCCTTAAGAAGGCTAGCATAAAGCGGGATACTGGATCGAAGAGGAACAGGCCTCCGCTGGGATCCTCCTAGCTACTCCAGTAAATCGTCGGCGGCTGCACGTAGTAGGCACCTCCGAGTAGTAGTCGTCATCGACGGTGGCGTCGCTCCTGGCTCCATCGTCAGTTGCAGCAACCGAGTATAGATAGGGGAAAAGGGGAAATAATGCAACCGTGAGTACTCATCCAAAGTACTGCAAGCAAGGATCTACACTACATATGCATGGATATATGTGTAAAGGGCCATATCGATGGACTGAACTGCAGAATGCCGAATAAGAGGGGATAGCTAGTCTTATCGAAGACTACGCACGTCACCTGTCTTGCAACAGGTAGAAGAGGGCAATCTGAAGTCCTCCAAGTAACATCACATAGCAATAATCCTACCCGCGATCCCTCCTCATATCCACGAGAGAGCGACCACCGGTTGTATCCGCACTTGAAAGGGTGTGTTTTTATCAAGTATCCGGTTCTAGTTGTCATAAGGTCAAGGTACAACTCCAAGTCGTCACATCAGAAGATCACGGCTATTCGAATAGATTAACTTCCTGCAGGGTGCACCATCTTACCCAAAGACGCTTGATCCCATTTGGCGGACACACTTTCTGGGTCATGCCCGCCGCGGAAGATCAACACGTCGCAGCCCCACCTAGGCACAACAGAGAGGCCAGCACGCCGGTCTAAACCTAAGCGCAGTGCGGGGCCCATCGCCCGAGCACACCTGCATGTTGCGAGGGCGGCCGGAAGCGCACCTAGCCTAGCGGCGTTCCAGTCCAATCCGTGGCGTGCCGCTCCGTCGCCGACGCCGAAGTGCTTGGTGATACCACGACGCCGGATACCCATAACTACTCCCGCGTAGATGGTTAGTGCGTATAAGCTCAGAGCCAACTCAGATCAAGTACCAAGATCTCGTTAAGCGTGTTAAGTATCCATGAACGCCGAACAGGCCAGGCCCACCTCTCTCCTAGGCGGTCTCAACCTGCCTGTCGCCCGCCACAAAGATCCATCCAGAGGGCCGTCGGGACAAAGGTCCTTTCAGCCCCAATCCGTGAATCACTGCGGGTGCTCCACCACCGACCCGACTTTAGTCTCCACATGTATCATGTATAAGTATATAGTATATATCCGTGATCACCTCCCGAGTGATCACGGCCCGATAATATAGCACGGCAAACGGACAAGAATGTAGGGCCACGAGATGAAAGTACTAGCATCCTATACTAAGCATATAGGATTGCGGTAAGGTAACAACTTGATAGTAACAAGGACAAAGCTATGCAGCGGTATAGGAGTATCTGAAAGCGAGTAACATGCTACACTACTCTAATGCAAGCATATAGAGAAGAGTAGGCGATATCTGGTGATCAAGGGTGGGGGCTTGCCTGGTTGCTCGACAAGGAGGGGTCGTCAACACCGTAGTCGAATCTGGCAGCAGCAGCGCGTCGGTCTCGTAGTCTCACCGGAGGAAGAGGGGAAGAAACAATGAATACCATGTAAACAGATGCATATCGATGCATGACAAGACAAGTAACGATGCTAGGCGTGCCCTAACATGGTATGAGGTGGTACCGGTTAAGGGGGGAAACATCCGGGAAAGTATTCCGGTGTTTCGTGGTTTTCAAGAGGAGCCGGAGGGGAAAGTTGCGGGTTCGATAGGTTAGGGGTGTGTGGCGGACGAACGGACTGCGTATCCGGATTCGTCTCGTCGTTCTGCGCAACTTTCATGTACAAAGTATTTTCATCCGGGTTACGGATTATTTATTATTAATTTCCAAAGTTTTAATCATTTTTTTTGAATTTAATTTAATTTGAAATAGAAGCTAAAATGCTACAAGTACCCAGCTCTGTGTACACAGATGTGTACCCAGAGGCTGACAGGTGGGCCAAGGGGGACCCAGTTGACCGGTCAAAGCTTGACTGGTCAACAGGGGTGGGTCCCCCTGTCATTCTCTGATTTACCTAATTAAAGTTTAATTAGTTAACTAGCAGGTTAACTAGAGTTAAGTTAATTAAGACGCTTAATTAATTAATTAATTTTAATTCATTTTATTATTACTTTTTTAATCGTTTTCTAGGGCGGGTCCCACTTGTCATTCGGACAGGGGCCTTAACGGGTCGCGGGTGGCGGTTCTTGGGCTCCAGCCACGCCGGTAGGGCGCGCTGACCCGGTGAAGTGAAGGGCGGCGCTGGCCCGCACCGTGATGGCGGGCCGAGCGGGCGGCACAATGAGGCGTGTGGTGTGAACGGCGCGATTGGGCAGCTGGCGGGCGAAAGCACGCGACAATCGCACGGCCGGACGCGCCGAGGTCGCGAAGCGCGCCGGGAACATGGCGGGCGCCGCGATGGATGGGCGTGGTCGACGCGCTATGAGCGCGAGCGCCCGCGCCGAGGGGAACGGGGCGGCGACGGCAGCGAGCGCGGCAGGACAGACGAAGCGCGGCACTGGGTTGGTGTGCCCGGCGTGGTGGCTACTGGCGCGGCGGCGAGGGCTGGGACCGTAAGGGAGCGAGGGCGAGAGGAGGGAAGGAGAAAGGTCCTCACGTGCGAGGAGAGAAGGGGACGACGAGGCCTGGTTAGGCCGACGAGGAGGAGGACGAGGAAGCGGCGACGGAGGCGGTCCAACGAGGTGGTCTGACGACGACAGACGGCAGCGCTTGGTCGGGCGGAGGAGCTTGGGCAGCGGGACGAGATGATGTAGAGGCGTCCGACGAAGTGGAGGTAGACGAGGGGGTGGCTCCTGCGGTCGTGGATGGCGACGGCGGTTCCGTGCCCTGATCCAGAACGAGCACTGAGGGGGAGGGGATCGATCTCGATCCAGATCCAGCGCGGGTGGGGGGGAACGAGAGAGAGATGTGGGGGAGTGGGGTAGTTGGGCTAGGGTTACGGGGGAGTGAGGTTATACAGCCGGGGTGGGCTGGCTGGGCCGTGTGGGTGGCCAGGTGGGCCTGTTGGCCCAGTTGGCCAGGGGGTCCTCTTTTATTTTTAGTCACTTTTATTTTGTAATGTTTTTTTTGTTTCTAATTTATTTTAGTTTTACAAAATATAAAAACAGTTCACATATTGGTACTATTAATTATGCTACTGCCCCATTAACTTTTGGGCAACTAAATGAATGGTTTAATATTTTAGGAATTACAAAAGGCTATTATTTAATTGTTTTACCTGTTGTTTTAACTATTTAAGTGCAACTAAATTTTCATTAAAAATGTGGTTTCTCCACTATTATTACTTAGGATTTATTTGTCCCATTTTGAACATTTTAGTTTTAGTGTTTCAAAACTTTTAATGTTTGACTTGATTTTCAAATTTTTAATTTGGATCGGTTTCGAACTAACGCGAGATTAACAACAGTAACCGAGGTGACATGGCATCATTAGCGCGGAATTACTGTAGCTTAATTATCCGGGCGTCACAGTTTCATTCCGTTTGGACTCCGTTTGATATTCCGTTTCTTCGAAACACTGACATAGGCAAAAAAACAGCAATTCTGGGCTGGGCCTCCGGTTAATAGGTTAGTCCCAAAAATAATATAAAAGTGGAAAATAAAGCCCAATATAGTACAAAACAGTAGATAAAGTAGCATGGAGCAATCAAAAATTATAGATACATTGGAGACGTATCAGGCATCCCCAAGCTTAATTCCTGCTCGTCCTCGAGTAGGTAAATGATAAAAAGAGAATTTTTGATGCGGAGTGATAGTTTGGCATAATTTCAATGTAAATCTTATTAATTGTGGTATGAATATTTAGATCCGAAAGATTCAAGACAAAAGTTCATATTGACATAAAAAATAATAATACTTCAAGCATACTAACTAAGCAATTATGTCTTCTCAAAATAACATGGCCAAAGAAAGTTATCCCTACAATATCATATAGTTTGGCTATGCTCCATCTTCCCCACACAAAATATTTAAATCATGCACAACCCCGATGACAAGACAAGCAATTATTTCATACTTCAACATTTTCAAAACTTTTTCAATCTTCACGCAATACATGAGCGTGAGCCATGGATATAGCACTATATATGGAATAGAATGGTGGTTGTGGAGAAGACAAAAAGAGGGAAGATAGTCTCACATCAACTAGGCGTATCAACGGGCTATGGAGATGCCCATCAATAGATATCGATGTGAGTGAGTAGGGATTGCCATGCAACGGATGCACTAGAGCTATAAGTATATGAAAGCTCAACAAAAGAAACTAAGTGGGTGTGCATCCAACTCGCTTGCTCACGAAGACCTAGGGCATTTGAGGAAGCCCATCATTGGAATATACAAGCCAAGTTCTATAATGAAAAATTCCCAGTAGTATATGAAAGTGACAAAATGAGAGACTCTCTATCATGAAGATCTTGGTGCTACTTTGAAGCACAAGTGTGGTAAAAGGATAGTAACATTGTCCCTTCTCTCTTTTTCTCTCATTTTTTTTTTCTTTGGGCCTTTTCTCTTTTTTTTTATGGCCTCTTGTTTTTTCATTTTTTTTTCTTTTTTGTCCGGAGTCTCATCCCGACTTGTCGGGGAATCATGGTCTCCATCATCTTTTCCTCACTTGGGACAATGCTCTAATAAATGATGATCATCACACTTTTATTTTTCTTACAACTCAACAATTACAACTCGATTCTTAAAACAAAGTATGACTCTATATGAATGCCTCCGGCGGTGTACCGGGATATGCAATGAAACATGAGTGACATGTATGAAAGAACTATGAAAGGTGGCTTTGCCACAAATACGATTTCAACTACATGATCATGCTAGCAATATGACAATGATGGAGCGTGTCATAATAAACGGAATGGTGGAAAGTTGCATGGCAATATATCTCGGAATGGCTATGGAAATGCCATGATAGGTAGGTATGGTGGCTGTTTTGAGGAAGATATATGGTGGGTGTATGATACCGGCGAAAAGTGCGCGGTATTAGAGAGGCTAGCAATGGTGGAAGGATGGGGAAAAGTGCGTATAATCCATGGACTCAATATTAGTCACAAAGAACTCATATACTTATTGCAAAAATCTAGAAGTTATCAAAGCAAAGTATTACGCGCATGCTCCTAGGGGGATAGATTGGTAGGAAAAGACCATCGCTCGTCCCCGACCGCCACTCATAAGGAAGACAATCAATAAATAAATCATGCTCCGAGTTCATCACATAACGGTTCACCATACGTGCATGCTACGGGAATCAAAAACTTCAACACAAGTATTCTTTAAATTCACAACTACTCAACTAGCATGACTCTAATATCACCATCTTCATATCTCAAAACAATTATCAAGCATCAAACTTTTCTTAGTATTCAACGCACTCAAAAGAAAGTTTCACATATCTTGAATACCAAGTATATTAACATTAAGCAAATTACCATGCTATTAACGACTCTCAAGATAATCTAAGTGAAGCATGAGAGATCAATAGTTTCTTTAAAAAAAATCCACCACCGTGCTCTAAAAGATCTAAGTGAAGCACTAGAGCAAAAAAATTATCACGCTCAAAAGATATAAGTGAAGCACTATGAGCAAAACTATCAAGCTCAAAAGATATAAGTGAAGCACATAGAGTATTCTATCAAATTCCAATTCATGTATGGCTCTCTCAAAAGGTGTGTACAGCAAGGATGATTGTGGTAAACTAGCAAGCAAAGACGCAAATAATACAAGACGCTCCAAGCAAAACACATATCATGTGGTGAATAAAAATATAGCTCCAAGTAAATTACCGATGGAAGTACACGAAAAAGGGGATGCCTTCCGGGGAATCCCCAAGCTTTGACTTTTTTGTGTCCTTGGATTATCTTGGGGGTGCCATGGGCATCCCCAAGCTTAGGCTCTTGCCACTCCTTGTTCCATAATCCATCAAAAGAATTTACCCAAAACTTGAAAACTTCACAACACAAAACTCAATAGAAATCTCATGAGCTCCGTTAGAGAAAGAAAACAAAAGTCTACTTTAAGGTACTGTAATGAACTCATTCTTTATTTATATTGGTGTTAAACCTACTGTGTTCCAACTTCTCTATGGATTATAAACTATTTTACTAGCCATAGATTCACCAAAATAAGCAAACAACACACGAAAACAGAATCTGTCAAAAACAGAACAGTCTGTAGTAATCTGTAACTAACGCAAACTTCTTGAACTCCAAAAAATCTACCAAACTTAGACGACCTAGAAAATTTGCTTATTGATCAGCAGCAATTGGAATAAGTATTTTATCACGTTCTGGTGATTTTTAATAATTCGGGCACTGAGCGCAAAGTTTCTGGAAATTATAGCAAGATCAAATAACTATCATCCAAGAAGATCCAATAGGTCTAACTTGGCACAAACACTAATTAAAACATAAAACCACATCTAAACAGAGGCTAGATGGATTATTTATTGCTAAACATAAAGGATAAATATTGGGTTGTCTCCCGACAAGTGCGTTTCTTTAAAGCCTTTTAGCTAGGCATTGATAATTTTAATGATGCTCACATGAAAGACAAGAATTGAAGCACAAAGAGAGCATCATAAAACACGTGACAAACACATCTAAGTCTAACATACTTCCTATGCATAGGCATCTTATAGAAAAACAAATTGTCATAGCGAGCAAAAACTAGCATATGCAAGGAAGCGGAAAGGAACAATAGCAATCTAAACATAATGAGAGGTAATTTAGTAACATGAAAATTTCTATAACCATATTTTCCTCTCTCATAATAATTACATGTAGGATCATAAGAAAATTCAACAATATAGCTATCACATAACATATTCTCAACACGGTCCACATGCATGCAAAGTTGATACTCTTCCAAAATAGTGGGATTATCATTAACTAAAGTCATGACCTTTCCAAACCCACTTTTATCAAAAACTTCATAAGATTGAACATTCTCCAAATATGTGGGATCTAAAGTTGACACTCTTCGGAACCCACTTTCAATATTATTGCAAACAGTATTATCAATCTCATATTCATCATGGGGCTTAAATAAATTTTCAAGATCATAAGAAGAATCACCCCAATCATGATCATTGCAACAACTAGTAGACATAGCAAAACTAGCATCCCCAAGCTTAGGGTTTTGCATCTTATTAACACAATTGACATCAAAATAATTTATAATAAAATCATTTCAATAATGCTTTCTATTCAAAGATCCATCGTGAGTTACTTCACGGATTTCAGGCAAAACCTTATAAAGAGAATCTAGTGCATCCAAATCACTAGGAATTGGTTCATCATAATTGGATCTCTTAATAAGATTGGCAAGCGGATGAGGATCCATAGATATTGGCTTCTTTGTTTAGGAATAAATACTCAACTATTTCAACCAAACGAGCAAACGAGCCAAGTAAGACATCAAGGCAAACGAAAAGAGAGGGCGAATAAAATGGAAAGGGTGAAGTGGGGGAGAGGAAAACGAGAGGCAAATGGCAAATAATGTAATGCGGGAGATAGGGATTGTGATGGGTACTTGGTATGTAGACTTTAACGGTGCCAGAAGTGGCTTGTTATTAGGAGTCCAAGTCTTGACTTGCTCTTGCGTAAGCCTCCCCGGCAACGGCGCCATAAATTCTTCTTGCTACCTCTTGAGCACTACGTTGGATTTCCCCGAAGAGGAGAGGATGATGCAGCAAAGTAGCGTAAGTATTTCCCTCAGTTTTTGAGAACCAAGGTATCAATCCAGTAGGAGGCCACACACAAGTCCCTCGTACCTGCACAAAACAATAGCTCCTCGCAACCAACGCGATTAGGGGTTGTCAATCCCTTCACGGTCACTTACGAGAGTGAGATCTGATAGAGATGATAAATAATATTTTTGGTATTTTTGGTATTGAGATGCAAAGTAAAAAGTAAAAAGCAAAGTAAAAACAAATCAAGTATTAAAGTGATGGAGATTGATATGATGAGAATAGACCCGGGGGCCATAGGTTTCACTAGTGGCTTCTCTCAAGAGCATAAGTATTCTACGGTGGGTGAACAAATTACTGTTGAGCAATTGACAGAATTGAGCATAATTATGAGTATATCTAGGTATGATCATGTATATAGGCATCACGTCCGAGACAAGTACACCAACTCCTGCCTGCATCTACTACTATTACTCCACTCATCGACCGCTATTCAGCATGCATCTAGAGTATTAAGTTAAAAACAGAGTAACGCCTTAAGCAAGATGACATGATGTAGAGGAATAAATTCAAGCAATATGATAAATACCCCATCTTGTTATCCTCGATGGCAACAATACAATATGTGCCTTGCAACCCTTTACATCCTGGGTAAGGACACGCAAGATTGAACCCAAAGCTAAGCACTTCTCCCATTGCAAGAACTACCAATCTAGTTGGCCAAACCAAACGGATAATTCGAAGAGACTTGCAAAGATAACCAATCATACATAAAAGAATTCAGAGAAGATTCAAATATTATTCATAGATAATCTGGATCATAAACCCACAATTCATCGGTCTCCACAAACACATCGCAAAAAGAAGATTACATCGAATAGATCTCCACGAGAGAGGGGGAGAACA
Source organism: Aegilops longissima (assembly GCA_021605205.1). Classification (NCBI taxonomy): domain Eukaryota; kingdom Viridiplantae; phylum Streptophyta; class Magnoliopsida; order Poales; family Poaceae; genus Aegilops; species Aegilops longissima. The sequence goes on along the minus strand of CM038678.1, from coordinate 694,366,624 downwards.
TTGTATTGAGATCCAAAAAGAGAGAAGAAGCCATCTAGCTACTAGCTATGGACCCGAAGGTCTAAAGTAAACTACTCACACTTCATCGGAGGGGCTATGGTGATGATGTAGAAGCCCTCTGTTGGGGATATAACTACTGGACATAAACCGCCCTGAAGGGGCCGGTTTACCCTCGTCTATAATTCGGGCCCACGAAGGCACGAGGCCCAGAGCCCAGAGGCGGATTAGGATCCATAATTGTAAACCGGCTTAGTCATGTAACTTGTGCTGTAAGATAAGAGAGAAGAGACCGAGCCGGACACTTGTATAAGCCGGATTGGGACTCTGTAGACCGGCCGGGCGTCAACCCGTGTATATAAGGGGACGACCCGGCGGCGGTTTAGGTAGAGACAATTCGAGGCTAAGGCGAAGCTATTGCTCCATAGTCGCCGAAATCACATCAATCCCATCACAACTAGACGTAGGCTTTACCTTCATCGAAGGGGCCGAACTAGTATAACTCCCGTGTCTTTGTGTCTGCTTTAACCCCTCTAAGTTAACCCGTACGATGGCCCTGCGACTAAGTCCTTTCATGAGGACATCTGCCGTGACAATTCCATGATAGTTGGCGCCCACCGTGGGCTATCATACGATGGTTTGATGATCTTAGAGGGCAAGTTCGAAGGACTCGAAGGCTATCTGTGGGCGGATGACTAAGAGTCGTCGCGGCAAGCTCTACATCGACGATCGGATTTGGGGCCCGAGGCCGACTCGGTTGAGTCTGGTACGGGTCCCCTTTGGCGGCATACACGTGTTCATCGGCAAGATCGGCGAGCCAGGGCTGGGCGGACATCCGCACCGACCTCGTCGAGACGGCTCAGCGGGCGAAGAAGAGTCCTGCCCTGGCTAAACCGGCTGTCAAGCGTGCTTTCGTGGGAGTCGTCCACGGAGACTATGAGGGCGGATCAGCATCTGGCGGCGAAACCATTGTCTACTCTGGCGACGAGTCGTCCGCCGGAGAAACCGAGTCTTTGTACCAGCTGCAAAATGGCCAGATCGGGGGCTGTTCCGACGGTGAGAGTATTCCGGACCCCTTTGATCTACCCAGCCGGGTTGGAATTTTCATGGCCGGTACACAAGTGACGCTTCACTCTTCGACCGCGGCGCCCATCGTCGACGGTTCAGCAGCGGTGGTGGCAGCTGGGGAAGGAGGCCTTGTGCGCCCACCGGCTCAAGTTTTATCAGAGTTATTCGACGCATTGGCTGCGCTCATGGCAGAGGCTAATCTGGCGGATCATGACCTTCACAACGCAGAGATTGCAAAGGTGAAGGAACAGAACGCTAAAGCTAAAGCGGATCTGGCAGCCGCGGACGTGAGGATGGCGGCGGAACGGGCCGCTTTGGATGCACAGGCTTATAGGCTCATGCTAGATCGAGTCGCCACATGAAGTCATGAAAGGAAGTACAGATCCCGTTTGCCGTCGGTTTTCGAGGGAAGAGAGCTCTTTAATACCCCAGGGGCAGGGACCAGTAATCCGCCGCCGGTGGTGAACCGGCCGGAAGCACCCGGGACGGTAGCGCCGATTCAGCCCCGTGTGATAGATCTGCCTCGCCATCATACCGGCGCGCCCCAGGTTGTGCAGCCACCTCCGGGTCACTACTCCAACCCGATGGATAATCTTGTTGCGGCTGCGGCACGGCTGGAGGCGATTCCAATTGAAGGTGATTCGCCACAGGCGGTAGAGACACGACGGGTTAAGGAGCTCCTCAGGACGGCCCTGGCTCAACAGGAAGCATATTCATACAGTCGGGATCGGATCCATTCCACCCCCCGCTTAAGCCGGAGCTATAGCCGACGCGCCATTTAACGGCCTTATCAAGCAATGCGCGTAGCGGACCGCCTCAAGGCAACAGCCCGGCGGGTGGCTTCAAGACGCTCAAGTGGTGGTGGACTGGCGAGGAGGCACGAGGGAGGCCGAGTTAGCAGCACAACATGAGGATCATCAGCTCGCGCCGGTTCGTCCGACCGTCTTCGAACCGGGGGTCACGTCTGGCTCTTTGGGGGTGCCTTGCCTCGTCCCCACTTTACGCAATGTGCGTTTGCCCAAGGACTTCAAAGGGCCACGCAAGGTGCCCAATTATACCGCCGATTTGGCTCCAGAAGCATGGATAGAAAGCTATGAGATGGCCATGGAGATGCTGGATGTGGATGAAGCTACGTGTGCGAAGTATTTCACCATGATGTTGGAAGGTACAGCCCGTACTTGGTTGAAAAACTTGCCGCCCAACTCAGTCAGTTCATGGACCCAGTTGCGGACCCGGTTCATTCAAAATTTCAAAGACACCTGTAAACAGCCCATGTCTGTGGTGGATTTGGCGGCTTGTGTCCAGGCGGAGGGAGAATCTACAACACATTGGGTGCGCCGCGTTTCGGAGGTTTTACATTCGTCAGACCGGATCAACCCTGATTCCGCGATCTTAACCCTAGAAGCCAACTGCCGGTTCGAACCGCTGAAGTTGAAGCTGGGTCGCATGAAGCATTTTTGCAATGACATGGGCACTCTCATGGGCGTTTTGGTAAAGTATGCTGATTCTGATAGTACCAAGGATCCCGAGTCTGAGGATGACGAAGTAGGGAAGGGAAAACAGAACGGCAACTCAGAGGCCAGCAGCATCAGTCGGCAGGCAATGGGGGAAACAAGCGTAAGGCAAACAGTAACATGGGCTTCGTAGCCAACACCAACGCGCAGGACAAGGGTCAGCGGCGCAAGGGTAAGCAATCAAACCGGGGCGGTGCGCCAGGTCACAATCCAGATCGCTTGAATTACCTATTGAACCAACCTTGTCCGAAGCATGGGACGAAGGAGGCACCGTGAACCACCTCTGGAAGGATTGTTATATTATGCAGGAGTTCAAAAATTCTAATGCTTTCCGGTATGATCAAGGGCCCGGCGGCGGTTCGTGGTCCGCCCGGGTTCTGATGGAGAAATTCCGGCCCGAGGTTCGTGGTAATCCGGGCGGGCTGGACAATCGAACAATCGAACAATCGAACCAAGGGGTTACAATCAACAACAGCAGCAATCGGGTTACCAAAGTAATCCAAAGCAGTTGAATGGTGGACAGTATCATGTCTTTACCACCAGCTTGGACAGGCGAGACCGGAAACTCCAGAAGCGGGCGGTCAGTGTTGTTGAACCGGCTACACCGCATTACTTGCGCTGGTCAGAGCAGCCTATCGTATGGAGCAGAGAGGATCATCCTCCCCGGGTTTACAATCCGGGTCAGCTAGCCCTAGTGGTGGCACCTCAGGTGGGAGGATACAAGTTTACCAAGGTGCTTATGGATGGAGGGAGCAGCATCAACATCCTGTACTACGAGACCTTCCGACGTATGGGGTTAACGGATAGGCATCTTAAGCCGTCCAGCACAGTGTTTCACGGTGTGGTGCCTGGCAAGTCAGCATACCCGGTTGGTAAGATAGCTCTGGAGGTGGCCTTTGGGGATGAACATGACTCCAGATCGGAAACGTTGACATTTGAAGTGGTGAAAATTCAAAGCCCTTACCACACCCTCTTTGGGCGGTCGGCTTATGCTAAGTTTATGGCACGGCCCTGTTATGTCTATTTGCAGCTGAAAATGCCGGGTCACAAAGGGACGATAACGGTTCATGGGAGCCGCCGGATCGCTTTGGAGTGCGAGGAAGGTGATGCGGCTTATGCAGAGTCGGTTTGTGCCACCGAAGAGTTAAAGTATTATAAGGACAATGTTGATCCGGCGGATATGACCCCTTTGAAGAAGCCAACTACGGAGCATGATCCGGATTTGAAGTTTAAATCGACGGCTGAGACTAAACTTGTTGATTTTGTGCCCGGCGATTCGTCCAAGCAGTTCACCATCAGTGCTAACTTGGATCCTAAATAGGAAAGCGCGCTCATCGAGTTCATCCGTGAGAATTGGGACATTTTTGCATGGAAACCTTCTGACAAGCCAGGTGTACCGAGGGAACTCGCTGAGCACACCCTTAATGTTGATCCCAAGTACGGACCGGTCAAGCAGTTTCTTCGCCGGTTTAACGAGGAAAGGCGCAAGGCCATTGGAGAGGAAGTTGCTAGGCTCTTAGCAGCAGGGTTTATCGTTGAAGTTTTCCATCCAGAGTGTCTTGCTAATCCGGTGTTGGTCCTTAAGAAGAATGGCACTTGGCGCATGTGTGTGGATTACACAGATCTTAACAAGGCTTGTCCAGCAGATCCTTTCGCCCTTCCCCGCATTGATCAGATTATTGATGCTACGGCGGGTTGTGAGCGTTTGAGTTTTTTGGATGCATATTCTGGATATCATCAGATTAAGATGGCGGTTAAGGACCAGGAGAAGACGACATTTATCACTCCTTTTGGAGCCTTCTGCTATGTATCTATGCCTTTTGGGCTCAAGAGCGCCCAAGCAACTTATCAACGTTGCGTACAGAATTGCTTGCACGAACAAATCGGCCGTAACGTGCATGCTTATGTGGATGATATTGTGGTTAAGTCAAGGAAGAAGGAAACGTTGATTGAGGATTTAAAGGAAACTTTTGACAACTTGCGGGTGTACAAGATGATGCTCAACCCGGCCAAGTGTGTCTTCGTGTTCCGCGAGCAAATTATTGGGCTTTCGTGTCCAACAGGGGGATTGAAGCTAATCCGGAGAAAATTACGGCTATCACCTCCTTGGCTAAGCCGAGGTGCATCAACGATGTCCAACGATTGGCGGGTCGGATTGCCGCGTTAAGCCGGTTTATCAGCCGCCTCGGAGAGAAGGCCATTCCATTGTACCATCTTTGAAGAAGACGAATCGGTTAAATGCGAGTTCAGCTGCCGATGAAGCATTGGAGGATTTAAAGCGGCAGTTGGCCAACCCACCGGTTCTCGCCGCTCCCATTGACAAAGAGCCGCTTCTGTTATATGTTGCTGCTAATGCCAGGGCAGTTAGCGTGGCCATCGTGGTGGAGCGGAAGGAGGCAGGGAAGGAATATCCGGTTCAACGGCCGGTTTATTACATTAGCGAGGTCCTCATTGAGTCTAAGCAGAGATATCCGCATTGGCAGAAGCTGGTATATGGAGTTTTTATGGCAAGCCGGAAGCTGAAGCAATATTTCCAGGGGCACCCCATTACGGTGGTCAGTTCAGCTCCCTTGGGCGATATCATACAGAACCGGGAAGCGACTGGCCGGATTGCTAAGTGGGCTATAGAGCTCGGGCCGCACGGTTTAAGGTATCTGCCTCGGACGGCAGTAAAATCTCAGGCACTTGTGGATTTCATTAATGATTGGACGGAGTTGCAAGCACCTGAAGAAAAGCCGGATCATACCTATTGGACCATCCACTTTGATGGGTCCAGGCAATTGAAGGGCTCGGGGGCTGGAGTCGTATTAACTTCCCCGCGAGGTGACAAGTCCTGTTACGTTCTCCGCTTAATGTTCCCTTGTACTAACAATGCAGCTGAGTATGAAGCTTTGCTCCATGGTCTCCGGATGGCTAAGGAGATGAATCTCAGCCGGGTTAAATGCTTTGGTGACTCGGACTTGGTGGCCCAGCAAGTATCAGGTACTCGGGATTCCAAAGATCCGCTCATGGCTGCATACCGTCAGGAGGTGGATGTTGTTGCAGGATACTTTAAAGGATCTCAAGTGGACCATGTGGATCGTTGGAAGAACGAAGCGGCAGATGCTTTAAGCCGGCTGGGCTCTCAACGTAAACCGGTCCCGCCTAATGTCTTCCTTGATGTACTGCACAATCCGTCAGTCAAGCTTCCTGATGAAGTAGACTTGGCTATTCCTGATCCGGAGGCTCAGTTGGTGGCAGCCCTGCATGTCATTCCGGATTGGACGCTCCCTTATTTGGCATACATGAACCGGGCGAGTTACGGAAGATGAGGCGTTGGCCCGGCAGATAGTTCGGCGATCTAAGTCTATGACCATTGTTAATGGCGAGTTGCATCATTGCGATGTGTCGATGCGTTTCAGCGTTGTGTGTCCCGAGGAGGGCTGTGAGATATTGCGTGAGATCCATGAAGGGACTGTGGTCACCACGCCGGTTCAAAATCCTTGGTGGCCAAAGCATTCCGCCATGGTTTTTATTGGTTGACCGCCCATCCGATGCGGAGGATCTGGTCGACGATGTGATGGTTGCGAAGTTTTCTAGGCGTGCCCACATACCGGCTGTGAATTGAGGATGATTCCAATTACTTGGCCGTTTGCGATTTGGGGCTGGACATGGTGGGGCCTTTTAAAAGGTCCAAAGACAAGAAAACACACTTGCTGGTCGCAGTTGACAAGTTTACCAAGTGGGTCGAGGCGAGCCTGTTAGCAAGTGTGATGCGCCACAGCGGTTCAGTTCATAAAAGGGTGATCTTCGGTTTGGGTTTCCACGGTATCATCACGGATAATGGCACCAATTTGTCCAAGGGTGCCATGAAGGAGTTTTGTGAACGAGCACATCCGGCAGCGTTTCTTCGTGGCCCACCCGCAGTCCAATGGTCAAGCGAGCGAGCTAATCGGGAGATCTTGAGAGGTATCAAACCCGGCTTATGGTCCCTTCTGAGAGGACGCGGGTTGTTGGGTGGAAGAGCTACCATCGGTGATATGGAGTATAAATACTACCCTAACAGATCCACTGGATACACACCGTTCTTTATGGTCTATGGAGCGAGGCGGTCCTTCCCAGCGATATCCGTCATGACTCGCCTCGCGTGGCAGCCTATGTTGAGGCAGATAGCGAGGCTGCACGCGGGACGCTTTGGATCGGACCGGATGAAGAGCGAGATATGGCAGCTGCTCGTTCGGCGATTTACCAGCAGGATCTTCGTCGGTATCACAGTCGGCGGGTTAAGACCAGAACCTTTCAGGAAGGAGACTTGGTGCTTCGGCTCATTCAAGACCAGACAGATATGCACAAGCTATCCCCACCTTGGGAAGGACCTTTTGTGGTCAGCAAGAATCTGCACAACGGGTCATACTATCGATTGATGTTAAGAGCGAAAAGACTCACGCACGTCAGAAGAGGAGACCAACAGGCCGTGGAACATAGCTCATCTTCGGCCTTATTATACCTGAGCCATCGGCTCCACTTATGTACATATTAAGACAATGTATATATTTTGAATACAAGCAACAAACCGGAGCCTCGGTTAATGCGGGGTATCCGTTCTGTAAAAAGTCCGGTTTGGGTACATGGAGTTGTTGTCACAAAGCAGCCTCCGGTTCAGCCCTTGATCTTGCTTTTCAGAAGTTTTTATGTCATCTGGGGGCTTGGTCGTGTCCGAACCAATGCAACACCTTTTGATGGGCGAAAGCCACCAGATCACTTGGGGACATGGTCACATCTGAACCGATCACGCCTCTTGGTCGGCCTAAGGCCATAGAGTCACAGGGCCTTGGTGAACCGAACCATTGCCATGCCACTTGATCGGCATAATGCCACGGTTTCAGCTTGGGGCTGGCTGACTTGAACCATAGCTACACCTTATGGGGAGCTTGGTCTGTCCGACCATGGTAACACCATCTGATCGGCTCAGTAAAGCCTCTTCTTGCAAACGGTTTTATCATTGCCTTTGCTTCCATATTAATTTCATAACATTTATTCGATTTTTATTGGCCTTTTTAAACCGATAACTTTTTTCAACCGGTTCAAGCTGTCAATTAATGGAATTCGGTCCATTCTTAATCCGGAGATATTTGTTTCGGTTTGACTTTTTCTGTTAACATCCCATTATGGAGTAACAGGGGGCTTGTCATGACCCGGCACGGTTTACACGGTAAACTGGCATTACAAACACTGGAGTTGTTTCCTCCTTTGACGGTAATGGTTTATACAACCTCCGCCTCAAGATTGGCTAAGCCAACTGCATGCCCGATGCTGGCAGGTATCTTTGTATCACAAAGTTTTGATCATATACATCAATATTTCCTTATATAAATATATATATCGTCACAAGCCATTTGGCGACACAAGCCGCCGTGGCAGTTTAAGAATTTGTGATTGCAGGCAAAATGCATAGAAGGTTTTAATTCTTCAAACCAAGGTATCAGCACCTCCGCGCAAAGGTTACAGACTGAGGGCATAAAAGCATGTTCAAAAACAAAGTGCTATCTGTTCTATTACAAAGCCTTCCAAGGCCCGGTGTTTCGCATGGCGTTATGACTAGCAGTTTACGATGCATCACCCGCTTGCGGATTAAGCTTCTTCGCTTTGGTTGGCGTGAGGAAGAGGCGCTGGCGTCAGTTCAACTTCTTCCTCTTCATCACCCAAAGGCGGAAGTCATTGGTAGACCCGATCAATCCGGGTTAAGGCACGAAGACAGCCTCTTCACTTATAAGCTCAGCGGATCAACGTCGGGGCATAAGTGTGCTTACGGATTGGAGGAACAAGGCTACGCATACGGGATGACAAACTCCACCCGCTTGTTGTTAGCGTCATAGAAAGAGCGGTGAACCGCCAGTTGGCTTCGCTGCCGGTTGACTTCGCCGGTGACGCATCTCCTTTGTTATTCATTTGATGCGTCATTATCAAAGGCTTCACCGTTCTCTTGGCTGGGAAACCCTTAGCTATGTCGGCGGATCGAGATCCGCTATCCACGCCTTTGGCGCGAAAGTTAGAAAGCCGATGAGAGTGCCGGCCGGACGCGGATCGTTTCAACTCTTCAAGCTGCCCGGAACCATGGACAACCGGTCCAGTGTATCTTTGATCAAGGACGGAGCTGTGTTGTCGTACGATGTGGCACATATGACTCGCTGGGCGCCGGTATACAGCTGCTCAATCAGCGTGTAAGCAGCCTTGAGCTTCTTCCGCACATCAGAGCCCAGATGAGCAATACGCTTGCCTGCACCTGTTTCAGACAGCTCAGGTTAAACCGGCGGAAATATCAAAACAAGGGTAATCAGTGCAAATTTTCTTACCAAAGATGGCAGAGGTCATGGCATGAACTTGGCGCTTTAGTCTGGTAAGCTCTTCAGTCACCGGTTTAAGAGCTGAATCAGCATCTTCCGCCCGTTTTTTCAAACCGGCCTTCTCGGTGTCCCAGTTGGCCCGCTCGGATTTGTACCACTCCTTCAGCTGTTCCATAGTGGCCAAGGCGGTCTTCAATTCATCCTTGGCCTTGGTGGTTTCTGCTTGTTGAGTTTCCAGATTGGCACGAAGGTCCTTGAATTGCACGGTTTGCTGGTATATCTCATTCTGATAACAAAGGGAGCACGTTAGTTGTTTCATTATAAAGTCCCAAGCTCAATACAAATATTCAACTTGGCACTTGGGGCTAATGGCTAGTTGATCTCGGTTTGCTATGGGGATCTGAAGTTAAGTCGGTTTAACTATGCTAAGTTGAGCCGACCCTTGGGAACTCTGATCTGCAGTTTAAGGCGTATGGTTTCTACACAAAGTTAAGTGCCGCTTTGACTATGCTAAGTTGAACCGACCCTTGGGGGCTACTATGCAGCAAAAGTACAAGAAAGGCATAAATCCTTACCTCATAGCGGTCCTTCATGCGATTTACCAGACCGGCTTCAAAGTCACGGCTTGTGTAGAGCCGGTTCAGAAAGCCGGAGTGAAGTTCTTGGGCAGAGAGGTTGTCATAAGCTGACAGATCAATTTTCCCCTTATCTTTGCTCATAGTAGTAGACTCTTCTTTGGCGCTGTGTTTTGCTAAAGCGACCGGTTGGCTAGGAGTGGTGTAGCCAGTGCCCGTCACAATAACATCATCATTTTTGACCGGGCTGCCAGATTGGCGGTCTTCTCGGGGCTTGGTGTCTTCGTACTCCGGCTCGGCGGTTCAACAATTACGACCCGCTCTATGGCCGGACTCGGTGGAGCAGGATGCGAGGTTCCCACTTGGACTTCCGGTTCAGTTTCTGGCGGATCAGCGTTGTCGTCTTTGTATAACTCGCCAGAGCTATTTTTGGCGACTTCAGGATTTTCGTGGGTTTGCTCTGGGGTCTTTTCCGGATCAACATCCGCAGTAGGATCAAGGGTTTTCGCTTTCTTACTCAAGCGAGCCTTGGTGCTGCAATATTCGGAATTAGATTAAGATAAATCGACCAATGCAGTTGTAAACCGAATTGGCGGGACAGTAATATGGTGCTTACCCTGCAACAACTTTAAGCGGAGGCAGTTGCGTGGTTGATGAACCGCCAGAAGAGTTGGAAGAAGCCTGATAATTCGGGTCAGACGGATTGAGAGGACATCGGAAGAAACCTTTTAAGGGATAACGCTTTTCAGAGAACAAATCACCTCACGGGCGATGCTTAGGGTTGGTGTATCTCGTAAACCGGATGAGGTAATCTATTGACCACTGTGCCGGGTCATACGGCGCTCTTCAGCCTGCTGTGTCTTCAAGGAAAGGTTTGGATTCAAATAAGCATAGGAATGAGATTTTTTCACTTTCCGGACGGTAGCGACGAATTCTTTTAACCGCACGAGGTCGGATTCGGAAGAAAGAAAGATTACCTCAACGAGGTCGGCATGGTGGCTTCAAGCATCATCACAGGAGTTGAAATTGTCGAAGAAAAGGAATACAAAGGACAAATTACAAGCAAGAAGAAACACAAAGAGGAGAGCGGTTCTGGCGACTCCTCGTAAGGATATCAAGTTTACCTCAACCGATTCTTCGTCCTCCGCGGATCGAGAAGACTCGGTGATTTTCCTCTTGCCGCCTTCTTGGTGGCCTTGGACTTTACACGAGCCGGGCTGGTTTGGTATGCTTCGGAAGGAGTTGTTAGCCGAGAAGTAACAAGGATTAATATATATCAACAAGGCATTAATGTCGTAAAAGCGGGAGTAGAGCTTACCGCAGCGGTTTGTTGGCAACACGAAGGGAGCCAATCGGTTTGGCTGCGAGCATGAGATCGGTTCATCAAGCATCCGCTTCATCGTCTCTGTGACTTCAAGCTCGTTATTGGTAGCTCGTGACGCGTCTTTGAGGGTCTTGGAGGCTGCGGTGTATTCGTGCATCAATCCGGCCGGCGGCTTAGTGGCAAGACGCCCCAAGAAACCCAACACCGCACAAGGTCCACACCAGTTAAGCCATTGGCCATTAGGGCCCGGAGCTTGATAATTTGAGGCGCAAAGTTCTTCCGTTCCACGGCGGTCAATCGTAAAGGCAACGGATGATGGTTGCTAAGCCGGTGAGGACGGTAACCCGGCAACGGATTCTCGTTGTCAGGAGCAGTATTCCGGCAGTAGAACCAGGTTTGGTTCCAATCTTTCGGATGGCTATGGTGTTTGGCGTGAGGAAAATCTACTTCCTTCCTTTTCTGGATTGAAACGCCGCCCAGCTCCGTGTTAGGACCATCCGAAAATTCTGTACGGCGGTTCAAGTGGAAAAAATCCCGGAACAGCTCCACCGATGGTTCTTCTTGAAGATAGACTTAACAGAAAACTTGAAAATTGCATATGTTTGACACAGAGTTCGGACCAATATCCTGCGGATGGAGTTGAAAACTTGCAAGGACATCCCGGAAGAATTTTGATCCGGGCGGGCAGAATCCCCGGTCTAGGTGCTGCATAAACACAATTACTTCTCCTTCTTGCGGATTGGGAGGGCATTCGGCATCCGGAACACGCCAGTGGAGGACATTTTTTGAAGCCAAAGCGCCAGTGGTGACGTATCCGTTGAGTTGCGTTTCAGTGATCTTGGACCGGACCCAATTGCAAGCTGAGAATTGCTTGGCCATTCCGGAAGACTAAAACTGCGAAAGGAAAGGAAAAACGTTTCACCGTTAAACGGTTCAGACACATCATACAATGTTAAACCGGCGATTCGGCAGCCAGTTTCCAATTCGGTTTAGCGAGGACTAATGGAGTGATGGATTAGCTATCAAAAGTCAAACCGCCCAAATAAATGAATGGAAAATCTACTAAGTGTGGGCGAAACAGTTTTCACATGCGAATGGAGAAATTTGGATCTACCGAAGGTTCATGAAAAAATTTCTGCGACCTATGCAAGCCTCATAAAGGGCAGGAAGGTTCGTGCGTTCTAAACTAGAGGGTCGAACAAAAGAAAGATGCACAAAGAGTTAAAGCGGCGGCGGAGGCGATCGCGCGCCAGAGATGTATGGTGCGGTTGAATCGACGGCCATGGCAGAGGCAGCTAAGAGGAAACTAAGATGAACACCTATGAACCACGAGATGAACAGGACCTTTGGATGCGGATCTAGGGCTTGAAGAGGACCTTACGATCGCGCAGAACCGCGGATGGCGCCGAGAGCCTCTCAGACGGTCGAGGTTGATGCGGCGGCCCAGCAATCGACGGCGTTCGAAGGTCGGAGGCGACGGCGAGCTTCAGAGCTGGGCGTCGCGAGGAAGAAGAAGCACGGAAGAAGAAGAGAAAGGGCCTGCGGTCTATTTATAAGGAAGCAGGGCAATTAACGGCGCGAGAATCGAGGAGTCAAAGAGGCGGACGCAGCGATCGCCTCGATTTCGGGATAGTATTAAATGAAGGGAATCTTCTGTTTGGATTTCTTTATTAAAGATAGCGTCAAAGCGCCTGTTGCTGTGGTTAGAAGATGACGTCATGGCGGATCAAGCAGATGGCGGTTTACGTAAATCTGAAGGAGATCGAGTTTCTGAAGGTGTTGAAGATTAACATGAACCGGTTCAAGTCAATCTGGGCCTAATGTTGGGGATATAACCACGGACATAAACCGCCTGAAGGGCGGTTTACCCTAAATCTATAATTCGGGCCCACGAAGGCACGAGGCCCAGAGCCAGAGGCGGATTAGGATCCATAAATGTAAACCGCCTTAGTCATGTAACTTGTCTTTGTAAGATAAGAGAGAAGAGACCGAGCCGGACACTTGTATAAGCGGATTGGGACTCTGAGACCGGCCAAGGCGTCAACCCGTGTATATAAAGGGACGACCGGCGGGTTTAAGTAGAGACAACCGAGGCTAAAGCGAAGCTATTGCTCCCTAGTCGCCGAAATCACATCAATCCCATCACAACTAGGCGTAGGCTTTACCTTCATCGAAGGGGCGAACTAGTATAACTCCCGTGTCTTTGTGTCCGCTTTAACCCCTCTAAGTTAACCCGTACGATGGCCCTGCGACTAAGTCCTTTCACGAGGACATCTGCCGTGACAATTCCACGACACCCTCCGTGGTGAATGCCCCCTCCGGCGGAGCTCCAGAACAGGCCCAAAGATGGGATCTCGTGGATACAGGAAGTTGCGGCGGTGGAATTAGGTTTTGGCCTGTTACGATCGTTTGAAGTGCGTGAGGTATATATAGGAGGAAGGAGTACGTCGGTGGAGCAACAGGGGGCCCACGAGGCAAGGGGGCACGCCCTAGGGGGGGGGCGCCCCCACCCTCATGACTGCCTCTTTTGTTCCTTGGAGTAGGGTCCAAGTCTCCTGGATCACGTTCAGTGAGAAAATCACGTTCCCGAAGGTTTCATTCCGTTTGGACTCCGTTTGATATTCCGTTTCTTCAAAACACTGAAATAGGCAAAAAAACAACAATTCTGGGCTGGGCCTCCGGTTAATAGGTTAGTACCAAAAATAATTTAAAAGTGGAAAATAAAGCCCAATATAGTCCAAAACAGTAGATAAAGTAGCATGGAGCAATAAAAAATTATAGATACGTTGGAGACGTATCAGTGCTCGAAGATACTTCTCACCATACAACTTGATAACCAACTTTGCAAATCTACGGACGGACTCTGTGGTTGTATCTTGTCCAATGCGAAGATACTCGTCGGTATAGTCCGCGGGTATGCCATAGGCGAGTACCCGCATTGCCGCCGATATCTTTTGGTATGCACTAAACCCCATGATACTGGCGGCGGATCTACGACGCTTGAAATAATGGGAAGACGTCTCACAATCGGTGACAATCTTCACAAAAAGAGTACGTCGCATTCGGTACCTTCTACGAAAGAGACGAGGAGGGTATGTAGGTACCTCCGCGAAGTAGTCTTGCATCAAATGCTCGTATCCGAGAGCGCGGTTCCGGTAGATGGTGACTCGCCCCATCTTCGACCCTCTCCTCTGATCCATCAGCTTCACGCGGTCTTCAAACCCTTGCACGTCGACGAGGAGGCTCATCATCTCGACATCGTCGTCTTGCAACAACTCGTCAATGTACGAATCGTCGGATGACGACCAAACCGACGAATCGGAAAACGAGTCCATGGCAACGTAATCGTTGTTCATCTCCATCTACAAAAGGCATTCAATATTTAGTGCTACAAATTGAAACAATAAAGAAATGAAACAAAAAAATTTAACATACCTTCGGGCGAGGACGCCTGGGCGCGCCGAGGCGGGGTGCGCGACGAGGCGTGGCGTCCGACAGTGCCGTCGGGCGAGGACGGCGGGCGGAGGCCGAGGCGGGCGGGGGGCAGAGGTGGGCTGGGAGGACGCGGCGGGCGGAGGCCGAGGCATGGCGGGGCGCGGCCGAGGCGTGTTAGGGAGGACCTTGGCGGGAGGACGCGCAGCGACGGGCCGAGGAAGACATGGCGGGCGGAGCTTGAGCGGGCAGGGCGGCGATCCACGCGAGAGGAGGAGGCGCGGCCGTCCGGGCCGGGATGGATGCAGCCGAGGCGTGAGGCACCGCGGGACGACGGGACGGCGGCGGGCGGCGGGCGGCGGCGGCGGCGGATCAGGCAGCAGGGCGCTGGAGGTTTGGGAGGATGAAACTTCTCCCGCGCATCGTTGCTACGATTGCAGGTCGACCCCTATTTTCCTCCCAAACCTCACTTCTACATGTTGGAGATGTGTTTCCGGGTTGGGCCTCTAAAAAATTTGAGGGTCTAAGGGTTAAAGGGGTCTAGTCTACGCACTTTTTTGTGTCCAAACTGTAAAAAAGCAGTTATTTTTATAGATTTGGGGGTTTAGGGGTACTACTAGAGATGCTCTTAGCAGAGCAAAAAATTTGGAGGTTTGTCATGCTACAATTCCCCTGAGTGTGCCTGGGAAAATATGAGGCCAGGTTCTTTTGAGCAGATTATGGAGAATCTCGGTCCCGAAAATCCCGAGCGAAAAGAACTTGATTGAACTTCCAAAATCTCAACCGGATTCTGCAGAATCCTAGTGCAATCCTAAAATCCCAAAATACCTGGCTTCTCCCACAATCTCATGATTCTGGCTAGTCCCACCAAAGAAAATGTTTCGAAGTATAGTTGTACCCCTATTGTATCACATATTTACGGTCAAAATGCCAACCCAGATTTAGCCAGACCCAAACAGCGGACGCACCCAACTGCCATCGTCTCCTAGTTCCAGACCGATCGGGGCGGACCTTGAGCCACCCTCCCGGCCAGTTGCCGCCTCGCCCGGCCAGCCCCACCCCGCCACGGCCCTCCCTTGCCGGTCCGCCCCCCTCCTCGCCCGGCAGTTCGCCCCGCCTGCATTTCTTGCTGGCGGTGGCTAGGGTTGCCGCGTCCCCGCCGGCCAAGCCAAGCCGTCGTCGTCCTGCCGGCCAGCTTCCCTCCTCAGCTCCTCCTCGCCCCTCAGTCCGTCCCGGCCCTCAGCCCCATCCCGCAAAGTTCGACGCCGACGCTCACGATGAGCCCTCCTTTTTACATCTCTATGTTTCTTCATGCTTGAATAATGCTTGAATTGATGCTAGCTATTGTTGATAGATAAAATACATTTTATCAAAGAAAATTCTGTCTAAGGATATTACAGATATTTCAACACACAACACTTTCTAGAATCTCAAACTACAATCTCTGAAAAGAACTCGACGATAGATTCTGGGAGAAGCAGATTTTGGGAGAATTTTGCAGAATCCTGATTCTTGCAGAATCCTGATTCTGTAGAATCTTGCCTGAAAAGAACTGGCTATGAGATGGATGTACGTGGATCAGGCCCACAGAAAATATGACCCAGTCCCTCTCGTGGACGGCCCAGGTTATATGAGTTTCGGCCTGCTCCATGTGTACCCATCGCGCTCCGGTGAACGAGACGGACCCGGCGAAACACGACGGCTGCCAAGATCCGCGCCGCGCCGCCTCGCCGCCGCGTTCGACGAGGGAGCTCGGGCACGCAAGATCTGGGTCGCGCAGCCTCGCCCCCTCGCCGCCTATCGTGAGTCTGATTCAGAGATGTGCGGGATGCAGGACAGCGGTGCGGCAGCATCGTGCGCAGTGGGGCGGACGCGCACCTGACGCGCACCTCTAGGACAACCCGGACGGTGCCGCCGCCATCCCGGCGCTCCTCGACTCCCGCTTCGACGGCGACAAGCTCGATGCGCTCAAGCACGCTCTCATCTCTCGGGGCGTCGACGTCGCCCACATCTCCCCGCAAGTCCGGCTGGCGCCCCCCCTCCTCTCGTCTCCTCTCACGCCGTGGATTCAGGCGACGGAATTGCGTATGTGCTTGTTGCGCTGGCGGCCACGAACTTGGCGGCTTAGTCGCTTGAGGTGAAGAAGCTTGTCTACCGGCTCCATTACGCCGCCCTCATCTTCACTTCTCCCTGCAATGCGACAAATCAGAGCCAAATCCTAAGTAGATTTGTTTGCAATTTTGTTTTCCTGCCTGTGATTAGTTGAGACAGATCGGAGCAGTTGTATACTCCGCATATGTTTTCGCGTCGTTCCCTCTGCGTCCTCTCTCGTTCCAAGTCCCTCTCCTTACAGTTTTTTCCGGCACCTCCCGTAGCGTAGCTTAGATTTAGTATAGTTGATTTGCGTCCTTCATGTTGAGTAAATAGGCAATTTCTCGATTAAATTAATCCACGAGTAAATCACTAGCATGGCATTGACTAAGTTGATGATGTACCGACTTTGATCTAAACATGCACGTACTAAGCAAACAATAGACAAATCTACACATACTGCTAGTACTGCTTATATGAAAATAATCAGGAGCGGGATAAACGAAGTTATACCCTCCAAGAGGCTGCGCAGAGGCCGCGGCTTTGGTGGCAGCAGCGGCGCCCTCGGCGGCCTTCTTGTCGGCTTCAACTTTCTCGGCGGCGGCACGGTGGCGTCGGTGGACATGGTGATGATGAAGGCGACGGACGTAGAGGAAGTAGACGATCGAAGCGAGCAATCAGATGTCGCTGCCCAAAAACCTATTCGCCTCTCCCCGTCTGAGAACCGGAAGGGCGTGGTTTCGAGATCTGCTCTCCGTCGACCGTGTACGCCTGCGGACGGGATGGAGTCACCGCGGCAGCAGCAGCAAAAGGAACGGTGGGCGGCGCGTGAGCGTATGTGATCTGCTCGTGGCGGCTAGGGTTAGGGACACAACACACTTATATAGACGCAGCTGCGTGGAGATCGTGGGCTTGACCCACGCCCGAAGTCGTGACAGCCCACGATCGGCGTCTCGGATCGTGGCCTGCTGTCGAACCTCTCCGTTAGTGGTGGCAAAATAAGCGCATAGGTGTGAGCTCGGCTCGGCTCATTCCATAACCATGGGCGGCGTGGCGTGGCGAGGCGAGGCGAGGCGAGGCGTGGCGAGAGGCGGCGGAGGAGGAGCGCGAGGGCCTCTTCTCTTCTCAAGCTCCAATAGCATATAGAAGAGAAACCCTTATAAACCACTCCAACTCTCCTTCCACTTGAGGGTGGGACTAAACTTCCCACCACACCTAGTGCCATATAACCCACATGGGCCCTTAGAGATTTTTCAAAATTGCAATATGGGCCTAGAGCCCATCTCGATTTCAGCAATCCCCCACCCGGATCTCGAGGGCCCATTGTGTCCTCTGTTCCAAATCTGTTTTGATATACTAGTGTTTCAATGAAGACTGTTAAGGTTGAGCTTCACCTAGAGCAAGTAGCTACACTCCTTCACAACTGAACAATGGACTATGCCTTGAATTGTCGGGTTTAGGAAAGAAGTTTCACCCCATGTCTTACTAGTCTTGGGCTGCCAAGGTGACCCCTCAGTGGAGCATATAAGTCACACTCTGGCCTATTCATAAGCTTACTAGAGATCACCCCAATCTCATAGACCGTGACTAGCGATCGGGCTCACATAGGTATGTTCCTCCAAAGATCGCTCTGTGAGGATAGCATCTTGCTTATACATATAAGCCTTGGAACACATTAAGACAAGAGTCATCCTTCCATACAGTTTCGAGAGTATTGCATCTCCAACAGTGGGTTAGTAAAGTTACTCTCCTCGGTTCTGTGGCTTGTTTTCCTGTGTCCTACTTCACGGGATCTCCGATCACATAGGTTGGGTTACCACCATGGTAACTCATGTGGGTCTCATACCCATCTCCTCGATGCACTATCTATCACTACACGTGATAGCCCTTTCAGAAGGGATCTGCCAGATTCTTAGCCGTATGGACATAGTCCAACGCTATTACTCGGAGTTTCTTAATTTTACGACAACTTTTAATCTCATTCTTATATGTTTGTTGGACTTCATGTTGTCCTTTGAACTCTTCACCTTGGTGATGACAAATCGATTATCACAGTTCATAAGGATAGCCGAACGGTTTATCAACCGATGGCAGGTCCATCAAAAGATCTCAAGCCATCCCGCTTCAACACCGAAGTATCTAATGCTATTAATTCTGCTTCCATTGTCGATCTCGTTAAGATCGTTTGCTTGCAAGACTTCCAGAAACAGCGCCACCTCCAAGAGTAAACATATACCTGTTGTGGCCTTCATCTCATCGACATCGAGATCCAATTCGCATCACTATACCCTTCAAGTACCGACGGGTCTCGGTATAGTGAAGTCCATAATTCATAGTACCTTTCAGATAGCGATAACTCTTTCAACAGCATGCCAATGTACATCACCCGGTTTGAAACAATCGGCTCGGTTTACTCACAAAGAACGCGATGTCGCCTCGTTAAGCTCGCTAGGTACATCAATGAACCAATGATTTGAGAATATCTCAATTGATCTTTAGCCATGCCTTTGGACTTTCGAATCAACATGCTAGGATCATATGGTGTTTGAGATGGTGTGCAGTCCGAATATCCAAAACGACTCAACACCTTCTCAACATAATGGGATTGCGTATGTGATCCCACCTCATTATCTCTCAAGAACTTGATGTTCAAGATAACATCAGCCACACCAAGATCCTTCATCTCAAAGTTCGAGACGAAACGACTTAACCTCCTCAATGACTTTGAGGTTGGTTCGAATATCGATATGTCATCAACATACAAGCACAAGATAACTCCTTCGCCCCCACCATGGCGATAGTATACACATTTGTAAACTTCATTAACAACGAAGCCAACAGATGTCGAGTTGTATTAAACTTATCATGCCATTACTTAGGTGCTTGCTTGTGCCATATAAAGATTTCAGCAACCTACACACCTTTCTTTCTCGACCATCTATCACAAAGCCATCCGGCTGTTGCATGTAGATTTCCTCATTTAGCTCTCCATTCAAAAAGCTGTCTTGACATCCATTTGATGGACGAGAAGACCATGTGAGGCCGCCAACGAGAGTAATACTCGAATGGTGGTCAGTCTAGCCACAGTGAATAAGTATCAAGAAATCTTCCTCTTCTTTTCGGTCATAGCCCTTGGCCACAAGCCTAGCCTTGTATTTTTCAATCGCACCATCGGGCCTAAGATTTTTCTTGAACACCCACTTACATCCCAATGGTTTGCAACCATAGGGACGCCGATGATCTCCCATGTCCCGTTAGCCATGATGGAATCCATCTCGCTGTGGACCGCATCCTTCCAAAGAGTCAGCTTACGGAGAGGCATACGCTCAAATAGAAGTGGGAGTATCATCCACGAGGTACACGAAGAAATCATCACCAAAGGTCTTTGCAGTCCTTTGTCTCTTGCCCCTACCAAGGGTTTCCTCGTCATCCTCCTCGGGATTTTCATCATGTGTTCGTTCATAATATTCCATAGGAATGGCAGGCTGTGGAGTCTCCTCGATTCTGTCTAGAAGTGCTTTGCATATCTCTCATGGGAAAAATATCCTCAAAGAATGTAGCATCCTTAGACTCGACTATTGTACCGACCTTCTGGTCAGGTACCTCAGATTTCACTACTAGAAATCTATAGCCAACGCTGTTCTTAGCGTAGCCCAAATTAATGCAGTCCACAGTCTTGGGTCCAAGCTTACGCTTTTTGGGGATCGACACATTGACTTTCGCCAAACAGCCCCAAGTACGCAAGTACGAGAGTGTTGTCCTTCTCTTTGCCCATTTCTCATAGGGAGTGATCTCATTATCCTTTGTCAGAAATTTATTCAGGACATGACATGCCGTCAATATAGCCTCCCCCCACCATGCCTTGGATAAACCCGATGTATCTAACATGGCGTTAACCAGATCAGTTAGAGTACGGTTTTTTCGCCGGCAACCCCGTTTGATCGGGGAGAATAGGAGGCGTCCTCTCATGAATAATGCCGTGTTCCGCACAGAAGGAATTAAACTCACTCGAGAAGTACTCTCCACCGCGATCTGACCGGATTAGTTTAATTTTCTTTTCAAGTTGATTCTCAACTTCTGCCTTATAGAGTTTAAAGTAGTGTAGAGCCTCATCTTTAGTATTTAATGAGATATCAGAGCAATATCTAGTGGAATCATCTATCAATGTCATGAAGTATTTCTTTCCGCCTTTAGTCAACACACCATTCATCTCACAAAGATCAGAATTTATGAGTTCTAATGGTGCCAAGTGTCTCTCCTCCGCGGCCTTATGAGGCTTGCGAGGTTGCTTAGCTTGCACACATGATAGGCACTTAGAACCTTTGGCTAAAGTGAAACTCGGGATTAAATCCAATTTGGCTAGCCGCGTCATAACACCGAAACTAATGCGGCTAAGACGTGAATGCCAAACTTCAGATTCATTAACATTCGAATGAATATGGTTCACGACTTTATTACAAAAATCTGCGAGGGAAAGGCGGAACATCCCTCCGCTCTCATAACCTTTTCCAACAAAGAGTCCATATTTCGTAACAACTAATTTATTAGACTCGAAAACCAACTTAAACCCTCCTCTACATAGAAGGGAGCCACTAACGAGGTTCTTCTTGATGGCGGGGACATGCTGCACGTTCTTCAGCTGCACGATCCTTCCTGAAGTAAACTTCAGATCGACCGTGCCAACACCATGAACAGAAGCACTCGCGCCATTCCCCATCAATACGGACCCGTGACACGTGACTGGTAAGAAGTGAACAATGAAATGTCAGACACACATGAACACTTGCACTGTGTCCACCCACCAATCGGTGGGCTGAAACACTGAAAAACAGTAAATAGATTACTGCACCAGATGCACCATTCTCATTGTTGCACATAATCATGTTGACAGACTTGGAGTCCTGTCCTGACTTCTTATACTTGTTTGGGCACTTTGTTGGCCCAATGTTCAACCGAACCACAAGTAAAGCATCCCTCATCCTTCTTGTTCTTCTTGAAGGTCTTCTTACCCTTCTTCTTAAAGTCGGTATTGTGTTGGACACCGTTCTTTCCCTTGGGCTTGTGGGAGTTGAAGTTCTTCTGGTTCACCATGTTGGCGATGAAGTTCCTTCGCCCTTTTTCGTCTTAGTCCTTTGCCCTTGAATTCTGCTCGACACTCGGATGGCCAATGACATCCTCCACAGAGAATTCACGCCTCGATGTTTGAGTGGTGGCAAAGTTCCTCCAGGAATTGGGGAGCTTAGCGATTATGCAGCCCGCGACAAACTTGCCCGTAACTCGCACTTCAAGCTCAAGCTCCTTAACAATGCATATTATCTCATGAGCCTGCTCCAAGACAGACGGTTCTCAACCATCTTTTAATCGTGGAACAGCTCTATAATATACATCTCGCCTCGCATCGGGCGGCCCCGAACTTAGATTCGCGCCCCCACAAGTCCTTGGCGACATGCACATGTAAATATCGTCGACCAGTTTATCTCTGATCACGCTAAGAACTGCTCCGAGAAACACGGTGGTTGCCTCCTGAACGCCTTCTCCTGTTCAGAGCAATCGTTCCGTGGACACACGGTGACCCAGAACACGCTCATAGCCGTGAGCCATAAAGTGGTCTTTGTCTGCCAACGCTTAAAATACGTACCGGTAAACTTATCCGGTTTCAGTGCAGCGGCAAAGCCACTTGCCGAAAAATTCCTACACATAATAGGCAATTTCTCGATTAAATCACTAGCATGGCATTGATTAAGTTGATGATGTACCGACTTTGATCTAGACAAATCTACACATACTGTTAGTACTGCTAATATGAAAATAATCAGGAGCGGGATAAAGGAGTTATACCCTCCAGAGGCCGCGGCGTCCTTGGCGGCTTCAGCTTTCTCGGAACGACGGTGGGCGTGAGCAGATGTGATCTGTTCGTGGCGGCTAGGGTTAGGGGACACAACACACTTATAGAGTCCGTGGCTAGGGTTAGGGGACACAACACACTTATAGAGTCCGTGACAGCCCACGATCTGACGTCGCATAGGTGTGAGAGCTCGGCTCGGCTCATTCCCGCAACCATGGGCTGGGTGTGGCAGCGGGCAAGGGCGGAGGAGGAGGCAGCATGAGGGCCTCTTCTCTTCTCAAGCTCCAATAGCATGTAGAAGAGAAACCCTTATAAACCATTCCAACTCTCCTTCCACTTCCGGGGTGGGACTAAACTTCCCACCACACCTAGTGCCATATAACTCACATGGGTCCTTAGAGATTTTTCAGAAATTGCAATATGGGCCTAGAGCCCATCTCAGATTTCAGCACTTCATGGCCTGCTTTGGATGTTCCTCGTCGGGGTGGAGAGGCCGACGAGCCCTGGTGTATTTCTTTTCTCAGGTGGCCAGCAAATAAACTCTTTATGGTGTACTCTGGATCCGATCCCCTTGGCATGCCACGAGACGGGAGAAGTCAGCATGGACCTATGCCGGATGCCCATCCTAGTTTCTTGTTTTCTTAGAGTCCAATAAATTCCTGCTTTCTTGCTTTTTCTTGCCGGATCAGTGCACCAATATTTGTTCTCTTTGGCAGATATCCTCTTTAGGCGCTTCACTTTCCTCCACTAGCCGATCTGAGCGGGATGGTGTTGAGATGGTGCATGCCTTTTCTCCTTCCTCTTAACATATTCTCTCTTTTTCTCCGGTGATGTCCTCCCTTTCAATCACAAGCACCAGAGGAAAGCTGTCCCAAGTCATGTGATCTTGTGTGGC
Source organism: Aegilops longissima (assembly GCA_021605205.1). Classification (NCBI taxonomy): domain Eukaryota; kingdom Viridiplantae; phylum Streptophyta; class Magnoliopsida; order Poales; family Poaceae; genus Aegilops; species Aegilops longissima. The sequence goes on along the minus strand of CM038678.1, from coordinate 694,343,560 downwards.
TTCTTTTCTCTCTCTTCAACCTCCCATGTGGAGGCCTGCTGTGCGGTCTTAGGTCTTGATTCTAGCTGTGAGTAATCCTAGTCGAACATGATCTTGATTCTAGCTGTGAGTAATCCTAGTTGAACCGACATGACACGTTTGCGTTCAGGCAAACTATTTTGTGAGGAAGTCTGAAACCTGTACAATGCTTCTCCAGTGAAAAACTTCTCTCTCTTGTCCAGCATAGTGCACGGAGTGAAAAATCCGCAAAATTAAAACATGTGTGGGTAATACTAGTCATATTCCAACCTGAACAGACTTGATGTTTTGCACTCGGGAGGTCAGAAATTAGAATGTGATGTTGCAATTTAGTTGTCTCACTGGTAGAAAAAGGGCCTATTGTCCCGGTTCCTGAACCAGGACTAAAGGGTCGGTACTAATGCCCTGGCCCTTTAGTCCCGGTTCAGTCCAGAACCGGGAAGATGGGTCTCCACGTGGCCTGTCTTGAGCCGAGCCAGCAGGAGGGTTTTGGTCCCTGTTGGTGGCACCAACCGGGACCAATAGGCATCCACGCGTCAGCATTTCTGTGTCTTGGGTTTTTGTTTTTTTTTGAAAGGGGGGCGGGGGTTGGGGGTTTTGGGGGGTTAATTTAGGTGTTTCATATATTGTGTTAGCTAGCTAATTAATAGAGAGAAGTGTCCTCTCTTTTGTCCGTGCTTGGTCGACGCTACGTACTATACATACATATAGAGGGGACTAGCTAGACACGCTAGCTAGTAAGCAAACGAAGGAAACAGAAGATCGTCATGAACATATATGCATACAGAGAGAAGTGATATCGACCACCTCTCCTTCTCCGAGAGATTGGTCGAACAACAAGTTCTCGTATATCTATCCGACACTACCGGCTACATATATACAATAATTATCTTTTACAAATATAATCTCCTAACATACGGACGCGTGGTCCACATAGTATTCTCCGTCTTCAGCGATCACGTGGTCAAGAAAGAATGCCGCCAATTCCTCTTGAATTGCTGCATGCGATCTGGTGCTAGGAGTTCATCCCGCATCCGAAACATCTAATTTTAAGAAGGGGTCTATATATATATATATATATATTTATATATATATATATATATATATATATATATATATATATATATATATATATATATATATATGAATGAATGAAACTCAACACAAATGATGGTAATAAAATAAAATTGTGAATATTGTTATTTACGCACTTCATATTGTTCGTCAGAGTAGCCCCGCTCACAGGTCGTGTGGCGGATGGACTCACAAACGTAGTATCCACAGAAATCATTACCTTGTTCCTGCCACAACCACTTTACAAGAAATAGAGGTCAATCAAACTGATAAGCAAGAATGTCAAAAGGTATTGATGAAACTAGCGCTTGAATCACTAGGAGATGCGTGGAACATGCTACTATAGTACTTACTTTCGGGTGTCTAAATTCCAGCTTCTTCGGCAGTCCCGGAGCTTTTTTGGTGAATTTTCTCCAAACCCTGCCATATAAAGAAAACAATTACTTGATATCAGAAATGAACAAAGTTGCTGATATGGTGGATAATGATCGATTTAACTTACTTCTCGAGCATTTGAGTCATGTCCGCATACTCCTTGGGATCTTTTCGTCTCGAGTCTAAGACAGTTACTACTCCCTGCTCAAGCTTAATCTCTAGGAAAATATAGTGGAACCTACGCACGCATGCATAACTCATCAATTACATTACTATAACCTGGACTAATAAGGGAAACCGAATATGCCACAAGACAGTAACACTCACTTGAAGTTGTAAGGAAAGAGTATCGTATCTTTGTGTTCATTTATTACCAACGATCGTAGCAAGTTGGCCTCGGTATCTTCGGCATGATATTTAACCTCAGTTGCATCTATGAGATATGTGTTAATGAACCCAATATCACCCACTTGTCTTTTCTTCAATTCAGCGATCTTCAATCTGCATAATATAGTGAGGGTAATTATAAATACATGCAATGAAAGAGCTGAGCTATATAGAGAGACTTAATGATGAAGTAGTACTACTTACGACGATGAGCAGGTGACCGTTGCTTTATCGAGGGCCAATTGATTGAAAAATGAAAGAACTCCTCAAATGGAACAGCAACAGTTCAATTCCAACGAGGTCATGCTCCTTTTAACTCTCACATACAAAGTACTCCTCCCCGCACTCTCGCAGGTTTTCATGTACCAATCATGCAATATTCGTGCATCATCGTTGATAGAGATCTTTCATCTTTGACGAGAGGCTTCCCGTACTCGTATCTTTGTATCTGCACCTCCAAGAAATCATAATGTACATCGTTGGACAGGTAATCTCCAAGATTGCTATAACCGGGCACCATCCTCGGATGGACGATGTCGCTAGCAGGCACCTTGAGCGGGGGGCACGATTGCTTTGCTTGTTCGCCGAGCTGGGCAATTTGTTTCCCAGCTCGTCGTTCTTTCATCCTTTGATCAACGACAAGATTTCGATCGCTCCGCTTCGGCAAATGCCTTTCCAATAATGCGGTCATAGTTGCCTTTCAGCGGAGACTTGGGTGGTTTTGTCAGGGCAGCCAGAGTGCGCTTCGCTTTCACCGGATCTACCTTCTCCTCCGGAGGTGGATATCTCTGTGCTTTCAACCCTTGAAACCAGTCCTTCACTTCGGTTCGCGCGATCTTCACGTTCTCCTCCGGGGTCATCTCGTATGGTAACTTCTCTGGAGTCTTCAGAGAAGGACCGAATCTATATGTCCTCCCGCCTTTGGCACTGCTAGACGTCGGCAGAGCAGACGGAGCGGATGTCTTCTTTCCTTGCTTACGAGGCGGAGGAGAAGGACTACGACGCGCCGGAGCAGTCGGAGCGGCGGCGGGTCTCTTCCGCCCTTGCTGACGAGGCGGAGAAGGAGGAGGCTGGCTACTGGGGCGCGGGGGCGCAGCGGAGAAGGAGGCGGAGTGCCGCCACGCCGGAGAAGGAGCCGCCGAGTGCCCTGATCGTCACTCACGGGAGGAGGAGGCGGTGGAGGAGGCGGAGTGCCCTGACTCACGGAGGAGGAGGAGGAGGAGGCGGAGGCGTCCAGTTCGGAAGGTTGATGAGATCCTTCCGCCATAGGCATGGAGTCTTCAGAGCAGAACCCAGCCGAGTCTCCCCTTCACCGGTAGGGTGGTCAAGCCGGAGGTCCTCAAATCCCTCCGTTATTTCATCCACCATCACCCTAGCATATCCTTCTGGAATCGGCCGACAGTGAAAAGTTGCGCCGGATTCAGTAGGATAAACAGAGCCAACAGCCGCCTTGACCTTCAAATTCATCCATTGCGTCCTAAGGTGGCAATTTTGAGACTCTGTGATAGCATCCACGGGATAGCTGGCAGGAGCCGTCAAGGCATGCTCCGGCTGAAGCAGCTCGGTGGAAGCCACACTGCTTCTCTGCTGAGATGGCGGGGTAACCGGGGAAGCTTCGACTGTCGCTTGCTGCGATTTGCTTCTCGCCTCTATCACTTGTACCCTTGCATGCAGCGCTGCAGTCGGGATCTGCTGCACTTTCTTCCTCCTCTTCGGCATTTGTAACCGCTGCGCCCGAAACCCAGCCTTCCACTAAACGGAGCTGGCGTGCCTCGTGTCCGTCCTGTGGTGCTCGTGGATTCCCGAGGGCCATTGTGAGCTCGCTGTTCTCTCTGTCTGGAACGAACGTCCCTTGCTGTGCTGCTTCGATATATTGCTGAAGCCTCTTGACTAGTATGTCCAATTGATCGTCCGTCCAAATGCACTTCCCTGATATAGGGTCCAAGGTTCCGCCAGCCCCGAAGAACCAAGTCCGCAACGGTCGGCCAGTTCATTGTCTCGGTTCGATCCCTTTATCAAGCAGATCATTCTCAGCCTTGGCCCACTTAGGCCGGGCTACGAGGTAGCCACCGACCCGTGCGATGGTGAAGCTTCTTCTTCGCAGCATTTTGCTTGTTTGTCGCCGACATCTTTTACTCTTTTCCGATGTCTTGTGGGCCACAAATGCGGCCACCATCTCTCGATCTTCTCATATTTGCCCTTGAATTCTGGTGTCTCTTTTTATCGACAAACCTATTCAGGTCTTTCTTCCACCTCCTGAATAGGTCTGCCATCTTCTTAAGAGCAAAAGACTTGATTAATTGCTCTTTAACGGCTTCTCCGGATCATCCTTTGGCGGTAGGGTGAAATTTGACTTCAGCTCAGTCCAAAGATCATTTTTCTCGCATATCATTGACATAAGACACCTCGTGGTCTTCGTTCTTAGGCTTATACCATTGGTGGATGCTGATCGAATCTTGTCCCTAACCGTAACCCCGTTTGAGCAACAAATGCGTTCTTTGTCCGGATGGGTTCAATCGGTTGGCCGTCACGCGCGATTGCTATGATCTCAAACCTTTCATCCGAGCTCAACTTTTTCTTTGGGCCTCGTCTCTTTACCGAAGTTGTGCTCGATCCGGAGGGCTAGAAAAAAGAACAAAGACGAGAGTTAATTAATATGTGTACATACCAAAACAATGAATGCATCAATTAGCTAGTCAGCACAAGCTTAACTAATATATATACCTAGCCGGACTCGGTTCGGTCACCGCAGCCGTCCTCACGGTCTACCTCTTGCACCGGCATTGGGTCACTGGAGCCATCATAATCATAGCCAACTGCTTCTTCACCCTCTCCTTCCAGACCATCGGCGTCGTTGAGAAACATCAACGAGCAGACGGCATCACTTCCTTCTGCGATTATGTCCCTCAACAATGCTTCTTGTGCTTCGTCTCGGGGGGTGTCCATAGTTTCTACAAATATTTACAACATGGCAATTATTATTCAAACATGACAGATGGATATATTAGTAGCCTCGAGGCTGCTTCTCTAGGGTTTCGGGTGGCCTCGACAATGCTTCAAGGGTTAGGAGTGGCCTCGAGAATGCTTCAAGGAGGGGGTAATATCGACCCCCACGTGTTGAAACTATCGGGAGGGGTATATCGACAACATTTACATACGCATACATGGGAAAATAATATGCTTGTTTTTCCTTCTTAAAAATACATGAAGCAGTATTGCTTGTTTTTTTAAATAGTGTTCAAATAGAAATTTTAGAAAAAAGAATGAGGCGTCGGCGTCGGCGTTGAACACTACATCTATGTCCCACAAGTGACGTGGGCATCGACGCCCGCCACTTGTGGGACGTGGATGTAGTGTCCGACACCGACGGCCACATGTATCTCACACCGATGATACTTGCTATTTAATTAGGGTTTCCTCTACCGCTCGGCGACCCTCGGCGACCCTCGTTCTCGATAAAAAAAGAAGAAGAAGAGAAAAAAAAGAGGAGAAGATCTCCTAGATTCTTTCTTCTCCTCTTTTTTTCTTCTTCCTCTTCTTTTTTTATCCTCTTCTTCCTCTCATGTTCAACGACCCTCGACCCCGATAACATTTTTTCCACCGATAACATTTTTTTCTCCGAGAGAGTTAGTGTTCCCGAGTGAACCGGAGGGGGACATTGGTCATATCGGATTCGTCATATTTTGTACGAATGTTCTATATACATACATCCATCAATATCATTCCATACATACATAGACATCTACATTATATATGAACAAAAAAAATCAAAATTCATCATACATACATCTACAAGATATATGAACAAAATTATAAACTTTCTCCCCAACTCATACATACATACATATATTTTGCAAAGGAGCTATATTTTGCAAAGGAGCAGGGAAGGAAGGAATGGGGAGGATGGGCGAAGCTACCTCTCCCGACAGGATCGGGAGGAGACGAGCGATCGGCGGCGGGGCGACGGCGATTTAAGACGGGCTGGGTCGGCGAGGGCGAGGGCGACGGCGGGCGCGCTGGGCGGCGGACAGGCTCGGGGCGCGAGGGTGCTCGGGGCGGCAGCCGGGTGGCTCTTGACGACGACAAGGCGAGGGCGCTTCGGGAGCGGCGGACGGGCTCGGGGCGCAGGGTGTCTGCAGCGCACGCCTGGGCGGCGGACGGCGTCGGCGTGGGCTCGGAGCGGGCAGGGCAACGGCGGCGACGACGAGGCGCGGAGAGGGGCAGACTGGCGGCGTCGTCGTGGCGGGATCGAAGAAACTGAACCAAAATTTTTACAAATGCTGTATATATAGATCGAGCATTGGTCCGGTTCGTGGCTCAAACCGGGACCAATGCCCTTTAGTCCCGGTTGGTGCCAACAACGGGACCAAACCTCTTTTCAGAGCCCAAAGGGCGGGAGCGGCGACCTTTGGTCCCGGTGCAGGCACCAACCGGGACCAAAGGCCTTTGGCCGGGTGCGTGGTGGGATTTTAGTCCCACCTCGCTAGTCAAGAGCTCCCGCACCTGTTTATAAGCCCTGCTCTGTGTTCCTTTGAACTCCTCTCGAATCGCTGGCTTACGTGCCTAATCGGACACTGCAATGCTGTGTGGGCCCTCTTGGGCCTGCTGCGGGCTGAATCTCGCCCATGGTTGGGTTTCTAGTCGTATTCAGCCGTCTTGGCCCGAGAGGGTGGCATTTTTTTCTTTTTTGCTATATTTTTCATTTCTACTTAGAACTAAATACTTATAGTTTTTAGTGATTTTTTTTTCTTTTAGGTCACAATAATTATAAACTTTCCGTTAGTGCCATTAGTTTTCAAATTTGAAAACACTTTTTAGTTTTTTGTTTTATTTGTTGCTTTATTTATTTTATTTTGTTTCTACTTACAACAAAATACTTATTGTTGCTATTTTTATTTTTTTCCATTTTTTGTTTTGTTTTCTGTATTATTTATTTTCTTCATTTTTTGCTTTATTTTTTAATTTATTTTGCTTTTAGGTCAAAATTATAAACTTTTAATTGTTTTCCAGTTTTTAATTATTTTGTTTTCTTTCTACTTACAACAAAATTATAAACTTTCTATTACTGCCATTAGTTTTCAAAATGAATATAGATGCAACTATAGAGAAAATTAGACCTAAATTAATAGTTTTAAAATGAACTCGAAAAAGTTGGCATAGCATGTGCATGTACAAAACGGACAATGGTATCATACTAAATCATTACAAAGTTGGCATGGTATCATCATAATAGTTATGGAGAAAGTCTTCACTTTTTCTTCGCTTGTGTCATTTGCTTATTTTGCGTAACCATGGATAATCTTCATCGCTTATCAGGATGCTTGGGTCAGCCTTGACTTTGAAGGAGGAATTTCATGCAACTTTTCATACTCTTGAGACATGTACATCTTGCCCTCCACTCCTGGGATGTCCCTTTTTCCGAAAGAACTATGTGGCGCTTTGGCTCATCGTATGATGTATTCACTTCCTTATTTTTTCTTTTCTCGGTCCGGTAGACATGTCCTTCACATAGATAACCTGTGCCACATCATTGGCTAGGACGAACGGTTCGTCGATTGTACCCAAGATTTTTCAGATCCATTGTTGTCATTCCGCATTGTGGGTCTACCTGCACTCGCCTCCCTGACAGATTGACCCATTTACACTTAAACAAAGGGACCTTAAAATCATGTCCGTAGTCAAGTTCCCATGTGTCCACTATGTAACCATAATATGTGTCCTTTCCCCTCTCGGTTGCGGCATCAAAGAGGACTCCCATGAACCTCTGAAAGGGGAACATATTGTGTAGAAATACAGGCCCCAGAATGACAATCTCGTCGACTAGATGAACTAGGACATGCGTCATGATATTGAAGAAGGATGGTGGGAACACCAGCTCAAAACTGACAAGACATTGCGCCACATCACTCCTTAGCGTTGGTACGATTTCTGGATCGATCACCTTCTGATATATTGCATTAAGGAATGCACATAGCTTCATAATGGCTAATCGGACGTTTTCCGGTAGAAGCCCCCTCAATGCAGCCGGAAGCAGTTGCGTCATAATCACGTGGCAGTCATGAGACTTTAGGTTTTGGAACTTTTTCTCTGGCATATTTATTATTCCATTTATATTCGACGAGAAGCCAGTCGGGACCTTCATACTGAGCAGGCATTCAAAGAAGATTTCTTTCTCTTCTTTCAGAAGAGCGTAGTGGCGGGACCTTCATAGTGCTTCGGAGGCATGCCCTCTTTTTCGTGCAAGCGTTGCAGGTCCTCCCGTGCCTTGGGTGTATCTTTTGTCTTCCCATACACGCCCAAGAAGCCTAGCAGGTTCTCGCAAAGGTTCTTCGTCACGTGCATCACATCGATCGAAGAGCGGACCTCTAGGTCTTTCCAGAGGGTAGGTCCCAAAATATAGATTTCTTCTTCCACATGGGTGCGTGTTTCTCGGCGTCATTCGAACAGCTAGTCCGCGGGACCCTTTCCAAAGATTACGTGTAAATCATTGACCATAGCAAGCACGTGATCACCGGCACGCATGGCGGCTTCTTCCGGTGATCTGCCTCGCCTTTGAAAGGCTTGCCTTTCTTCGACATTGATGGTTGGTCGGAAGAAATCGACGATGGCCTGTGTACACATTCTTCCCGCAGCTTCCGGTATATACTATCGGTGTCAAGTAAATAGTGCGTGCATGCGTGGTATCCCTTGTTTGTCTGTCCTGAAAGGTTACTGAGAGCGGGCCAATCGTTGATGGTCACGAACAACAACGCCTTTAGGTTAAATTCCTCCCATCTGTGCTCATCCCACGTACGTACACCATTTCCATTCCATTGCTGTAAAAGTTCTTCAACTAATGGCCTTAGGTACACATCAATGTCGTTACCGGGTTGCTTAGGGCCTTGGATGAGAACTGGCATCATAATGAACTTCCGCTTCATGCACATCCAAGGAGGAAGGTTATACATACATAGAGTCACGGGCCAGGTGCTGTGATTGCTGCTCTGCTCCCCGAAAGGATTAATGCCATCCGCGCTTAAAGCAAACCATACGTTCCTTGGGTCCTTTGCAAACTCATCCGATAGATTTCTCTCAATTTTTCTCCATCTGCGACCCGTCACCGGTGCTCTCAACTTCCCATCTTTCTTACGGTCCTCACTGCCATCGCATCAACTTGGCATGCTCTCCGTTTCGAACAGATGTTTCAACCGTGGTATTATAGGAGCATACCACATCACCTTCGAGAACCCTCTTCACGGGAGGCTCGCCGTCAACATCACCGTGGTCATCTTGTCTAATCTTATACCGCAATGCACCGCATACCGTGCATGCGTTCAGATCCTTGTATGCACCGCGTAGAGGATGCACGATCATTAGGGCATGCATGTATCTTCTGCACCTCCAATCCTAGAGGGCATACGACCTTCTTTGCTGCGTATGTCTTGTCGGGCAATTTGTTATCCTTTGGAAGCTTCTTCTTCAATATTTTGATAGCTTCTCAAATCCTTTGTCAAGCACAGCGTTCTCGCCTTCCACCGCAGCAATTCCAAAGACGGTACCGAGCTTTGTGTTGCCATCTTCGCAATTGGGGTACAACCCTTTTGTGATCCTCTAACATGCGATCGAACTTTAGCTTCTCCTTTTGACGTTCAGATTGCGTCCTTACATCGACAATGACCCGTGGAGATCATCATCATCGGGCACATCGTCTGGTTCCTCTTGATCTTCAGCAGCTTCACCCGCTAAAAGCATCATTGGGCACATCGTCTGGTTACTCTTGATCTTCACCAGCTCCCCGTTGCAGCATCACCGTATTCAGGGGCACGAGTTGTCATCGTACTCTTCTTCTTCGCGCCTTCCATCATAACCCCTATTTCTCCGTGCCTCGTCCAAACATTATAGTGTGGCATGAAACGCTTGTAAAGCAGGTGGGTGTGAAGGATTTTCGGTCGAGTAAGACTTCAGATTCTACATTTAATGCATGGACAACACATAAAACCATTCTGCTTGTTTGCCTCAGCCGCTTCGAGAAACTCATGCACGCCTTAATATACTTGAGGTGTGTCTTTCACCGTACATCCATTGCCGGTTCATCTCAAGGCATTATATATAATTATGTGTCAAAACCATTACGTAACTTCATGAATAGATAAATAAGTTACCAAATTAATAGAAGTTCATCATCACATTAAAACCAAAGTACATACATAGTTCTCATATAACAACATATAGATCTCCAGAGCATCTAATTAATTAAACCATACATTGAAACTATGTAAAACATTTCAATGCGAAAACAAATGCGATCATAATCGCAACCAAGGTAACAATTGATCCAACGGCATAATGATACCAAGCCTCGGTATGAATGGCATATTTTCTAATCTTTCTAATCTTCAAGCGCATTGCATCCATCTTGATCTTGTGATCATCGACGACATCCGCAACATGCAACTCCAATATCACCTTCTCCTCCTCAATTTCTTTTTATTTTTTGCTTCAAGAAATTGTTTTCTTATTCAACTAAATTTAACCTCTCGACAATAGGGTCGGTTGGAATTTCCGGTTCACATACCTCCTATATAAATAAAATCTATGTCACGTTGGTCGGCATAATTTTCATAAACAATAAATGAACCAATAGTTATAAAGATAATATATACCACATCCGAATCATAGACAGGACGAGGGCCGACGGGGACTGATACCAAAACCATCGCACTATATAAGATGCAATAATAAAAGTAAGAAAATAATACAAGTAAGAATATTTTTTCTTTCAGAAAGAAGATAAGAACAAGAGGCTCACCACGGTGGTGCCGGCGATGAGATCAGCGCGTGTGATCGACGGCGGTGAAGACGGGGATGGGGCGTGACGGACCGCTAAACCTAGACAAATATTGAGGGAAATGGAGCTTGGAGGTCGAGCTTGGAGAGGAGAAAGCTTAAGTAGTGCGGCTCGGGCATTTCATCAAACAGATCATGTGCATAGGAGGTGAGCTAGAGCGCCACAAAGCCCCCCCTCGCCGGCCAGAGAAAAACAGAGCACTGGAGTGCTCTGCTCGCGGGCGAGGGGTATATATAGGCAACACTATTGGTCCCGGTTCGTGGCATGAACCGGGACTAAAGGGAAGCCATTGGTCCCGGTTCATGCCACCAAGGGACCAATGATGGTGGGCAGAGCCAGGCCCATTGGTCCCGGTTCGTCCCACCAACCGGGACCAACGGTCGAGATTTAACCGGGACCAATGGCCCACGTGGGGCCGCCCCCTGGCTCATTTAACGGGTCCAATGCCCCCTTCGGTCCCGGTTCTAGACTGAACCGGGACTAATGGGCTGACCCGGCCTGGACCGTTGCCCCCTTTTCTACTAGTGTTTGAAAAAGTCTGAACCATATGCATTGTTTCTCTAGTAAAGAAATCGCACCTGTCCTAGTGCAGCGAGTGAAAGCGTCGAGCTTTGCTTTTGTGTGTGTGCTCGCACGGATGCCGATGGTGTTTTTCCATTAATACTACTTTTCTAAATTTTGGAACCATTTGCATGTACTATCTATTGATTGTGTGCTATTTTTATTTTTTTCAACGAGTAGAAAATGTTATTTTTCGGAAGATTCAAGGATATTCGAGGAGTAACCAAAAGCATTGAAGACTTCGCCAAGCGAGGCGAGCAACCTACTCTAATCATGTTGAACCCATATATGCATTGCACACTTTGAATTATTTTTCATGCATAAAGTATTGTTTTACTAGTATTGCTATGCTAAGTAAGTTAAATAGGGTTAAACTATGCCTTATCTGCTTGATATTGACGCCACCTTTGACATACTTAATACCCCTCCTTTCTAACCCTCTTAGGAATAAATAAGCCGTCAGGGGTAGAAGAAACCTCAATCCCAAGGAAGTAGGAAATAAGACCAAGACCAGACATACAAACTATTCACTAAGACAAGTATTCACAAAGGCAATCCACTCAGCGTCGTCGCCAGTGATGATCATGTATCAATATATAGCATAAGAGTTGGACCATGAGTTGAACGTGTACATAAAGTGCAGGATCATGAGCACTCGCCAAAAACTAGCCGCGGTCACCACTAAGACAAAACACTCAGACCAGGCATGAGGGGCTTTCTCATGCCACTCACCATTAAGAAATGCATTCTTGGCATCAAGCTGAGAGACAGACCAGTGGCGAACAAATATCACACTAAGAAGTGTGCGAAGAGTGGTCATGCGTGCCATAGGAGCAAATGTCTCATCGTAGTCACAGTCATATTCCTGCTGAAAGCCAAGGGTCACAAGACGAGCTTTGTAACGCTCAAGAGAACCATCAGAGTCTAAACCTTTGTAGACCCACTTACAAGTTACATGTGATGGGATAAGCAGGGGGGAGGGAAATGTGGTCTCACATGTCGGTGCGCTCAAGAGAGGCAATCTCATATGCCATCACATGCCGTCGTTCGGGAAGAACATGACGACTCGGTAAGAAGTCGTCTTGAGAAGAGCAGCGTCAGAACACCCATAGCGGACAATAGGCAGAAGTGGGCGAGCGCGGAAGCCATAAGCAGGTTGAGCTCGAGGAGGTGTGTTGCCAACAGAAGGAGACATAATAGTCAAGTATGGCGCATCTAAAGAATCCACGACACGCTAGCGACCAATGTAGTAAAGAAGAGTACGAGAGGGAATCACCGGGAAAGCCGCCGGTGACAATGACGTGGGGTCTATAATGTATGGGAAGACACGGTGGGTTGGGTAGATGAGGGCAATACATGGGTGATAGGTGTATTGGGAAAAAGTTAGGAAATAAATATCCTTGATGGGGGAGGCCGAACGAGAGGATAATTGTGGATAAAAAGGACGAGACTCATCAAAAGTCACATCCTGAGAAATGCGCATCCATTAACCAACAAGAACCCAACACCGATAACCCTTGTGCTCATCACTGTAACCCAAGAAGACACATTCAGCAGATTGAGTAGTTAGTTTGGTGTGTTCACAGGGGTGGAGGGGGGCAACAAGAGTGTAGCAAACACAACCAAACAAATGAAGCGATGAGTAGTCACGGGAATGACCAGAAATACGTGCGAGATGAATGTCATCCTACAAAGCAAGGAAGGCTGGATGTTGATGAGGTAGGTGGAAGTAGAAACAATCTCAACCCAAAATTGTGGTGGAAGAGAGGCAACGATCTTCAACGTATGAGCCGCCTCAAGAAGGTGACGGTGCTTGGTCTTAAAAACAACATTGTGAGCATCATGTCCACGCTAAGAAAATCGAACAAGTGTGCCCTGCTCAGGAAGGAATCCCTAGACAAAATCACAGGTAAAATCTGCATGAAAGACACAGATAGGACTGGAAAACAGGGTATGAAGCATTGCTGCAAACTTTTTACAAATACATAAGACCTCACTACAAGAAGTCATAAAATATATTCATGTGTCTAGAGAGATAATATAGTAGCAATGGCCTCCTTTCGACGCAAAGGGAGCTAGACCCCAAACATCCAGTGAACAAGACCAAAAGGATTTTGAAGCAACACAACTTGTGTTACCTTTAGGCTAGAATGATACTTACCAACATCAATCATGATTATGGAAATGGTGGATTATTGGAGCATTGGGATTGGATTAGTAGTAAGGAAACAAGGATCTTGGAGTAGCACAACTTGTGTTCCCTTTAGGTTAAAATACATAGTTAGTTGGATTCTAGGATGGAGATAACTTTGGCACTCGGATTTATGATGTTTCAATCTAAGCTTAGTAGCTTGCATGTCCCCACATGGATATAATCATTAATACGATACATGTGGTGTTGGGGATGTAACTACTGAATATAAACCGCCCTGGAGGGGCCGGTTCACCCTCAGCCATAATTGGAGCCCACGAAGACTCAGAAGGTGGCGATTCGCCGTAGAGCTTAGAGGACCGGAGCCCAGGGGCGGATTAGGGCCCATAACGGTAGAACCGCCATAACCATGTAACTTGTGTTGTAAGATAAGAGAAAGGAGAGACCGAGCCGGACACTTGTATGAGCCGGCCTCGGGCCTCTGTAGACCGGCCGGACGTCAACCCGTGTATATAAGGGGACAACCCGGCGGCGGTTTAGGGGGAGACAACGACAACTCGAGGCTTAGGCGAAGCTATTGCTCCCTAGTCGCCGAGATCACATCAATCCCATCACAAACTAGACGTAGGCTTTTACCTTCATCGAAGGGGCCGAACTAGTATAACCCTTGTGTCTTTGCGTCCGCTTTAACCCCTCTAAGTTAACCCGTTCGATGGCCCCGCGACTAAGTCCTTTCATGAGGACATCTGCCGTGACAATTCCACGACAGTTGGCGCCCACCGTGGGGCTATCGCACGATGGTTTGATGATCTTAGAGGCAAGTTCGAAGGACTCGAAGGCTATCTTGTGGGCGGATGACCAAGAGTCGTCGCGGCAAGCTCTACATCGACGATGCAGGCTGGGGCCCCGAGGCCGGCTCGGTTGAGTACGGGTACCGGGTCCCCTTTGGTAGCATACACGTGTTCATCGACAAGATCGGTGAGCCAGGGCCTGAGCCGGACGTCTGCACCGACCTCGTCGAGACGGCTCGGCCGGGCGAAACCTGCCCGCTAAACCGGCTGTCAGCGTGCTTTCGCGGGAGTCATCCACGGAGGAAACTACGAGGACGGATCAGCATCTGGTGGCGAAACCGCTGTCTACTCGGATGACGAGTCGTCGACGGAGAAACGAATCTGTACCAGGTGCAAGATGGCCAGATTGGGGCTGTTCCGACGGTGACAGTATTCCGGACCCCTTTGATCTGCCCAACCGGGTTGGAATATTCATGGCCGGTACACAAGCGACACTTCACTCTTCAACCGCCGCGACAATGGTCGCCGGTTCGATAGCGGCGATGGCAGCCGGGGCAGGAGGCCCTGTGCGCCCGCCGGCTCAAGTTTTATCAGAACTATTTGATGCATTGGTTGTGCTCATGGCAGAGGCTAGCCCGGCAGATCAAGACCTGCATAATGCAGAGATTGCAAAGGTGAAGGAACAAATCACTCAGGCTAAAGCGGATCTGGCAGCTGCAGACGTTAGGATGGTGGCAGAACGGGCCGCTTTGGATGCGCAGGCTTATAGGCTCATGCTGGATCAGAATGCGTCGCATGAAGTCATGAAAAGAAAGTACAGATCCCGTTTGCCCTCGGTTTTCGAGGGAAGAGACCTCTTCAACACCCCAGGAGCAGGGACCAGTAATCCGCCGCTAGTGGTGAACCGGGCGGAAGCACCTGGGACGGGCGCGCCGATTCAGCCCCGTGTGATAGATCTACCTCGCCATCATGCCGGCGCGCCTCAGGCTGTGCAAACACCTCCAGGTCACTACTCCAACCCGATGGATAACCTTGTTGCGGCTGCGGCGCGGTTGGAGGCAATTCCAATCGAAGGCGATTCACCACAGGCGGTAGAAACACGCCGGGTCAAAGAGCTCCTTAGGACGGCTTTGGTCCAACAGGAAGCGTATTCATACAGCCGTGATCGGATCCACTCCACCCCCGCCCGAGCCGGAGCTATAGCAGGCACGCAGATGAACCGGCCATATCAAGTAATGCGCAGCACGGTGCACCCCGCGGCAACAACCCGGCGGGTGGTTTTGAAAACGCTCAAGAGGTGGTGGACCGGGCCAGGGCACGTAGGGAGGCCGAGTTAGCAGCACAGCGTCAGGATTATCAGCTTGCGCCAGTTCGACTGACTATTTTCGAGCCTAGAGTTACATCTAGCTCTTTGGGGGTGCCTTGCCTCGTCCCCGCTTTACACAATGTACGCTTGCCCAAAGATTTCAAGGGGCCACGTAAGGTGCCCAATTATACCGCCGATTTGGCTCCAGAAGCGTGGATAGAAAGCTATGAGATGGCCATGGAGATGCTGGATGTGGATGAAGCTGCGTGTGCTAAGTATTTCACCATGATGCTTGAAGGCACGGCCCGTACTTGGTTGAAAAACTTTCCGCCCAACTCCATCAGTTCATGGACCCAGTTACGGACCCGTTCCATTCAGAATTTCAAAGATACCTGTAAGCAGCCCATGTCTGTGGTGGACTTGGCGGCTTGTGTCCAGGCGGAGGGGGAATCCACAACCCCTTGGGTACGCCGCGTTTCAGAAGTTCTGCATTCTTCAGACCGGATCAACGCTGATTCTGCAATCTTAACCCTAGAGGGCAACTGCCGGTTCAAACCTTTAAAATTGAAGCTAGGTCGCATGAAGCGTTTTTTCAATGACATGGGCACTCTCATGGGCGTTTTAGTGAAGTATGTTGGTTCTGATAGTACCAAGGATCCCGAGTCCGAGGACGAGGATGAAACAGGGAAGGGAAAACAGAATAGCAACTCCAGAGGCCAGCAGCATCACTCGGCGGGTAATGGAGGAAACAAGCGTAAGGCGAATGGTAACATGGGCTTCGTAGCCAACACCAACGTGCAGGACAAGGGCCAACGGCGCAAGGGTAAACAGCCGAACCGAGGTGGTGCGCCTAATCACAATCCGGACCGGTTGAATTATCATTGAATCAACCCCGTCCAAGCATGGGACGGCGAGGCGCCGACAAACCACCTCTCAAGGATTGTTACATTATGCAGGAGTTCAAAAGTTCTAATGCTTTCCGGTATGATCAAGGCCCGGCGGGTTCGTGGTCCGCCCGGTTACGGTGGAGGAAATTCTGGTCCAGGGTTTAATGCTAATCCGGGCGGGCAGAACAATCAGAACAATTGGAACAATCAGAACAACCAAGGTGGTTACAATCAGCAGTAGCAGCAGTCAGGTTATCAAAGCAATCCGAAGCAGTTGAATGGTGGGCGGTATCACGTCTTCACCACTAGCTTGGACAAGCGAGACCGGAAACTTCAGAAGCGGGCAGTCAACGTTGTTGAACCGGCCGTGCCACATTACCTACGCTGGTCAGAGCAGCCTATTGTGTGGAGTAGAGAGGATCATCCTCCCCGGGTTGACAATCCGGGTCAGCTAGCCCTAGTGGTGGCGCCTCAGGTGGGAGGATACAAGTTCACCAAGGTACTTATGGATGGAGGGAGCAGCATCAACATCCTGTATTATGAGACCTTCCGTCGTATGGGGTTAACAGATAAACATCTCAAGCCGTCCAATACAGTGTTTCATGGTGTGGTGCCTGGCAAGTCAGCATATCCGGTTGGTAAAATAGCTCTGGAGGTGGCCTTTGGGGATGAACATGACTCCAGATCGAAAACATTGATGTTTGAAGTGGTGAAAATTCAAAGTCCTTACCACGCCCTGTTTGGGCGGCCGGCTTATGCCAAGTTCATGGCACGACCCTGTTATGTTTATTTGCAGCTAAAAATGCCGGGTCACAAAGGGACGATAACGGTTCATGGGAGCCGCAAGATCGCTTTAGAGTGTGAGGAAGGTGATGCGGCTTACGCAGAGTCGGTTTGTGCCCCCGAAGAGCTAAAGTATTATAAAGATAATGTTGATCCGGCGGATATGACCCCGTTGAAGAAGCCAACTACAGAGCACGATCCGCCTTGAAGTTTAAATCGGCGGCTGAGACTAAACTTGTTGACTTTGTACCGGTGATTCGCCCAAGCAGTTCATCATCGGTGCCAACTTGATCCTAAATAGGAAGGCGCGCCATCGAAGTTCATCCGTGAGAATCGGGACATTTTGCATGGAAGCCTTCCGACATGCCGGTGTACCGAGGAACTCGCTGAGCACACTCTTAATGTTGATCCCAAATACAAACCGTAAAGCAGTTTCTTCGCCGGTTTAACAAGGAAAGGCGAAGGCCATTGGAGAGGAGGTTGCGTGCTCTTAGCAGCAGGTTTTATCGCTGAAGTTTTCCATCCGAGTGGCTTGCTAATCCGTGTTGGTCCTTAAGAAAACGGCACTGGGCGATGTCTGTGGATTACAGATCTTAACAAGGCTTGTCCAGCAGATCCTTTTGCTCTCCCTCGCATTCACCAGATTATTGATGCTACGGCGGGTTGTGAGCGCTTGAGCTTTTGGATGCATATTCGGATATCATCGATCAAAATGGCGGTTAAGGACCAGGAGAAGACAGCGTTTATCACTCCCTTTGGAGCCTTCGCTATGTGTCTATGCCTTTTGGGCTCAAGAGCGCCCAAGCAACTTATCGGCGTATGCATGTAATTGCTTGCATGAACAGATCGGCCGTAACGTGCATGCTTATGTGGATGATATTGTGGTTAAGTCAAGGAAGAAGGAAACACGATTGAGGATTTGAGAGAAACCTTTGACAACTTGCGGGTGTACAAGATGATGCTTAACCCGCCAAATGTGTTTCGATGTTCCGCAGAGCAAGTTATTGGGTTTCCTTGTGTCCAACAGGGGGATTGAAGCTAATCCGGAGAAGATTACAACTATCACCTCCCTGGTTAAGCCAAAGTGTATCAATGATGTCCAGCGATTGGCGGGCGGATCGCTTGCTGAGCCGGTTTATCGGCCGCCTCGGAGAAGGCCATTCCTTTGTACCAGATCTTTCAAGAAGACAGATCGGTTTGTGCGAGTCCGCTGCTGATGAAGCATTGGAGGACTTGAAGCGGCAATTGGCCAACCCGCCTGTACTCGCCGCTCCCATTGACAAAGAGCCGCTTCTGCTATATGTTGCTGCTAATGCCAGGCAGTTAGCGTGGCCATTGTGGTAGAACGGAAAGAGGCAGTGAAGGAGCATCCGGTTCAACGTCCGGTTTATTATATCAGCAAGGTGCTTATTGAGTCCAAGCGAGATACCCGCATTGGCGAAGCTGGTGTATGGAGTTTTATGGCAAGCGGAAGCTGAAGCAGTATTTTCAAGGGCATCCCATCACAGTGGTCAGTTCAGCTCCCTTGGGTGATATCATATAGAACCGGGAGGCGACTGGCCGGATTGCTAAGTGGGCTATAGAGCTTGGGCCGCACGGTTTAAAGTATGTGCCTCGGACGGCGGTAAAATCCTGCACTTGTGGATTTCATTAATGATTGGACGGAGTTACAAGCACCAAGAAAAGCCGGATCTTACCTATTGGACCATCCACTTTGACGGGTCCAGCAGTTGAAGGCTCGGGGCTGGAGTCGTGTTAACTTCCCCACGAGGTGACAAGTTTTGTTACGTCCTCCGTTTAATGTTCCCTTGTACTAACAATGCAGCTGAGTATGAAGCCTTGCTCCATGGTCTTCGGATGGCTAAGGAGATGAATCTGAGCCGGGTTAAGTGCTTCGGTGACTCGGACTTGGTGGCCCAACAGGTGTCTGGCACTTGGGATTCTAAGGACCCACTCATGGCTGCATATCGTCGGGAGGTGGATGTTGTTGCAGGTCATTTCAAAGGCTATCGGGTGGACCATGTGGATCGACGGAAGAATGAAGCGGCGGACGCTTTAAGCCGGTTGGGCTCTCAACGCAAACCGTCCCGCCTAATGTCTTCCTTGATGTAACGCACAACCCGTCACCAAGCTCCCGATGAAGCATATTTGGCTATTCTGATCCGGAGGCTCGATTGGTGGCAGCCTTGTATGTCATTCGGATTGACGCCCTTATTTGGCGTACATGAGCCGGGCGAGTTACGAGAAGATGAGACGCTGGTCTGGCAGATAGTTCGGGCGGTCTAAGTCTATGACCATTGTTAATGGCGAGTTGCATCATTGCAAAGGTGTCGTAGGCGTTTCAACGCTGTGTGTCCCCTGAGGAAGGCTGTGAAATATTGCGCGAGATCCACGAAGGAGACTGTGCTCACCATGCCGGTTCAAAATCCTTGGTGGCTAAGGCGTTCCGCCACGGTTTTTATTGGTTGACTGCCCATGCTGATGCGGAAGATCTGGTCAGGCGATGTGATGGTTGCCAGAAGTTTTCTAGATGTGCTCATATACCGGCCCAAGAATTGAGGATGATTCCAATTACTTGGCCGTTTGCGACTTGGGGGCTGGACATGGTTGGACCTTTTAAAAGGTCCAAGGACAAGAAGACACACTTGTTGGTGGCAGTTGACAAATTTACAAAGTGGGTCGAGGCAGAGCCTGTTAGCAAGTGTGATGCGGCCACGGCGGTTCAATTCATCAAAAGGGTGATCTTCTGGTTTGGGTTTCCACACAGTATCATCACAGATAATGGTACCAATTTGTCCAAAGGTGCCATGAAGAAGTTTTGTGAACGTGAGCACATCCGGCTTGACGTTTCTTCAGTAGCTCACCCACAGTCCAATGGTCAAGCAGAACGAGCTAATCAGGAGATCCTGAGAGGTATCAAGCCCCGGCTTATGGTCCCTTTACAGAGGACGCCGGGTTGTTGGGTAGAAGAGCTACCATCTGTGTTATGGAGTATAAATACTACCCCTAACAGATCCACTGGATACACACCGTTCTTTATGGTCTATGGAGCGGAGGCGGTCCTCCCCAGCGATATCCGTCATGACTCACCTCGTGTGGCAGCCTATGTTGAGGCAGATAACGAGGCAGCACGGCAGGACGCTTTGGATCGACTGGATGAAGAACGAGATATGGCGGCTGCTCGCTCGGCGATTTACCAGCAGGATCTTCGTCGGTATCACAGCCGCCGGGTCAGAACCAGAAACTTTCAAGGAGACTTGGTGCTTCGGCTCATTCAAGACGAGACAGATATGCACAAGCTATCCCCACCTTGGGAAGGGCCTTTTGTGGTCAGCAAGAATCTGCACGACGGGTCATACTATCTGATTGATGTTCGAGAGCATAAAGACTCACGCACGTCAGAAGAGGAGACCAACAGGCCATGGAACATAGCTCATCTTCGGCCTTATTATACCTGATCCATCGGCTCTCCTTATGTACATATTATGACAATGTATATATTATGAATAAAAGCAATAAACCGGAGCCTCGGCTAAAGCGGGGTATCCGTTCTGTAAAAATCCGGCTTGGGCACATGGAGTTGTTGTCTTAAAACGGCCTCTGGTTTACCCCTTGAGCTCGCTCTTCAGAAGCTTTTAGATGTCACTTGGGGGCTTGGTCGTGTCCGAACCAATGCCTTTTGATAGGCGAAAGCCACCAGATCACTTGGGGACATGGTCAAGTCTGAACCAGTCACGCCTCTTGATCGGCCTAAGGTCATAAGAGTCACTTGGGGCTTGGTGAACCCAACCATTGCCACGCCACTTGATCGGCATAATGCCACGGTTTCATGGGGGACCCGCTGACTTGAACCATGGCTACACCTTATTGGGAGCTTGGTCGTGTCCCACCATGGTAACACCATCTGATCGGCTTAGTAAAGCCTCTATTTTTGCAAACGGTTTTATCATTGCCTTTGCTTCCATATTTTTTCATAAATATTATTAAAACCGGTTCAACCTGGCCCATTGATGAATTCGGTCTATTTTAATCCGGAGATAACTTTTCCGGCTTTACATTTTCTGTTGACATCCCATTGTGGAGTAACAGGGGGCTTCACATGACCCGGCATGGTTTACATGGTAAACCGGCATTCTAAACACAGGAGTTGTTTTCTCCTTTGACGGTAACGGTTTATACAACCTCCGTTTCAAGGTTGGCTAAGCCAACTTGATGCCCGACGCTGGCAGGTATTTTTGTATCACAAAATTTTGATCATATACCTCAATTTCATTATATATAAATATGAACGTCACAAACCGGCTGGCGACACAAGCCGTCGTGGCAGTTTAAGAATTTGTGACTGCAGGTGATATAGATTGAAGGTTTCGATTATTCAATCAACAGTATCAGCACCTATGTGCAAAGGTTGCAGATTGAAGGCACAAAGGCATATTCAAAACAAAAATGATAGCTATTCTATTACAAGGCATTGAGGCCCAACGTTTTAATGGCGTCATGATCGGCAGCTTATGATGCATCAACCGCTTGACGGATTAAGCTTCTGCCGGGTTGACGGAAGAAGATGGGTCGTCGGCGTCGGATCAGCTTCTTCCTCCTCATCACCCGATGGCGGAAGTCATTGGTGGACCAGTCAATCCGGTTAAAGCTCGAAGACAGCCTCTTCACTTATAAGCTCAGCGGATCAACGTCAGGGGCATAAGTGTGCTTACGGATTGGGGGAACAAGGTTCTGCACTTCCGGAATGACAACTTCCACCCACCTATTGTTTGCATCATAGAAAGAACGGTAAACCGCCAGGTTGGCTTCTACTGCTAGTTGACTCGCCAGAGGACGCATCTCCTTTGTTATCCGTTTGAGGGCATCATTATCAAAAGCTTCGCCATTTTCTTGAGCGTTGGGGAAGCCCTTGGCTATGTCAGCCGGATCAAGGTCTGCTATCCATGCTTTGGCGCGGTTAGAGCCAATAAAGTGCCAGCCCGGGCCGCGGATCATTTCAACTCTTCAAGTTGTGCCAGGATCATGGATAGCCGGTCCAGCGTGTCTTTGATCAAAGACGGAGCTGTATTATCATACGATGTCGCACATATGACTCGCTGGGTGCCGGTATACAGTTGCTCAATCAGCGTATACGCGGCCTTGAGTTTCTTCCGCATGTCCGAGCCCAGATGAGTAATGCGCTTCCCTATACCGGTTTAAGAAAGTTCAGGTTAAACCGGCGGAAATGTCAAAACGGAATAGTAATCACAAACCATGGTGAAACATCTCTTACCAAAGATTGCAGCGGTCATGGCATTAATTTGGTGCCTTAGTCTGGTGAGCTCTTCTGTCACCGGTTTAAGAGCTGCTTCAGCATCTTCCGCCCGTTTTAGCAACCCGGCCTTCTCCGTCTCCCAGTTGGCCTGCTCAAATTTAAACCACTCCTTGAGCTGTTCCATAGTGGTCAAGGCGGTTTTCAACTCATCCTTGGCCTTGGAGGCTTCTGCTTGTTGGGTCTTCAGATTGGCACGAAGGTCATTAAGCTGTCCGGTTTGTTGGCATATCTCACTCTGATACAAAAAGGGGATCAAGTTAGTTGTTTCATCATGAAGTACCAAGCTCAATACAGGTATTCAACTTGGCACTTGGGGGCTAATGGCTAATTGCTCAAACATGTTTTGCTACGGTGATACAACTTATAGTTCCGGTTTAACTATGCTAAGTTGAACCGGCCCTTGGGGGCTACTACATAACAAAGGTACAAGAGAGGCATAACTCCTTACCTCATAGCGCTCCTTCATAAGATTCACCAGACCGGCTTCGAAATCACGTCTTGTGTAGAGCCGGTTCAGGAAGCCGGAGTGAAGTTCTTGGGCGGAGAAATTGTCATAAGCTGACAGATCAGTTTTTCCCTTCTCCTTACTCATGGCAGTAAACTCTTCCTTGGCGCTGTGTTTTGATAGAGCGACCGGATTGCCAGGGGCGGTATAGGCGGTGCCCGTCACTACGACATCATCATCTTTGGCCGGGCCGGCCGGATTGGCATTCTTTCCTGGGCTTGGTGGTTTCATACCCGGGCTCGGCGGATCATCAACTGAAACCTGTTCTGCTACAGGACTCAGTGGAGCAGGATGTGGTGTTTCCACTTGGGCGATCGGTTCAACCTCTGGCGGATTAGCGCTGTCGTTTTGGTTAAATCCGGCAGAGCTGTTTTTAGTGACTTCGGGCTTTTCGCCATGGTGCTCTGGAGTCTTCTCCGGATCAACATCCACAGTAGGGTCAAGGGTCTTCGCCTTCTTACTTAAGCGAGCCTTGGTGCTGCAACATTCAGAGTTAGAGTATGATAAACCGACAAATGCGAAAAAGAAAAGAGTATTATGCTTACCCAGCAGCAACTTTAAGAGGAGGCAGTTGAGTGGTTGATGAACCGCCAGACGAGTTGGAAGAGGCCTGATAATTCGGATCAGACGGATTGAGAGGGCATCGGAAGAAACCTTTCAAAGGATAACGCTTTTCAGGAGAACAAATCACCTTTGGACGACGTTTCCGGGTTGGGGTGTCAGGTAAACCGGACGACGTAATTTGTTGACCACTGTGCCGGGTCATACGGCGCTCTTCGGCCTGCTGTGTCTTCAAAGAAAGATTCAGATTCAAATGAGCACGGGAGTGAGATTTTTTCACTTTCCGGACTGTGCGGCGAATTCTTTTAACCGGTACAAGATCAGATTCGTAAGAAAGAAGGATTACCTCAACAGGATCGGCATGGCTGGCCTCAGCATCATCCTGGGAATTGTAACTGTCAATAGGATGAAGGATAAAAAGGGACAAAGTAAATCAAGCTTTACCTCAGCTTCTGAATCTTCGTCTTTCGGCGGTTCAGAAGACTCGGCGGTTTTCCTCTTACCAGCTTTCTTGGTGGTCTTGGACTTTACACGAGGAACCCGGGCCGGTTTGGTTCGTTTCCAGAAGGAGTTGTTAGCCTGAGAAGCAACAAGGATTAATATATATCAATAAGGCATTAAAATCAGTAGAGCGATGAGCGGAGCCTTACATGCAGCGGTTTGTTGGAAACACGAACGGGCCAACCGGTTTGGCTGCGAGCAGAGACGGTTCATCGAGCATCTTCTTCTTGTCTCGGTGCCTTCAAGCTCGATTATTGGTAGCTCGTGCCGTCGTTGAGGGTCTTTGACGCTACCAGTGTATTCATGCATCAATCCGGGGCGGCGGCTTAATGGCAAGATGCCCCAAGAAACCCAACATCGAACAAGGTCAATACCAGTTAAGCCATTGGCCATTAGAGCCCGGAGTTTGATAATTTGAGGCGCAAAATTCTTCCGTTCTGCGGCGGTCAAGCGTAAAGGCAATGGGTGATGGTTGCTAAGCCGGTGAGGGCGGTAACCCGGCAAGGGGTTTTCGCTGTTTGGAGCGGTATTCCGGCAATAGAACCAGGTTTGGTTCCAATCTTTCGGATGGCTATGGTGTTTTGCGTGAGGAAAGTCCACTTCCTTCCTTTTCTGGATTGAAACGCCACCCAGTTCCGTGTTAGGACCATCCGAAAACTCCGTACGGCGGTTCAAATGAAAGAAATCCCGGAATAACTCCACAGATGGTTCTTCTTGAAGATAGACTTCGCAGAAAACTTGGAAATTGCATATATTGGACACAGAGTTCGGACCAATATCTTGTGGATGGAGTTGGAAACTTGCGAGGACATCCCGGAAGAATTTTGATCCGGGCGGGCTGAATCCCCGGTCTAAGTGTTGCATAAATACGATTACTTCTCCTTCTTGAGGTTCAGGAGGGCATTCGGCATCCGGAACACGCCAATGAAGGACATTTTTGGAGGCTAAAGCGCCGGTGGTGACGTATCCATTGAGTTGCGTCTCAGTGATCTTGGACCGGACCCAATTGCAAGCTGAGAATTGTTTGGCCATTCCGGAAGAAAAAAAGCTTCAAAAGGAAAAGTAAAGACCGGTTCACCGTTAACGGTTCAGGCATATTATACAATGCTAAACTGGCAGTTTGGCATTCAGCTCCAATTTCCGGTTTAACTGAGGACTAATGGAGGATGGCGGATTAGCTATCAAAAAATTAAACCGCCCTTAGGAGGAAGAGACAGAACTGGAAAATCTGCTAAGTGTTGACAGAAACAGGTTTCACACATGAACAGAATTAATTTGGATCTACCGAAGATTCAGTAAGGAAAATTTTCTGCGATCCATACAAGCTTTATAAAGGGCAAGGAAGTTCGGGCGTTCTATCAAGAGGGTCTGAATAAAAAGGAAGATGTGCGAAGTGCTAAGCTGAAGGCGGAGCAGCTACCGCACGAGATATATGCTACGGTTGGATTAAGAAGCCATGGCAGAGCAGGTATGAAGAGACTAGGGATGAACACCTATGAACGACGATATGAACAGGAGCCTTAAGATGCAGATCTAGGGTATGAGGAGGAGCCTTACCTGATGTACAGGACAGCGGAGGAGCGCCGAGAGTCTCTGGTACAACCAGGTTGATGCAGCGGCCTTGTGTTGGTGCGGCGTTCGGAGGTCGGAGGCGACGGCGGAGCTTCAGAGCTGGGGCGTCGCGAGGAAGAAGAAGCGCGGAAGGAGGAAGAAGAGAAAGGGCCTTCCGGTCTATTTATAATGAGATGAGTAATTGTGGTAGCGAGAACCGAGGAGTTGAAAGCGGCGGATGGCGCGTGATCGCCTCGATTTCGGGATAGTATTAAATGAAGGAATCTTATTGTTTGGGCTTCTTTAATAAAGATGACGTCAAGATGCTCTGTTGCTGGGGTCGGAGGATGACGTCACGGCGGTTTAAACAGATGGCGGTTTACGAAATATGAAGGAAGATATTCAGAGTTTTCTAAGATGTTGAAGATTAACATGAACAGGTTCAAGTCAATCTGGGGCCTAATGTTGGGGATGTAACTCATCGAATATAAACCGCCCTGGAGGGGCCGGTTCACCCTCAGCCATAATTGGAGCCCACGAAGACTCAGAAGGTGGCGATTCGCCGTAGAGCTTAGAGGCCCGGAGCCCAGGGCGGATTAGGGCCCATAACGGTAAAACCGCCATAACCATGTAACTTGTGTTGTAAGATAAGAGAAAAGAGAGACCGAGCCGGACACTTGTATGAGCCGGCCTCGGGACTCTGTAGACCGGCCGGACGTCAACCCGTGTATATAAGGGGACGACCCGGTGGCGGTTTAGGGGGAGACAACGACAACTCGAGGCTTAGGCGAAGCTATTGCTCCCTAGTCGCCGAGATCACATCAATCCCATCACAAACTAGACGTAGGATTTTACCTTCATCGAAGGGGCCGAACTAGTATAACCCTTGTGTCTTTGCGTCCGCTTTAACCCCTCTAAGTTAACCCGTTCGATGGCCCCGCGACTAAGTCCTTTCATGAGGACATCTGCCGTGACAATTCCACGACATGTGGACCAGAGTTGATTTTGGTGTCCCTTCCCAAGAATGTTATGAGTACAAGATCATCATGGGAGGATGGTTTGGATTAATTGAAAGGAAAGGTAATTGAACCTGTTTGCAAAGCCAACAAACCTGACAGTCTAAAGACACACTTCTAGAGACATCCGAGAAGGCCTCATCGAACTAAGGATGACAGACGAGAGCCACATGAGTGACCAAGACGATGATACCACAAAGAGTCGATAGACGAGGAGAGGCAGAGAGACTGGCGACGGTATCAGCAGAGGGAAGGTGAAGCCAGTCAAGCTCCTAGAGGGCCTGGGAGTTATAGCGTCGAGGGCCAACAACAAGTAGAGCATTCGTCTGAGGATCCTAATAAAAACAAGAATAAAGTTAAGAAAGACCCTAGAATCAAAGTCAACAATCTAACCACCTGAAATGAGCTGCATGGGTCGAGGAACATGGGCAAAACTAGGAACATGAAAGGACGAAGTGCTAAGAGTGCCTCGACTATCGACTGTGAGGGAAGTTCCTAAGATCAGGAACTTGAGAATCTGGAGGTCGAATGGCGGACAAACTGGAAGAATCAGACGAAGAAGCACGAGGCGGTGAAGAAGTGGGTGTCAAAGTCATGCAATGTTTGTTCCTCATCGATCTGGCTTAGCGTCCTTCCCTTGTATGCGGGTTATGTGTCACGGACTTGACATCCTACGTTGCCTTGTTGGGGCCCCTTGGCCCATCGTGCACACATCCAGTGGGTTAGACATTATGGTGCTGACTGCCCCTGCTCTTGCTCCGCCGATAGGTGGTGCTCGAGCGTTCGACTATGACGGAGCTCAGCAGTGGAAGACGGGGTGTGAGATTGAGGCAGCACACAAAGCAACCCGTAGCCAAGCAAAGGATTCACAAGCGGACTGGCATGGAGCGCAGAGTGCATGAGGGGTGTGGGGCAAAATGTCGTCGAGAACGGACTGCCGCCGCAGTCAGATTTTGAACCTGGAGTCGAGCGGCGAGAGGATGATGATAGGGGAAGCGAGGAAGGCAGGAAGAGGGCACTTGGAGGAGAAAGGCATCATCCACCCTATGCCTATGCGTCAACCGCGATGGTGGACGGTTGTGAGCAGATCCGATGTCTACACATGGATCTACTACTCGGGATGGCATGACATGGTTGTCTTGGAGTGAGGTGCCACAACTATTGTGTTGTATGGGCGAGTTTGGAGAGGTAGAAGTCGTGTTGCACTCTAGTCTAGGTCCTGAACTATACCAAGTGCAACTTATTTAGAGTTTCTCCTCTCTCAAGGTTAAGCCTTTCTCTGAACCAAATCTAGCCCAAGAAACCCAACCTAGCTATAAAAGTTCTGATAGCATGGACTTATATCGATGTGCTAAACTTATGGAATAGTAAGAGCACCTCTAGAGCACCCACAACATTTGCCTGGAATAAAGCCCAACATGAGATTGTTTGAGTTAATCATTTTACATCCATAAGCCCCAACATGCGCCAAGTTGGGTGGTGCCATACGGAAGTTTTTTTGAGGATTTATGATTGGAGTCTGGTGGTGATGTACAAGTGATATTCAGAAGATAGTCAAAGATTTTTTGGTGGATTATGAGATTTTAGATTTAGTTGAGCATGGTGATTATTACATTGGTGCATAAACATATATTTAATTCATCTTGGAACAATTTGGATTTAGTTAGGTGATTGTGATCTTGAACCAAATTTCACGATGGGTAAATAACTTCAATAGTACATATAAAGATCCATAGTCCGCCAATAGAAGTTGGTGGTTTATATTTGATTTAGATAACGATGAATTTGGAGTTTATTTAAATCATGGTTATGATATTGGTGGATTGCTTTGTGTTAAGTTCACACTTTTGGAGATTGATGAAGTTGAAGAGCTTTAGGGTGTAGTGTGACCAACCTTGGATTGGATTAGGTTAGTTGAGAGTTTGCAACATCAATCATGATTATGATAATTGGTGGATTGTTGGAGCATCTGGGATTGGATTAATAGTAAGGTAACAAGGATTTTGAAGTAACACAACTTGTGTTTCCTGTACGCTAGATGAGACTTAGCAACATCAATCATGATTATGGAAATGGTGGATTATTGGAGCATCTGGGATTGGATTAGTAGTGAGGAAACAAGGATCTTGGAGTAGAACAACTTGTGTTTCCTTTAGGTTCAATGATATAGGTACCTGGATGGAGATAACTTTGGCACTCGGATTTGTGATGTTTGAATCTAAGCTTAGTAGCTTGCATGTGCCCCATATGGAAATGATCATG
The DNA here is from genome assembly GCA_021605205.1 of Aegilops longissima. Classification (NCBI taxonomy): domain Eukaryota; kingdom Viridiplantae; phylum Streptophyta; class Magnoliopsida; order Poales; family Poaceae; genus Aegilops; species Aegilops longissima. The sequence continues at coordinate 694,314,689 of CM038678.1, read as the reverse complement.
AATACGATACATGTGGATCAGAGTTGTTAGACGTAGGTGATTTTTGTGTCCCTCCCCAAGAATGTTATGAGTACAAGATCATCATGGGAGGATGGTTTGGATTAATTCGGAGGAAAGGTAACTGAACCTGTTTGCAAAGCCGACAAACCTGACAGTCTAAAGACACCTCTAGAGACATCCAAGAAGGCCACATAGAACTACGGATGATAGATGAGAACCACATGAGTGACCAAGACGATGATGCGACAAAGAGTCGGTAGATGAGGAGAGCGGAGAGACTGGCGACGGTGTCATCAGAGGGAAGGTGAAGCCAGCCAAGCTCCTAGAGGGCCTGGGAGTTACAACGTCGAGGGCCCACAACAAGTAGAGCATTCGTGTGATATTCAGGAGATAGTCAAAGATTTTTTGGTGGATTATGAGATTTTAGGTCTAGTTGAGCATGGTGATTATTACATTGGTGGATAAACATATCTTTAATTCATCTTGGAACAATTTGGATTTAGTTAGGTGATTATGATCTTGAACCAAATTTCACGATGTGTAAATAAATTTCAATAGTACATATAAAGATCCATAGTCCGTCAATAGAAGTCGGTGGTTTATATTGGTTTTAGATAACAATGCATTTGGAGTTTAGTTAAATCATGGTTATGATATTGGTGGATTTCTTTGTGTTAAGTTCACACTTTTGGAGATGGATGAAGTTGAAGAACTTTATGGTGTAGTGTGACCAACCTTGGATTGTATTATGTTAGTTGAGAGTTTGCAACATTAATCATGATTACGATAATTGGTGGATTGTTGGAGCATCTGGGATTGGATAAATAGTAAGGAAACAAGGATTTTGAAGTAACACAACTTGTGTTTCCTGTACTCTAGATGAGACTTAGCAACAACAATAATGATTATGGAAATGGTGGATTATTGGAGCATCTGGTATTGGATTAGTAGTGAGGAAACAAGGATCTTAGAGTAGCACAACTTGTGTTTCCTTTAGGTTCAATGATATAGGTACTTGGATTCTAGGATGGAGATAACTTTGGCACTCGGATTTGTGATGTTTGAATCTAAGCTTAGTAGCTTGCATGTGCCCCATATGGATATGCTCATGAATACGATACATGTGGATCGGAGTTGTTAGACGTAGGTGATTTTGGCGTCCCTCCCCAAGAATGTTATTAGTACAAGATCATCATGGGAGAATGGTTTGGATTAATTCGAAGGAAAGGTAACTGAACCTGTTTGCAAAGCCAACAAACCTGACAATCTAAAGACACTCCTCTAGAGACATCCAAGAACACCACATTGAACTAAGGATCATAGATGAGAGCCGCATGAGTGACGAACACGATGATGCGACAAAGAGTCAGTAGACGAGGAGGGCGGAGAGACTAGCAACGGTGTCATCAGAGGGAAGGTGAAGCTAGTCAAGCTCCTAGAGGGCCTGCAAGTTATAGCGTCGAGGGCCCAGAACAATTAGAGCATCCGCGTGAGGATCCTAACCAAAACAAGAGTTAAAGTCAAGAATGACCCTATAACCATAGTCAACAATCTAACCACCTGAAATGAGATGCATGGGTTGAGGAACATGAGCAAAACTAGGAACATGAAAAGACAAAGTGCTAAGAGTGCCTCGATTATCGGCTGGGAGGGAAGTTCCTAAGAGCACGAAGATGAGAATCAGGGGGTCGAATGGCCGACAAACTGGAAGAAGCACCTGGTGGTGCAACTAGAAGTGTGTCAAAGTCGTGCAATCTTTGTTCCGCGTTGATCTGGCTTGGCGTCCTTCCCTTGTATTCGGGTTATGTGTCACGGACTTGATGTCGCATCCTACGTTCCCTTGTTGGGGGCCCTTGGCCCCGGCGACAGGTAGCGTCGTGCAAACATCCCGCGGGTTAGACATTGTGGTGCCGACTGCCCCTGATCCTGCTCCACCGATAGGTGGTGCTCGAGCGTTCGGCTATGGTGGCACCCGGCAGGGGAAGACAGGTTGTGGGATCGAGGCAGCACACAAAGCAACCCGTAGCCAAGCAAAGGATGCCCAATCGGAATGGCATGGAGCGGAGAGTGCATGTGGGGTGTGGGGGAAGCAGTGAAAATGTCGTCGAGAGCAAACTGCTGCCGCCGTCAGATTTTGAACCTAGAGTAGAGCGGTGAGGGGATGATGATAGGGGAAGCGAGGAAGGTAGGAAGAGGGCACTTGGAGGAGAAAGACATCATCCACCCTATGCATGTGCGTCAACCGCGATGGTGGACAGTTGTGAGCAGATCCCATGTCTGCACGTGGATCTACTACTCGGGATGGCATGACATGGTTGTCTTGGAGTGAGGTGCCACAACTATTGTGTTGTATGGGCGAGTTTGGAAAGATAGAAGTCGTGTTACACTCTAGTCTAGGCCTTCAACTATACCAAGTGCAGCTTATTTAGAGTTTCTGCTCTCTCAAGCTTAAGCCTTTCTCTGAACCAAATCTAGCCCAAGAAACCCAACCTAGCTATAAAAGTTCTGATAGCATGGACTTATATCGATGTGCTTAACTTATGGAATTGTAAGAGCACCTCTAGAGCACCCAAAACTTTTGCCTGAAATAAAGCCCAACATGAGATTGTGTGAGTTAATAATTTTACATCCTTAAGCCCCAACATGTGCCAAGTTGGGTGGTGCCATACAGAAGTTTTTTTGAGGAGTTATGATTGGAGTCTAGTGATGATGTAGAAGTGATATTCAGGAGATAGTCAAAGATTTCTTGGTGGATTATGAGATTTTAGGTCGAGTTGAGAATGGTGATTATTATATTGGTGGACAAACATATCTTTAATTCATCTTGGAACAATTTGGATTTAGTTGGGTGATTATGATCTTGAACCAAATTTCACGATGGGTAAATAACTTCAATAGTACATATAAAGATCCATAGTCCGTCAACAGAAGTTGGTGGTTTATATTGGATTTAGATAACAATGAATTTGGAGTTTATTTAAATCATGGTTATGATATTGGTTTTTTTTTGAAGGATCAGTGACAGTGGGAAAGGCTCCCACTGACTTTGTATTACTCAGCACATGACAGTTACAAGTATGTTACAATGGGTTTTAGGCCCCCCCGGCCGTAAGGGCATCAGAAACAAAAGCTAGTGGTCCAAATTCACAATGAAATCAGAGAGAAAAGGGTGAACCTTCTCAGGACAGTTATGAATCACCAAACCCAACAAATGTTTGAACCTAGCTAACCACGCGACGAACGAGTGCGGGATCCCCCTGAAATGTTGGTTGTTTCTTTCCATCCACAAGCTCCAAGCAGCAAGCAGGAAGATATCCATAAAGAGCGGCCGACGCCAGCTCTCTCTCCCACCATGCAAGATGGCTAGCCTATTGGTTCCTCCTGGCCAGGTCAGACCAACCTTACTCCAGCATTGTTTGGCAAAAGGGCACGCGAAGAAGAGATGTTTCATAGTTTCCTCGGGCAGGTTTTGGCAGAGCATGCAAGTGTAGTTGCCCCGGGCAACAGCAAAGTGCCGCCGCTTCAGCATGTTCCTGGTGTTCAAACGATCGACCATAAGCAGCCACCCAAACATCTTAAACTTGATCGGGCATTTGGATTTCCAGAACCATCCAAAGGCCTCATCAGCTTTCACCTGCCCGAAGCAGTGGTTGTAGTACTTCTTTGACGAATAACGCCCTAGGTCACGGACCCAAACGTCGGGCGAGCCGGTTCCCAGGCTGACATGCAAGGACCCTTGCTGTATCTCTCTGATCTCTTCCCTAGCCTGGACCGAAAGAGGCAGATGGAAGATCGTGGCCGGATCAGTGGTCCTGAGAACCTTGGCAATGGAGTCATCCTCGTTCAGAGCAAAAGAGAAGGCTCGCAGATGCGTGTCCATCAGTGTGGAGCCAGTGTCACTAAACCAGACATCTTTCCAAAACAGAGAGCTGCAACCATCCCCGGGGATGACTTTGGCGACCCCACGGAAGGTTCCATTGAGCTGCATTACGTCTTTCCACCAGAACGAACCCACAGGCTCAGTGGCGTGCGGCACCTTGTTCAGGTAGTACGCCTCCCAGACTAACTGAACCCAGGGCACATCCTCACGATTGTAGAACTTGAACAAGTACTTTAGGAGAAGCGCGGCATTTTGCATTTTGATATCAATAACACCAAGACCACCACACCGTTTCGGTCGACAGACAAGCTCCCAGGCAGCAAGGGAGTTGGATTTGATCCCATCATCAGAATTTTTTGCCCAGAGGCAGTAACGACGTAGTTTGTCAAGGTGCTCAACCACTTTAGGGTGCAGTTTGATCGTGCACATCGCGTAGATCAGCATGGAGGTGATCACCGAATTCACCAGCGTCAGCTTGGCTCCCGACGACATGAGTGATAGGGCAGTGGATGTTTTCCTCTCAACCGAGTTATGATATTGGTGGATTGCTTTGTGTTAAGTTCGCACTTTTGGACATTGATGAAGTTGAAGAACTTTAGGTGTAGTGTGACCAACCTTGGATTGGATTAGGTTGGTTGAGAGTTTGCAACATCAATCATGGTTACGATAATTGGTGGATTGTTGGAGCATCTGGGATTGGATTAATAGTAAGGAAACAAGGATTTTGAAGTAACACAACTTGTGTTTCCTGTACGCTAGATGAGACTTAGCAACATCAATCATGATTATGGAAATGGTGGATTATTGGAGCATCTGGGATTGGATTAGTAGTGAGGAAACAAGGATCATGGGGTAGCACAACTTGTGTTTCCTTTAGGTTCAATGATATAGCTATTTGGATGGAGATAACTTTGGCACTCGGATTTGTGATGTTTGAATCTAAGCTTAGTAGCTTGCATGTGCCCCATATGGATATGATCATGAATACGATACATGTGGATCAGAGTAGTTAGACGTAGGTGATTTTGTTGTCCCTCCCAAAGAATGTTATGAGTACAAGATCATCATGGGAGGATGGTTTGGATTAATTCAGAGGAAAGGTAACTGAACCTGTTTGCAAAGTCGACAAACCTGATAGTCTAAAGACACACCTCTAGAGACATCCAAGAAGGCCACATTGAACTATGGATGATAGATGAGAACCGCATGAGTGACCAAGACAATGATGCGACAAAGAGTCGGTAGACGAGGAGAGCGGAGAGACTGGCGACAGTGTCGTCAGAGGGAAGGTGAACCCAGTCAAGCTCCTAGAGGGCCTGGGAGTTATAGCGTCGAGGGCCCACAACAAGTAGATCATCCGTGTGATATTCAGGAGATAGTCAAAGATTTCTTGGTGGATTATGAGATTTTAGGTCTAGATGAGCATGGTGATTATTATATTGGTGGATAAACATATCTTTAATTCATCTTGGAACAATTTGGATTGAGTTAGGAGATTGTGATCTTGAACCAAATTCCACGATGGGTAAATAACCTCAATAGTACATACATAGATCCATAGTCCGTCAATAGAAGTTGGTGGTTTATATTGGATTTAGATAACAATGAATTTGGAGTTTATTTAAATCATGGTTATGATATTGGTGGATTGCTTTGTGTTAAGTTCACACTTTTGGAGATTGATGAAGTTGAAGAACTTTAGGGTGTAGTGTGACCAACCTTGGATTGGATTATGTTAGCTTAGAGTTTGCAACGTCTATCATGATTACAATAATTGGTGGATTGTTGGAGCATCTGGGATTGGATTAATAGTAAGGAAACAAGGATTTTGAAGTAACACAACTTGTGTTTGCTGTATGCTAGATGAGACTTAGCAACATCAATCATGATTATGGAAATGGTGGATTATTGGAGAATCTGGGATTGGATTAGTAGTGTGGAAACAAGGATCTTGGAGGAGCACAACTTTTGTTTCCTTTAGCTTCAATGATATAGGTACTTGGATTATAGGATGGAGATAACTTTGGCACTCGGATTTGTGATGTTTGAATCTAAGCTTAGTAGCTTGCATGTGCCCCATATGGATATGATCATGCATACGATACATGTGGATCAGAGTTGTTAGACGTAGGTGATTTTGGTGTCCCTTCCCAAGAATGTTATGAGTACAAGATCATCATGGGAGGATGGTTTGGATTAATTCGGAGGAAAGGTAACTGAACCTGTTTGCAAAGCCGACAAACCTGACAGTCTAAAGACACACCTCTAGAGACATCCAAGAAGGCCACATTGAACTAAGGATGATAGATGAGAACCGGATGAGTGACCAAGACGATGATGCGACAAAGAGTCCATAGACAAGGAGAGCAGAGAGACTCGCGACGGTGTCATCAGAGGGAAGGTGAAGCCAGTCAAGCTCCTAGAGGGCCTGGGAGTTATAGCGTTGAGGGCCCACAACAAGTAGAGCATCCGTGTGATATTCAGGAGATAGTCAAAGATTTTTTGGTGGATTATGAGATTTTAGGTCTAGTTGAGTGTGGTGATTATTATATTGGTGGATAAACATATCTTTAATTCATCTTGGAACAATTTGGATTTAGTTAGGTGATTGTGTTCTTGAAGCAAATTTCACGATGGGTAAATAACTTCAATAGTACATATAAAGATCCATAGTCCGTCAATAGAAGTTGGTGGTTTATATTGGATTTAGATAACAATGAATTTGGAGTTTATTAAAATCATGGTTATGATATTGGTGGATTGCTTTGTGTTAAGTTCATACTTTTGGAGATTGATGAAGTTGAAGAACTTTAGGGTGTAGTGTGACCACCCTTGGATTGGATTAGGTTGGTTGAGAGTTTGCAACATCAATCATGATTACGATAATTGGTGGATTGTTGGGGCATCTAGGATTGGATTAATAGTAAGGAAACAAGGATTTTGAAGTAACACAACTTGTGTTTCCTATACGCTAGATGAAACTTAGCAACATCAATCATGATTATGGAAATGGTGGATTATTAGGGCATCTGGGATTGGATTAGTAGTGAGGAAACAAGGATCTTGGAGTAGCACAACTTGTGCTTCCTTTAGGTTCAATGATATAGGTACTTGGATTCTAGGATGGAGATAACTTTGGCACTTGGATTTCCATATTTGAATCTAAGCTTAGTAGCTTGTATGTGCCCCATATGGATATGCTCATGAATACGATACATGTGGATCAGAGTTGTTAGACGTAGGTGATTTTGGTGTCCCTCCCCAAGAATGTTATGAGTACAAGATCATCATGGGAGGATGGTTTGGATTAATTCGAAGGAAAGGTAACTGAACCTGTTTGCAAAGCCGACAAACCTGACAGTCTAAAGACACACCTCTAGAGACATCCAAGAAGGCCACACATTGAACTAAGGATGATAGATGAGAGCCGCATGAGTGACCAAGACGATGATGCGGCAAAGAGTCGGTAGGCGAGGAGAGCGGAGAGACTGGCGACGGTGTAATCAGAGGGAAGGTGAAGCCAGTCAAGCTCCTAGAGGGCCAGCGAGTAATAGCTTCGAGGGCCCACAACAAGTAGAGCATCCGTGTGAGGATCCTAATAAAAAGAAGAGTTAAAGTCATGAATAACCCTATAACCATAGTCAACAATCTAACCACCTGAAATGAGATGCATGGGTTGAGGAACATGAGCAAAACTAGGAACATGAAAAGATGAAGTGCTAAGATTGCCTCGACTATCCGCTGGGAGGGAAGTTCCTAAGAACACGAAGATGAGAATCAGGGGGTCGGATGGCCGACAAACTGGAAGAAGCAGCAGGTGGTGCAAATAAGAAGTGTGTGTCGAAGTCGTGCAATCTTTGTTCCGCGTCGATCTGGCTTTGCGTCCTTCCCTTGTATTCGGGTTATGTGTCACGGACTTGATGACGCATCCTACGTTCCCTTGTAGGGGGCCCTTGGCCCCGGCGACAGGTAGCGTCATGCACACATCCTGTGGGTTAGACATTGCGGTGCCGACTGCCCCTGCTCCTGCTCCGCCGATAGGTGGTGCTCGAGCATTCGGCTATGGCGGCACCCGGCAGGGGAAGACAGGTTGTGGGATCGACGCAGCACACAAAGCAACCCGTAGCCAAGCAAAGGATGCCCAATCGGAATGGCATGGAGCGGAGAGTGCATGAGGGGTGTGGGGGAAGCGGTGAAAATGTTGTCGGGTGCGGACTGCCGCCACCATTAGATTTTGAACCTGGAGTCGAGCGGTGAGGGGATGATGATAGGGGAATTGAGGAAGGCAGGAAGAGGGCACTTGGAGGAGAAAGGCATCATCCACCCTATGCATGTGTGTCAACCGCGATGGTGGACGGTTGTGAGCAGATCCCATGTCTGCATGTGGATCTACTACTCGGGATGGCATGACATTGTTGTCTTGGACTGAGGTGCCACACCTATTGTGTTGTATGGGCGAGTTTGGAGAGATAGAAGTCGTGTTGCACTCTAGTCTAGGCCTTCAACTGTACCAAGTGCAACTTATTTAGAGTTTCTGCTCTCTCAAGCTTAAGCCTTTCTCTGAACCAAATCTAGCCCAAGAAACCCAACCTAGCTATAAAAGTTCTGATAGCATGGACTTATATCGATGTGCTTAACTTATGGAATAGTAAGAGCACCTCTAGAGCACCCACAACATTTGCCTGGAATAAAGCCCAACATGAGATTGTTTGAGTTAATCATTTTACATCCATAAGCCCCAACATGCGCCAAGTTGGGTGGTGCCATACGGAAGTTTTTTTGAGGATTTATGATTGGAGTCTGGTGGTGATGTACAAGTGATATTCAGAAGATAGTCAAAGATTTTTTGGTGGATTATGAGATTTTAGATTTAGTTGAGCATGGTGATTATTACATTGGTGCATAAACATATATTTAATTCATCTTGGAACAATTTGGATTTAGTTAGGTGATTGTGATCTTGAACCAAATTTCACGATGGGTAAATAACTTCAATAGTACATATAAAGATCCATAGTCCGCCAATAGAAGTTGGTGGTTTATATTTGATTTAGATAACGATGAATTTGGAGTTTATTTAAATCATGGTTATGATATTGGTGGATTGCTTTGTGTTAAGTTCACACTTTTGGAGATTGATGAAGTTGAAGAGCTTTAGGGTGTAGTGTGACCAACCTTGGATTGGATTAGGTTAGTTGAGAGTTTGCAACATCAATCATGATTATGATAATTGGTGGATTGTTGGAGCATCTGGGATTGGATTAACAGTAAGGTAACAAGGATTTTGAAGTAACACAACTTGTGTTTCCTGTACGCTAGATGAGACTTAGCAACATCAATCATGATTATGGAAATGGTGGATTATTGGAGCATCTGGGATTGGATTAGTAGTGAGGAAACAAGGATCTTGGAGTAGAACAACTTGTGTTTCCTTTAGGTTCAATGATATAGCTATTTGGATGGAGATAACTTTGGCACTCGGATTTGTGATGTTTGAATCTAAGCTTAGTAGCTTGCATGTGCCCCATATGGAAATGATCATGAATACGATACATGTGGATTAGAGTTGTTAGACGTATGTGATTTTGTTGTCCCTCCCAAAGAATGTTATGAGTACAAGATCATCATGGGAGGATGGTTTGGATTAATTCAGAGGAAAGGTAACTGAACCTGTTTGCAAAGTCGACAAACCTGATAGTCTAAAGACACACCTCTAGAGACATCCAAGAAGGCCACATTGAACTACGGATGATAGATGAGAACCGCATGAGTGAGCAAGACGATGATGCGACAAAGAGTCGGTAGACGAGGAGAGCGGAGAGACTGGCGACGGTGTCATCAGAGGGAAGGTGAAGCCAGTCAAGCTCCTAGAGGGCCTGGGAGTTATAGCGTCAAGGGCCCACAACAAGTAGAGCATCCATGTGATATTCAGGAGATAGTCAAAGATTTTCTGGTGGATTATGAGATTTTAGGTCTAGTTGAGCATGGTGATTATTATATTGGTGGATAAACATATCTTTAATTCATCTTGGAACAATTTGGATTTAGTTAGGTGATTGTGTTCTTGAAGCAAATTTCACGATGGGTAAATAACTTCAATAGTACATATAAAGATCCATAGTCCGTCAATAGAAGTTGGTGGTTTATATTGGATTTAGATAACAATGAATTTGGTGTTTATTTAAATCATGGTTATGATATTGGTGGATTGCTTTGTGTTAAGTTCACACTTTTGGAGATTGATGAAGTTGGAGAACTTTAGGGTGTAGTGTGACCAACCTTGGATTGGATTACGTTGGTTGATAGTTTGCAACATCAATCATGATTACGATAATTGGTGGATTGTTGGAGCATCTAGGATTGGATTAATAGTAAGGAAACAAGGATTTTGAAGTAACACAACTTGTGTTTCCAGTACGCTAGATGAGACTTAGCAACATCAACCATGATTATGGAAATGGTGGATTATTGGAGCATCTGGGATTGGATTAGTAGTGAGGAAACAAGGATCTTGGAGTAGCACAACTCGTGTTTCCTTTAGATTCAATGATATAGGTACTTGGATTCTAGGATGGAGATAACTGCGGCACTCGGATTTGTGATGTTTGAACCTAAGCTTAGTAGCTTGCATGTGCCCCATATGGATATGCTCATGAATACGATACATGTGGATCAGAGTTGTTAGACGTAGGTGATTTTGGTGTCCCTCCCCAAGAATGTTATGAGTACAAGATCATCATGGGAGGATGGTTTGGATTAATTCGAAGGAAAGGTAACTGAACCTGTTTGCAAAGCCGACAAACCTGACAGTCTAAAGACACTCCTCTAGAGACATCCAAGAAGGCCACATTGAACTAAGGATGATAGATGAGAGCCGCATGAGTGACCAAGACGATGATGCGACAAAGAGTCGGTAGACGAGGAGAGCGGAGAGACTGGGGACGGTGTCATCAGAGGGAAGGTGAAACCAGTCAAGCTCCTAGAGGGCCTGCGAGTTATAGCGTCGAGGGCCCACAATAAGTAGAGCATCCGTGTGAGGATCCCAATCAAAACAAGAGTTAAAGTCAAGAATGACCCTATAACCATAGTCAACAATCTAACCACCTGAAATGAGTTGCATGGGTTGAGAAACATGAGCAAAACTAGGAACATGAAAAGACGAAGTGCTAAGAGTGCCTCGACTATCGGCTGGGAGGGAAGTTCCTAAGAAAACGAAGATGAGATTCAGGGGGGTCGAATGGCCGACAAACTGGAAGAAGCAGCAGGTGGTGCAACTAGAAGTGTGTGTCGAAGTCGTGCAATCTTTGTTCCGCGTCAATCTCGCTTGGCGTCCTTCCCTTGTATGCGGGTTATGTGTCACAGACTTGATGTCGCATCCTATGTTCCCTTGTCGGGGGCCCTTGGCCCCGGCGAGAGGTAGCGTCGTGCACACATCCTGTGGGTTAGACATTGCGGTGCCGACTGCCCCTGCTCCTGCTCCACCGATAGGTGGTGCTCAAGCGTTCAGCTATGGCGGCACCCAGCAGGGGAAGAAGGGTTGTGGGATCGTGGCAGCTCACAAAGCAACCCGTAGCCAAGCAAAGGATGCCCAACCGGAATGGCATGGAGCAGAGAGTGCATGAGGGATGTGGGGGAAGCGGTGAAAATGTCGTCGGGAGCGGACTGCCGCCGCCATCAGATTTTGAACCTGGACTCGAGCGGTGAGGGGATGATGATAGGGGAAGCGAGGAAGGCAGGAAGAGGGCACTTGGAGGAGAAAGGCATCATCCACCCTATGCATGTGCGTCAACCGCGATGGTGAACGGTTGTGAGCAAATCTGATATCTGCACGTGGATCTACTACTCGGGATGGCATGACAAGGTTGTCTTGGAGTGAGGTGCCACAACTATTGTGTTGTATGGGTGAGTTTGGAGAGATGGAAGTCGTGTTGCGCTCTAGTCTAGGCCTTCAACTGTACCAAGTGCAACTTATTTAGAGTTTCTGCTCTCTCAAGCTTAAGCCTTTCTCTGAACCAAATCTAGCCCAAGAAACCCAACCTAGCTATAAAAGTTCTGATAGCATGGACTTATATCGAAGTGCTTAACTTATGGAATTGTATAAGCACCTCTAGAGCACCCACAACTTTTTCCTGGAATAAAGCCCAACATGAGATTGTGTGAGTTAATCATTTTACATCCTTAAGCCCCAACATGCGCCAAGTTGGGTGGTGCCATACGGAAGTTTTTTTTGAGGAGTTATGATTGGAGTCTGGTGGTGATGTAGAAGTGATATTCAGGAGATAGTCAAAGATTTTTTGGTGGATTATGAGATTTTAGGTCTAGTTGAGCATGGTGATTATTATATTTGTGGATAAAGATATCTTTAATTCATCTTGGAACAATTTGGATTTAGTTAGGTGATTGTGATCTTGAACCAAGTTTCACGATGGGTAAATAACTTCAATAGTACATATAAAGATCCATAGTCCGTCAACAGAAGTTGGTGGTTTATATTGGATTTAGATAACAATGAATTTGGAGTTTATTTAAATCATGGTTATGATATTGGTGGATTGCTTTGTGTTAAGTTCGCACTTTTGGACATTGATGAAGTTGAAGAACTTTAGGTGTAGTGTGACCAACCTTGGATTGGATTAGGTTAGTTGAGAGTTTGCAACATCAATCATGATTATGATAATTGGTGGATTGTTGGAGCATCTAGGATTGGATTAATAGTAAGGAAACAAGGATTTTGAAGTAACACAACTTGTGTTTCCTAGAGGGAAGGTGAAGCCAGTCAAGCTCCTAGAGGGCCTGGGAGTTATAGCGTCGAGGGCCCACAACAAGTAGAGCATCCATGTGAGGATCCTAATCAAAACAAGAGTTAAAGTCAAGAATGACCCTATAACCATAGTCAACAATCTAACCACCTGAAATGAGATGCATGGGTCGAGGAACATGAGCAAAACTAGGAACATGAAAAGACAAAGTGCTAAGAGTCCTTAAGCCCGCAACACACAACTAGTTGGGTGGTGTCATACTTAAGTTGTTTTGAGGAGTTATGCTTGGAAAATGAGATAGTTTGATGGTAATGTAGATGTGATCTTGAGAAGATAGTCAAAGATGTTCGATGGATTATGAGATTTTAGGTATAGTAGGTGAGCATGGTGATTAATATATTTGTGAATAACAATATCTTTAATTAATCTTGAAACATTTTGGATTTAGTTAGGTGATTGTGAATTTGTGATTTTGAACCAAATTTCATGGTGGATTACGAGATTTTAGTTGGATTTAGTTAGGTGATATTGATCTCGAGAAGATAGTCAAACTTGTTCGGTGGATTATGAGATATTAGGTGTAATAGGTGAGCATGATGATTATTACATCGGTGGATAAAAAGATCTTGAATTAATCTTTGAACAATTTGGATTTAGTTGTGAGATTGTGATCTTGGACCAAATTGAGAATTATGAGATTTTAGGTGGATATAATTTGGTGATTGTGATCTTCAGAAGATAGTCAAAGATGTTTAGTGGATTATAAGATTTTAGGTCTAGTAGGCGAGGATGATGATTATTATATTAGTGGATAAATAGATCTTCAATTAATCTTGGACAATTTGGATTTGGTTAGGTAATTGTGATTTTGACCTAAATTTCATGGTAGATTATGAGATTTCAGGTGGATTTTAGTTGATATGACTTTTGAGGAGGTAGTCAAAGATGTTCGGTGGATTATGAGATTTTAGGTATAGTAGGTGAGCATGATGAATATCACTTCAGGCGCTTAACACTTGAGGAGCGGCAGGAAGCACAATCGCACAACAGGCGCTTAACACTTGAGGATCTCAAAGGTTCATGGGATAGAGACATACCCTGTATTCCAAAAAGACCGCCACACTTTGGCCTATGACTTTAAGCAATATGAAGTGCTGAAACAGAACCCATTCTGGTGTGACATGATGGAAAGCTATGGAGTCTTAACAACTACAGAACTGACGTCATCCAAGCACTTGGTGGTGTGGAAGGTATCTTGGAACATACCTTATTTAAGGGAATATACTACTGTATTTCCCTACTTGGGAGGGTTTGTTTTGGGAGAAGGCTTCAGGTTTTGAGGAATCAATCAAGTACAAAAAGCTGACAAATGCACAGTGTTCTGGGCTTGATCAAATCCCCAACGGAAGATTTACCCTCTGGTGGTCGCCAACCATGCATTAATCGTGCACACGTATATGTTAGTTTCCACTTTCCAGGTTCAGCTAGAATATTAACTGGTTCCCCGGCCCGGGTCAAAGCCCCTCCTCCAGCAAGCAATGAACAAGATCATGAAGGTAATAACCATGCTAACTGTAGAAAATCTAGCATTATGGCAATATCTCTGTTGTAGTAAAAGAAAAAACTTATTTAATAAATGACATGCTTGTTTATTTTCTCTTTTGAGAGTCAAATCCTGCTCTGTATGTGCTGAGGGAGAGAATAAGAAAGGGTCTTCAGTTGTATTCATCTGAACCCACCAAGTCATATCTGTCTTCACAGAACTACGGAGAGATATTCAGCAATCAAATCATACGGTTGACAGATCTCAGGCCTAGATACTCCACGCGATCACAGTGGAAGAAACCAAATCGATCAAACACGACGCTCTGAAACTTTCGCTCTCTGACAGAACACACGATACAGAGGGAGACAGAGTTTTTTGCGACGCGTTCAACTTGCGTCTTTTCTGTTTTTGCTTTCCTTTTATTCACCCTGATCCTATCGAGCCGGCCTCGATCCGTTTTCTCCGCGCCATCCCACGGACGAGATCGTGGCCAACGATTACACGATTACACGAAAAGGTAAAAGCTAGACCTATTCAGCCGCAGCATGAACACAGAGTGCTTCTGGCCTTATTCTTCAGAAAAGAAAACAACGTGACAGTTCAGGTCTCCTAGAATTAATTCTAACTTTCACCCCTCTAATCTTGGAGTCCTGAACCTACCATCTGCATGCCAATCTCCTTCTTAAGCTCCTGGAACCGAATCCTGGCAAGTGACTTGGTGAGAATGTCGCACATCGATCCTCTGTTCGACGTGCTCCACTTCCGTCTTCCCTGTTTCCACACAGCTTCTGACATAGTGGTAACGCACATCGATGTGTTTGCTTCGATCATGAAACACTGCATTTTTGCATAACTGGATTGTTGACTGATTGTCGATCTTTACCTTGAACTTGACTTCATCACAGCCCAACAATTCCTCGACAAGCCTGGCCAGCCACACCCCCGACAAGCCGCGAAGCAGCAGCTACATACTCGCCTCACACGACGATTGTGCAACAATCCTTTGTTTTGTGATATCCAAGATACAGGCCTTGTCCAAAATAAAACAAAACACCTGTAGTACTCTTGCGATCATCAATATCTCCGCATGGTCACCGTCACAATACCCCAAGAATGATGGAGGTTTATCGATTTCTGAAACTGCACCCAAGATTTCTGTACCTTCTACATATCTCAATATGTTTTTGACAGCCGCCATGTGTTCCTTTGTAGGTTTCTCCATAAACCTACTAACATATCCAACAGAATAGCTGAGATCTGGTCGAGTGTGCAACAGATACCGAGGCTACCGACTACACTTCTATACTGTTGGATCAACCTGCTCGCCTGATTGTGTTTACTCGGTTTCAGTCTTGGTTCCATAGGTGTCTGTGTAGGATTGCAATTTGACAGCCCATCTTCTCTAGGATACGAGCTGCATAACCTGATCGATGAGAGGGTGATGCCTTCCTCTCCTTGTTTCACCTCTATTCCCAGATAGTAGCTAAGTAATCCTAGATCAGTCATGCTAAATTTTGATTTCATTTGTCTCTTGAAATCACTGATTGCTTGACTGTCTCCACCTGTGATTACAAGGTCATCCACATAGACACCTACAATTAACACAGAGCTTTTCACATTTTTCGTGTACAACCCTGACTCAGATGGGCACCTTTCGAAGCCAAGTCCACTCAGAGTTGCATCAAGCTTGCAGTTCCAGGCTCTAGGTGCCTGACGAAGGCCATACAGAGCTTTCCTTAGCCTATACACCTTGCTGCTATGCTCTTCTTTCTCAAAGCCAGGAGGTTGACTGACATAAACCTCCTCAACTAGATCACCATTTAGAAAAGCTGACTTTACATCCATCTGGTGGATCTTCCAATCAAACTGGGCTGCCATTGCAATAAGCAACCTCACCGATTCCAGTCTTGCCACAGGAGCAAAACTTCCTCGAAGTCTATGCCATGTCGTTGCACATACACCTTTGCTACAAGCCTGGCCTTGTGTTTGACTACTTCTCCACTCGGATTTTTCTTCACCTTGTACACCCATTTCAATCCAATGGGCCGGTGCCCTTTAGGCAATTCACATAGCTGCCATGTTTTATTTTCCTCTATTGTTGTCAGCTCTTCATCCATGGCACGCTTCCAGCACGATTCCTTCATAGCCTCCAGATGGTTTGACGGCTCCTCAAGCCCAAACAGGCACAGGCCTGCATCTGCAGCTTTAATTGGTTCAGTGTCCTCGTACAGTTCGGCGAGCAACCGCTTCCCTTGCGGTCCTTGTGAGGGCTCGATGAGAGGTGTGTCAGAGGGATCAGTGCCACGAGATAGTGTCGACGACGGAGGCGTCAGATCAAGATGGAACGGAACTGAATTTCCATCACCTGCATGCCTTGTTTTCACTTTCTGCACTGGCGCTAAGACTGGACCTGGAGTCGCTCCTGCCGTGGCAGGAGTTTCCGCTGTTTTCTCTGCCGCGACTGTGTCTTTCTGTTATGGATAGTGAATCACCAAAGGCTCCTGCACATCGTCTTGGGCTGATACTTGATGATTCCAATCCCAAGGTCTGTTCTCCTCAAACACTGCATCACGTGTCACGACCAGTTTCTTACTTTCAGGGTCGTACATGTGATAGGCTTTGGAACCACTCTCATACCCAATAAAAACCATCTGCTTACTTCTGTCAGACAGTTTCGACAGTCCTGGCCCAATTATCTTCACATGAGCTGTGCAGCCAAACGTTCTCAAGTGCTTCACTGAAGGTTTCCTTGCATACCATGCTTCATAAGGTGTCATACCTTTAACACTTTTCGTTGGGGCCCTGTTTAAGAGGTATACTGCAGTTGTCACCGCTTCTCCCCAGAATCTGGATGGCACCCCCATGCTCTTTAGGAGGCTTCTTGCCATACTCACTACTGTCTGATTTCTGCGCTCTACCACGCCATTGTGCTGAGGAGTATAGGGAGCGGTGCGAAAATGTTTGATGCCATGTTCATCACAATAGCTAGCAAACTCCTTCGAATTGAACTCCCCACCCCTGTCAGTGCGCAGTGCCTTGAGTTTCATGCTCTTCTCAAGTTCTTCTGCTGCTTGCACTTTCTTAATTGCTGCAAATGCCTCATGCTTTTCCTTCAGCAGGACAACCCACATGAATCTGGAAAAGTCATCAACCAACAGGAGAAAATACTGCTTGCCACCAGGTGTCACTGGAGTAATTGGCCCAGAGAGGTCGCCATGCCAAAGCTCAAGTTGCTGCTGAGCTCTGAATGCTGCTTGTGCTGGGAATGGCAACCTTTTTTGCTTGGCGATCATGCAGCCTTCACACACTTGATCGACTTGCTCAATGCATGGCATTCCTTCAACCATGTTTTGTGACACCAGTGAGCATAATGACCTGAAATTGATGTGGCCAAATCTCATGTGCCATAACCAAGCATCCTCCTTTGCATGTGCTAGTAGGCAGACTGGCTCACACTGTTGTATCTTCAATACATACATGCGATTTCGAGTTCTGGGCACGCGGGCAAGCACCTTTCTCTGGCTATCCCAGATTGCCATCACACCATCTTCGCCGGTGTACTTACAGCCACTCTCCTCTAGTTGTCCAAGACTAATAATATTGTTCTTCAGTCTTGGAATAAAGTACACATCTGGCAGCACTCGGTGCTCGCCAGTGAGGGACTGCATCAGTACAACCCCTCGCCCGCAGATCTCTACAGCAGACCCGTCCCCAAACCTGACCTTGCCGTGAACAGAACGGTCCAGCTCAGCAAAATTATGTGGATTGCCTGTCATGTGGTTACTTGCTCCAGAGTCCAGGTACCACAAGATGTCACGAGCACCTGAGAATTTGGGCACCACTTTCTCTTCATTCAAGAAGACCTGTTCATCAGTTCAACACTCTGCTGCTTGCAACTCACAAGTCTCCAAAGCATGAATAGTGCTGGATCCTCTTCCTCCTTCTGCATGAGATTTGCCTTCTCGCGTTTAGGTTCTGGACAATCAGATTGGAAATGTCCCTTCTCGTTGCAGTTGTAGCATCTCACCTTGGCAATGTCAAATTTTCCTTTCTTCTTCTGCTTGCCACGGTCACTGCCTGAATCCTTCCCTGACTTGGTGGAATCACTCTTCCCACCTGTCTTCTTTCCAGCAGACCCGCTCGAGCCACTGCCCTTCTTGGTCTGCATCAGCTGCTCCAGTGCCCTTGTCATGAGCATGAGCTGGTCATCCTTGTTGCTACTGGCACAGCGTTGGCCGCGCTGCCCGGTCTCATACGCTGCCAATCTGCCAATGGCTTCAGAGATCGGCATCGTGGTGAGATCACCCCACTGCTCGATGGTGTTCACCACATCAGAGAACCTGTCTGGCACAGCATTGAACAAGATTTCAATCACAGATTCATCCTCAACTTTCTCACCTAAGTTGCGGATCTCGGCGACGAGCGTGGTCAGCTTCTGCCCGAACGCCACAACGGTCTCGCCGTCGTCCATCTGCAGCCGATCCAGCTGGCACTTCAGCTGCTTGACACACGCCTTCTTGACGCGATCCTCGCCGACGCGCATCTGCTGGATAGCTTCCAGGCCTCCGCTGCCGTCTCGTACTCGGCGATCGCCATGACCATGGCATCAGGGAGGGACTGCGAGAGCGCGGCGAACGCGTCCTCGTCCCGAACCTGGTCATACTCGCCCTTGCCGTCGACGGCCGCCCAGCAGCCGAGGGTGCGCATGATGATGCGCATCTTCACAGCCCACACGGCATAGTTCGTGTCGGTGAGCTGGGGTAGTGCAAAGGTACTCCACCGCGCGACGGTGCTCTGGCTACGAGCGCTCCTCCGCTCGTACCTCCATCGACGTCCTCCGCCTTCCCTTGCGGCTTGTTGCCGATCTTCGGCATCACGGCTCGTTCCGCAATGCCAACGCCACCAACTCCTCCGCCACCGAATCGCCTCCAACCCTAGGGCTCTGGTACCAAATGACAGATCTCAGGCCTAGATACTCAACGCGATCACAGTGGAAGAAACCAAATCGATCAAACACGACGCTCTGAAACTTTCGCTCTCTGACGGAACACACGATACAGAGGGAGACAGAGTTTTTTGCGACGCGTTCAACTTGCGTCTTTTCTGTTTTTGCTTTCCTTTTATTCACCCTGATCCTATCGATCCGGCCTCGATCCGTTTTCTCCGCGCCATCCCACGGACGAGATCGTGGCCAACGATTACACGATTACACGAAAAGGTAAAAGCTAGACCTATCCAGCCGCAGCACGAACACAGAGTGCTTCTGGCCTTATTCTTCAGAAAAGAAAACAACGTGACAGTTCAGGTCTCCTAGAATTAATTCTAACAACGGTTTGTGGATGACATAAATGTCTATCGAGTTACCATTCACAAAACCTTCGAGGGTAACCTGACGACCAGACCAATCAATGTGCCATCTTTATTTTCAATCCAAGAACTGGTCAACCAACTATTTCTTAAGGTTTGTTCCCTTTCTTTTGCTTTTAGCTCTAGTTTTCTTGCAATTATGGCATAACTGCGAAGCATCACAACTTGGAAGACTGACCTAAATTAAAATGGTTTATAATCGGCAGGTCATCGACACAAGTGTATGGGCAGGACAAAAGCATCTAGTTTCTCAGCATAGTAATCGCGCCAGTTTCCTCATTCTTAGATTTAACTGAATTTGCGTTTGCATTCCGCCACAGCATGGAACTCACCGGCTAGATGGTGACTTTGCCAGCGAATCTCCCAGAGCATGAGTTCCTTGCTGACTTGGAGCCATTGGGACCCCGTCGAATGAAGCTCCTCAGCTATCACCTCAGGTTTGTCTCACTACCATTTTCTATCTTCAAATCCAACCTTGTGATTCTTATCCAAAATAAAAATTATATAAGTAGCTGAATTTCAGTGCACAATTCTGTAACGCCTGATCAAGCAGATTTATGTCTTTCCATGAGCGGCTAACTGTCTCTCCTGGGACATTTGAATTCTGAATGTGAATATTGAAATGCATTCTATACAAAAATTCAATCTTTCCAACTCACACTGCACTGTACATACAAATTTATTACTGTTGCTTCTTTTGTTAATTGCACATTTAGAAGTGATTTTTTTGCCTGGGATAATTTCAGTGTCAAAATCGTTGATTCTGTTGTTTTTGGCAAATTCTTTTGTTAATTCCTTTTTTGCCTGTGAGCCAGTGTCTCTACTGATGTTGTTTCTTTCTTGCCACATTCTATTACGAAGTGCTTTTTTTTGGGTATGATCCAGAGTCTCATATACTGAACTGTTTGTTCTGTTGTTCCTTTGCACGATTTGACATGACATGCTAATATTTTGGAGAGAAACAAGCAGTGGGATGGTAAGAAGTGCATCATTTTAACCTGTCGGTGAACATCTTGGGTCAGTGGTTATGTTCGGGAGAAGAAGAAAACCTATCGTGGTCAGTGGTCATTACTTGTCAAACTGTAACGTTAGCGTCAAGTTGATGTTTTGCTTGGTGTTGTCATCCTCGTCTAGTTGATGCTTTGTGATTTGAGCTTTTTTAATGAAGCTTAATGTGTTATTTCATCTGCTTTCTCTTCTTCTTAAGATTGGATTACTTGCAGATTTCTTTTTAGCTGGATTAAGTTTACTATGTCAGTCAGTGTTTGGTTACATATTTCTGTCAGTCAGTTCTGTACCTGAGACCAAATCAGTTGTTCTGGGCCTGGTCAAACCGCTATTGCTTGAGCTAGTTCTGGGATGGTGACGCCTTGAAGAGTGTGGTCAAAGCAAGTCTGGACATCACCCTCATGGCCATGTAATCACCACCCCCACGCCCATCATTTGATCATCAATGAAACACTGCAGCATCAGCATTAATTTTAACCATCTTGGCACTGACGATGATGCCTCACACCTAGAGAAACCGGGAAATAAGAATTATATCAGTTAGTGTAATTGTCCCTTGAGAACTTGGAATAAGTGATCATACTAAGAATTATGTCAGTAAGTGTAACTGTCCTGAAGATGATAAGCGTTGCACTGCCCCTCAGCTATTGTTTCTGTTTCCGTGGAGAAACGGTCATATAATATTTGGAGACCTGACACCGGCACGTCTCATATGATCGGATATTTTCATGGCCGTGCACCAAACCTGTGTGTGAACAGAACATTTGTCTGACCATCTCGCTTCGCTTGCTCAGAGACACGGATATTCTCATGTTCATGCAGTCAGGCCACCAACGGCAGCGAGTGTGAACATTTGTTTTTAGACCAGTATGAACTACTCGGATAGATGGCTGCATGGTAGCGCTGGACACTCTGGGTATTCTATTGTTCTTGTTCATCTTTAAGAATGCACTGATATATTTAATGTTCTCTAATTACTGTCAGAAATATTTATTTTGTTAGCGTGGCAAGAAACAGAAGAAAACGAATAAGTAGGAATGTATGATACAAACTTCTGAGCATACATTCTTTGATAGGAATTGTATGATGTGATCTGTATAGGCATCGACTTTGTGTTTCGCCGTTTCTAAGTTAAGATATTCGTGTGACATACTGACATCAAGCCTTAGCAGTACATTTCTAATGCTGTTTTGGCCTGAATCATCAATTCTGTTGACGTACTTAGAGTACTAGTAAACTGCACGTGCTTTGCACGTACTCCCTCCGTTCGGAATTACTTGTCTCGGAAATGGATGTATGTAGAACTAAAATATGTCTAGATACATCCATTTCTGCGACAAGTAATTCCGAACGGAGGGAGTAGTAACCAGTTAAGATGGAACTAAAAGATAGCAGAGGGTCCAATTTACATAAAAGAAAGTAATCATTCCAATTTTTGGACCCCTTGTTTCTCATCCATATATAGGTTTGGAAAATGTATCCCACTGTACAACATAAGCAAAAGCTCAACTACAATTTGCAACAACACAAGTGCTCACAGCTACAAGTCGAACATCAATAACTTATAACCAAATAGGTCATGGCAGAATCGCCAACCATACAATTATTGCTATTTGCGAGCTGAGTTTGTTTTCAGGATTGATCTCACGTATTGTTTATAGACAGCTATGTCACATACAACAGTCCATATAGATACATACACTTCTTTTACTAACATTTTACAAATCCACAACTAAAGAGGGTAGCTCATGCCAAAATGAAGTTGGCATCTAATAGTAATGTTGCCTGAAGCATGGATGCTTAGAGCTCAGCAGAAGCCTTCACTTCAAGTTCATGATCCATAAAGGCATAAGATTCCAATTGACCCTGCCAACATGAGAGTTTATCAAGTTAAGTTTGAGACAAAAAAATGTGCGAAGAGGCATTCAATGACAAGATAAAAACAACACCTTCTATATGGTATAAAACCAATCTGCAATGTCGAACATGGTTCTGTGCAATCTAAGGCTGGCATAATCAAAAAACGTAAATGTCCAAATTTCAGCTTAGTAAATCAAATTCGTGGTTTGCACATAAAAACTGATTCGGTGTATTATACATGAAACAAGGATCCTGATCTAGTTGATGATCTTCTAGACACAAACTTAGTACTACAGCAAACAAAAAAGTTGACAATAGTAGCACAATACTCCATTCGTGCTCTCTTTGAACAGAAAACATTATGTATTCATATATCGGTAGAACATATTAGAATATAAGGCCTATGTTATTCATGATTCTAATATATGCTTATATTTATAAAAAAAAATCTCAACAATTATCAACGTACCAATATTATGAGACAAAGTAAAGCATGCTCATATATATGAAACAAAGACAGTTATGCATTATGTACATTTATCGTGCCAAAACCTCCTTATAGACAATATTTTTGGTACTTTTTCCTGATGGGTCGACATCCCTATTTGGCTTGGCAAGTATTCTTGTTGTTTGACTTGATATTCCTCGGGACAATGCAACATATAGTTGACCGTGAGAGAACACAGGTTCTGGAAGGTAGATACCAACATGCAGAATTGTTTGACCTTGAGCTTTATTGATTGTCATTGCAAAGCTAAGACGAATTGGAAATTGCTTTCTCTTGAACTTGAAGGGAAGCACATCATCTTCAGAAGGATACAAAGGAATTCTTGGAAGGAATACTCGCTTTCCAGCATGTTGTCCTCCAATAATTTCAGCATCGATAGCATTATCTTGAAATGCCTTAATAATAAGCCTTGTGCCATTGCATAATCCATTATGAGGATCTAAATTCCGAAGCAAGATTATAGGGCAATTTATTTTCAACCTGAGAACATGTGGAGGTAGGCCATTAGGTGTCAGAGAATTCAGGAATTCAGGTGGGTAGTGATTGTGAGTATCATCCACTGCTGAATCAAAACTATAGTAGACCTTTTCTTCTCCAGGAAATTGGTCTATAGGCTTCACATTTAATTCATCCACGTATTCATTTTTGGTGGAAAGAATGGCACGAGAACTTATATAAGACGGTAATCTTCCATTCTTGTCAAGTGAAGGAAATACTTCTTTTAGCAACTTACTAATCGAGGTCTCTGGATGTGTGTAACCTATAACCATCTCTTCAGGTAAATGCACATAGTCTTCACCAATTGATTCTTCAACGCCATTGCCAACTCTCAAGAGAAAATCAGAGAACCATGGATCTGTTTGTGCTCTCATATTGCGCCAGAGTTTTATTTGTCTTATATCCTCCCACAGATAAGATTTTCTAAGAGTGGCATCAACAATTTGGGCTCTAGTGCCACGCCTAACTACTGGAAGGACTTGTCGGAAATCTCCTCCTAACACAATTACTTTACCTCCAAATTGTGATCTACAACCAGTAATATCTTGCAGGGATCTATCAAGTGCCTCAACTGCTTGCCGTTTTGTCATGGCAACTTCATCCCAAATTATCAAAGATGCTCTTCGAAGTAATTTAGTTGTCCCACTCTGCTTACTGAAGTTGCACACAGTATCTTCTTGAATATTTATCGGTATTTTAAATCTGGAATGGGCCGTCCGACCACCAGGCATGATAGAAGCTGCAATGCCAGATGTTGCTGTTGCAATGGCTATCAAACCCATTGATCTTACTTTTGCCAATAAAGCTTTATAAAGGTACGTCTTTCCTGTACCTCCTGGGCCATCGATGAAGAAGACCTTACCCTTCTGGTTCAAGACGTGGTCCATTATTTCATCAAAAGCAAGTTGTTGTTCATTGTTTAAAGTTGCCTGCAGCTCCAGGTCTTCTTTAGCAACTTCAATAGACATTTCCTCAGTCAATTCTCTTGCATCTAAGCTGTCCAGATCATCAGCATCCAATAGATCTGGAAGATCAAAGGTCTTGATGTCCTTCCCATGGAATATAACAAATCTCGAATATCTCCAAGCACGAGTTTCTCGATTGCTTCATCACTTATGTTCTCCCTACAAAAATCGTCAGACATGGCTTCAAAGTGATTGTTCCATAATGCACGAACATTTGTAACTTCGCAAAATGCCAAAATTGTAGCAAAAAGCATTCTAAGTGCATAGGGCATTTGAAATGTGGCAGCTTCGGCGAGACAGTCAGAAATACTATCATCCGCTTCTATGAGACCCCTTCTCTCTGCAGCTTCTCTAAATGTGGAGAAAACAACACCATCAACAGTACGTAAATCATCAAAAGATGTAGCCCCCCTCACATGGTTTAGCAATATTCTCAAGTAATAGCGTTCACCTTCTGCAGGGTGAGCAGCCAAAAGTCGACCTATTTGAATTCTCTTGGTACGTCGTCTCCATGTCTTGCGGTTCCTCTGCCATGTATAAAATTCAGGGAATTCCTTATATAGGAAATTTCTAGCATAAGGATCAATAGAGTTCATTCTAAAATACTCAGTAAGCATTGTCCTGGAAGATGATTCTATACTAATCACATTGTCCAAATTGGCACAGTCTTTATAACGGACCAAATGCATATTTGGCAAATGGACTTGTAACTGTAGAACAGGAGGAGACATCTCACTCAGATCGAAAGAGTAAATTCTCCATATTGCTTCTGGAGGTGATATAAAGCGGGCATCTCTATACTCACGAATTTCATCAATAACTCGACCTTCTGCGGCTTCTACAATAAAAGAGGCACGGTCATGACCCTTGTAGATGTACTTAAATAAATACTTAACAGCCTTGATGCTGGAGCAAACTTTGATGTTTATATGGCAATTATATCTCATAAGTAGGTATGGATTATATGGCACAACCCATCTATTATCCAAAACAGATCCCCTAATGCGCACTTTACGACCATCATCCCTGCGTCTATAAATTGGATATGAGTCTTTCCCTTGCAATGTAGCATCTGAGAATGCTCGGGGATAATGGTATTTACATTCTCCATTTTGCATGCAGGAATTTTTACTATTGAGAACGCCACAGGGCCCATGCATCATGTGTTTAATAACTCATGTAACACTGGGTACTTGTTTTTGTCAAGAATTTCAGCTGATATAATTTGATCATACTGATCTGGGTTATTTATCTTATAATCCGACTTTAGGATTATTAAGAAATGTGCATGGGGTAGCCCCCTCTTTTGAAATTCAATAACATCCACGTGAGCAGCAACTTCACCAAAAAATTTCTTTTTAAATATAAGATTCTTAAGATCCTCCAATTTTGCCTTGAATACTCGTGCTACCAAATCTGGCCGGTCTTGTGCTAATTGTCCTGGTGCGAGTTCTTTTGTTATCTCCTCCCAACTTGGATTGCATGTCATTGTAAGAAATAGATCTGGTTTTCCAAACCGTTGGACCAAAGCCATGGCATTTAGATATCGTCGCCGCATGTCCCGTGGGCCTCTTATGAAAGAGGGTGGGAGCACTATACGCTTCCCAATCATGCACGCACGTGTCTCACCCGCAACAACACTATCAACCAGCCCTTGATATAAATCTGCTCGTATAAGATTTTGGTTTGCTGGTTTTAGGTAGAATGACAACCTTATTGACTCAATCTTAATGTACTCCATCCGTCCTTTAAAGAGTGTACTTTCAACTTTGTTGCGAAGTCAAACCATTTTATGTTTGACCATATTTATACAATAATAGACCAACATTTATGCCATCAAACTAGTAGCATTAGATTTATGATAAAATATATTTTTGTCATATACTTATTTGGTTTCACAAGCATTGACATAATTTTGCATAAACTCGGTTAAACTTTGAGATAGTTTGACCCTCCAATAAAGTTGGAAGTACACTCTTTCAAGGACGGAGGGAGTACATATCAACAATGTACTGTTGAGTTAGTCTTTTGCCAAAAAGCAAAACGTTAAATTCTTTGGGCCGCACTTGCAGTTTGAAACAATAGTATTCCCTTGGTGAAACAAATGAACCAGAGTTATACTCCATCCCTATAATGGAAAACATTTTAATTTAGATAAATATTTTTTTTAAATATAATATAAATGACAGTTGATTATGCGGCAGAATTTACCTTCTTTGTTATAGTCATCTTCTTGATTGATCTTATTAACAACGACATTTGATCTCACTTTTGGTATTTTCAAGTTCCACCCAACTTCCCCGTTTGGGAAAAATAGTGGATATGAAAGTGGGTCATAACATCCATGGTACGCTTTTATGTACTGTGGATCATTTGATTTACCATATACCATTATACTCCTATCGAAGTGACCCTGAGGATTATTTCCTTCTACCCAGATTGCTGCTACTTGTGATGTAGTTGGTGCATTATATACTTGTTGATCTAAAGAAATGTCCGTGTTGAGCTCAATTCGATACTCATCAAGGTTTGACACTGAACCAAGGCTTCGAAATGTCTGGGCATAAGGATTAGATGAAAGTATGCTCGCCAATTTTCCAATGAGAACTCTATCAAGATTAGGAGAATAGCGAAATCTGTGTTGCAAATCTGATTCAGTGTCATAAAATTATAGTTGTAAATGCTTAGGGCCATCTTCTACTGGAACCAATTGATCAATTCGATGATAAATTTGACCTTGCGCACGGAAAGTGTAAACACCAGACTTTTTATTGCAATATCTCTGGTCCAAGATAACACCAAGAGAGGTAAAAGAAAAGTGAGAATTGAAGTACCGGATATTGTCCTGAAAGTACTTAGCGTCAGGATCTTGACTTGTGTATAGTCGGCGCATTTCATCAGGAACATATGGAGTTACTATCTTGACCTTGCCACCCATGCAACAAAATGTTGGATTCTCATACTAGAACAGTTTTGCATTGCAATTTGTGCAGTTAGGCACTGGCTCCAAAACATGATGGCCACTTGGTACATTCTGATATATACGATCAAAAGGATCCTCTTGCATTTCACAATTTGCATGGTTTGGGTCTCGATATGATAATACGCAATCCGTTCCTGTCCATTTTTTTAATAGTGAGAAAACTGTGTCGCAATGGTAGTAATAATTATTTATACTAAGAACACACATTAATGCTTACCGTGTCCAGCGAATATGTAACCCTCATCATCTTCATCATCATCTTCAGTCATATATTCAGATTGCCCAGTTTCATCTATACATCAATTTCTCAATTAGTAAAATAATATTTTAGGAGAAGTAAAGTTGATGATTGATCGATGCATTAGAAATAGCTATGGTACACCGTGACAATAGTATTACCTTCTAGGGGAGGAAAAGAACCATCTGGAACATAGATGGTGCTGTCATGGTCTTCCTGCTCATTGGCTACACCATCTTCATGTGTTCCCTTTCCAGTATTACTACAACCTGCCCCATTAGACATTCTCCTTCTCTTATGTTCACTTCCCTTGTCCAGGAATGCTGATACACGCTTATGTTGACCAATACCTGTCAATTGATTACATGATGTAGATATGTCAGATGGACTGATCGTGGTCTAACTTTTAGCAACCAGACTGATAATGCCAAATCGAAGGATTTGTAAGATGCAGAAAGTTTAAGCTCATCAAATTATTGGTATGAGGTCCGCCAAAAAAACATAATTATACAGTAATATGTATTAATAAATAATAGTAGAGCAGGAAGTGGATGTTAATATTCTACTCATCTGAATGATAAGCATGTTTTTTTATTATATACATATACATGCCCGTTTTGGAGATAAACATAACATGATTAAGTGACAATTCATGTAATAATTAGGACATGAAGAAATTTATGTTAATACTAAGAAAATAAGACAGAACATTATTGCATTAATATGTACCTTCTGTAATTGAACTGGTGAGAATAGGTGTGTGCATGCTTCCATTGGTACAAGTACAAGTTTGACTCCCAGATTGTTCATTATCACTAACTGCACCAGGATTTTTCCTTCTCCGTTTGTACTCACGGTTTCTTTCCAGGTAGGCAGCGCGCTGTTCTGGAGTCATCTCCAAGTATCTTTCCCGATCACGATAACGCTTACGCTCGGAAGCATTTGTTGGTAGACTTACGTGTCCAGTTGAAGGAGTACCAGGTGTTGGGGCGCGCCCGTGGCGCGCCTCTTGAGGGGGAGCTGGGTGGTGCCTGGTAGTCGACCCTTTAACACCCTTTTCTAATTAGCGTGTGGGATGATTGCTTTAATTAAGAAACTGAGATCTGAAGCAGAGAATAGCAACTGAAATAAATATATATACATACAAAGAAGCCTCATTATGGATCTGAACATAAACCATATGACTGAGAATAGTTCAGTTTACATAAGCAACGGCATAGGTTTAGTATCTTCAAAAGAATGCGATAAGACGGCCCAAAAGCAAACCACAGATTCATCACAGGATAGAGCATAATTATGAGTACTTAGTGCTACATTATATTGACACAGGGGTTGCGGTGTCTTTGATGGTGCATCTAGAGGCGCTGCACAGTGAGAACCAGGCAGCGCTTTGAAGTGATTCTAAAACGAAAAACGCACATGTCTCCTTTGCGAATGTTGGCACGGCAACAAAACTCAGACCAGTTGGTGGTTACAGTGGCCCTCTTGTCAGTTCCTAGCATGATGCGACATTGGGCAAGTAGACGACATTTGCAAGTCTGGCCATGAGTGTATCATTATTTGGATCAATGTAGTCCAGCAGGTTCTCTTCAGTATAGTGTACCTGAAAATACTGGTACAAGAAAGCAAGTGATTTGCATGGACGGAAATTGTTGTATGATATGGAAGATAAGAGCGTGTTCTTGAGGTTACCATGCGCTGCCTGGCTTGGCAAATGTTCTGTTGATTGTGCACACATAGTACTTGATGTCTGGCTCTTTGTGCCAGAACATAGCAAAGAGAGCGTCTACGTGGTGTTCATAGAGCTTCACCTTATTACCCCAGTATCACTGGTCTTCAAGCTCACCAAAGTACTGGATGCCACCAGTTGTTCCTGCATTCCTGCATTCAGTTGAAAGTAGGTGGGAAGCAAGTTAAGTATTGATTGCAACAGCCATAAATGTCATAGTTTGTTTGGGAAAGGAAATTCCACTTATATAACAGAGTAGGTTGGGTGTTAGGCGCTGTTTGGATTGAACCCAGAGCAGCTGTACCAAAACGATGGGGTGCCAGAATTTTGGCGAAGAAAACTGCGACCGGGAACTTGCTCGTGCGGTACTACAAAGTGACAAAGGCCGGCTAAAAAATTGGTAGCCATCGAAAAATTTGGCTGCAATCGAAACGGTTGCCCATGCTGTGGTGAACGACGAGAATTTTGGAAGGGTAGCCTTTGGTAGCCATCCAAACAGGCCCTTAGACATGAGGTCATATAAGTAAATTGAAGATTAATTTTTAAAATGAGAGAAGTGAAGTTCTAAAATATAACAGATGGTGAAAGCTGTTTGTAGAATAGAGAAAACACAAATGATTGCATACAGATTCAGATCAGCATTGTATGACATGCTGAAATTAATGACTACAAAAGGAAACAAACATTGAGCAAGCAGAAGTAGAACAGAGCATTGTTATTGCAAATTTTTTAAGAGATGTATGGTGAGACCAATCAGTAGGAAAGGAAATAAATATTAATCTAGCAGACTTAGTGAATAGCTGAAGGCAGTCGATAAAGAAATACACTCATACATGGTGGGTTATGAAGCTGTGAGTTTGCTGTTTCACATATACTCCCTCCGTTCCGAATTACTTGTCTTAGATTTGTCTAAATACGGATGTATCTAGCACTAAAATGAGTTTAGATACATCCGTATCTAGACAAATCCAAGACAAGTAATTTATAACGGAGGGAGTAAGAAACAAAAAAGTAAGTCATGTGCTCACCGCGGATGATATACTCTTGCTGCTCATTCTCTTCAATCTGTTCATCGTATGATAAAATATAGCGTTAGAAATACGAAATGCGATTATTGCCACTGGAGATGGTGAAACATAAGAATGAAACTATTAACTTCAAAAGAAGAGTAAAACGGAAAGTGGCCGTGATGAATCTTAAACATGCTTTATTGCTTATAAAATTGCGCAGAAAGCTAGTGAGCTATGTTCTCTAAATTAGGTGGAATTAGTCTGTGTAGTGGGCGATGTTCATACAATGGGACAGACAGGAAATACGCAAGTATGATATGTACTCCATGGCGCTATAGATGTCGCTGAAGCAATTGATAAAATCGCGACATAACCGATATGGAAAGCTGGTCGTACCATTTAGAGATAGCTGTGATGAATGTATAGGGTTACAGATATATCATTTATTCTTATAGTTGTTGTACATCCACAGACATATGTGGGAACTAACTGAGACAGCCCATGGTGGTAGAGCAGAGTACAATCATGAAAAACAGCGATGAGAATTATGTGTGCAGGTGAGCATGTATGTGATTTGTCAGGAAGGCAAAATGTAAAACAGTTAGTAAAATAGATTAATATATAATCAATGTAGTGATGACAAAGATATTCATGTAACTGAAACAGTAGGAGAAACTGAATCTTAATGTGCATACAACATATTTGAAACGCCAATCGATTCATGTCATGTATGAGCAGTGAATATGTACTTTTGGATGTAAAGTTGAATGATTAGAGGGTTGAATGACCGTACCTGATGGTTGACGGCGTTTTTGAGTGCGACCGGATCGTGTTGCCGGCGCCGGTGTGTTCGTTTCTTGCGGCTCTGGTGGCGGCCGAGTTTCGCCAAGGTGGCTGCCGAGGTCGTGGTCTTTGTGTGACCGTGTACCTCCGGGAGATGCTTCTCGTACAGCCTGCATCGCTCACAGCCGCGCATGGCGGCGAAAGGAAACCCTAGAGGGCTCTGGTCAGAAGTGTGTAGAAATGCCAATTGCCAAGACGTGTGGGAGGAAAGCCAATTGCCATGACATTCTGGAGCTGGTTTGAGAAGGAGGACATGTATCTAACAGCAAGCATACAAAGCCTGACTAGCTTGTTGATCATGTCAAAACCTTCATCAAGTTGAAGCTTTAGAAAACCATTCTCTTGTTGCATTTTCTCTAGTCGTCCATAATTTAGGTCCTTCACAACAACACATGTAGCGCATTCCATGTATCTAAAGCCTCCACCGCAGCGGAATCCTCTGCTATTGTAACATCCCAAATTTTTAATTTGGAATGTTATACATTAGGCCATCATGCATATCATATTTTTCTCGCATTTTCCGATCCTAGAAAATTTCACGCAACTCAAGGACCCTCGGAGAGAGTTGGAAGTTTCATTATTTTCATATTTGGGATTTCTCAAATTTTGAAAATGGGATCATTTGGATTTATTTATTTATCTTCAAAAGTTTTTCCGATATAAAAAGTTAAAGAGAGGGAATAATATGACTTTTCCAACATTTAGGAAAAATGAAGATATTATAAATAAATCAAAATTTTGGTTTTGAGGATTTATTTGCTTTAGGCAAAAATGAACATTTCAAAAAAATATGCATATTTGCCCGTTTTTAAAGTTCATTTTGTTCGACTCATTTTTAGGAGTCGGGGAAAATTAATTTTATTAAATTCGGAGTTCGTTTGGTTTTATTTTAAATTCGTTTAGTTTTTGTTTTAAAAAAAAAGGAGCGCAGCGCCTTGGGCCAAAGGCCCAGCCTGCCCGATCGCCACCGCCTGCCCACCTCCTCTCCCCTCAAGACGCCTGCTGGAGGTCTCCCGCCGCCTCGAGTCCGGCTTGGACCCGGCCGCCGCTGCCCCCTTCCCAGGCGCCCCCCCTCCTATTTAACCCCCCCCCTCTCCTCATCCCGCCCGCCTGGACCCGACCTGAGCCCCCGCCTTGAGCCGCCGCCGCTTTGTCGCCGTCGCCGGAGCCCTCGCCGCCCTCGCCGCCTCCCTCCGACCCCTCCCGACCCGCGGACCCCATCGCCGCCCCGGAGCCCCGCCGGCGAGCCGCCGGAGGTAGCCACCGCCGCAACCCCCTCCGATCTGGTTTTCTTTAGAAAACCCGATCCGGTTTTTTTTTGAAGATGTTCGGTTTTTTTTAAAAACCCTAGATGGTTTTTATTTTTTTTGGTTTTCTTATTTAATGAACGTTCACCGAACCGTTCGCTTCAATGAATGTGTTCGTTGGATTAGTTCTGTTAACGAACGTCCGTTATTTAATCCGTTCGTCGTTTTTTTTATCGGATTTAATCCGTTATTTTTCTGATTCGATTTCCGATCCGATTTTCAAATCTGTTTATTTTCTCGCTCGTTTATCGGAATCAGGTGATTCAAGCGCCTGGAGTTTCGTTACGAAACCGCCGTTCCGACTACCCTACTTACACAGAGTTTTGCTACTGTGAAATTTTGACCTAGTTTCAGATTGCTAAATCGAGTCGTTCTCTCTCGAGTTTCGACTTTCGATGCTTTATTTGATTAGATTCTTTTGCAACCAGGGTTCTTAAGTTGAACTATCTGGTTAGATCTTTTATTCGAGTTTTCCCTGTGCATTAGATGAGTACTTATTGTATGCTTGTTGTTTGTCTGCGTTAGATCACCCGGAGTGCGCCGCTTGTTACTTCGAATCTCTAGGTCTCGCGGATCATCAGCAAGGCAAGTAACACTTGATCATACCTTTTCTACTACCCAGTTTTATTGCATTAGATCAAACCCTCAAACACTTGCATGTTTAGGATCTAATTAAATTGTGGGTTGGGAAGTAGATTGAGGTAGTACCTATTACCTGTTTTACTTATGAAACCTTGGGAGTTACTTCTACGTTTGCTTTTATGCCATGCTATGCTAGTAGACGTGGATTGGGTGAGTGAATATCCATGACAGATGTGAGATTGTTAATTAATGGTTTATCTAAGGTGGCAACCTAAACACACATCTGGGTGGATTGAGGCACCTGGTTTTCATCAGGACTTGCCTGTATTTCTTCAGACCGCCACCCGTGCTCTAAGGGATCATAAGATTATTCAAACTGGAAACTTCCGTGTGCAGCCACAAGCCAATTATGGGCTCTGGCGTAGTTGACTAAGTTGTGCAAACTCTTACGGGTTGGCTAGCTGATGTAGGGGATGTAGGTTGGTACGGTCTACCCACATGTAAGGTGCTAGCGCTTCTGAAAGACTATGTCTCGGTCATCCGTCTCTCAAACACCATGTAGTGCGAGAACCAAACGGAGGCGATCGAGTCTTGTGGGGAAAAGTCATAAACCTCTGCAGAGTGTATAAACTAATCATGATTAGCCGTGTCCCCGGTTATGGACGTTTTGAGTATCTGGTAATTGAATATCATGTGAATCTCAACATGTTACTTCTAATAAATGTATTGGGTTTTGATGAGTACTTTTAATTGGGATTGAGGATGCTGTCAACCATTCTCAATGTTTAACAACCACCATGATAGTTAAATAAAATTATTCCTTTGTGGTAGGGAAAAACTAGCTTTATGCAAAAATGTAACCGTAGAGCCTTACCACCAGCCATATATGCATGTAGAATAGGCTTAATTCTTTCATTGCTCTTTATGTGTTACATTGCCAGCATATTCCATGTGCTGACCCGTTTCGGGCTGCAACTTTCACGTTGCAGACTTTTCAGACGACGAGTAAGGTGTTAGGTCGTGGTTCTATATTCAGTGATGCCGATGGAGTTGATGGACTCACTTATCTTCCAAGCCTTCCGCTGTTATTATTAGATGGCCTTAAGCCATATTATTGTATTAAGTTCCCTTGTGGACAACGATGTAATAAGTGTGTGATTGCTACTCTGCTATAAATCCTTCGAAGTACTGTGTGGTGTCAGCATTACTGATCCAGGGATGACACTGAGCACAGAGACTTGATCCATACGGGTCTGGTCGCTACAGCTATCTCTTCGTTGGCAGATCGAACCCCTGTAATAATCATTTGTGATGGAGAGGCACCAGCGCTGTGAGTAGAGGTATAGAAAAGCATACTGACAGATGTTGTGTTCTGCGAGTACATCCTTCTCTGATAAACAGCTTTAGGAATCCCAAGATACTCCAACATAATATCAAGAATCATTCTTGCAGAAATTGTCAAAGTGGTATGGTCAACCTGGATGTTTGTAAATGGTTCAGACACGAAAAAAATATGTAACTGATAAATGAGCAGCAAAGGGATGTTTAAGCATAGGAGAATATATCAATTTTAAATGAGCTGCAAGATATAAAGCGTATTGATAAGTTTGGGCTAACCTTTGTAGGAGACAATTTTTTGTTGGTGGATGAAGCAGAGCCAGGTGAACCTTAATCGACAAGTTCGTCCAAGTCCATCACAGCCAAAGTCGTCGGTTGTACACACAAGCACTCTAGGAGCTACAGGGATAAAATATGGTACCAAGTAAGAACGAGCAATAACATGCAATAAGGTTGATTTGATGTGGCAATGTGTGGTCAATATAGTCAAGAAAGATTGAATAGAAGGTATGGGTGATAAATAAATATTTAATCACTAATTTTTGTTTTAAACATTTTAAAATCCAAACTTTTTAAGTTTCTGTAAATAATAGAGATGTAAAGTACATAGTCATAGCAGATGGCATTGCATACAAAGGCAGCATACAAATTTATGACTCGTATATTGATACACCGGATGCTTTGTAGGGAAGTGTTCAAAAGTAAAGAGAAGTACACTTTGTAGAGCAATTTCTGAAGAAAGGAAAGAAAATCCAAGGCATCACACGGAGGAGACATAACAACAAACACGCGATGAGCGTGAATGAAGCGATACAACCAGGAATTGAAAATGAACACACAAACATGCATCAATAGAGATGAACAGAGCACGAAACATACGGTGATGAAAGGCGCAGCGAAGAGGGAGGAACAGGAAGAGCGATCGATGAACAGCAAGAGATCTGGCAGTCACTTAACACAAACCTGGTAAAAGAACACCATAGAGGAGCAGTAAGAAGACCAGCAACACCTATCAAAAAGAGAACAACAGGCTGGCTTAAGGGAGGAGCGATTCTACCTCCATGGTTCTTTACGAGCTCCATTTTACTAA
The DNA here is from genome assembly GCA_021605205.1 of Aegilops longissima. Lineage (NCBI taxonomy): Eukaryota > Viridiplantae > Streptophyta > Magnoliopsida > Poales > Poaceae > Aegilops > Aegilops longissima. The sequence continues at coordinate 694,279,178 of CM038678.1, read as the reverse complement.
TCAGGAACAATCAAAATAAAAGACAGAGTACCATCCGACGATCAATCATTGAGCAACCATCAGTGCATAGCGGAGTTGGGTAAGTATTTAAACCCTTAGATAAGCAAAGATTCAGTACATGAATTTGGTTACATAGGAGAAAAATTAATCAACACGAGGGGCTTGTGAGAGCAAGTGAGCAAGAACATACCACTGTGAGCTCTTCTGCATCACTGCCTCCAGCATTTGTGGCTTCCCCCGCAACAGAAGAGGTGAACATCGCGGAAAATAAACCATGTCAGTTTCATTAATACTCTCCTGCATAATGTGTTTCTTTTGTGACAATAAATAAGTAGAAGCTGCGCCTCCATCCTCCTCATAGCCATTGTCCTGAGCTCACTCCAAAACAAAATATAGAAGGCTAAAACATTAGTAAGAGCATGAGATACATACAAATACGGTAGGAAGAAAATGGGGTAGTATTGATAAATAATACATGCAACAGATATCTCATAATCCTAACTGAGTGCAGTGTTACCAATTTTCCGCAGTTATTAACTTTGTTCAATATATTTGCACAGATAAAGTGTTGAAGAAAAAAATTTAAAGAACTCTGGTGTTGGGTAATGTCTAAAAAATAAATACGACTACAAAACTCCTCTTGGCATCCAGGCAGTACAAAACTTCAAAACGTGAACTGAATATAACCAGATAATGAGACAGAAACTCAAGGATTTTTTTATATAGTTGGGGAAGCTATTGAAGACCTCCACGGTCAGTAATTACAATCATGGAAGTGAAGCCTTTAATGCCCTTTTTTCTAATTGTTTAAATATATGTGTCTGCCCATGGTGTGGATCAATACAGTACTCCAGTAAGGTAAAGCAAGACGAAATAAACAAATTATGTTGTTTTCGTTGCTTACATTTATATTTGCCAGACCATGTAGCAAGTGCACAAGAATAATTTCTACAAACTTAGGAGATAAGATCCGGGTAGCATGAATGTCCACCTCGATTGATTGAAAATTACAGGAGCTTAAATCAATCCGGGGATGTGACATACATCACCAAATGGAGTCAATCATGCATGGGGAAGGATGTGGCATGGAGTGAGCATAGATGGGAACAGAGAGGGAGAGAGGGAAGGGTTGAGCGAAGCTTACCTTGGCTTGTTGGCAGCAGATGCGCTCCCCGCCGGTCGATGCAAGCACCGCTCCCCAAGCCATGCCCATGATATTGACCGCCGCTCCCGCCACATGTAGAGGCTAATGTACTCACCGGCGCTCACCACTATCCTTCATCGCTCGAGCCACCGCCAATAGAAACTCGTATCATTTGTGATAAATTAAACTCAATTGCATCCAGCATGATAATCAAAAGAACAAGTGTGAATTATCAATTGTGGCGAACTTAATCACCACCTTAAAATTGCTTTGTCACCTGAATCAAAAGGAAAAGAAAAATACATTCAGAACACTGAACACATACAAATAAGCCGAACACATACAAATCAGCCGGGGACAAACCGACAAAATAAATATTAATTGTGAAATGGCTGACCTGATCTCGGAGCCAGAGGCAATCATCATCGTCAAGCAGAGTGTTCTAACTCTTCCTGCAGTCCAATCTGTGTTAGAAACTATTCTCCCTGTACACTGTACTATGTTTGGTGCTCTAGGGCTGTTTTGAGCTGCTGGTTGGTTGAGAATGATCAATTGGTCATACACTCAGTACCTGAATGTCAATGCAATGTATTAGCATCCAATCACAGGCAGGTGCAGTATGATAAAAGATCACATTATATCTTGAAAACCATGCATGTGCAACCTCATTATATCTCTGACGTACAGAAATATGTGGCAGTTCACAAGAATTTCTCGGTAAATGATGGAAAACAGGAGACGGGCTTTTTTCTTCATGGTTTTAGGATAGCCTCCATACACCTATGGGATTCAATATCAGATCACTGAAATCAGGAAGGTAACTTGAAAGGGAAAAAATGAAGCACTCACCAGGCAATAGTGCAGTTCAACTATCTCTGAATTGCTGTAGTGTCTGCCGAGCATGATGATGAAAAACAGTTCCAGAAGCTATAGATGTTAGCCATCGTTTGCCCATGTACATAGCCTGCAACACCAGTATTTTCTTAGAGATTTGGCATCTTTATGTCACAAAGAGTACCGATCTGTCAAATCCGTTGTGGTTTTTAAGAATATCTGATTGCTGATTGATCCCTGCAATGCAGTTGACTCTAAAAAAATGTCCAATAAATGGAACCAAATTGGTTTCTTGACTTCCCGCGAAGATAAGACGCCCCGTGCAGGTTCACCAGCTTGTTAATCACTGCTCGGCTCACGACGAGCGATGTGACATCCGTAGTGATTGAAACCTGCAGTTCAAATTTAGATCAGGACACACACACACACACATACACACATGATTTTCTGCAGGACAAGAGAGTGTTGCTGATTAATTATGGGGAGAATAGAAGAACAAGAAACACACATCATAGTGGTGGAGGTCCTTGTCCGGCAGCTGGGTGATGAAATGGTTGGCCTTCACCAGGCACTTGGTGCCAAAGCTGCCATTGCCCAGCAAGAGGGAAAACTGGATCGCCTTGCTCGATGCCGGAATCATAGCCAGGCCCGTGGGAGACATGGCTGGCGCGGGCACTGGCTCAACCGGCAACGACTCTGAAGGGCATGTGACGCATGTCTGCGTTGGCTGCGGCGGCGAGGGATGCAGAAGCTCTTCCATCGCTTGGCGCAGCTCGGAAGCCATACGACCCAACTTTATATATCACTGTATTTTAAATGGCACTAACAACTTCAGTTAAGTTCATCTCGTTTGAAAGTGCACAGCACAGCAGAATTTATTTCAAATCCATCTTCATACTGCCACATATAACAATCTTACTCAAAATCCGTAAGAGGAAAAAGGAACCAACCGAACAATCTTGTAGGAAACCTCATACAAGAAAAGGCACAATGAACTGAAGCGGCAACAAAAAGCGTGCAAATCGTACCTAAAGACAGAGACAACCCACTGAGCAGATGAAACAGCAAACCAAACTGACGATGAACCGATCAGCGTGATTTTTCTAAAAAAAAGGAAAGAAAATTGAACGTATCACAGCGAGGAGACATAAGATCAAACACCTCATGAGCGTGAACAAACTGACACAGGCAAGAATCAAAAATCAACATAGAAACATCCAGGGATATGCATGAGCGGACCACGATACGCTCCTTGACGATGATGACAAGCAGAGAATAGAAAGCAGAGGAGGGGGCGGTCCTGCACATCAAGAAATAAAGAGAGATGATTGGGAACTCACCTCGGCCTGATGTCCTCTCCACGTCTCCCTCTGCTGTGGTTTGCGGTGGTTCACGTTCGCCGGGTTGAGCGCCAAGGAGGGAAGGACGGAGCGCAGGCCGTGGGTGGAGGAGATGGAGCTCGGGGCGGAAGATGGAGGGCACGAGCGTGGGGGAGGGCGGTAGCGGTAACCCTAACTGAGGAGACGCTGGGTGCGAACGGAGAACGAGCGATAGAGGAGATTGTGTTTTGTTTCTTTCCTTCCTTCGATATACAGTGTACCCCTCACGCCATTGGTTGCGCCGCACAGTGCGCCTCCGCCCACGTGGCATGCACAAACAAGCCCCCTTGATGCACATCTTATTGTTTTGGATTTGACTGTATGGATATGCCAGATAGATTGATTGATCGTTTTGTCCCAGTAATTGGATGATCCACTGAACCAAGAATTTTTTGTGCTGAAATAAATAGAACATTTCAGAAAAAACATGAGCGCTCTTTTAATAGAAAGGCATAGGTTTTATTTATTTATATAACAACATCTAAGAATTTGTAATCTTGTTTCAATATTCTGGTGACCAGAAATATTAAGGACGTACCTTGTTTCCCTTTCGATAAACTATGTGAGTCAACCACATTTGTAATATCTTGAAAAGGGGCCCGTACTGGCATTCCAATGGATCCTGCTGTATGGTTACTTGAACTTCCATTCACTTGCTTCCTAGATAATTGTCCACACTTGACTCTGCCAAGGCGCTGAGCAACATAGTAGACAACATTAGCATAAGCATAGGCAGAGCATGCAGCAGTATATGCACGCGAAGCTTAAGTCACATAAAACTTCTTGTAGCAAACCATTTTTTGGCATATTAATTGATATTCATAAATAATCCAACAATAGACAGTATTGATGTTTTGTCAGTACAGATTTTGACATGGTACAGTGTAACATATAGCAGTGTTCTCTATAAAAGATCATTTCAAATGTAACATACAGCAGTGAAGATGGGTTTTTAAATGGCTGTAACACTTCTATGAAAGTATGAGAAATGAAACGGAAAAAGAAACTTTGTGGACATAAACACAAACACGTGGTGGTCAGAGTATGTTATGATATAATTTCTTGATTTCTATACTGAAATACAAAATCTGGGTTCGGATTTATGGCATCTGATACACATATATTAGAATATATAAAGATCATTAAAGAAATTAGCATCACTGCTATACTTTCTCAAATTGTATCTTACCTCTTCAACATCTAAGCTGTTAGTGCGTGAGGTTGAGGATGCTTTGTTCACGGCCGTCGGGCTGCACTGGTACGTCATCCGGCTGCTAGCACTTGCAGCAGCTATGGCCTCCGGGGCAGATTGGCCTGATGCGTATACGGCCGGAGATGCCAGGAAGCGGTGGCGGCGACCACATGGAACAGTAGCAAGGGGTGGTGAGCGCATGAAGGAAAAGCTCCTGCGGCGGCCCGAGTTTGAGCGATTGGGGTTGAAAGGGAGGAGGGCTTGCCGCGGCCAGGGGCGTAGGGCAGATCTGTCTCTAGAGAAGATGCCAGGAAGGAAGCGGTGGTGCGAGTACAGGGCGACGGCGAGGGGACGGTGAAACCACGAAACAGAGTCTGCTTCGATGAGAGAGAGATGGTGCGGGATTTTTTGTTGGTATTTTATTTAGGTGGGGACGCTCTAGGTGCTTCCAGAATAACAAAGCGCGCGCATCCAAAGCGCCCAAAATCAAAGCGCGCGCGGGGGCTGGCTGTGAATCCCGGAGATCTCAGCCCTCGGATTTGGTTTGGTAAAGATCTGACGGTAGATCTTGAACAGCGCTCTGAATCAACGGTTCATGTTTGGCTTGAGATGCTAGGAGGAGAGAGAGGGGACCAAATTCAAAATTGGTACACTATAGAGTATACTAGTAATTTGTACGTGCTTTGCATGTCAGATTATTATTTGAACTATTAAAATAAAAATGTAAACATCTATGTTATGCTTAAATTTATCATGTAATTCAAAAGAAGATTTATGTTTTCTAATGGGAACTCCTTTAAACTTTTATATAATTCGCATCAACACACAATGGTGCAACATCGTTCTTTATGAATAATGGTTGAGCAGGGCCTCGTTTTACTTTCACTAAGAAATTTTATTGACGTGTGTCATGAAATATAGTTTCGCATATTCAAATTAATTAATTTCCAACTTTGCATTTTCCTCCTTTTACCAACACTAAGTCAGTTTTTTCAAAAATATATATTTCTTTTTGGGTCATAATCTCAATCTTTTTACTCGTTTCATAATCTCTATTTCAGTCTTGTGTCCTCGAGATCAGTGTGTGTTTGAAACAACTTATGAAAATGTTTTTAAAGTCAAAAAGAAAACTTTCAAGTCTAAATTTTATATGGATTGTTTGAACATTTCTATCTATGGCACATAATAGGAGGTTAGCTCAGTAGATTAGTTCGACATATGGAGTAAAAGTGAGAAATGCTTCCATGCATGCATTCAAAGGGTAAACCGCTATGGAGTAGTAGTAGTATACTGCACCGAGATACTTCTAGCCTGTGCTGGAATTTACAACGTCACCAGTTCACAACAGATAACCGGATCCTCACGTGAAAGTTCTGAAGCCTCGGGAACAGGTGGACAGTAGTAACTTTGCTACAGCCACACAATCCTGCTCCCTCTCCTTGGCTACCTGAGTTGAGGCCTTGCAGGCACGCGATAATGTCCTAGATTTCTCTAGACTAAAGTACAATGACACTGTTGATGCGAATCCCTTCGTTCTAGGCCATTAGATTGACACTCATCAACGGCTGAAATTCATTCTTCGGCTTAGGGTTCAAAATTTCAAAACTCGTACACTATATAGTAGTATAGATATAGATATATAATATATATATATATATATATATATATATATATATATATATATATATATATATATATATATATATAAGTATAGTATAGATATAGATTTGTGTGGGATTATAATATCTGAAGCTCTGGACATGTGCAGAAAAAGGAGGCACCTGCTTGGCAAGAAAGTCTAAATTCAGAATATATGGCTGGACTACTTGAACCTTTTGCATAATTTTTTACTGGCAGTAGTTCAACAATTTACAGCTAGCATTTTAAGAAAGAGTATTTGCATGTGTGCATCTTCAGCCCTGTTTCTTCTCTTTTATGTCAATGCAAGATGTTACAATTTTAAATGAGGCAATTGACGCATTTCATTTACTTGTTGCAGCCAACAACTCTCTGATATCTTGTATTCTTGTATTAGGATCCATTGATTACTTGTTTCAGGGCCTGGTCTTCAATATGCCTAGTGTTATACACAACAAAAATCTTGTCGTGGCTGTAACTTGTTCTTATGCATTACTATTTTTTTTTTTTGCTATCAACTAGCTGTTGCCTGCAGTGCATATTTTCTTTCCTGTTGGTGACTTGAAACGTTTCCTCAAGCGAGTTTGTCAAGAGTCATGAGCTCAAGTACCATGTAGGCGACTTGCAACTCTGGAGTAGTAAACTAAATTCTTTCTGAGTAACATATATGCTGATAATAGTTAGTGTAAACTGAAGACAGTTAAACACTTCATGTACAAAAAGTTGCCGTTTTCAAATTTTGTAGTATTGTAGTACTAGGATGTTTGTTGCACTGATGGACACATGTGGCAGGATATGGACACCCGCAGGTTATCGCACCTACAGGCTGAAGGTTGTGTGCTGTGGAAAAGCTGGAGGTTATTTGGTTAAAATGATTGTGGAACTGTAGATTTGACTGTGAATATGTTTATATTCCAATTGACTGTAAAGCAGCGATATGTACATTTGTAGGCAACCGAAAGATCATTTTGCAAAGGAAAAATATGACAATGTAAGCGAATCATAGCTAACACATACACAATTTAACTACTATACTTTGTTGTTACATACATTTAAACAGATAGTGATCCCAATAATATTATTACAAAACACATAAATGTTGCACTATACACATAAATGACTACTATGCACGGGATAGTTAATCTAAATGTAAAGAGTGTATACATGTATGTGAAAACAGGAGAGCATTATACATCTTTGATTTCACAAGACATGCATAAACAGGAGAGCAGTGCGTGGGAGGCAGCGGTTGTTAGAATTAATGGGCTAGGCCCATAGCAATTTCTGAAATCTCAAAGCCCATGTGTAAAATGGCAAGTGGTGGTGCTAAGTTTAGTCCCACCTTGGAAGTTGAAGAAGAGTTGGACCTCTTTATATAGTGGGTTCTCTCCACCACTCTAAGTGATGTGTGAGAAGAGAAAGGGAAAACCACACGCGCGCGCTCGCTCGGCTGGCCGGGCCGGGCCGTGGCGAGGCGAGGCGCGTACATGCGACATGCGCGTGAATGGTCCGTCTCCTTGCAGGAGCGCAGCTTCCTTTTGCCGTTTTATTTTTTTATGTCTTGGCAGACAAGTTTTTGATTTCTTGTCCGGTAAGTATACGAATTAGAAACCGAGTTGGTTTGGGATTGTGGTCGCGACACAATACCGCCTCTGGTCCTAATATATATATAGCTACCGGCTGCGGCCAGAGACACACCGAAAAACACCTAGGGTTTTGCCTCATCTCACAACTTGCGCCGCCATCGTAGTCTACTCCATCGCAAACGCAGGCGTGCATCGGCGCGTGGGAGAGCAGGTCTCCGGAACCGTTCGTCTTTGCGATCCTGCACCGGGAGAGGACGAATTAGGTTTTGGGAAGCGCTGCTGCGATCGCTCAAATTCGTCATCACGGGTCGTCTTCCGTCCAAGTCGGCGGTGCTACTCATCGTCGTATTCATCGCCGTCAGCAGCAGATCGTCGCCAACATCGTCATCAACACTGTCGCACCCATAATAGCTAACGATCAGTACGTCCAACATCCTCTGTTCATGTCTGTTTCTACAGCTATTGTTACGTCTTTGCTGCTGTTATGCATGTCTTGCTGTTCTTCTAGTTTGCTAGATTATTGCATGCTTGTATGTCTTCTAGTCATGAATTATTTACTGGAATTAATCATGAACTTGCCTAATATTCCAACAATCCAAAAACCTAATTTTAGGCAATTTCCTGAGTTAACTATGGCTGGATTCGCTGATGCACTGAGGCCGGATAAGTTTACCGGTGTGCACTTTAAGAGGTGGCAGGTGAAGACCACGCTCTGGCTTACTGCTCTGAAAGTTTTCCACGCTAGTGTTGGTGCTCGAGAGGAATGACCGGCGAAGATCGGAGAAAATTCCAGGAAGCCAATACTATGTTTGTGGGATGCATTCTGAGTGTTCTTGCTGACCGTCGTGTGATGTGTACATGCACATAAACGACGGAAAAATTATGTGGGATGCACTGAATGCAAAATTGATTGCAACAGATGCAGCGATGAACTGTACATCATGGAGAGTTTTCATGACTACAAGATGGTGAATAACCGTTCGTGGTTGAACAAGCTCATGAGATACAAGTGCATTGTGAAGGAACTTGAACTCCTTAAATGTGTTCTACCCGACAAATTCGTGGTTGGGTGCATGATTGCAAAGTTGCCTCCTTCATGGAGGAATTTCGCCACAACTCGAAGCATAAGAGACAGGAGATATCAGTTGAAAATCTGATTCCATCTCTTGATGTTGAAGAAAAGCTCGAGCTAAAGATACCACTGAAAAAGGAGGTGAGGTTCAGCCCACTGCTAACATGGTGCAGAGGTACCCACAGAACAAGAACAAAGGGAAGAACAAACCTGTTTTCAACAAGCCTACCAAGACTACTACCTTCAAGAAGAAGAAGTTCAACAAGGCTGAGCTAGAGTGCTATGCTTGTGGGAAGCCTGGACACTTTTCCAAGGAATGCCCTGAACGTGCAGACCGCAGAGGGAAAACAAGCTCCAAGACTGTCAACATGGTGACCGCTAGCAATCTTGATGGGTATGGTAATTTACCTATTGTGCTTTCAGATTTCAATCATCTTCATGGTGGATTGATTCGGTGCTAACGTTCATGTCTGTCTTGACATCTCCTGTTTACTTCTTATCGGTCGCAAGGGATTCTTCCGTCCTAATGGGGAATGGGTCACATGCTTCTGTTCGTGGCATTGGCACGGTGGATCTGAAGTTTACTTCAAGAAAGATCGTGCAACTAAGGAACGTGCAGCATGTCCCTACTATGAACAAGAATCTAGTTAGCGGCTCCCTTCTATGTCGAGATGGATTTAAGGTAGTTTTAGAGTCCAATAAAGTAATCGTGTCAAGATTTGGACAATTTATAGGAAAAGGCTATGAGTGCGGAGGCTTGTTCCGCTTTTCTCTTTCAGATTTTTGCAATAAGTCAATAAACCAAATTTGTGCTAATGTTAATGATGATGCAAGTATTTGGCACTCTCGTTTATGTCATATTAATTTTGGTTTAATGTCTCGGCTATCCAGCATGAGTTTAATTCCGAACTTCATAGTTGCCAAAGGTTCTAAGTGCCATAGTTGTGTGCAATCTAAGCAACCTCGAAAGCCTCATAAGGCTGCCGAGGAGAGAAACTTGGCACCTCTAGAACTCATACATTCTGATCTTTGTGAGATGAATGGTGTGTTGACAAAAGGTGGAAAGAGATATTTCATGACTTTGATTGATGATGCGACTAGATTTTGCTATGTTTATTTATTGCAAACTAAAGATGAAGCATTAGACTACTTTAAAATCTATAAAGCTGAAGTTGAAAATCAACTAGAGAGAAAGATCAAGCGTCTTAGGTCCGATCGTGGTGGAGAGTATTTTCCAAAAGTTTTTGATGAATTTTGTGAGGAACATGGTATTATTCATGAGAGGACGCCTCCCTATTCACCTCAATCAAATGGAGTGGCGAGAGGAAAACCGCACATTGGTGACTTGGTGAACGCCATGTTAGACATCGCTGGTTTATCTAAGGCATGGTGGGGGGAGGCTCTATTGACTTCATGTCATGTCCTGAATAGAGTTCCCAACAATAATAAAGAGAAAACCCCTTATGAGGAGTGGGTTGGGAGAAAACCATCACTTTCTTATTTGCGCACTTGGGGATGTTTGGCAAAGGTCATTCCTAAGAAACGCAAACTTGGACCAAAGACAGTGGATTGTGTCTTTCTAGGGTATGCTCAACGGAGCATTGCTTATAGGTTTTTAGTGGTAAAATCTGAAGTACCTAATATGCATGTTGATACTATAATGGAATCTCGTGATGCAACATTTTTTGAGAACATATTTCCTATGAAAGATATGCATAGCATTGCTAGATTTTCTTCTGAGATAATTCCTGAATCTAGTACAACTGATGAATATTTCGAACAATCACATGAGGAAGTCCTTGAGAAGGATAACAATGAAGTTCCTAGAAGGAACAAGAGACAAAGGATTGCAAAATATTTTGGTGATGATTTCATTGTATACCTTGTGGACGACACACCCAAGACGATTGCAGAAGCATATGCATCTCCGGATGTAGATGATTGGAAAGAAGCTGTTCATAATGAGATGGACTCAATTCTTTCTAATGGAACTTGGGAACTAACTGGTAGACCATATGGTTGTAAACCTGTGGGCTGTAAGTGGGTGTTCAAAAAGAAGCTAAAGCCTGATGGTACTATTGATAAGTACAAGGCGCGGCTAGTGGCCAAGGGCTACACTTAGAAAGAAGGCGAAGATTACTTTGACACCTATTCACCCGTTGCTAGAATGACCACCATTCGAGTGTTACTTTCCTTGGCTGCCTCTTATGGTCTTATCATTCATCAAATGGATGTAAAGACAGCTTTTCTCAATGGAGAGTTGGAAGAGGAGATCTATATGGATCATCCTGACGGGTTTGTGGTAAAGGGTGAAGAGAGAAAGGTGTGCAAGTTGTTAAAATCTTTGTATGGTCTGAAACAGGCACCTAAGCAATGGCATGAGAAGTTTGAAAGAACTTTGACTTCTGCAGGATTTGTCATTAACGAGGCTGATAGGTGTGTTTACTATCGCCATGGTGGGGGCAATAGTGTCACATTATGTTTGTATGTGGACGACATACTGATCTTTGGTACAAACATTAATGCAATTAATGAGGTCAAGTCTTTTCTATCAAAAAGTTTTGACATGAAAGATCTGGGAGAAGCCGATGTAATTCTAAACATCAAACTTATTAAGGATGAGAGTGGGATTACATTAACGCAATCTCACTATGTTGAGAAGGTCTTGAACCGATTCGGTTTTATGGATAGCAAGGCTTCTCCAACACCTTATGATCCCAGCGTGACACTCGTAAAGAACAAGAAAGAAAGCGAGAGACCAATTAAGATACTCTCAAATTGTCGGTTCACTCATGTACTTAGCTAGCGCTACAAGACCAGATATCTCTTTGCTGTGAGCAAACTGAGTAGGTTCATGTCCAACCGGGTGATGATCATTGGCATGCACTAGAAAGGGTCTTGCGCTATCTGAGAGGTACTATGAGTTACGGAATTACTTATTCAGGGCATCCTGCTGTGCTAGAAGGATATAGTGATTCAAATTGGATCTCCGATGTTGATGTATTTTACGCAACAAGTGGGTATGTATTTACTCATGGTGGTGGCGCAGTGTCATGGAGGTCTTGCAAGCAAACCATATTGACGAGGTCAACAATGGAAGCAGAATTAACTGCTTTGGACACAGCTACTGTTGAGGTAGAATGGCTGCGTGAGCTCTTGATGGACTTGTCGGTTGTTGAAAAACCTGTACCGGCTATTCTTATGAATTGTGATAACCAAACGGTTATCGCTAAAGTGAACAATTCTAAAGATAATGCAAAGTCATCAAGACACGTGAAAAGACGTTTGAAGTCATCGGGAAGTTGAGAAACTCCGAGTAATAAGCATTACGTATATACAAAGCAGACAAAAACTGGCAGATCCTTTACAAAGGGACTATCACGAAATGTGATAGATATTGCATCGAGGAGATGGGTATGAGACCCATAGATGTTACACCATAGTAGTAACCCAACCTTTGTGATCGGAGATCCCGTGAATTAGGATCTGGGAAGAACAAGCTATTGGTTAACCGAGGAGAGTAATAACTTATGATCGTCTCCAAGTGAAGATGCAAAACTCTCGAGCTGTAAGGCTCAGATCTGTAAGGCAGGTCGGCAACATGCCTTAATGTGGTTCTATTGGCTATAATTAGCAAAGATGCTGTCCTACATAGCAGTCTTGAAAGAACACACCTATATGAGTTTCGATTGTAAACGTCGCAGATCTATGAGATTTGGGTGATCTCTAGTAAACTCACGAAGAGACCAGGGAGTATGACGTATAAGCTCCAAACTGCTGGGGTAGCCTCTTGGCGGTCGGTACTGGTTAAGACTTTGAGTGAAACCTGTTCACATAAAACTAGCAATTCAAGGCATAGTCCATTGTCAAGTTGTGAATGGATGTAGCTTAAAGTTCTAGGCGAAGTTCAACTTAACAGTCTCTGCTGAAACACTGGTATATTAAACAAGTGGTGAGAGAAGGCAAATCTCTAAATGGGTATTTGAGATCTGGTGGGGGATTGTTAGAATTAATGGGCTAGGCCCATAGCAATTTCTGAAATCTCAAAACCCATGTGTAAAATGGCAAGTGGTGGTGCTAAGTTTAGTCCCACCTTGGAAGTTGAAGAAGAGTTGGACCTCTTTATATAGTGGGTTCTCTCCACCACTCTAAGTGGTGTGAGAAGAAGAAAGGAAAACCACTGCTGCGGCGCCTCGCCGGGCCGGGCCGGGCCGGGCGGGCGGGCGGGCGGCGTACATGCGATCATGCGCGTGAATGGTCCGAAATCCGTCCGTCTCCTTGCGGGAGCGCAGCTCCTTTTGCCGTTTTATTTTTTATGTCTTGGCAGACAAGTTTTTGATTTCTTGTCCGGTAAGTATATGAATTAGAAACCGAGTCGGTTTGGGATTGTGGTCGCGACACAATACCGCCTCTGGTCCTAATATATATACAGCTACCGGCTGCGGCCGAGACACACGAAAAACACCTAGGGTTTTGCCTCATCTCACAACTTGCGCCGCCATCGTAGTCTACTCCATCCCAAATGCCGGCGTGCATCGGCGCGTGGGAGAGCAGGTCTCGGAACCGTTCGTCTTTGCGATCCTGCACCGGAGAGGACGAATTAGGTTTTTGGGAAGCGCCAGCGCGATCGCTCAAATTCGTCATCACGGGTCGTCTTACGTCCAAGTCGGCGGTGCTACTCATCGTCGTATTCATCGCCGTCGCCAGCAGATCGTCGCCAACATCGTCATCAACACTGTCGCACCCATAATAGCTAACGATCAGTACGTCCAACATCCTCTGTTCATGTCTGTTTCTACAGCTATTGTTAGGTCTTTGCTGCTGTTATGCATGTCTTGCTGTTCTTCTAGTTTACTAGATTATTGCATGCTTGTATCTCTTCTAGTCATGAATTATTTACTGGAATTAATCATGAACTTGCCTAATATTCCAACAGCGGTTCCCTTCCTTTCCTGTCGCTCGTGTGAGCCTAGTTCGATCCTTTGGTGCGAAAGGGAAAAAACAAAGCGAAGGGTATGACTTGCCAGTGGCATTGATGGGTAAATACCTCTCAATTTTAAGGGGACGACCAAAAATGGTTGGTTTAGAAGATGAGAAGTTGGGGTACCTAGCTGCAAAATTTGAACTACGTAAAAGTTACAGATTGTCAAAAACTGCTTCGAATTTACCCCTTTGGTTGGCTTCTAGCTTCTTCAAAGCAGAAGTTGGGTAAAACAGCCCAACCATTCACAGCCTGATTCTGAGTGTCTGAGCAAGCGAAGCGAGATGGTGTCAAGCCTGATTCTGAGTGTCTGAGCAAGCGAAGCGAGATGGTGTCAAGCCTGATTCTGAGTGTCTGAGCAATTGAAGCGAGATGGTGTCAAGTCAGGCAGGGGACGTTGACTTGCTTTGCTGACTGCTACTGCTGCACAGGTGTTGTCTACGACCACTGCTTTGGTCCAGCGAGCACGTAAAGGCCCCGCTGTGGACCAAGCGGAGAGCCCCTATACAGTGCTTTAAGCGCCGGCTGGCGCACCAGCACCAGCACGCCATGTTATAGAGCTGCGGCTTATAAGTTAGCGTCCCACTCTAGAGGAAAATCAGCAATTGTTGGTTCAGGAAAAAAAACTAACCATAGTTTTCAAAACTGAGGAAAAAATGTTCACAAACTTAAGAAAAGCTCATAGTTTTTTAAAATGTTCATGAAATTGAAAAATGTTCCAAATTTGACAAAAGGTTCATGAATTCAAAAGACCACAAACTAAAAACCCGTGAATTCCAAAAAAGACTGTGAATTTAAACAATGTTCATTGACTCACAAAAGTTCATAACTTGAAAAACTTGAATCAATTTTGAAAAAGTTAACAAATTTGAAAGAAGTCAGCAAATTTGGAAACTAGTGAAAAAAAGGAAAGATAAAAGAAAACCAAAGAAACCTGACAAAAAAAAAACCGAACACGAACACAATAGTGCCACGCGTGTTTTCTCTGTGATATTTTTATCCGTTTTCACTACTATGTACGATTTTCTTTTGGTTTTTTTTTTGTTTTTCTGTCTTTCTTTGGTTTTTTTCCTTTTTCCTTTTTTAACACATGTCTACATTTTTCACGCACAATTTAAATTTTTGTATACATCAAAACATATTCTTATACAAATTTAACACTTTTTGAATACATGATTAACTTTTAGTTTAAATACAAGTCTTAATGTCTAACATGTCATACATGCTGTACATTTTTTATACATCGAAACTTTATTTTTATGCATGATTTTATTTATTTTAAATATATTATTAACACTTTTTAAATACATGCTTTGATGTTTAATTTTTCATACACATTGTAAATTTTTGTACACATCCAGATTGTCGCTGGATATTATCAATTTGGAAGGAATATATGTATTTATAAATTTTCTATATTTGAAAAAAATGAAAACAAAAGTTGAAAGAGAGGAAAATTAACACTTACATGTGATTTGCCCATGGCAGGTAAGAGAGTGACGTGACACCTCGCGCGACGGATCACCTTGCCCATTTTTTTTTAGGGGAACCTTGTCCATATATGGAACGGCTGTAAGCGATCCCCCCTACCAGCTCACCATAAGCGAGCTATCGCTGCAATCCCTATTTCCTGCTCCTTGTGGCAAATTGCTGACCAATAACACAGGAAGAGTGAGCGAATGAGAGTAAATAGGCCGGCCCAATAAGGAGGAGTCATGTAGTCTACAGGAATTCTGTTTCAGAATCTTCTAGAAGGTTCTGGTTCGGTCTTTTCCCGTTTTCTATTTTTCTATTGTTGTCTTCACAGGTTTTTAATTTTTTTAATCCTTTTACTTAGAAAATTTTAAAAAATGGCTGTTTTAAAAAAATGTTCCCATTTTCCGAAAAATGTACGAAATTTCAGAATTTTTTTCAAAAGTTCTTAAAACATATGAATAATAGTTATAATTTTCAAAAATATTTACCTTTTCCAAAAATATTCACAATTTGAAACGGGAAATGTTCGAAATTCCAAAAATATTTAGTTTAAAACGTGTTTTATAAAATTTAAGAAACTATTTGTGTTTCCAAATTTTCTTCAAATTTTAAATAATTGTACAAAATTTTCAAGAAAATTGTTTTGTTTTCAGAAATTTTTCAAAATTTAAAAAATGGTCATGTTTTAGAAAATGTGTTCCAAAAAATGTTTGTATTCATCAAAAGTTGTTCAAAAACATTTTTTAAAAAAATTCATATTTTTCAAAATAATCACAACCTTTTTATAAAATATTCACATTTTTCAAAAAATGTTCTCAAAATTTTAAACTATGTTCATAATTTGTAAAATAAGTTTTTCCATGGACATATATTAGGAAAAGCCTGCCGCTAGAGTAGTTGATTCACTACTACTACTGCTACATGGTCCGGCCTAGTCGGGGGTTCACCTGTGCTTTTGCCCACCAATTTGCCACACGGAGCGGCAAGTAGGAGCTCCCATTGGACAAGTTTGGTTGCTTGCATCCCCGTGCATCAAAATTCTGGCCCGCACGAATTTGAAAGCAACGCTCAGCCAACCCTGGAGGAACACCTTAATCAACAGTTTCCAGTGAGCCAGGCTCATGTCGTGCAGGGAGAGGAACGCAACGCCGAGCTTGTGCGAGCAGGAAGACGACACAAGCTCGCGCACGTCCATGAAAAGTCGGTAGGAGTAATTTTTTAACCTCTCGCCGATTACCCTCACCACCCTAACCCACCACCATGCTGGTTGCTCGTTACAAATCACCTTGCTATCAAACTATCTGTTACCGATAATTTCAGTGCTTGTAGTAAGTACCTTGTTGAAAATCGCTTGTCATTTCCTTCTGCTCCTTATTGGGTTCGACGCTCTTATTTATTGAAAGGACTACGATTGATCCCCTATACTTGTGGGTCATCATACACACATTGAAATAGAGCAATAGTATGATTGTTGTGAATACATAGCGATCAACGTCGAAACGACTCCAGAAAATAAAACGTATCCATGACCACCAGCCTTGCCTATGGTAGCTCTTGGCTCTGCATGTACTCGTGCAAGCGTTCGTCCAAACGGTTGACACGCTTACGGTACATCTGGAGCGCGATCTCGAGCTCTAAGTTGGCTATTTCATCGGAGATCACTAGCTCGAGCATGCGACGATCATGTTCCTCTATTATGCTCAGGTGGACACCTGGGCCAAGGAGACGCTCGAGCCTAGCAACCAGCCCGTTGGCATCGAGCCGGCCACGACCAGGGCGAACAGCGCGGCCGGCATTCGGTGCAAGTACGGCATGGCCGGGCTCTGGTGCAAGTACGGCGCAGACGGCCTGTGCCCTCTCCGGGCGAGGAATGGAGCTACTAACGGGCCGTGTACCCAGCCGCAATACTCGATCGATAGCAGGCAAGCCCTGATGGATCCGCTCTTGCTGTGCGGGGCACCGCGCCTCTCGCTCTGCGGCGCTTCATCGGTCTCGTTGTGCGGCGAACCGCAGCCTATTGGCACGGACGCGCCTAGCTTGCTCTACGGCACACCACCGATGATGTGGTGTGGTGAGCTGCGGCCTCTCGGCGTTGACATGCCTATCTTGATCCACGGCGTTGAAGCGTCGTGCGCCAAGGGTTTGCTCAACCCTAGCCATGATGCGCAGCACAACGTCGTCCATTTTGTTGCGGGGGGCGCCCTCGACCTTGACAGGTCGTGGCGCTTTCTCATTTTCCTTGTCGAGGAGGTTAATGATAGAGGCGACGTTTCGGTGGGTTGGCATGCTTGGAAAAGGTAAAGGGGCTATAAGCTGCGCTTGTGCCTTGCTGTGTCGCGCTCTGCGCCGACTTATGTACAGTATCGCTGGGTGGTGGTGGGAAACCGATGAGGAAGTGGCTGGAAATGGTGGCGTGTTCATAAAACACCATCAATTAATAGAAACTTAGCATAGAAGGAAGCGCAAGCTAGTAAGACGCGTGCGCACACATTGCTCGCCCACGGGTGTGATCCATATACTTGAGTGCCCAACAAAGCACACTATTCACACTAAAAAATATTGTTATGTACACAGAGATCGTAGATATTGTGCAGACTGAGCAAATCTCATGGCTTGCAAGAAGCTTGTCGACATCCATGGTCACTATAAGGTCGAGGGCAGCACGAAGGACAAGGACTCCCTTGTTGGCCTCGCCTCAGCCATCATCGACCCCTACTACGAAAACATGAAGGAGGATGCCAAGAAAAATCCCGCAGCCTGGCACGGGACCTGGATGCGGAGACTGGACGAAGACCACCTCAAGTTCGCGGCCAAGAACATGTACACATGCTACGAGATGAACAGGAGGATCGTTGACATGAGGGAGTGGCTCCTTCGTGTAATCGACGAGGGATCGAGCCACCAACAAAGCAATGGAGGCAAGTGTATAAGAAGAAGTACATGATGATTAGATGATCGTTTGTCCTAGTTAATTACGCATGTAATTGTTGGAAATATGCCCTAGAGGCAATAATATTGTATTATTATATTTCCATTATTCATATTTAAGAGTTTATATTTCATGCTATTGAAGGAAATATGCCCTAGAAGCAATAATAAAGTTGTTATTTATATTTCCTTATATCATGATAAATGTTTATTATTCATGCTAGAATTGTATTAACCTGAAACTTAGTACATGGTTGAATACATAGACAAAAACAGAGTGTCCCTAGTATGCCTCTACTTGACTAGCTCGTTAATCAAAGATGGTTAAGTTTCTTGACCATAGACATGCATTGTCATTTGATCAACGGGATCACATCATTAGAGAATGATGTGATGGACAAGACCCATACGTTAGCTTAGCATAATGATCGTTTAGTTTTATTGCTATTGCTTTCTTCATGACTTATACATATTCCTCTGACTATGAGATCATGCAACTCCAGAATACTAGAGGAACACTTTGTGTGCTATCAAACGTCACAACATAACTGGGTGATTATAAAGATGCTCTACAGGTGTCTCTGAAGGTGTTTGTTGAGTTGGCATAGATCGAGATTAGGATTTGTCACTCCGTATATCGGAGAGGTATCTCTGGGCTCT
Source organism: Aegilops longissima (assembly GCA_021605205.1). Taxonomy (NCBI): domain Eukaryota; kingdom Viridiplantae; phylum Streptophyta; class Magnoliopsida; order Poales; family Poaceae; genus Aegilops; species Aegilops longissima. Next base: position 694,260,288 of record CM038678.1, on the reverse strand, counting down.
CTCGGTAATGCACATCACTATAAGCCTTGCAAGCAATGTGACTAATGAGTTAGTTGCGGGATGATGCATTACGGAATGAGTAAAGATACTTGCCGGTAACGAGATTGAACTAGGTATGATGATACCGACGATCGAATCTCGGGCAAGTAACATACCAATGACAAAGGCAATAATGTATGTTGTTATGCGGTTTGACCGATAAATATCTTCGTAGAATATGTAGGAGCCAATATGAGCATCTAGGTTCCGCTATTGGTTATTGACCGGAGATGTGTCTCGGTCATGTCTACATAGTTCTCGAACCCGTAGGGTCCGCACGCTTAACGTTCGATGACGATTTGTATTATGAGTTATGTGTTTTGGTGACCGAAAGTTTGTTTGGAGTCTCGGATGAGATCATGGACATGACGAGGAGTCTCAAAATGGTTGAGAGGTAAATATTCATATATTGGAAGGTAGTATTCGAACATCGGAATGGTTCCGAGTGATTCGGGTATTTTTCCGAAGTACAGAGGGGTTACCGGAACCTCCCGGGGAAGTGTTGGGCCAACATGGTGTAACACCCCAAATTTTCTGGGCAAATTTTTGATAGTAAAATTTTTGCCAGGAGTTTTTAAATTTCATTTCTGTGGATTTTCAGAACATTCTTCTTTTATTGTTAAGGAGTTTTGCATCTTTTCCCAAGTGGAGCTTTCCAAAATATATGGGACTTTTATGCCAACTCTTTATAACATTTTCTTAATCAGTGGATTTATTTTATTAGATCATTTCATCCTGAACTTTATTCATTAAAATGGATTGTTTTAGATTTTCGGAGCTCTGTTTGTACTACAACCATTTGATAAAATCACTTAAAATTTCAACCAAAATTTGGAGATGTCATGAGATGTCACTAAATCAATTATGTGCATTAATAAAATTATTTCATTGCTTATTTTGGGTTTTTCACCCATTTTTCTTCTCTGGTCCAGTAGGAAACTTTGCACTACAACCCTTTCAAATATTTGTTTCTAGCTTCCACCAAAATTTTGGGATGTCAGTAGTAGCATGCCATCCAAATTTATGCAAAAACATAGTGATGTTCTTTGGAAAATTTGAGTGCAACAGCCTCTTTTTCATTCTGGACCAGACTTGTGTTTTCTACTACAACCCTGTTATTTCTTGCTCTAATGACCTTGTGTTTTCTCATGCTTGTAGTCAACCCTGCAAAACCCCTAAGTCCAGGAGCATGCTCTATTTGGAACACTTTTGGTCCATGTAATGATGCCACTCACTCCCTGTCCAGAAGTGTAGTTTTGCAAAACTTGCACTAGCAAGTTCCTCCTTTTTGCAAACTGACTTCACCACCCTCTCTTTTACACATGGAGACACTGATATGGAGAGTTTAGCCACTCCAAGAGCTACCTAGGTGCCTTTGGCATTTTGTCAAACACCCTGAGTACATGACCAGTTTTGGCATGATGTCAAGTTTACTTTGTGAGCTTGAGCTCCTGAACTACCCAGCATGTCCTAAGGTTTTGCCCTAGCCCATAACCCCTTTCTGCTAACTCCCTTGTGGTTTGGAACTCTCTAGACTGCCCTGGGATATCGTGGAACACACCCCGGGCGTGCTCTGGCGCGCCAGGCGTGCGTTGGCACCCACTAGCACCCGAGCCGCCACACACCCGACTCAAAACTCGGCCCCACCTGCACGTCGTGTCCCTTGCACCGCCACGCCACCCCGACCACCCTCGAACCCCACAGCGCCATCGCCAGATGGCCGTGGCGGCTAGCTACCCGCCGCTAGCAGCCCGACCGTGGTCGGCGCCGCCAAAGCCACCCCAGCTTGCCACCTGCCTCGAACAAGGCGAGCTCATCCGCAGCCTCGTCGCTAGCGCTCAATCGCCGCCACGCCGCCTAAGCTACAGGAAGGCGGTTCGCCGTCGTCCTTATCGCCGGCCGCCTGTAACCGACCTCCAACGCAGATATAAGGGCCCCGGAGCTCAACCGAGTCCTCGAGCAACCTCATATGATCCTCCTAGTGTTGCCTTGGCCAGCAGTCGAGCAAGGGAAGGCCTTCTTCCCCGAGTCCGGCCGGTTCGGTCGCCGCCAAGCCCTGGCCGATTCCATCACCACCAGTGCCTCTCCCTCTCCACTCTCTCCACCAATAACTCACCCTTCCTCTCGCGAGCACAACCCCTCGTTCAATTTTGGCCGGAGACCAGCGCAGCCTCAAACTCACTATCCACCCGAATGCCCCCTCCGCCGCGGAGCTCGCCGCCGGTGACTCCCTTCACCCCCGGCTACCCTACGACCACCGGAAGGACCGCCTAGGAGTGGCGGATCCATCCCTGCACTCGGATGCCCTCAAGGAGCCGCCTAGCGCCGGCGAAGATCGCCGGAGTCCCCGCCTCCGTTCGGCCAGAGGAAGGAGAGGGAAGGAGACTGGTCAAACCTGACCAGTGCCCCCCCCCCTTGGCCACCTGGCAGTGACTCAGGCGCAGTCCACGCTGGATAAGTGGAAGCGCATTTTCAAAATGCGCCTTCGACGTGTACGTATATTTCGAAACGTTTTCTTTTCTGTTTTTATTTAAATAACAGATTTTTGACCAAACTTTGACTGTCTATAACTTTTTAAATACAACTCCAAATGAATTGATTCTTTTTGCTACTTCTCTCAGATATTGTCTAGTTTATTTTAAGATTTATTTGAAAAAATTTATAAACAACTTTTTGTGCTGTTTTTATTTTGTGTGTTAATTCAAATATATTATCTTTAAATAGGATTTTTGAAGATTTCATGATGATTTGGATGCACCTTTCCTTCCCATGACCTGAAGGCAAGCATTCTGAACCCTGGTGAATTTTTGTGTGTGTTGCACAGCACGGTGGCAACACCACCCCGACACATACATGCGTCATTTTATGTTAGGATGAGATCCTATTCATGGGTGCATATTATTGAGTTTATGCTAATGAAGCTGACATGATTTGTGATGGAAATCACCTTCATGCGTCTTTCATGCATACCGGAAGGAAAGACGGGAAGGCCTCTGTCTTGGGTAGACACGGGCTTGCCCCTAGTCCTCCGTCGAGACGGTCGTGTCCGGTATGATATGAGGGGATGTCGCGTGATGTTTCCATCTGTTGTTTGAGATATATGCATTGCCATACTAATCATGCAGGAAATATTACAACCTCCTGAGTCGACCGTAGATCGAGTCTTGTGCCAGTAACCCCCATACTTGCTTCAGATTACCACTCGTCCCTACACCAAGTAGGGTACGGTTCAAGAAGTTGTCAACCCTTTCCTAGCACACACCGCATGAGAGGCCGTGGTGGAAGATCTGGAGGCATCCGTAGTCATACCACCGGTCCGGAGCATGGGTGTTTCGTTGTAGCCGAAAGGGGTAGCTCCCGCTTTCTTGCTGTATAAATTTTGTGATCCCATGTTACGCCGAGGTTGTGGCCTCCCCACTTAGAGTTTTGCTTAACAGGTCCGTGGGTGATTCCAGACACATGTGAGTTAAGCTGGTGTGTGCAAGTTAGGTGTTTTTTCAACAAAAAGACCGTAGACGGAATTAATCCCGATGGACTAAAGGAATCCGCTACTCGTGGGTAAAGAGTACACCCTCTGTAGAGATTAAACCTATTCGAATAGCCGTGTCCATGGTTAAGGATTACAGTTTGGGATGGGTCAAGTGTCGGTCTTAGTGTCGGTCTTCGGAGGTGAAACTGTTAAACCTGGAAGCACGATTGTGACTTGTGATAATTTATGATTACTATTTTGGATGTGGACTAACCCGTGAAATTTTTCGGTATTATCGAATATCCACAGGATGGTTCTACCTCCTGGATATTCATTGTGGCATTTCTTTTAAAGCCCTTTATGCGGTGTCGCTTAGACGCCTCGACCGTGGCATTTCTTTTAAAGCCCTTTATACGGTGTCGCCGACGCCTCGATCGTGGCATTTCTTTTAAAGCCCTTTATGTGGTGTCGCTTAGACGCTCGACCGTGGCATTTCTTTTAAAGCCCTTTATGCGGTGTCGCCGACGCCCGATCATGCATTGTTCTTGTTATTTATAAGCCCTCTATGCGGTGTCGCTCAGACGCCCGACTGTGGCATTTCTTTTAAAAGCCCTTTATGCGGTGTCGCTCAGACGCCCGATTGTGGCATTTCTTTTGTGTTATTTACTTCATGATTTTATACTACCATATTATTGCATATCCATAAATAACATGCTTGTACGCATCAGAGTTTTACTTATCTCATGTGACTAACGTCTTGAGCATAATATATTTTCAGCACATCTTTATTAAATCATGCATGTGTTCATTATGTTTGCGAGTACATTCAAAGTACTCACTGGCTTGTCCCTGGCTATTGTCTTGGCCAGATTTCATGTTTGGAGAGGAGCGCTATGCGATGTCAGTCCCGTAACCTAAGCAACGGTGTTAGCTGCCACGCGAAGATAGGAATTAACCTGGTCACTGTTCTCGTGGGAAATGGAGTCCCATAGACACCGATGACTTTTCAGCCCGCTTCCGCCATCAACCACTAGAAACCATTTGTTGTACTCACAGCCAGAATGGTCATGTACTACATATTTTGTATTTGCTTGGAATTTCGTATCAAGTTGGTGCCTCATCACCTAACAGTTATCCCGGGGCCGATGAGCATAAGGGCCATTTTCCGGGAATTATCACCCGAGAATCGGTCGCCACAGACTTGGTATCGAGCCAGGCGACCATTGGCTAATCCTATCTTAGCCAGGTCAATAAACTTAGGCTAATAACCCACCGAGCCATAACCATGACCTCAGCCAAGCTTCTCGCACAAGATAGCCACACGGTGACCCGACGCTTTCGCAATCGGTGCCCAACCTATCAACTAGCCCGCCTATCACCCACCAGTGATCAGCACCAAAGGCGCCTCATTCAAGCGCGCGAAGGAAGGCTCCGTCCCTTTTTCTATAAAAGGGACGCTTCGCCTCAACCCAGCCCAAAGACGGCCGCTATCCCAAAACCAAGCCACAATGCCCGGTCCCGTAGTACACCATGAGACTACAAAGAACCAACCTTGAGGTTTTGTGACCATACTGCAAACCTTACCCGCCGTGCCTATGCGTTAGTAGAGCCACCCGAATATGTTGTGTACCAAGGACCCATTAGTGGCGAGAGCCACAATTCTGGGCCCTTTGTACATATCTACGGTAGGGGTCGGCACCAGCGCCTTCTGAGTTCACCGGAAGAACTACTTCCTTTGAGCCACAAGCCATCCAACTAGCTGCTCGAGAGGCTATAGTTCATCTCGTGCACTGTCGCCCGAGTTAATTGTCGCCGCTCCACTACTACCCCAGCGTGAAGGGTATGGTAGGCCACCTCAAGTTGCGAATGGTGATCACGAGACAGACCTGCATTACTGCATCTAGTGCGCTATGTAAGTGCACTGGAGGACCTATTCGATCAAATCACTATTGATCTGGTCGCAGCTCGTGGAGAGCTGGTTCGTCGAGCCCCAGCGAGGGAGGAGATCGAGCCCAACGCCGACAACCCCGTCGTGCTGTTTGGACAACCGATCGAGACCCTGAGGACAGCCCCAGCCGTCAGCCAAGGTGCTTTGATGACCCCAGAAGTGCTTCGCCGCCTCCTGGGAGCACACTCCAACGGGGTTGTAGTCAACAATCCCCGTGACGGTCATCATCACTACCCCGAGCCTGCAGCCCCTCAGCCATCTCCAGCAAATTCCGACGGTGAGAACCGTGGGGAAGCCTCGACGTCCACAAGGGACGCCCGCTTGGATGTCAACGAAGTAGACTGAGACACTCGAGTAGTGCCGAGTCCCAGTGTATCCTCGCTTTGTAATTCTGTGATTCCTTAAATTAGCGCAGCCTGGCATCGTGCATCTATTTTATATAGTAGTTTGCATGGATGTATTAGCAAACAGTGTGATTTCTCTATCCTTGGCGCAGCTACCAAAAACCGCCCCGACAACCCCCAAAGTGATATGTCACTTTACTAAGATGTGTGTACCTGTGTTTGACCCGAGCTGAGCCGGCAGATTCTTTACTTTTACCACGGTAAATGACCCAGCCCCGGTGCTATAAAAAGGGCCACCGAGAGACCTTGCCAAGCACCCTTCACCTTGTGCACCATCCCCACAACCATTTCCTACCATGCCGAGCCCTAGTATTTATCTGAGGACTCCAGATGCTACCCCAGGTAGTTTTGTCAAGATATTGTGGGATTTTACCCGCAGTACCATGGGCGCAACCCAGCCACCCCAGTACGAGCTGTTCAAATCAAGGATCACCCCTTCCACCTCGAGATATTGGGCAGCCGTGCACATCCCGCCCGTAAACCCAAACCAAGACCCCACAGAAGTCTCCTTCGTGGGGAAATCTATGCCAATCCCGCACATGGCCGTAGAAGATGCTGCGTATGAAGCGCTTGCTCGCCTTAGATTCGCGGTACCCTACGCCAGCGAACGAGGGTATTATTATTTTCCGAGCTGCAGCACCGGAGGAGTAACATCCTTTCGGTGGACGATTGAGAGAGACCAGTCTTGGCCAACCTCGCCCAATACGCCATCGCAAGAACGTTTGACCCAACATGTGATGGGTTATCTGCAAAGCTCATGATTTAAACCCTCGATCGCCATCGGCAGATCACCGAGGCCCGACCAGAGAGACACATACATCGACTGGTCAATCCACTCCCTCCGATAGAAGAAGAGTGTATCCTAGTACCGGAAACGTTTTCTCAGGACCCCGTCCAGTTACCTTTTCAATTTAGATGCACCGCTGTATTTATCGTCGCATTTTTTTGTTGTAACTTATGCTTAGTACCACGACTTTCGCAGCGAGTAAATCATTAATGTAAGCAGCTCTGCCGCTTTTGGACTTTAATGAATTACTGTTTTCCCTCGCGAGAAATCCTGTAGCGTGATTTCTTTTCCCTGAGTTGCCGCATCGACATAGATCATTTATTTCACACAGCCCCAAGGCAGCAGACTCACCCCCACAATTACACGAACACATACACTGCTTGCAAAAATTTTGCAACTGTGTTGCGTCTAGCTAAGCACCTCCGGACAACAGTTAACACCCGGCACACCCCACCTACTCATCGTGGCCACCGCCACCACGGAGAGCCAGCAACCGAGCAGCGGCATCATGACGATCGTCGAGGATCATCGCACACAGAAGCACCGAGAGCCCCAGCACCGCTGCCAGCCCTCCGCACAGCAGGATCATGTACCAGTCCGGCGCCGCCTCCGCCATTAACGCCTCGTCTCGAGCTCCGGCAATCGGAAATAGATGAGAAGAAGAGAGAAGGAGGAGCGAGGCAAGGTGTGAGGAATAAGAGGAGGACGCCACGGTCATTTTATAGCTCGAGCTCGGTGTACGGTGGGCGAGGTCCACCAGCTTCGCTCGTCGCCCGACCGCCGGTGTTCGGAGGCGAATCCGCGAGCAGTGCCGACAGCACATTGGCCCGCGAGGTGAGTGCATGCTACACCGGCAGCTAGCGCGCCACGCACTACCGCGGTACGGCCTTGGTACCCTACACGCTAGGCGTCGCCGGTGGAGAAAGCGCGGGAGAGCGCGCGGGAGAGAGGAAGAAGAAGGAGCCGGAGGTAGGAGAAGAGGCTGACCGTGGGCCCGGGTCCACCAGTCAGCCAGAGAGAGCACTGTGCTCTCGGGTGCGATCAGCGTATTTTAAGATTTAGGATTTATTCTAAATTTTGTCCAGTGTAGAAATCGCTAGCACAACCGTGGATTTTTCCCCCACACCGCGCCAGTATCCCACACTGTATTTTTTTGCATCACTTATTGCTCTCACTGTGGCCGTTTTCGTTTTATTCATTTAATTTTTACTCTTTGCAAATCTCGAGGACGAGATTTTCCTAAGGGGGATAGTAGTTGTAAGACCCCAAATTTTCTGGGCAAATTTTTGATAGTAAAATTTTTGCCAGGATTTTTTAAATTTCATTTCTGTGGATTTTCAGAACATTCTTCTTTTATTGTTAAGGAGTTTTGCATCTTTTCCCAAGTGGAGCTTTCCAAAATATATGGGACTTCTATGCCAACTCTTTATAACATTTTCTTAATCAGTGGATTTATTTTATTAGATCATTTCATCCTGAACTTTATTCATTAAAATGGATTGTTTTAGATTTTTGGAGCTCTGTTTGTACTACAACCATTTGATAAAATCACTTCAAATTTCAACCAAAATTTGGAGATGTCATGAGATGTCACTAAATCAATTATGTGCATTAATAAAATTATTTCATTGCTTATTTTGGGTTTTTCACCCATTTTCTTCTCTGGTCCAAGAGGCAACTTTGCACTACAACCCTTTCAAATATTTGTTTCTAGCTTCCACCAAAATTTTGGGATGTCGGTAGTAGCATGCCATCCAAATTTATGCAAAACATAGTGATGTTATTTGGAAAATTTGAGTGCAACAGCCTCTTTTCATTCTGGACCAGACTTGTGTTTTCTACTACAACCTGTTATTTCTTGCTCTAATGACCTTGTGTTTTCTCATGCTTGTAGTCAACCCTGCAAAACCCCTAAGTCCAGGAGCATGCTCTATTTGGAACACTTTTGGTCCATGTAATGATGCCACTCACTCCCCCTGTCCGAAGTGTAGTTTTGCAAAACTTGCACTAGCAAGTTCCTCCTTTTGCAAACTGACTTCACCACCCTCTCTTTACCCATGGAGACACTGATCTGGAGAGTTTAGCCACCCAAGAGCTACCTAGGTGCCTTTGGCATTTTGTCAAACACCCCGAGTACATGACCAGTTTTGGCATGATGTCAAGTTTACTTTGTGAGCTTGAGCTCCTGAACTACCCAGCGTGTCCTAAGGTTTTGCCCTAGCCCATAACCCCTTTCTGCTAACTCCTTGTGGTTTGGAACTCTCTAGACTGCCACGGCATTTCGTCGAACACACCCGGGCGTGCTCAGGCGCGCCCAGAGCGTGCGTTGGCACCCACTAGCACCCGAGCCGCCACACACCCGCCTCAAAACTTTGCCCCACCTGCACGTCGTGTCCCTTGCACCGCCACGCCACCTCGACCACCCCTGGCACCCCCCAGGCGCCATCGCCAGATGGCCGTGGCGGCTAGCTGCCGGCCGCCAGCAGCCCGACCGTGGTCGGCGCCGCCAAAGCCACCCCAGCTTGCCACCCGCCTCGAATAGTGCGAGCTCATCGCAGCCTCGTCGCTAGCGCTCGTCGCCGCCACGTCGCCAAGCTACAGGAAGGCGGTTCGCCGTCGTCCTTATCGCCGCCGCCTGTAACCGACCTCCACAGCGTATATAAGGGCCCCGGAGCTCAACCGAGTCCTCGAGCAACCTCATATGATCCTCCGGTGTTGCCTTGGCAGCGATCGAGCAAGGAAGGCCTTCTTCCCGAGTCCGCCGGTTCGGTCGCCGCCAAGCCCGGCCGATTCCATCACCACCAGTGCCTCTCCTCTCCACTCTCTCCACCAATAACACCCTTCCTCTCGAGCACAACCCCTCGTTCAATTTTGGCCAGAGACCAGCGCAGCCTCAAACTCACTATCCACCCGAATGCCCCCTCCGCCGCGGAGCTCGCCGCCGGCGACTCCCTTCACCCCCAGCTACCCTACGACCACCGGAAGGACCGCCTAGGAGTGGCGGATCCATCCTTGCACTCGGATGCCCTCAAGGAGCCGCCTAGCGCCGGCGAAGATCGCCGGAGTCCCTGCCTCCGTTCGGCCAGAGGAAGGAGAGGGAAGGAGACTGGTCAAACCTGACCAGTGCCCCCCCCCTTGGCCCACTGGCAGTGACTCAGGCGCAGTCCACGCTGGATAAGTGGAAGCACATTTTCAAAATGCGCCTTCGACGTGTACGTATATTTCGAAACGTTTTCTTTTCTGTTTTTATTTAAATAACAGATTTTTGACCAAACTTTGACTGTCTATAACTTTTTAAATACAACTCCAAATGAATTGATTCTTTTTGCTACTTCTCTCAGATATTGTCTAGTTTATTTTAAGATTTATTTGAAAAAATTTCTAAACAACTTTTTGTGCTGTTTTTATTTTGTGTGTTAATTCAAATATATTATCTTTAAATAGGATTTTTGAAGATTTCATGATGATTTGGATGCACCTTTCCTTCCCATGATCTGAAGGCAAGCATTCTGAACCCTGGTGAATTTTTGTGTGTGTTGCACAGCACGATGGCAACACCACCCCGACACATACATGCGTCATTTTATGTGAGGATGAGATCCTATTCATGGGTGCATATTATTGAGTTTATGCTAATGAAGTTGACATGATTTGTGATGGAAATCACCGTCATCGCCTTTCATGCATACGGAAGGAAAGACGGAAGGCCTCTGTCTTGGGTAGACACGGGCTTGCCCTAGTCCTCCGTCGAGACGGTCGTGTCCGTATGACATGAGGGATGTCGCGTGATGTTTCTATCTGTTGTTTGAGATATATGCATTGCCATACTAATCATGCAGGAAATATTACAACCTCCTGAGTCGACCGTAGATCGAGTCTTGTGCCAAGAACCCCATACTTGCTTCAGATTACCACTCGTCCCTACACCAAGTAGGGTACGGTTCGATAAGTTGTCAACCTTTCCTAGCACACACCCTACAGAGAGGCCGTGGTGGAAGATCTGGAGGCATCCGTAGTCATACCACCGGTCCGGGAGCATGGGTGTTTCGGTTGTAGCCGAAAGGGGTAGCTCCCAGCTTATGTATGTATAAATTTTGTGATCCCATGTTACGTCGAGGTTGTGGCCTCCCCACTTAGATTTTTGCTTAATAGGTGCCGTGGGTGATTCCAGACACATGTGAGTTAAGCTGGTGTGTGTAGACGTGTTTTCAACAAAAAGACCGTAGACGGAATTAGTCCCGATGGACTAAAGAAATCCGTTACTCGTGGGTAAAGAGTACACCCTCTGTAGAGATTAAACCTATTCGAATAGCCGTGTCCATGGTTAAGGATTACAGTTTGGGATGGGTCAAGTGTCGGTCTTAGTGTCGGTCTTCGGAGGTGAAACTGTTAAACCTGGAAGCACGATTGTGACTTGTGGTAATTTATGATTACTATTTTGGATGTGGACTAACCCGTGAAATTTTTCTGGTATTATCGAATATCCCTGGGATGGTTCTACCTCCTGGATATTCATTGTGGCATTTCTTTTAAAGCCCTTTATGCGGTGTCGCTCGACGCCGATCGTGGCATTTCTTTTAAAGCCCTTTATGCGGTGTCGCTCAGACGCCCGACTGTGGCATTTCTTTTAAAGCCCTTTATGTGGTGTCGCTTAGACGCCCGACTGTGGCATTTCTTTTAAAGCCCTTTATGCGGTGTCGCTCAGACGCCCGACTGCGGCATTGTTCTTGTTATTTATAAGCCCTCTATGCGGTGTCGCTCAGACGCCCGACTGTGGCATTTCTTTTAACAGCCCTTTATGCGGTGTCACTCAGATGCCCGATTGTGGCATTTCTTTTGTGTTATTTACTTCATGATTTTATACTACCATATTATTGCATATCCATAAATAACATGCTTGTACGCATCAGAGTTTTACTTATCTCATGTGACTAACGTCTTGAGCATAATATATTTTCAGCACATCTTTATTAAATCATGCATGTGTTCATTATGTTTGCGAGTACATTCAAAGTACTCACTGGCTTGTCCACAGCTATTGTCTTGGCCAGATTTCATGCTTGAGAGGAGCGTTGCGATGTCAGTCCCGAACCTAAGCAATGGTGTTAGCTGCCACGCCAAGATAGGAATTAACCTGGTCACTGTTCACGTGGGAAATGGAGTCCCATAGACACCGATGACTTTTCAGCCCGCTTCCGCCATCAACCACTAGAAACCATTTGTTGTACTCACAGGCCAGAATGGTCTTGTATTACATATTTTGTATTTGCTTGGAATTTCTGTATCAAGTTGGTGCCTCATCAGCTAACAGTTATCCTGGGGCCGATGATCACAAGGGCCATTTTCTGGGAATTATTACCCGGAGAATCGGTCGCCACACATGGGCCTAAGGGAGAGAGAGGGAAGCCCGTGAGGGGTGGCCGTGCGCCCCCTCCTTGGGAGTCCGAATAGGGCAAGGAGGAGGGGGCGGCGCCCCCCTTCCCTTTCCCTCTCCCTCTCCTTCCTATTCCCTCTGGTGGAAGAAAGGAAAAGGGATGGGCGAATCCTACTTGGACTAGGAGTACAAGTAGGACTCCCCCCATGGCGTGCCCCTCCTAGTTGTCGGCCTCTCTCCCCCTCTTTTATATACGTGGCCAGGGGGCACCCAAAAGGGACAACAGTTGTTTCTTAGCCTTGTGCGGTGCCCCCCTCCATAGTTTACCACCTCAGTCATATTGTCGTAGTGCTTAGGCGAAGCCCTGCGTGGATCACATCACCAACACCGTTGCCACGCCTTCGTGCTAACAGAACTCTGCCTCGACCCTCTACTAGATCAAGAGCTCAAGGGACGTCATCGTGCTGAACGTGTGCTGAACATGGAGGTGCCGTACGTTCGGTACTTGGATCGGTTGGATCGTGAAGACGTTCGACTACATCAACCGCGTTACTAAACGCTTCCGCTTTCGGTCTACGAGGGTATGTGGACACACTCTCCCGTCTCGTTGCTATGCATCTCCTAGATAGATCTTGCGTGATCATAGGAAAATTTTGAATTACTACGTTCCCGAACAGTGGCATCCGAGCCAGGTCTATGCGTAGATGATATATGCACGAGTAGAACACAATGAGTTGTGGGCGATAATAGTCATACTGCTTACCACCAACGTCTTACTTTGATTCGGCGGTATTGTTGGATGAAGCGGCCCGGACCGACATTACATGACTGCGTTCATGAGACTGCTTCTACCGATGTGCTTCACACACAGGTGGCTGGCAGGTGTCTGTTTCTCCAACTTTAGTTGAATCGAGTTTGACTATGGCCGGTCCTTGTTGAAGGTTAAAACAGCACACTTGACGAAAAATTGTTGTGGTTTTGACGCGTAGGTAAGAACGGTTCTTGCTAGAAGCCCGTAGCAGCCACGTAAAATTTGCAACAACAAAGTAGAGGACGTCTAACTTGTTTTTGCAGGGCATGTTGTGATGTGATGTGGTCAAGACATGATGAGACATAAATTGTTGTATGAGATGATCATGTTTTGTAGAAGTTATCGGCAACTGGCAGGAGCCTTATGGTTGTTGCTTTATTGTATGAAATGCAATCGCCATGTAATTGCTTTACTTTATCACTAAGCGGTAGCGATAGTCATAGAAGCAATAGCTGGCGAGACGACAACGATGCTACGATGGAGATCAAGGTGTTCAGCCGGTGATGATGGAGATCATGACGGTGCTTTGGAGATGGAGATCAAAGGCACAAGATGATGATGGCCATATCATGTCACATATTTTGATTGCATGTGATGTTTATCCTTTATGCATCTTATTTTGCTTAGTATGGTGGTAGCATTATAAGATGATTGAGGGAGTCCTGGACTAAGGGGTCCTCGGGCGTCCGGCCTGTTATTCATTGGGCCGGACTGATGGGCTGTGAAGATATGAAGGCCAAAGACTATACCCGTGTCCGGATTGGACTTTCCTTGGCGTGGAAGGCAAGCTAGGTGACCAACTACGAATATTCCTTCTTATGTAACCGACTCCATGTAACCCTAGATCTCTCCGGTGTCTATATAAACCGGAGAGCGTAGTCCGGATAGGAAGAGACTCATTACCATATTCACATAGTCTAGACTTCTAGGGTTTAGCCATTACGATCTCGTGGTAGATCAACTCTTGTAACACCCATATTCATCAAGATCAATCAAGAAGGAAGTAGGGTATTACCTCTATAGAGAGGACCCGAACCTGGGTAAACATCGTGTCCCCCGTCTCCTGTTACCATCGATCCTAGACGCACAGTTCGGGATCCCCTACCCGAGATCCGCCGGTTTTGACACCGACATTGGTGCTTTCATTGAGAGTTCCACTGTGCCGTCGGCAAAGGATTCGATGGCCCATTCGATCATCAGTAATGGCATCGTCCAGGGAGAAACTTTACTCCCCGGACAAATCTTTGTGTTCGGTGACTTCGTACTGCGGGCCAACTCGCTTGGCCATCTGGAGCAGGTCGATAGCTACGCCCCTGGCCATCAGGTCAGATTTGGAAGCTTGAACTACGTCACAGACGTCCGTGGAGACTTGATCTTCAATGGATTCGAGACCGTGGCAATCGCTCCCCCTCGCTCCGATGAACATGACTTAAAGCTGTCATCGGATCACATCCAGGAGATGGTTCCTGTCGCTGCGACGGCCTCAGAACCGAAGCGGATCGTGCCCTCCGAGGCCAAAAATTCCGCGGTGTTGGAGCCGCACACGGACTCTACATCCTGCAATGTTTGCGTCAATGGAACTCCGGACTCATCTCCGGCTATACGTTCCGGACCAGGTATGCCCGCGGACACCGAGCTGGATCGGTTATCGATTTTCGAATTCAGCGCCGCAAACATATTCCAGCACTCACCTTTTGGTGATGTGCTAAACTCGTTAAAGAACTTGTCCTTGGAGGAAGACTCAGAGCCGAATTATGTTCGGTTCGAGCTAGAGGCGGATGACGAGGAACTTTGCTTCCCACCCGCCATCCACTTCATAGCCACTGTCGATGACTTAACCGACGTGCTTGACTATGGCTCCGAAGACATCGACGGCATGGACGACGATGCCGACAAGGAGCAAGGCCAAGACCCGCCATTTACTGGACATTGGACGGCCACCTCTTCATACGACGTGTACATGGTTGATACACCTAAAGGATCTGGCGACGACAAAGAAGAGCCAGATGCAAATAAAACCTCCGAGACGCAGTCCAAGCGTTGGCGGCCCAAACGCCGCTCTAAGCCCCGTCGCTCAAAGGATGGCAACACTGGCACCGGGGAAAATAGTACTCCGGGCGACGCCGAAAACAATGAAGACCCTGTCGGAGCTGCATCTGAACAGGAGGAACACGCCAACGGGCAAGATAACCCTGATGAACCGGCCATAGAAGATGACTCGGAGGACGATAGTTACCGTCCACCCTCCGAGGAGGAGACAAGCCTCGGCAACGAAGACTTCATCGTGCCTGAGGATCCTCTGGAGCAGGAGTGCTTTAAGCTTCAGCTCATAGCCACTGCAAGGAGCCTGAAAAATAAACAACAGCAGCTTCAAGCTGAACAAGATCTGCTCGTCGACAGATGGACTGACGTACTGACAGCCGAAGAATACAGCCTCAAGCGCCCAGCCAAGAGCTAGCTGAAATGCAGACTGCTACCTCAATTCGATGAGGAGGCACCAAAGCACACATCTCCCTCGCGTAATGCGGAACGACCACCACGTGGTCGAGACAGGGCGGCCGACCGGCCACCCCACGGTCAGGATAAAGCGGCAACTCAGGCCGAACAGCAGCCTGCCCCACCGCCCCGTAAAAATAGATATGGAAGAGTTCGGGGTCACATGTACGACCTCCGGCAGTCCCTGGACAGTAGAGCAGGACATACAAGATCGATCTACAGAGCGCGAGGACGTGCCTCGAGGCACGACGACGGCTACCTATTCGGGCGTGACAAACCCAACCACGCCCGGGCCGAATGCCACAAACGGACTCCATCAGAGCTACGCCGCGATGCGGCCCGCTATAGAGGCGCCGCACACCCTCTCTGCTTCACAGACGAGGTGCTGGATCACGAATTCCTCGAGGGGTTCAAGCTTGTCAACATTGAATCATACTACGGCACAACCGATCGTGCAGTATGGATCGAGGATTTTATTCTCCATATCCATATGGCTCGAGGAGATGACCTCCACGCCATCAAATACCTCCCATTAAAGCTCAAAGGACCAGCTCAACACTGGTTAAATAGCCTGCCTGAGAATTCCATCGGCAGCTGGGAGGACTTGGAAGAGGCTTTCCTTGATAACTTCCAAGGAACTTATGTCCGGCCACCAGATGTCGATGACTTAAGCCACATAGTTCAACAACCTGGAGAATCAACCAGAAAATTCTGGACTAGGTTCCTAACCAAAAAGAACCAGATCATTGACTGTCCGGATGCCGAGGCCCTAGCAGCCTTCAAACACAGTATCCGTGACGAATGGCTAGCATGCCACCTCGGCCAAGAAAAGCCGAAGTCTATGGCAGCCCTTACGGCACTCATGACCCGCTTTTGTGCGGGTGTGGACAGCTGGCTGGCTCGTAGCAAAAACACGGCCAGCGAGGCAGGCCCCACTGAGGCCGAGAACAGCACCGGCAAGCTCTGACGCAATAGACACAAACGCCGAAGCAATGGCGACAACACCGAGGACACCACAGTCAACGCCGGATTCAGTGGCTCCAAGACCGGCCAACGGGAGAAGCCCTACAAATTAAACAACGAAGGACCTTTCGGCCTGGACCGCATACTCGACCGTCCGTGCCAGATTCACGGCACCCCGATAAGCAAGCCAATCATACCAACAGGGATTGTTGGGTTTTCAAGCAGGCTGGCAAGTTAAATGCCGAAAACAAAGAAAAGGGATCACAAAGTGAGGACGAGGACGAAGAGCCCCGGCAGCCGAACACTGGGGGGCAGAAGAAATTTCCCCCTCAAGTCAAAACGGTGAACATAATATACGCTACACACATCCCCAAAAGGGAGCGTAGGCGAGCACTTAGGGACGTCTACGCGGTAGAGCCAGTCGCCCCAAAATTCAACCCGTGGTCGTCGTTCCCGATCACCTTCGATCGTCGAGATCACCCAACTAGTATCCGCCACGGCGGTTCAGCCGCACTAGTCCTTGACCCAATTATTGACGGGTTTCACCTAACACGAGTGCTGATGGACGGTGGTAGCAGCCTCAACCTGCTCTATCAGGACACAGTGCGGAAGATGGGCATTAACCCCTCACAAATCAAACCAACAAAGACTACCTTTAAAGGAGTTATACCAGGCGTAGAAGCCCGCTGCACGAGCTCAATCACGCTGGAGGTGGTCTTCGGTTCTCCGGACAACTTCCGAAGCGAAGATTTAATCTTCGATATCGTCCCATTCCGCAGCAGCTACAGCGCACTGCTCGGACGAACCGCGTTTGCTAGATTCAACGTAGTGCCACACTATGCTTATCTCAAGCTCAAGATGCCCGGTCCACACGGTGTCATAACATTCAATGGCAATACGGAACGCTCCCTCCGAACAGAGGAGCACACCGCCGCCCTAGCAGCAGAGGTACAAAGCGGCCTTCTCAAGCAGCATCATGGTACGGGTGTCGAGCCCCTGGACATCATTAAGAGGTTCCGGACTACACTGTAGCAGGACAGCGCGGCTCGTCAAGAGCTCGATTAGCAATTCGGCCTCCGTCCCAGCCCCTATGAAGTAGTGGCATTCGCACCACGCGTACATAATTACGCACTCAAAATCCCATGGACATCGACGGAGGCACAAGCTAACCCGGGATCTACAGTTCGGCTAGATTGATCCCGGACACACATACTTTCACCTTTTTTCCCTTTTTGTTTCAGGTTCCTTTTCTCACGGACCTGATCACCAGTCCCTTTGAAGGTTCGGCATACAAAGGAGGCAAGCAGCATAGGTGTGTATATTAACCTCTAGACGTTCTTCTTGATGGTATTTCCACTTATTTCTCGGGACCCGCACGCTGCGCCCTCTTGATCCCGACATGTCAAATAGCCCGGATGCTTATCGCACTATTTGTACAAGATACACCTTGACGTATCCATCCAGTTATAATGAAAATGGTTTGCAACCCAATTTCTGTGGTTTTCACTTCTTACTTCATTTTATTTCGATCTGCTTATCGGCTGCATTGGTACTCTTTTGTACATCTCATATTCGCCAGGGGCTACTTATCACCCCACAATACGGCAGCAAAGTCCGAACACTTCTTATATATAAGTTCGGCACCCCGAATTTAGCACTATATGCATTGGCTCCGAATCATGTCTTTGCTCAATAGTTGGGTTGCCCGGCTCCTGTGCTTGCTGCCCTACGTTCCGCTCTATCGGCTAGGGTAGTAAAGGGAGAACTACAGTGATTGTGCCCTGGCCTTGACCGGATGAGCACCTCAGTAGAGAAAGCCGAAAACTGACTGTCATGATATGGCGAGAGTCGGTCAGCTGTTGGAGGGTTACAAAATCGTTGGAGATTTTTTCCGCGTCATGTGAAGGATCGGCACTTCCCGATCAGATGCTAACAACACCTTGGCTTGGACCAGGGGATGCGCACTTGCTTAATTATAAAACTCCTATGGCTAAGTGAGCGCGTTTAAGCCGTATAGTCTGATTGCCTTGTTCGTTGCGCTCAACAACTCCTCCAAAGGACCATATAATTGGATCGAGATTGTTTAGATCCCATCCCGAACACCTCCGTACTACCTACATGACGGCAGAAGCCGACGACTGGCCAACCCTCAGATTACAAACAACAAGGCCGCACAGGATGTCGGAGTAATGGGCCATGGGTAGGCTAACCCGAGCCCCTCAACCTTTCAAGACATCAGGGCAGGCTGCGCCCCTCAAGACCCCAAGATGAAGAGCCGCTTTTTGAGAGTCGGCGGCAAGGCCGCCGACTGCCCCTCACGGCCGAGTCCCAGGGACGACTTCGAGATAAGCCAACTCCTAACTGGCGGCTTCCAGAGAAGCCGGCTATGGGGAGTCGGCCCGCGACTCCGACCACCTCCCCGCCGCAATGATGGGACGGGGACGGGGTACAGCCACCGCGCGGCCCATTCCTGCCCCGTTTGTGAAGGGCAGGCATGGCCACAGTGCGCCGTACCAACGGAGATCTCCATCCGGCGCGGCACTGTTGCCATACCAGCCCTGACATCAGCCCCCGTGGGCGGCGCCCATGCCACGACGGCTGTCTCAGACGACCCGAGGCGGCGGGTCCTGCCTGTCAGCGGGGGTACAGAAGACGGCGAGAGCGCCACAAGACGGACCCGTTGGGAGTCGGCTAGCCCCTCCCACGGGCCCCGCGTGCCATTAACCAGACAAGACGAGGAATGGCAACCGTGATCGCTCGACAGGCGGCGGCACTGTTGCCATGACCCCATGACCAAGCGAGCGTCATTAGAAGCACGGCTACAGTAATCCGCAGCCGGCAAGACCCGCCTGCGGCGGACAAGGCCTGTCGGCTCCATACCAGGCTCGTCGGCGGGCCCCAGCAGTCGGCGGAGAAGACGGCGGCCTGGGAGACAGACGGCTGGGACCCGCGCCCAGCCGGATTACCATTGTACCCCCGGGGGGTAGACCTATATAAACCCCCCGGGGCACCCATGCAAAGGGTTGGACCCTGATAGTTTTAGACACACATAGAGGGAAGAGGAGAGCTAGCCATGCCCTTCTCCTTCCTCACCCGAACAACTCAAGGAGCCTCTTGTAGCCCTTGTTTATCTAGTGATCATGCGGAGACCCCGCAGAGCAGCAGTAGGGGTGTTATCTCCACGGAGAGCCCTGAAGCTGGGTAAGATCCGCCAGCGTGCATGTCTTCGCCTCATCCCGTTTCCAGGCACCGGCGACGTTCCACTCGCCCCCACCATGATAAGCCATCCCTTGGCATATGTCGCACCCAACCCCCGACATTTGGCGCCCACCATGGGGCGAGGTGCACCGTCGTCCGGAGACCTGCTCTAGACGGGAACCCTTTTTCTCCCTGGCGAGTGCAGCCAGCCCGGCACGCCAGACGGAGTCTGCGCCGACGCGCTGCACGATGCTGAGATCGCCTGCGTAGCTAGCTGCCTCGCCGAACTTGTCGGTGAGGTTCGCCTCTCCGACGAGCCTGCATCCGACGCAGGCACGGGCGGCCCCGAGAGCCTCCTCGCGGGCCTCCTTGACCAACTCCACGTCGCCGGCGAGCCTGCCGTGGACTTGGAGTCCATAGGCTCCATCGACCCAATGCTGGTCGACTCCGACACCGCGTCGCTCGACGCGTTCCCCACCAACGTGGTGGTCTACGACAAGCCGCTCCCTCGCGCGGAGAGCGGCGGAAGCACCGTCACAGAGGTGCTCGTCATCTGTCATGGCGAGCATTCCGGTGAAGGAGCTCATGACCCACTCGACGCGACTCTGCAAGACCTGACCGCGCCTATTCCGGAAGACGCTGACGCCGAGACGCTGGAGGCGCGCCGCCTTCAGCTCGTCGAAGGCGCGAAGAAGCTGGCAAGCATGAGACGCTTGTCAGAAGCCTACTAGTGTGAGATGGATCTCGCTGTGGCCGGCTCGCCGGCCCCAACTGGGCCTAGCCGCCTAGGTGCGGTCCAGCAGCGCGGCGTGGCCATCGCCAACCTGTTCGGGGCCA
This sequence comes from Aegilops longissima, assembly GCA_021605205.1. NCBI lineage: Eukaryota > Viridiplantae > Streptophyta > Magnoliopsida > Poales > Poaceae > Aegilops > Aegilops longissima. The sequence goes on along the minus strand of CM038678.1, from coordinate 694,239,962 downwards.
ATCGCCCTGCGACGCCACGCCTGCGGAGAACATCCGCGCCGCCCAGGCGGCGGCGGACGAGCTGGACAACTTCGAGGTGAAGAGCGCCGCTGATGGCGGGCGAGTCCAGCAGCTCCTCGGCAGCTGCCGCGACAGAAGCAAGCCGCTGCCGCCTGAGGCGCCAAGAACGACAAAACAACGACCTGCCCCCCGCCGAGACGAAGGCGCGACGTCTCAGACACCGACTGGCGGTGTCCGTGGAAGGAAAGACAAGGATCCGGTTGTCAGCCACAGTCGGCCTCGCATCACCATCGAGCGCGATCAAGACGGCCGCCCAAGAGCAGTGGAACGGCGGGACGACTATCTGCCTCCTCCTCCTTGCAAAGAAAGGCGAGTCTCCCCGCCGCCCGTCGAGCATACGACTCTCGGCGACCGCCTTGGCCGCCGAGAGGGCGTCGGAGAGAATGACGCCCGCCACTGGATCGACCGACTCCACCGATCCCTGGCGCTGGAAGAAGAAGACGAGTTGGGTCCGCCCTGTTTCGGACCTCGCATCCGAGACGAGCCCTTTCCCAAAGGGTTCACGCTCCCCCGAGATACGCCCAAGTACACCGGCTCCGTAAAGCCGGAAGACTGGCTGGTTGACTACTCCACGGCCGTCAACATAGCGAACGGCAACAAGCGTGTTGCCGTAAAGTATGTTCCACTCATGCTCCAGGGCACGGCCCGGACATGGTTGAACAGCCTGAAGCCCCGCAGCATCAACAGTTGGGTCGACTTCACCGAAGCCTTCGTCCGCAACTTCACAAGCACGTACAAGCGACCTCCCAAGCCTCGCCAGCTTTCCTTGTGCGTGCAAGGCCCCGACGAGTCAACTCGCGACTACCTCACGCGCTGGGCCGAGCTTCGGAACTCCTGCGAGGGCGTGCACGAGGTGCAGGCTATCGAGTACTTCACTGCCGGGTGCAGAGAAGGCACCCTCCTCAAGCACAAGCTCCTCTGCGACGAGCCGGAGACCCTCGATGAGCTGCTGATCATAGCAGACAAGTACGCCACAGCCGACTCCTCCATGAAGGCGGAGATTCAAGTTAGTGCGACCGGCAAAGTGGCCCCTCAGGCTCCTAGAACTCCGGTTTGGAGGCGCCAATCAGCGACAACAGAGCGATCCTGGCGCAAGGCCCCACAGCCCGGCTTCCGGCAGCCGGCAGGTTGCGACGGATCGATGACCAGCAGCGGAGGGGCAGCCTCGACCAAGTGATGAAAGGCGGCAAGTCAACTGGTTGCCAGCCTTCTCTTCGAAAGCAGACTCTAGATGGTCCTGCAAGTTCCACAGTGGTGAAGCCGTCAAACCACACCACCGGAAGTGCCACCGCTCACCGGGATCGCCAAGGAGGCGGCCTCCTGCCTCCCCCTTTCTGGAGCCGCCGCCTCCACCGCCGCCCAGCAGCCGGCTGTCGAGCCGGTCGGCCTTGATACAAGATGAGTACCAGTAAGAGCACGGAGCCTATGAAGTGTTCACGGTGTAGGCGACAATCGACGCAGCAAAGCGGCTGCAGCACAAGAAGAGGTGAATCAGTAGCATCGAGATACTCCAGCGTTCATGCCTTTGGTCCGAGAAGCCTATCAGTTGGAGCAGAGCTGATCACCCAGAGGTGATGCCGAGTCCGGGCTCCTACACCCTGGTCTTGGGTGCCACCTTGGCCACAGATAGGCGGGCCGCTCGCTTCTCGCGAGTGCTGATAGACGGAGGCAACAACATCAACATCCTGTACAAGGATACCATGGAGAAGTTAGGAATCAAGCAAAGACAGCTTCAGAACAGCCGGACTGTGTTCCATGGCATTGTTCCTGGCCTTTCCTGCTCACCAATCGGCAAGATCCTGATAGACGTCCACTTTGGAGACAAAGATCATTTTCGCCGAGAGCCAGTTTGGTTTGAAGTGGTGGGCCTCGAAAGTCCATACCATGTGTTGCTTGGCCGACCTGCTTTGGCCAAGTTCATGGCGGTCCCCCACTACGCCTACCTCAAGATGAAGATGCCGAGTTCCAAGGGGATTCTGACCATAGCCGGCGACTACAGAAAGTCTTCCGCTTGCACGGCTGAAAGCAGTCGGCTAGCCGAGTCCCTGGTGATCGCGGCTGAGAAGCGGCTTCTCGATCGGTGTCACGCCCAATATGCGACCCTATCCAAAAGGAACTCGACGGTCCCACCAAGGATAGACCCGCATATTGAAACGCTTTTGCAAGGTGGATATCATTACATCAACATTACATAATACATAGGGATACATCCATAAGGCACAAATGCCACCAGAATACATCAATATCATATACAAGATCAACATCCGGCTACGGATGAAACATAAACAGAAGCTCAAACGACATCCACCCTGCTAGCCCAGGCTGCCGACCTGGAACCTATCCCCTGAACGAAGAAGCAGAAGAAGAACTCCAAATCGAGCAAACATCGCTCTCGCGTCATGGTCATCGCATAACCTATACCTGCAACTGGTGGTGTAGTAATCTGTGAGCCACGAGGACTCAGCAATCCCATTACCATGGGTATCAAGACTAGCAAAGCTTAATGGGAAAGGAAGGGATAAAGTGGTGAGGTTGCAGCAGCGACTAAGCATATATGGTGGCTAACATACATAAATGAGGCGAGAAGAGAAACAAAGGGCAGTCGTCAACTAGTAATGATCAAGAAGTGATCCGAACTCCTACTTACGTCCGACATAACCCGAAACCGTGTTCTCCTCTCGATCAACCCGAAAGGAGACACTCACGATTACGCTTACCACGGTTGGTGTATTTTAGAAGAGTTTGCTTCAAGTTTACTACAACGGATATTAACAAATTCCCATCTGCCACATAACCGGGCACGGCTCTCGAAAGTTTATACCCTGCAGGGTGTCCCAACTTAGCCCATGATAAGCTCTCGCGATCAACGAAGGATATTCCTTCTCCCGGGAAGACCGATCAGTCTCGGAATCCTGGCTACAAGACATTTCGACAACAATAAAACAAGACCAGCAAAGCCGCCCGATCGCCGACAATCCCGATAGGAGCTGCACATATCTCGTTCTCGAGGCAACACCGGATAAGCGAAGCGTCTGAGAACCGACGTAACCCATGTTGCCAAGGGATGGTCCCATACGGTGCTCTAGTTTGGACCAACACTTAGACAAGCATTGGCCGGGGGCTGAATAAAGATGACCCTTGGGTTAATTACTCCCAAAGGAAATGTAGGTGGTGGTGAGGCAAATGATAAAACCTATGTTGGGCCTTCTTTGGAAAAGTCTTATTCAAAGCGAACTGTCAAGGGGGTCCCATAAATCACCCGACCGCGTTAGGGACGCAAAATCCGGGAACATAATACCGATATGACGGAAACTAGGGCGGCAAGAGTGGAACAAAACACCAGGCATAAGGCCGAGCCTTCCACCCTTTACCAAGTATATAGATGTGTCACGCCCTCGATGCGGCTATATCTCCCACGTGTCGAAGCACGACTTAGAGGCATAACCGCATTGAAAGCAATGTCGCAAGTGAGGTAATCTTCACACAACCCATGTAATTCATAAGGGAAAAAGAAACATAGTTGGCTTACAATCGCCACTTCACACAATACATGAGTAAAACATTACATCATACAGATACAATCAAGGTCCGACTACGGAACCAAAATAAAAGAAGACTACCCCAAATGCTACAGATCCCCGATCGTCCCAACTGGCTCCACTCTGATCAAGCTGAAGCGAAACAACACAATGAACAAGATCTTCATCGAGCTCCTCCTTGAGCTCGGTCGTCACCTGCACGGTTTCATCGGCACACTGCAAAACTGGTTTGGAAGTATCTGTGAGTCACGGGACTCAACAATCTCACACCCGCGAGATCAAGACTATTTAAGCTTAAGGGTAGGACAGGGTAGTGAGGTGGAGCTGCAGCAAGCGACTAGCATATATGGTGGCTAACATACGCAAAAGAGCGAGAAGAGGAGGCAAAGCACGGTCGAACAACTATGATCAAGAAGTGATCCTAGAACAACCTCGTCAAGCATAACTCCAACACCGTGTTCACTTCCGGACTCCGAGAAGAGACCATCACAGTTACACACGCGGTTGGTGTATTTTAATTAAGATCAACCGGGTTTTCTACAACGGACATTAACAAATTCCCATCTGCCACATAACATGAGCACGGCTTTGAAGATAATACCTGCAGGGGTGTCCCAACAGCCCATGATAAGCTCTCGCGATCAACGAAGGATATTCCTTCTCCCGGGAAGACCGATCAGTCTCGGAATCCCGGCTACAAGACATTTCGACAGCAATAAAACAAGACCAGCAAAGCCGCCGGATGTGCCGACAAATCCTGATAGGAGTCATGCGTACCTCGGTCTCGAGGCACACCGGATAAGTCAGCCTACGAGTAAAACCAGCCCTCGAGTTGCCCGTGGTGGCCCATGATCTGCTTGGTTCGGACCAACACTCGAAGAACCGGCCGGGGGGCTAAAATAAAGATGACCCTCGGGCTCCGAAACCCAAGGGAAAAGGGTATAGGTGAGGCAAATGGTAAAACCAATGTTGGGCCTTCTTTGGAAAAGTCTTATTCAAAGCGAACTGTCAAGGGGTCCCATAAATCACCCGACCCGCGTTAGGGACGCAAAATCTGGGAACATAACCCGATATGGCGGAAACTAGAGGCGGCAAGAGTGGAACAAAACACCAGGCATAAGGCCGAGCCTTCCACCCTTTACCAAGTATATATATGCATTAATTAAATAAGATATATTGTGATATCCCAACAAGTAAACATGTTCCAACAAGGAACAACATCTCCATGTTCCACCAAGGAACAAGCTTCATCTTCACCTGCAACTAACGACGCTATAAGAGGGGCTGAGCAAAGCGGTAACATAGCCAAACAACGGTTTGCTAGGAAAGGATGGTTAGAGGTTTGACATGGCAATGTGGGTGGCATGATATAGCAAGTGATAGGCATCGTAGCATAGGCATAGCAAAAGAGCGAGCATCTAGCAAGCAAAGATAGAAGTGATTTCGAGGGTATGGTCATCTTGCCTGAAATCCCGCAAGGAAGAAGAACGAGTCCATGAAGAAGACAAACGGACGTAGTCGAACGAATCCTCACAACTCCGGAACGAAACTGAAGCTAACGAGAGAAGCAAACCGGAAAGAAGTAAACAACATAGTAAACACACAAGCATAAACATGGCATGATGCACAGTCAAGTATGATGCATGTCCGGTTTAAATATGCATGGCATGGCAATATGCACAAACAACACTACAAGTTAAGTGGAGCTCAATATGCAACGGGTTGCATATGGACAAAACACCTCAACACTTATTTAGTTCTCTCCCGATTAGGCTACCCAACAATATTAAATGTTATTAAACATGGCAAGGGGGTGAAGCATATGAAACTAACTATTTAGGCAAGATTAAATGAGGCCGGAAACAACAACAACAATTCCGAAAAAAAATCCTCATATGCATATTTCGAATTTGGTGCTGTTCTGCCCTAAACACAATTTTAATGTTGTTAAACATGCAAAGCAAGTACACCATGTTAAACTAGGCATTTTTCTACCCCATTTACATATATAATTTATTTAAAACCGAGCTACGGTTATTTAGTTATGAAATAAATCATTTTAGCATGGCATTTAGGCAAAATTAATGCAAACAACAATTTTAAACATTTAAATGTTGTTATCATGATGCGGATGACATGTGCAAGTTTTATGCAATATTATGAAATTGTTGACAAGAGCATTAAGAAGCATTAGTCGTCGTGGCGGAAACGAAAAAAAAAGGGTGCCACGACAACGACAACGGAAATGATGCCACGGCAACATTCCGGTTCCGATAACTCGATTGAGATATCGGTGCAAAGGAAAGTGTGGACGTGAGCGAGTCATGCAAGATGGTGGGGTGATCCCGATTACCGGGTTCCCACGGAGCGGTGGCATGGCAAAGAGGGCATCGCAAGGATGATTCGATCACGGTCGGTCATCTCGGTGGTTATACCTTGAAGCGTCGTTGGGCGGAAAGAGTTTCAGAGAGAAGTAGGCGTTCACGGGCGGCGGTAGTGGTACAACTTCGTGAGCGTTCACGGGCGGCGATGAACTTGGCGTAACCGTCGCGGTAGCGAACTTGGCGCTCGTGGTACACGTTTGAAGAGGACTTAGCGATCCGAGGGCTCCGGCGTCGAGGTACTTGGCGAAAACCACGAAGAGGGTACTTGTCACATCATCGGGTGTAGTCATTACGTTGAAGCAGAACTTTGCACATCCATGTACTTGAGCGTTCCGGTCCTGTAATCGTTCGGCGTCGTGGAAAAACTTGGCGTTCACGGTTCTCGGTCTTAGCCACGACAAAGGCAGCAAGTGGTCGTGGTGGCTCGGGCAGAAATCGCTGGGATCGAGCTCCCTCGATCGAGCATGGATCGGCCATGGGGCCGAGGCGGAGGCGGCCATGGCGCGTGGAAGGAGGCCGGCGCTGGCGCGAACACTGAAGAAGAGGAGGCGAAGCGCGGCGAGCTGCGGCGGCGGCGAGGAGGTGGAGCCATAAGCAGACGAGGCGGCAGGAGGGAGAGATGGCGGCGGATCCGGCCAGAAAAGCGCGCCCGGCAGGAGGCCAGCAGGGCTCCTCTGATCGTTGACAAAGCGGCGACGGGAGGGCGGGGCGCCGAGCAGGCAACCATGAGTCCGAGGCAGCGGAGGTGCGGAGGCGGAGGCGAGACGAGGAGGCAAGGTGGTGGTGGTGGAGGGCAGCAGGCGTCCGGCCAAAACATGGCCAAGGCGGCGAGCGAGGTAGGTCGAGGCGGCGGCTCGGTGGTCGGCGACCGGAGGCGGCAGGGGCATGGTTGCGGGGTGGAGGAGGCGCTCGAGGAGGAGGCCGAGGAGAAAGGCGCTCGGGCGGCGAGGAGGTGCCATGGACGACGGCGAGGAGGCCGACGGGGCTCGGGAGGAGAAGAGAGGCGGCGAGGGGAAAGGGAGAGGGGAGAAGACGCTCGGGGAGCGATGGGGATCGGGCAGGAGAGGGAGAGATGGGATCGGGGGATCGAGCCGAGGGGCTTCCTGGCGGCGCAAGCGAGGGGAACGAGGAGGAGGAGAGAGCGCTCGGGCTAGGGTTAGAGTTGGTTAGGTGGGCTGGTGCCTTAGAGGTCGGCCCGGGTAGGGAAGAAAATGGCCAGAGGCCTGGCTGGGATCTCTTCTCTCTCTCCTTTCTACTCTTTTATTTTCCAAAATAGAAAATACCAAAGAGGAAAAGAAGAGGAAAGGAAGTGTTTGGGAATGGAGTTAATTTTCTCAGACTCAGAAAAATGAGTTTAATCCAAGAAAATAGGAGTGGGCATGGGTGCAAGTTTTAGATTCAAAAACATTTGAATTTAATTCAAATGGGTGAATAGGAAGTGGAAGTTTGGAAGGCCCAAAAATGTTGAGAATTTTAGAGGAGCCACAATAAAAGGGAAAAGAAATGTTGGCAAAGTTTGGGGACCAAACTTGAAGTAGAAAGGGCATGGGAATTTGCAAGTGTGTTATGGTGAATTCCAAATTAATGGAATATTTTATATAGCTCCCTAAGATTGGGACGATACGTTATAAAGAGAAGTCAACCTTCCCTCGATTTAAATGGATCGAAAAATCCATACAATTTATTTAGAAGAGTTTTAAAAAAATTAAATGGCATGATGAGATGATGCAATGCAAGAGATGACATGATGAATGCACAAACAAAACAAATCACATGGCAAAACTGGAAACCACGGAAGGCAAGCTGAAGCTCCGGTCTTGGGCGTCACAACACTCCACCACTACGAGAGGATCTCGTCCGAGATCTAGGATGGCACCGGAGAAAGCGGAAGAAGAAGAGGTAAAACTAAGTTGCTTCTTTGACAAGCAGAGTGAAACCAAAGAACCTCGAGAGGTTAAAAACTTGAAAGAATAACACAATAGAGTTGAGCGAAATTGAGAGCATTCCGTAGAAAATAGAAACAAGGAACACCACTGTGAACCTTGGGGGTGCGAAGCTATGAATAGCGATTACAATGGACAAGAAGGAATTGGAACCACTCTGGTTGAAACGAGATAAGAATGAATAAGAATGATATAATTTAGGCAGCACTTGGACTGAAAATGGAAGGAATTAGAATCATGATCTTGAGAAGATGGGATGATACTTGATGAAATCAACAACACACTGCCTCCGGAACTATTGAAAAATGGCACAAGGGGTAAGAAAGATTTCAGACAGCTCTCCGGTTGAGGAAGCAGGGAAACTTGATAAGATGAGAGAACTCGAATGAAAACATGACACTTCGGTTAAATGGATAATGCAAGAAAAAGAACATGATCTTTACAAAACGAGGTGATGGGTGAAGAGAGCAACATCACAATGCCTCCGGAAACAATGCATGATCGATAGAAAGTTGGAATGAATAGAACGAAGAATGAAACCAACATCTCCCACCATAAATGAATTTGAAAGAGCATCCTTACGAAGTAGGATTGAACGGAGTTGTTTGAAAAACAACAACGATAAGGATAAGCTTGTAGTGGGCTTATGAAAACATCTCCAAATTATGAGGTGAGCTTCTGCCACCAACGGGAACAATAGATTGGATTAAGATCAACAAGAAGATGAAAACTTATTTCACTGAGAGGACAAATGAAGAACTTGGGTCCTTTATAAGCACCATAAATAGCAACAATCCTTAGGGAAAGCTTTAGGTGAAATATAGCCCAAGACAACTCCAATGAAGAGATTGATGGATTTAAATATCTCATGAACAAAGATAAAATGATGGATTTAAATATGTCACTCTTAAAAATCTGTGAATCATGAAGCGAAGGAAAATTATCAACAATGACATAACACCATCTCAAAAGATAAGATAGAGAGCATTGCACTTTGGAATGCAAGATGAAGAATGCTTGAACGCCTCAAAACGAAACATGTGTTGGAACCATGTTTATTTTTGAAGTATGGCAGCGGATCTTAACTCGAGAGAAATCTTGATGAACAATTGAAGAATGAAAAGAATCCTTGACGAACCATCATGTAGAGCCTCCATGAAGAACTCCGGTAATAAAAGGATGATAGAAAGAAAGAGAAGTTGAAAACACAAGGTGAAGCCTTGCAGTGATAAGATGAAGCTTTGAAATGATATAACCGAGAAAACTTGGAACTCCGGAAAGAAAAGATGAAGCATCTCGGACCGAAATTGTGATATGATGAACAGACTCCGGAAAGAAGAGATGAACAACTTAGAACTGAGAAATTGATACCATTACGAACTCCGGAAGAATGAATCAATCACTTGGATGAAACAAGAACAAGAATTATGTTATGCGTATCCTTCACCAATTTAGATTGATGACAAGCAACGGATTTGGCATACTACTTATTCCCGTAGAAAAGATTAAGATAGATATGGCGCAAACTTGGGAAGGTCTTCAACAATTCACCGGTAGGATTCGGAAGAACGAATGAAGATATTTGAGGGGATTTAGATACAAGTGAACGAATAGATGACGAGCTGATTGTAGAATACTTGAATGATGCACCGGTAAGATTTGGAGAACAAGAGCTGAAAGCTGGAATGAGTAATTCTGAGATGATGGGCTCCGAAGAATCAAACGGAAAAGACTCCTGAAATGCTCCGGGTGGGTGAAAAGAATTCTCACAATCAAAACAAATATGAGGATCGCACGAAGCTAGAACCATGAATCTTGAAGAGAATGGAGCAAGACTAAAGAGAAACTCGTCTACGGTCTTCACATCGAAGAATGACGATGAGAAACACCACCATGAATTGTTGAGACACTCCGGAATGAAAATTAGAAAGGTTGAACCAACAATGAAAATAATTTGAAAGATCTTGGAGAAAGACATTTGACTGATGATAATTCATCCTTACATCAAATTTTGCAAAGAATTTGAGAATAACTCGGAAAATTAGAAGAGTTAGGTAAGATCACAGGAAAAGACACGTGGGTTAGGGCCCACTCAAAAGAACCACCGTTGAACAATTGTTTGAAATAGATATTGCACGGTAGAATTAAATGGCTAGAATGAGATAGCATCCTCAAAAGAACTTGAGTGAATTGAGAATGGAAACTAGAATCTTCGAGATATCTTCAACACTCGGAACAATTGAATAGCGAGAAGTGGATGATTAAGAGATGCACCGACATGAAAGCATTTGAAGCGATGAAAAGAATCGATCAACACTGAAAACTTGACTTAAATCCACGGAGAAGAAAATTAGAATGGAACAATGATAAGGTAAAAGCTTCCTTAGCGTCTTCATGAGAAATCACCGGATAAAACATTAAAGGGAAAGAATGAAGAAACTTCACTCAATAAAATGGCTACTTGATTAAGAAATCTGAGTCCTTGAAGAAAAGGGTGGGAGGGCGGGAAAACAAAGACAACTAGGTCGGATGAAACAAACACCGTTGAGAAAAAGCTTAGAATTGATCTTGCGAATGTCGCAATGATCGGATTCACTTGAAGAGAAGCACACGGTTGGAAAGGATTGAAAAGATGACCTTGATGAACAAGAAGGATTAGCATCCACATAGAAATATGAGAACACCGTTTAGAATAAGGTATGGAATCGACACTTGGCATTGAAGCAACTTGAATACCACAAAAGCGGAACAAAAACAAAGTTTGGCTTGCAGAATAAGCGGAACAAATACATATGATAGAGATTTACCCAATCCCATATCATGCATCATCGGAAAGATATTCTAGGAGCTACTTGAATTCCACCTATAAACTCCGAAACTTTACGGTTATGCAATCTGGTGTTGGGGATCGAGGGACACAAAATATATCACCCAAACTAACAATACCTAGATCCATTGTATCCATCCTTCAACACATAACCAAGAAAACCTTGAAATCGTTTACCTCGACCTTGAAAAGCATCCGTTATCTGAGTCATGGCAATACTCTCGAGCTCGCCCGATCTTGGGTTATCGAGGTTATCTCACCAACAACTACATAAAAGAGATTTTCGATGTCGGCAAAACTCAGGTATTCGAGAACTGCAGCGATAAAATTGTGGCGACAACACCTCGAGCTCAACTCCCGGGACACTGCCACAACCCTAAATGTCGGGAGGCACCAAGAACAATGTTCTCGTCACAAAACCATCGGAACGATTCCAAGATACCAGCGTGATCCTAAAAAATTTTAGTGAAAATTGAGGAGAAAAGTCAAAACTCTCGTCGGGATGCCTCACGAGGCGATGAAGGGACCGGGAGTAAAAAGAATCCTACTCTCCGATATATATAATCCTAAGACTCAAAACATTTTCCATTCTAGACTCAACAACGCATGACAAACAATCAAGTAGGGGCTCCTAAGTCGGGAAGGCTCGATACCAACTTGTCACGCCCTCGATGCGGATATATCTCCCGTGTCGAAGCACGACTTAGAGGCATAACCGCATTGAAAGCAATGTCGCAAGTGAGGTAATCTTCACACAACCCATGTAATTCATAAGGAAAAAGATACATAGTTGGCTTACAATCGCCACTTCACACAATACATGAGTAAAACATTACATCATACAGATACAATCAAGGTCCGACTACGGAACCAAAATAAAAAAGACTACCCCAAATGCTACACAGATCCCGATCGTCCCAAGCTGGCTCCACTCTTGATCAACTGAAGCGAAACAACACAATGAACAAGATCTTCATCGAGCTCCTCCTTGAGCTCGGTGCGTCACCTGCGGTTTCATCGGCACCTGCAAAACTGGTTTGGAAGTATCTGTGAGTCACGGGGACTTAGCAATCTCACCCCCGCGAGATCAAGACTATTTAAGCTTAAGGGTAGGACAGGGTAGTGAGGTGGAGCTGCAGCAAGCGACTAGCATTATGGTGGCTAACATACGCAAAAGAGAGCGAGAAGAGGAGGCAAAGCACGGTCGAACAACTATGATCAAGAAGTGATCCTAGAACAACCTCGTCAAGCATAACTCCAACACGTGTTCACTTCCGGACTCCGCGAGAAGAGACCATCACAGTTACACACGCAGTTGGTGTATTTTAATTAAGATCAACCGGGTTTTCTACAACGGACATTAACAAATTCCCATCTGCCACATAACTGCAGGCACGGCTTTGAAAGATAATACCTGCAGGGTGTCCCAACAGCCCATGATAAGCTCTCGCGATCAACGAAGGATATTCCTTCTCCCCGGGAAGACCCGATCAGTCTCGGAATCCCGGCTACAAGACATTTCGACAGCAATAAAACAAGACCAGCAAAGCCGCCCGGATGTGCCGACAAATCCTGATAGGAGTCGCACGTACCTCGGTCTCAGGGCACACCGGATAAGTCAGCCTACGAGTAAAACCAGCCCTCGAGTTGCCCCGTGGTGGCCCCGCGGTCTGCTCGGTTCGGACCAACACTCGAAGGAGCACTGGCCGGGGGCTAAAATAAAGATGACCCTCGGGCTCCGGAAACCCAAGGGAAAAGGGTATAGGTGAGGCAAATGGTAAAACCAATGTTGGGCCTTCTTTGGAAAAGTCTTATTCAAAGCGAACTGTCAAGGGGTCCCATAAATCACCCGACCGCGTTAGGGACGCAAAAATCCGGGAACATAACACCGATATGGCGGAAACTAGGGCGGCAAGAGTGGAACAAAACACAGGCATAAGGCCGAGCCTTCCACCCTTTACCAAGTATATAGATGCATTAATTAAATAAGATATATTGTGATATCCCAACAAGTAAACATGTTCCAACAAGGAACAACATCTCCATGTTCCACCAAGGAACAAGCTTCATCTTCACCTGCAACTAACAACGCTATAAGAGGGGCTGAGCAAAGCGGTAACATAGCCAAACAACGGTTTGCTAGGAAAGGATGGTTAGAGGTTTGACATGGCAATGTGGGTGGCATGATATAGCAAGTGATAGGCATCGTAGCATAGGCATAGCAAAAGAGCGAGCATCTAGCAAGCAAAGATAGAAGTGACTTGAGGGTATGGTCATCTTGCACGAAATCCCGCAAGGAAGAAGAACGAGTCCATGAAGAAGACAAGCGGACGTAGTCGAGCGAATCCTCACAACTCGGAGCGAAACCGAAGCTAACGAGAGAAGCAAACCGGAAAGAAGTAAACAACATAGTAAACACACAAGCATAAACATGGCATGATGCACAGTCAAGTATGATGCATGTCCGGTTTAAATATGCATGGCATGGCAATATGCACAAACAACACTACAAGTTAAGTGGAGCTCAATATGCAACGGGTTGCATATGGACAAAACACCTCAACACTTATTTAGTTCTCTCCCGATTAGGCTACCCAACAATATTAAATGTTATTAAACATGGCAAGGGGGTGAAGCATATGAAACTAACTATTTAGGCAAGATTAAATGAGGCTGGAAACAACAACAACAATTCCGAAAAAAAATCCTCATATGCATATTTCGAATTTGGTGCTGTTCTGCCCTAAACACAATTTTAATGTTGTTAAACATGCAAAGCAAGTACACCATGTTAAACTAGGCATTTTTCTACCCCATTTACATATATAATTTATTTAAAACCGAGCTACGGTTATTTAGTTATGAAATAAATCATTTTAGCATGGCATTTAGGCAAAATTAATGCAAACAACAATTTTAAACATTTAAATGTTGTTATCATGATGCGGATGACATGTGCAAGTTTTATGCAATATTATGAAATTGTTGACAAGAGCATTAAGAAGCATTAGTCGTCGTAAGTGGCGGAAGCGAAAAAAAAGGGTGCCACGGCAGCGACAGCGGAAATGATGCCACGGCAACATTCGGTTCCGATAACTCGATTGAGATATCGGTGCAAAGGAAAGTGTGGGCGTGGCGAGTCATGCAAGATGGTGGGGTGATCCGATTACGGGTTCCCACGGAGCGGTGGCATGGCAAAGAGGGCATCGCAAGGATGATTCGATCACGGTCGGTCATCTCGGTGGTTATACCTTCGAAGCGTGCGTTCGGGGCGGAAAGAGTTTCGTAGAGGGAAGTAGACGTTCACGGGCCGGCGGTAGTGGTACAACTCGTAGACGTTCACGGGCCGGCGATGAACTTGGCGTAACCGTGCGGTAGCCGAACTTGGCGCTCGTGGTACACGTTTTGAAGAGGGACTTGACGCATCCGAGGGCTCTGGGCGTCGAGGTACTTGGCGAAAACCACGAAGAGGGTACTTGTCACATCGCCGGGTGTAGTCGTACACGTTGAAGCAGAACTTTGCACATCCATGTACTTGCAGCGTTCCGGTCCTGTAATCGTTCGAGTGTCATGGAAAACTTGGCGTTCACGGTTCTCGGTCTTAGCCACGACAAAGGCAGCAAGTGGTCGTGGTGGCTCGGGCAGAAATTGCTGGGATCGAGCTCCTCTCGATCGAGCATGGATCGGCCGTGGGGCGGAGGCGAGGCGGCCATGGCGCGTGGAGGAGGAGCGCGCTGCTGGCGCGCGAACACGAAGAAGAAGAGGCGGGCGCGGCGAGCTGCGGCGGCCGGGCGAGGGAGTGGAGCATAAGCGGGACGAGGCGGCAGGAGGGAGAGATGGCGGCGGATCCGGCAGAAAGAAGCGCCCGCGGCAGGAGGCGACAGGGCTCCTCTGATCGTTAGCGAGCGGGAGGCAGGGGGCGCGCGAGCAGGCAACAGCCGGGAGTCCGAGGCAGCGGAGGTGCGGAGGCGGCGGAGACGCGGGAGGCAAGGTGGTGGTGGTGGAGGCCTTGCGGGCGTCCGGCGAAAAGGCATGGCCAAGGGCGGCAGCGAGGTAGGTCGAGGCGGTGGCGCGGTGGTCGAGCGACCGGAGGCGACAGGGCATGGTTCTTGAGGTGGAGGAGGCTTCGAGGAGGAGGCCGAGGAAGAAAGGCGCTCGAGCGGCGAGGAGGTGCCATGGACGACGAGGGAGCCAGCCAGGGCTCGGGAGGAGAGAAGAGGCGGCGAGGGGAAAGGGAGAGGGGAGAAGACGCTCGGGGAGCGATGGGGATCGGGCAGGAGAGGGAGAGATGGGATCGGGGGATCGAGCCGAGGGGCTTCCTGGCGGCGCAAGCGAGGGGAACGAGGAGGAGGAGAGAGCGCTCGGGCTAGGGTTAGAGTTGGTTAGGTGGGCTGGTGCCTTAGAGGCCGGCCCGGGTAGGGAAGAAAATGGCCAGAGGCCTGGCTGGGATCTCTTCTCTCTCTCCTTTCTACTCTTTTATTTTCCAAAATAGAAAATACCAAAGAGGAAAAGAAGAGGAAAGGAAGTGTTTGGGAATGGAGTTAATTTTCTCAGACTCAGAAAAATAAGTTTAATCCAAGAAAATAGGAGTGGGCATGGGTGCAAGTTTTAGATTCAAAAACATTTGAATTTAATTCAAATGGGTGAATAGGAAGTGGAAGTTTGGAAGGCCCAAAAATGTTGAGAATTTTAGAGGAGCCACAATAAAAGGGAAAAGAAATGTTGGCAAAGTTTGGGGACCAAACTTGAAGTAGAAAGGGCATGGGAATTTGCAAGTGTGTTATGGTGAATTCCAAATTAATGGAATATTTTATATAGCTCCCTAATATTGGGACGATACGTTATAAAGAGAAGTCAACCTTCCCTCGATTTAAATGGATCGAAAAATCCATACAATTTATTTAGAAGAGTTTTAAAAAAATTAAATGGCATGATGAGATGATGCAATGCAAGAGATGACATGATGAATGCACAAAAAAAACAAATCACATGGCAAAACTCGGAAACCCTGGAAGGCAACTGAAGCTCCGGTCTTGGGGCGTCACAGATGCATTAATTAGATAAGATATATTGTGATATCCCAACAAGTAAACATGTTCCAACAAGGAACAACATCTCCATGTTCCAACAAGGAACAAACTTCATCTTCACCTGCAACTAACAACGCTATAAGAGGGGCTGAGCAAAGCGGTAACATAGCCAAACAATGGTTTGCTAGGAAGGGTGAAAAAGGTTAGAGGCTGACATGGCAATTTGGGATGGCTTGATAAACAGGTAATAGGTAGCGCAGCATAGCGATAGAAACGAAGCAACTAGCATAGCAATGATAGTAGTGAGATCCAGGGTAGCGGTCATCTTGCCTGAAATCCATAAAGAAGAAGAACGAGTCCATGAAGAAGATGAAGCCACGAAGGCGAACAAAGCGTGAGCGAGCGAATCCTCACGATCATAGCGAAACAGGAACTAACAAGAAGAAGCACACAACATAGTAAACACACCACACATGAACAAGGCATGATGCAAAAACAAGCATGATGCATGACAAATCTAGATGAAGCTACTCATGGCAAGAGATGATGCGAACAAGAACAACACATCAAAGCAAGTTTAAATGAGGCCGGGAACAACATTTAACAATTCCGGTAAGTCCTCATATGCAAATTTCGAAATTGGTCCAGATCTGAATAATCCTTATGTTCAAGTTGTTAAATAGCAAGTTAATATGCACCACGATGATCTACACGAAATTCTAGTCAAGTTACATATAAAGTTCATTTAATTCGGAGCTACGGTCTAGAAGATATGAGCAAAACAAGATAAGCATGACATTGATGCAAAATGCACCCAAACATCAAGAAAACACTCTTAAAACATGGATGCAACATGATAATATGAAACTAAATGCAAAATCAAGCAAGTTTCATATAGAGCACACTCAAAACGGAGCAACGGTTCAACACATACACACAATACAAGTTATAGCAACAATCTGTCCAAAACAGCAACTAGGCATATTGCAAGCACCAAAACAACATGCTACAGGACCTCAACATAATAAAAAAAGGCATGGGCATGATGTACAGGTAAAGCATGACAAAACATGAACACTGAGCTATCTCCAGAAATCACTAGAACATGCTCAAACACCCATGGCAAGGTTGCAAATAATAACAGTTCCAGACTTTAGCAGAAATAACATCAGGTTGCAATGTTTAGAGCTATCAAACAACAAGTTACAGGAACTTAACATGGCCAACAAAGGCATGGCATGAATCTACTAATTGCATAGAACAAAAGTCCCTTACTGACCATAAGCCAAAAAGGATCAGAAAATATGATGGCACCCATGTAAACATGGCAAGTTATATTACAGATTTAAACATGGCAGGAACAACGATAGGTAGGCATGTTGGTGAGCTTGAACCACTCACCACAGAGCAATGCATGGCATGGCAAGGCAACTCACAGTAAGAAGACATGGCATAGAATAAATACATGGCAAGAACAACATCATAGCATACACGGATCAACTACAGCAACCTTGGCAAAATTGAATAACATGTAAACAATCTGCCAGGAACATTTTATAGCAAAAGTAGAGCTCGATTAACTCAAGCTATGGCACTTCATAATTGCAAACAAGGTCATGGATGGATAGAGCAAGACATGTTTAACAAAACATCCTTACTGAAGTATCTCCAAATAAGCATGGATCTCTCTGTAGCATCAAGTTAACATGGCATAAAAATATCAGCAGAACAGGGCTGAAATCAGCAACAAGACACCTAGTTTGCATGCTTGTGCTAGTCACCACAGAGATCACAAAAATACATAGCAAGCACCACTGTAAAGAAGACATGGCATATTACAAAACACATGTAGGACTCAAGTTCATAGGATGCACACATCAACCATGACAAAAATAACAAAAGTGCATGTTCTGATAAAAATCTGAAACTAACATCACATAGCACTCTTCCAACAGCATATCGGGCATCAAGATGAGCTCAAATGAAAATGATGCAATGAGTTGAAATGATCTACTCTTCGAGACGAACATTTAGACATATTACACGCACGAAACGGAGCTATATGCAGAGAGTTACGATGCAACGAAAATGCAACAAAATGTTAGCAGAAACGGGGACTTAGTGAAATTTTTATACCCCCGGGAAAAGTCAACGGGACGAGGACGAGCGGGACGGAGGGATTCCGGGACGGAGGCGCGGCCGTTTGGTTGGATGAGCGGGTGGATCTCATCCACCCGCGGTGGATCCGGCCGGGGGGGCTCCGGCGAGACTCCGGCGAACTCCATCGACGACGGGGACGACGGGGAGGCGCCGGCCGATGGGGAGCCTGTTGGCGGCGCCCAGCGGCGCCTGGTCGCCGGGCGGAGGTGGCACGGAGGCCGCCGGCGGGTCGGGCGGAGCTCCGGCAGGCGGCGAGAAAAAAGCGCGCTGGCGAAAGGGCGGGCCGGCAAGGCGGGCTTCGGCAAGGCGGCGGCCTTCGAGCCGCGGATCTGGAGGAAGGCGGATCCGGGCGGCGTGGGGTCGCCGGGCGGGAGGATCTCCAGTGGTGGAAGGGGAGGCCTTGGCGCTTGTGGCGGCTTCCGGCGGCAGCGAAGCGAAGCGGCGAAGCGGCGGCGTGAGGCTTCGCCTGGCGGCAAGGCGGCCTTGGGCAGGCGGCGGCGGCGGCGGGCTCATGGGCGGCCTCGGGCTCAGCGGGCCAGCGGCGGAGGGAGGTGGCGACACGTGGCAGCGTGCCATAGGCTGCGGCGGCGGCGCAGTTTCGTCCGGGAGAAGCGGACATGTCCGTGGCAGCCGGGACGATTAGGCTAGGGTTTGGACTGCTGTGAAAAATCCGAGGGTGCACACATATTTATAGGTAGAGGGAGCTAGGAGACTCCAAATGAGGTGCGGTTTTCGGCCACGCGATCGTGATCTAACGACCGAGAGCATGGAGGGGAGTTTCGTGGGTTTTGGGCCAGTTTGGAAGGGGTGTTGGGCTGCACACAAAAGAGGCCTGCGGTTACTCGGTTAACCGTTGGAGTATCAACGACCTCAAATGGCACGAAACTTGACAGGCGGTCTACGGTGCTATACCAAGGCAGCTTGACAAACCTCGGTCCATTCGAGACCGTTTAACACCCTCACACGAAAAAAGAGGTAAAAGGGGCGCGGGGGACATAGGAGTGCGGATTGCAAAAGCGGACAACGGGAAAATGCTCGGATGCATGAGACGAACACGTATGCAAAATGAAATGCACATGATGACATGATATGAAATGCAGATGATGACATGGCAAAGTGCAACACGCCAGCAAATGACATGGCAACGACGGTGAATAACTGGCGGACACCTGGCGCATCGAATCCGGGGCGTTACAACACTCCTCCACTAACAAGAGATCTCGTCCCGAGATCTTAGGACCGAGATGGAAGGGAAAAAGGAAGAGATTAAAGAAGAACTCAAGAGAAGAAGCAAAGAATCGAGAGCACTCGAGAAAAAGAGAGGAACGACGAGAATGTCGAGAATCAAAAGCTCATGGAAACATGATAGACTCAGAAACAACTCCGGTTCGAACGAGATAAGAAATGAATAAGACTGAAAGGATTTAGGCAGCACTCCTGCTGAAAATATGGAAGGATTAGAACATGAACTTGAGAGGATGGAATGATACTTGATGAAGACATGAAACAAAATCTCCGGAAAGAATTGAAAGAGTCGAATGAAAAGAACGGAGAATAAAATGACAACTTGTGCCACGAATGGAATTGAAAGCAACCTTAGAAGAAGGATTGAACGGAGTTGTCGAGAAAATCAACAACGAGAGAATAACTTGTTGTGGTCTTATAGATAACATCTCAAGAACATAAGGTGATAACCGGCCACAACCGGAAATGATTGGATAGCTGAGAAGAACAAAGAAATGCAAAACTCCACTTCAAGGAATAAGGAGAATTAATTGCACTTCGAGACGCGAGAAGAAAAGATACTTGAACTCCACCAACAAAATCTTGATGAACTCTTGAAGAATGAATTAAATCCTGAAGAACCACCATGAAGAACTCTGGCGACAAAAGGATGACGAGATAAAATGAAGGAAGAAAGAATAAGATGAGCCTGCGATGAATTAGATGGAGGATTCCGACGAGATGGTCGAGTAAATTTGAACTCCGGAAAAGAAAAGATGAAAACACTTGGGACTATAATTTATTCCTCAAGAACAAACTCCGAAGGAAGGGATTAATCACCTGGATGAAATAAGAATAAGATTTATTGTATGCTTATCCTTCATCAAATTAAATTGATGACAAACAATGGATTTTTGCATACTACTTATTCTTCTTGAAAAGGATTGAGAAGTGACATAATGCATACTTGAGAAGGTCTTCATGAACCACCGATATGATTGAAAAGAACGAATGGATTGATACGATAACAAAGGCAAAAGAATCTGAATAAACCACGGTAAGAATTCGAAAATGACTGATGAAAGAGAATGAATCACCGGGAAGAATTAGAAGAACCAAATGCTAGAGGGGAATTAGATGCAAAAGGGCGAAGAGATCATGAGCTGAATAAAGAACGCTTGAACGAAGCACCAGGAGAATTGGATAACAGTAGCTGAAATGTGAGGACGAAGAATTCTTCTGGAACGATGGCCTCCGAAAAAAAACAACTGTTGACAAACTCCGGATGGTTGAGAAAAAGAATATCTGACAAATGGAATAATTCGAGAGGATGATATGAAGCTATAACCACGAATCTTCGGGAGGACGGACAAGGTTTAGAGGAAAAACTCTTCTTCGGTCTTCAAATGATGATGAGAAACACCATCAAAATTACTAAGATACTCCGGGAGAATGAAAAAGCAGAGAGGTTGAGCCAACAATGAAATGATTTGAAATCGATCTTGGAAAAGCATCTGACTGATGGGATCCATTCTTACGTCACACTTTGAAAGGAATTTGGGAATAGCTCCGGAATAATTAGAAGAGTCAGGTAAGATCCTGGGAAAAGACCTGTGGGTTAGGGCCCACTAAAAGAAAGCACCGTTGGAAAGGATTGTTGAAGAGATAGGTGATGCACCGGAACAATTGAAATATTTGAATGAGGTGACAACTTCGAATTAATTAGAACACCGACGAATCTCCTGATGAGGCTAGGGTTTGGACTGCGCGAAAAATCCGAGGGTGCACACATATTTATAGGTAGAGGGAGCTAGGAGACTCCAAATGAGGTGCGGTTTTCGGCCACGCGATCGTGATCGAACGACCGAGAGCATGGAGGGGAGTTTGGTGGGTTTTGGGCCAGTTTGGAAGGGGTGTTGGGCTGCACACAAAAGAGGCCTGCGGTTACCGGTTAACCGTTGGAGTATCAAAGCGACCTCAAATGGCACGAAACTTGACAAGGCGGATCTACGGTGCTATACCAAGGCAGCTTGACAAACCTCGGTCCATTCGAGACTGTTTAACACCCTCACACGAAAAAAAGAGGTAAAAAAGGCGCCGAGGGACATAGGAGTGCGGATTGCAAAAGCGGACAACGGGAAAATGCTCGGATGCATGAGGCGAACACGTATGCAAAATGAAATGCACATGATGACATGATATGAAATGCAGATGATGACATGGCAAAGTGCAACACGCCAGCAAATGACATGGCAACGACGGCGAATAACTGGCGGACACCTGGCGCATCGAATCCGGGGCGTTACAATCGGGTTGTGGCGATGGCCGGCAAGCAGCCCGAGATATCGCCCAACCCCAAGGAGTCGGAAGCTGAGGTTCGTTCAAGCCGCCAAAAAGCGAAGAAGATACCCTTGGACCGGAGCACCCAGAGAGGTATGCTGTCATAGGTGCAAACCTTGACAGCAAATAGGAAGGCGAGCTCGTCGATTTCCTCCGTGAGAATCGGGACATCTTCGCATGGTCTCCTAAAGACATGCCAGGTGTACCGACGGAATTCGCCGAGCACAAGTTACATGTCCGATCTGATGTGAAGCCCGTCAGGCAGCCCTTGCGCCGCCTGTAAGAAGAGAAGAGAAGAGTTGTTGGAGAAGAGATAGCCCGACTCCTAGCAGTCGGCTTCATTATGGAAGTGTTTTTTCCAGAATGGTTAGCAGACCCGGTCCTGGTGCTAAAGAAGAACAAGCAGTGGAGGATGTGTATTGACTACACAAGCCTCAACAAAGCTTGCCCCAAGGACCCATTCGCTCTCCCAAGAATTGATCAGGTGATAGACTCCACAGCCGGATCGAGCTGTTGAGCTTCTTAGATGCATATTGAGGATATCACGAGATCAAGCTGAACCCGGTGACGGTGAAGACCGCCTTCATCATGCCGTTTGCAGCCTACGCTACGACCATGACGTTCGGCTTGAGGAATGCGGCGCCACCTTTCAGCGTTGCATGCGAAGTGCCTCCTCAAGCAACTTCGGCGAAGCATGCGTCTCGTGGGCGATGTGAGTGGTGAAGGCGGAAAGCGTGGAATACTGCGGAAGACCTCAAGGAAACCTTTGAGAACCTGCGCCGATTCCAGATCAAGCTCAACCCTGAGAAGTGCATCTTCGGAGTACCAGCCGGCCAACTCCTTGGCTTCCTGGTCTCTAAACACGGCATAGAGTGCAACCCTGTAAAGATCAAGGCCATCGAGAGGATGGAGGTACCCCGCCGACTGCTAGCTGTGCAAAAGTTCACCGGCTGCTTGGCGTCCATCAGCCGATTCATCGATCATTTGGCAGAAAGCTCTCCCTTTATACCAGCTCATGAAAAAGACCACATTTTTCGAATGGAACCACAAGGCGGATGAAGCTTTTCTCCAATTGAAGAAAATGTTGACTAGTCCCCCCGTGCTGGCGGCCCCGACTTCTAAATAGCCCATGCCCCTGTACATTGCCGCCACCAGCCGGGTAGTCAAGCCTGATCATTGTAGTTGGCGCAAGGAGGAAGGCAAAGCGCTACCTATCCGAAGACGGTATATTACGGCAATCTTGTCAACCTCAAGCAGAACTACCCCACTACGAGAAGATGTGCTCGGCATGCACTTTGCCGCCAAGAAGTTGAAGCCTTACTTCCAAGAGCATCCAATCACATGGTTTGCACAGCCCCACTAGCCGAGATCATCGGAGGCCGAGATGCTTCGGCGAGTGGCCAAATGGGCCATAGAGCTGGCTCCTACACCATCTACTACCAGCCCAAACACCGCCATCAAATCGCAAGCACAGCCGACTTCCTCGTCGGTGGGCGAGACCCGATAAGTGCCGCCTTGACACCGACTCCACCATTGGCGGATGCATTTCGATGGCTCCAAGATGCGCGCCCGGCTTGGGAGCAGCGTTGTCCTCACTTCCCCAAAGCGACAAGCTCAAATATCGCTGCAGATCCATTTCGCCGCCTCCAACAACGTCGCCCGAATACGAGGCGCTCATTCACGAACTCCGGCTTGCCAAAGAACTTGGCATTCGCTGGATCTGTGTTATGGCGACTCGATTTAATGGTCCAGCAGTCATCTGGTATTTGGGGCGTAAAGATGCAAACTTCCTTGTACAGCAACTCAGCGGATATTTCGGGGGGTGCGAGTTCGTTCATGTGCCAAGAAATGACAACGACCAAGCAGACACCCGGGCACGAATCGGCTCCACCCGCCAAGCAATACCATCCGGCGTCGCACTTCAGTGCCTCCTCAAGCTGTCTGTCAAGCCTTCACCAGAATCAGACTCCATCTTTGTGCCGGCTCCCCCCGAAGAAGTCAAATCCGACTCAAGAGCCCCAGCAGACGGCACGAGAATTCTTACAAATGGCTCCAAGAACGCCGCAGTCGAAGCCGGCCCGGGGACTTCAGAGCCTGGCCCGGGGACTGCGGCGACCAGTCCGAAGACTCTAGAGCTCAGCCCGGGGACTGCACCAGTCGGCCCGGGGACTTCGTCAATCCAGCAAGTGGCCGCGAACTCCAGCCCACCGCCTCCCAGCCCAGCCACCCTCGTCCAAGTCGCAGTGCTGGCAGTTGAAGAAATAGT
This sequence comes from Aegilops longissima, assembly GCA_021605205.1. Lineage (NCBI taxonomy): Eukaryota > Viridiplantae > Streptophyta > Magnoliopsida > Poales > Poaceae > Aegilops > Aegilops longissima. The sequence continues at coordinate 694,216,189 of CM038678.1, read as the reverse complement.
AGCACCCTCATGGGCCCAGCCCATCCTCAAGTTCCTAGTGAGCAAAGAGCTGCCAACCGATGAAATCTTGGCTCGGCAAGTACAACGCCGAGCGGCAGCCTACACCATAGTCAACAGAGAGCTGGTCAGGCGCAACGTCACTGGTGTCTACCAGCGTTGCGTCGAGCCAGAGCAAGGCCAAGCAATTCTCTAAGACATCCATCAAAGCGAAAGCGGCCACCATGTGGCCTCAAGAGCACTAAATCATCAAAAGCCTTCGACCACGGTTTCTTCGGCCAACTGCCTAGAAGAGGCCAAGGAATTAGTCCAAAAATGCAAAGGGTGCGAAGTTCCGCTCCAAGCCGCATCAGCCGCTTCCAAGACTCAAGACTATCCCCATCGCTTTGGCCCTTCACGGTTTGGGGCCTGGACATGGTGGGACCATTCAAAACAACACGAGGCAGCCTAACTCACTTACTTGTCCCGGTGGACAAGTTCACCAAGTGGATAGAAGTAAAGCCCATCAAGACGTTGAATGGTCCGACTGCAGTGACTTTCATCTCCGACATCACGACTCGGTATGGCGTACCACACAGCATCATCACCGACAATGGCACAAATTTTGCCAAAGGCGCCTTGGCCCGTTTCTGCGCAACACAGGGCATCCGACTGGACTTAGCGTCTGTCGCCCATCCGCATGATCAAGCGGCCGGTGGAAGCGAACAAGCGGCCTCATCACATGCGGCATCAAGCCTCGACTGGTCGAACCACTGGGGCGTTCGGCCGGCTGTTGGCTTGATGAATTGCCAGCCGTCCTCTGGTGTCTGCGCACGACTCTAAACAAGTCAACCGGCTTCACACCTTTCTTCCTCGTCTACGGTGCTGAAGCCGTCATCCCAACGGACATAGAGTTCGACTCCCCGCGAGTCATCATGTACACCAAGGAGGAAGCAGAAGAAGCACGTCAAGACGGTGTCGATCTGCTGGAAGAGGGTCGGCTGTTGGCACTCGGCCGGTCCAGCATCTACCAGCAGAGCCTGCGCCGATACTACAACAGGAAGGTCATGCCGAGATCTTTCCAAGAGGGCGATCTTGTGCTCCGACTGATCCAGCGAACAGCCCGCCACTGACTGGCTGTCGGCGCCTTGGGAAACCCCTTCATTATCAGCAAAGTCTTTGAGCAGCGACTCCTACTACGATCGGCGCTTAGAAGCCCGAGCACGCAAGAAGGGCGACTCCGGCAAAGAGGCGGAGCAGCCATGGAATGCAAATCTTCTTGAAGATTTCACAGATTGATCTGACAAGGCGGCAGCCTAGGAAGTGGCGAGCGGGTTGGAGGGTCGGAAGAGGCGGCGGTGTCGGGCGCCGGGCGGCCGGCTGGGCGATCTCGGCTTGATCGTCTCCGGCGGCAGCCCGCTCGGTGGCGCGACTTCGTTCTTTGGAAGCGCGGTCGAGCTGAGGCTAGTCGCCCGCTCCGCCTTATGGCGCCTCCGTCTCACCTCCGTTCTCCGCCTCGCCTTCCTCCTCAGCGCTGGAGCCGATCACCTCCGCCGAGTCCTCGTCATAATCCGGGTTCATCCCGAACCACTCCGGCGGCGCCTCCCCGCCGTCTTCAGCCCGCTCAGGGACGAAGACGCTGGTGTCTGTGTAGTTGGCGATCGCCGCCGCATGCTCGACGAGGGCGTCTTCCATAGCTATCAGCTCCGCCTGGGCCTCTGACCGGAACGCGGCCAGCCGGTCCATGTCCAGCCCTGGATACCACGCCTTGACAAATTCCAAGGCCCGACGCGCTCCAGCCTGGGCCGAGGAACCCTTCCAGGCCTCAAGACGGCCAGCCGCGACCTCCAGCCAGTCGGCAGTCCGACTGGGATTGCGCAGAACCGGCATGTCTGGCCACAGGGCAGCAATCGCCTGGGCACCGACACGTTGAAGCCGGCGCAGCATCCGATGGGCCGGCCGCAGACGAGCCTCGATGCTCAGAAGCTGCTCATCAAGGGTCTGGGGGGCGTTGGCGGCAATCTCCGCACCATTTGCCCTCGCGCCTCGCGATCAGCCTCGATGGCTTGAGTGGCGCTGCGTGTGGCGGGGAAGAAGTCTGCCAAGGCGAAAAAAGCAAGTCAAAAATCAGAGTCAGCCCGACCTATAGTCGGCGGCTCAAAGAAAGAAAGTAAAAACTCACCGTCGACGATGACCTCGATCTCATGGAAGCCGAGGTCAGCAGTGCCTCCTTGTCGGTCCAGGAGGAGCGCTCGCTTTCGAACTCGGCCAGGAGAGCAGTCTCTTTCTTCTCCGCCTCATCCTGCGCCTTCTTAAGCAGCTCCCTTTGCCCTGCCAGCTGCGCAGCCAGTAGGTCGCGCTCTGCGGTGAGCTTGCTGCACTCCTCCCCCTTGGCACGCAAGGCGGTGCTGGCTTCGCCCAACTGCTGCTGAAGAGTGGCGTTGGCCCCTGAAGAAAAAATAAGAGGGACGTTAAGTCGTCAACAAAGAAGGTCGCCGGGAAGATCCGGCCCGACTGCTCAGCAGTCGGCCCGAATCTCGGGGACTACAGCTCACGGGTGCGCCAGCGCGCCCCAGCGAAGAAGAAGGAGGACTCACTCCGGCTCTCCGACAAGTCGGCAGTCCGCTTGCCCAGCTCCTCAACATTGCGGTTGAAGGCAGTAACGCGGAGGTTGTGATACTCCTGTGATAAGTATTTTAGACAAAGGTAAATATTTGGAACTCACCAGATGGAGTTCCGAGACGCCTGCTCAGCAGCGGGCCCAAAACTCGGGGACTACACCCAATGGGTGCACTGGCGCGCCCCCACAGAGAAGAACAAGAAAAACAAAGTCAAAAGAAGAAAGCATACCTGGACTGTTGGGGATATTACTACTGGTCGTAAACCGGACTATCTGGGCCGGGTTAACTTCATCAGTAGTTCAACGGTGTAAAAGCCCAGGAGGCATAAAGTAAGGGCCCAATGCCTGTAGTCGGTTTAAAACCTGTAGCCGTAATCTGGCCTGGTATGTAAGCTTGTATTGTAAGTTAGGAATAGAGAGAGACCAACCCGGATACGAATATGAACCGGAGATTGGGACTCTCTGAACCGACGGGCGTCACCGTGTATATAGGGGCGACCCGGGCGGTTCAGGACGAGACAACAACAACTCGAGGCCTAGGCGAAGCTTATTTTCTCCTAGTCATCGAGATCACATCAATCCCATCACAAACTAGGCGTAGGCTTTACCTTCATCGAAGGGGCGAACTAGTATAACTCTTGTGTCTTTCGTCCGCTTTAACCCCTTCAAGTTAACCCGTAGCGATGGCTCCACGACTAAGTCCTTTCATGAGGACATCTGCCGTAACAAAACCACGACGGTTGGCGCCCAGTGGGGCTATCGCACGATGGTTTGATGATCTTGGAGGGCAAGTTCGAAGGACTCGAAGGCTATGCTGTGGGCGGATGACCAAGAGTTGTCGCGGCAAGCTCTACATCGACGATGCAGCTGGGGCCTCGAGGCCGGCTCGATTAGTCTGGTGCGGGTCCCCTTTGGTGGCATACACGTTTTCATCGGCAAGATCGGTGAGCCAGGGCCTGAGCCGGACATCTGCACCGACCTCGTCGAGACGGCTCAGCGTACAAGACCCGCCCAGGTTAAACCGGCCGTGAAGCGTGCCTTTGTGGGAGTCATCCACGGAGGAAGTTACGAGGATGGATCAGAATCTGGTGGCGAAACCGTCGTCTACTCTGACGACGAGTCGTCGACCGGGGAAACTGAATCTCTATATCAGCTACAAGATGGCCGGATTGGGGGCTGTTCCGATGGTGACAGTATTCCGGACCCCTCTGATCTGCCCAACCGGGTTGGAATATTCATGGCCGGTACACAAGCAGTGCTTCACTCTTCGACCGCTGCGACAATGGTTGCCGGTTCAACAGCGGCGACGGCTGCCGGGGCAGGAGGCCCTGTGCGCCCGCCGGCTCAAGTTTTATCGGACCTATTCGATGCGTTGGCTGTGCTTATGGCAGAGGTTAACCCGGCAGATCAGGACGCTCATAACGCGGAGATTGCGAAGGTGAAGGAACAAATCACTCAGGCTAAAGCGGATCTAGCAGCTGCCGACGCCAGATGATGGCGAGCGGGCGCTTTAGATGCGCAACCTTATAGGCTCATCTGGATCGAGCGCGTCGCATGAAGTCATGAAGAGGAAATACAGATCCCGTTTGCCTTGGTCTTGAGGAAGAGACCTCTTCAACACCTGGGCGGGAACCAGTAATCCGCCGGTGGTAAACGGGCGGAAGCACTAGGACGGGCGCGCGGTTCAGCCCAGCAATAGATCTACCTCGTCATACGCTTGGCCACCTCAGGCGTGTGCGAGACACCTCCGGTCATTACTCTAATCCGATGGATAACCTTGTTGCAGCTGCGCGCGGCTGGAGGCTATTCCTATTGAAGGTGATTTCGCCACAGCGTAGAGACGCCTTGGTCAAGGAGCTCCTTAGGACAGCTTTGGTCCAACAGGAAGCATATTCATCTGCCGTGACCGGATCCTCTACCCCCGCCCAAGCGGAGCTATAGCAGCACGTGGATGAACCAGCCGTATCAAGTAATGCACGGCGTGGTGCGCCCCGTGGCAACAACCCGGCAGGTGGCGTCGATAAGGCTCAGGAGGTGGTGGACCGGGCCCGAGCGCGCAGGGAGGCCGAGTTAGCAGCGCAGCATCAGGCTTATCCGCTTACGCCGTCGTCCGACCATCTCGGTCGAGCCTGGAGTTGCCTCTAGTTCTTTGGGGGTGCCTTGCCTCGTCCCCGCTTTACGCAATGTGCGCTTGCCCAAGGATTTCAAGGGTCCGCGCAAGGTGCCAAATTACACCGCCGATTTGGCTCCAGAAGCGTGGATAGAAAGTTATGAGATGGCCATGGAGATGCTGGATGTGGAAGAGGCCGCGTGTGCAAAGTACTTCACCATGATGCTCGAAGGCACGACCGGTACTTGGTTGAAGAGCTTGCCACCCAATTCTATCAATTCATGGGCCCGATTGCGGACCCGTTTATCCAGAATTTCAAAGATACATAAGCAGCCCATGTCCGTAGTGGACTTGGCGGCTTGTGTCGAGGGAAGGGGAGTCAACAACCCATTGGGTACGCGCGTTTGAAATCTTGCACTCGTCGGACGGATCAACGCTGACTCGCAATCTTGACCTGGAGGGCAATTGCGGTTTAAGCCTTTGAAGTTGAAGTTGGGGCGTATGAAGCAGTTTTGTAATGACATGGGCACTCTCATGGGAGCTTTAGTGAAGTATGCTGATTACGATAGTACCAAGGATCGAGTCGATGATGGCGAGACGGGGAAGGAAAGAAGAACAGCAACTCAAAGGCCAACAACATCACTCGGCGGGTAATGGTGGAGGCAAGCGTAAGCGAATGGCAACATGGACTTCGTAGCCAACACCAAGCAGCAGGACAAGGGCCAGCGGCGCAAGGGTAAATAGCCAAATCGGCGGGCGCCTAATCCCAATCGGACCGCTTGAACTATCTGTTGAATCAACCACATCCGAAGCATGGGGACGAAGGAGGCGCCAGCAAATCACCTCTGGAAGGATTGTTACATTATGCAGGAGTTCAAAAGTTCTAATGCTTTCCGGTATGATCAAGGCTCCGGCGGTGGTTCAGGATCCGGGCCGGGTTATGGTGGAGGAAATTCCGGTTCAGGATTTAATGGTAATCCGGGCGGACATAACAATCAGAACAATCAGAATAACCAAGGTGGTTACAATCAACAGCAGCAACAGTCGGGCTATCAGAGCAACCCAAAGCAGTTGAATAGTGGGCAGTACCATGTCTTCACCACTAGCTTAGACAAGCGAGACTGGAAGCTTCAGAAGCGGGCAGTCAACGCTGTTGAACCAGCCGTGCCTCATTACCTACGCTGGTCAGAGCAGCCCATTGTATGGAGTAGAGAGGATCATCCTCCCCGGGTTGACAATCCGGATCAGCTAGCCCTGGTGGTGGCACCTCAGGTGGGAGGTTATAAGTTCACCAAGGTGCTTATGGATGGAGGGAGCAGCATCAACATCACATACTATGAGACCTTCCGTCGTATGGGGTTAACAGATAAACATCTCAAACCGTCCAATACAAAGTGTTCCATGGTGTGGTACAGCAGCAAGTCAGCATATCCGGTTGGTAAGATAGCTCGGAGGTGGCCTTTGGAGATGAATATGACTCGGATCGGAAACATTGATGTTTGAAGTGGTGAAAATCCAAAGTCCATATCACGCCCTGTTTGGGTGGCGGCTTATGCCAAGTTCATGGCACGGCCTTGTTATATCTATTTGCAGCTCAAGATGCGGGTCACAAGGGACAATAACGGTTCATGGGAGCCGCAAGATCGCTTTGGAATGTGAGGAAGGTGATCCGACTACGCAGAGTCGGTTTGTGCCACCGAGGAGCTGAAGTATTATAAGGATAATGTTGATCCGGCGGACATGACTCGATTGAAGAAGCCAACTCTGAGCATGATCCGGCCCTGAAATTCAAATCGGCAGCTGAGACTAAGCTTGTTGACTTAGTGCTGGCGATTCGTCCAAGCAGTTCAGCATCAGTGCCAACTTGGATCCGAAATAGGAAAGCGCGCTCATCGAGTTCATCCGTGAGAATCGGGACATTTTTGCATGGAAGCCTTCTGACATGCCAGGTGTACCGAGGGAACTCGCTGAGCAGGTTCTTAATGTTGATCCCAAGTACAAACCGGTGAAGCAGTTTCTCCGCCGGTTTAACGAGGAAAGGCGTAAGGCCGTTGGAGAGGAGGTGGCCAGGCTCTTAGCAGCTGGTTTTATCGTTGAAGTTTTCCATCTAGAGTGGCTTGCTAATCCGGTGCTGGTTCTTAAGAAAAACGGCACCTGGCGCATGTGTGTGGATTACACAGATCTTAACAAGGCTTGTCCAGCAAATCCTTTTGCCCTCCCCCGCATTGACCAGATTATTGATGCCACTGCGGGATGTGAGCGTTTGAGCTTTTTGGATGCGTTTTCTGGGTATCATCAGATCAAGATGGAAGTTAAGGACCAGGAAAAGACGGCGTTTATCACTCCCTTTGGAGCCTTCTGCTATGTGTCTATGCCTTTTGGGCTCAAGAGCGCCCAAGCAACTTATCAACGCTGTGTACAGAATTGCATACATAACCAGATCGGTCGTAATGTGCACGCATATGTGGATGATATTGTGGTCAAGTCAAGGAAGGAGGAAACACTGATTGACGATTTGAAAGAAACCTTCGACAACCTGTGGGTTTACAAGATGATGCTCAACCCGGCCAAATGTGTTTTTGGTGTTCCGGTAGGCAAGTTATTGGGCTTTCTCGTGTCCAACAGGGGGATTGAAGCTAATCCGGAGAAGATTACGGCTATCACCTCCCTAGCTAAACCGAAGTGTATTAATGATGTCCAGCGTTTGGCAGGCCGGATTGCCGCGCTGAGCCGGTTTATCAGCTGCCTCGGAGAGAAGGCCATCCTTTGTACCAGATCTTTGAAGAAAGCAGATCGGTTTGTCTAGAGTCCAGCCACCGATGAAGCGTTGGAGGACTTAAAGCGGCAATTGGCCAACCGCTGTGCTCGCCGCTCCCATCGACAAGGCAGCTTACGCTATATGTTGCTTTGCTAACACCGAGGCGGTCAGCGTGGCCATTGTGGTAAGCGGAAGGAGGCAGGAAGAAGCATCGGTTCAACGTCCGGTTTATTATATCGGTGAGGTAATTATTGAATCTAAGCAAAGGTATCCGCATTGGCAGAAGCTGGTGTATGGAGTTTTATGGCAAGCGGAAGCTGAAGCAGTATTTCCAAGGGCATCCCATCACGGTGGTGATTCAGCTCCCTTAGGTGATATCATCTGAACCGGAAGCGGCGGCGGATTGCCAAGTGGGCTATAGAGCTTGGGCGACGGTTTGAAATCGTGCCTCGGGGCGGTGAAGTCTCAAGCACTTGTGGATTTCATTAATGATTGGACGGAGTTGCAAGTTACCAAGAAAAGCGGATCATACATATTGGACCATCCATTTTGCGGATCCAGCAGTTGGAGGCTCGGGGGCTGAGTCGTATTAACTTCCCCACGAGGTGACAAGTTTTATTCGTTCTCCTTAATGTTCCCTTGTACTAACAATGCAGCTGAGTATGAAGCCTTGCTCCATGGTCTTGGATGGCTAAGGAGATGAATCTAAGCGGGTTTAGTGCTTGGTGACTCGGACCTAGTGGCTCAACAGTGTCGGCACTTGGGATTCAAAGGACCCACTCATGGCTGCATATCGTCGTGAGGTGGATATTGTCATGAGTCATTTCAAGGGCTATCAGGTGGACCATGTGGACCATCGGAAGAATGAAGCGCGGGCGCTTTAAGCAGTTGGGCTCTCAGCGCAAACCGGTCCGCCAATGTTTTTCTGGACGTCTGCACAACCCGTCGGTCAAGCTCCCTGGTGAAGCGGTTTGGCTATTCCTGATCCGGAGGCTCAATTGGTGGCAGCTCTGCACGTCACTCCGGATTGGGCGCTTCCTTACGGCGTACATGAACAGGCGAGTTACGGAAGATGAGGCGTTGGCCGGCGAGATAGTTCGGCGATCTAAGTCTATGACCATTGTTAATGGCGAATTGCATCATTGCGCAGGTGTCGAGGCGTTTCAACGCTGTCTGTCCCCGAGGAAGGCTGTGAAATATTGCGTGAGATCCACGAAGGAGATTGTGGTCACCACGCGGTTCAAAATCCTTGGTGGCTAAAGCGTTCCGCCACGGTTTCTATTGGTTGACTGCCCATCTTGATCACGGAAGATCTAGTCGAACGATGTGATGGTTGCCAAAAGTTTTCAGAGCGTGCTCATGTACGGCCCAAGAATTGAGGATGATTCCAATTACTTGGCGTTTGCGACAGGGGCTGGATATGGTTGGGCCTTTTAAAGGTCAAGGACAAAAGACCCACCTCTTGGTGGCGGTTGACAAATTTACAAAGTGGGTGGAGGCAGAACCTGTTAGCAAGTGTGGCGCAACTTCGGCGGTTAAGTTCATCAAAAGGTGATTTTCGGTTTGGCTTTCCACAGTATCATCACAGATAATGGTACCAATTTGTCCAAAGGTGTCATGAAAGAGTTCTGCGAACATGAGCACATCGGCAGCGTTTCTTGATAGCCACCCACAGTCCAATGGTCAAGCGGAAAGAGCTAATCAAGAGATCTTGAGAGCATCAAGCCCGGCTTATGGTCCCTTTGCGAGAGGACAACGGGTTGTTGGGTAGAGGAGCTACCGTCGTGTTATGGAGTATCAACACTCGCCTAACAGATCCACAGGATACCGCCATTCTTTATGGTTTATGGAGGCGGGCGGTTCTCCCCGATGACATCCGTCATGACTCACCTCGTGTGGTAGCTTCATTGAAGCGGACAACGAGGACGGCAACAGGGCGCTTTGGATCGGTTGGATGAAAGGCGTGAAATAGCAGCCGCCGCTCGGCGATTTACCAACAGGATCTTCGTCGTTACCATAGTCGTCGGGTCGAACAGAGCTTTTCAAGAAGGAGATTTGGTGCTTGGCTCATCAAGACCAGATCGATATGCACAAGCTATCCCCACCTTGGGAGGGACCTTTTGTGGTCAGCAAGAATCACAACGGGTCGTACTATCGATCGATATTCGAGAGCATAAAGACTCACATACGTCGGAGGAGGAGACCAACAGCCGTGGAATATAGCTCATCTTGACCTTATTATACGAGCCATCGGCTCTACTTATGTACATATTATGACAGTGTATATATTATGAATAAAGTAATAAACCGGAGCCTCGGCTAAAGCGGGGTATCTGTTACATTACATCATGTGTGGTTACATGGGTTGTTACTGTCTTAAAGCGGCCTCCGGTTTACCCCGAGTTTGCTTTCTAAAAGCTTTATGATATCACTTGGGGCTTGGTCGTGTCCGAACCAATGCAACACCTTTTGATAGGCGAAAGCCACCAGATCACTTGGGGACATGGTCAAGTCTGAACTAGTCACGCTTCTTGATCGGCCTAAGGCCATAGACTCACTTGGGGGCTTGGTCAAACCCGAACCATTGCCACGCCACTTGATCGGCATAATGCCACGGTTTCAGTTGGGGACCTGGCTGACTTGAACCATGGCTACACCTTATAGGGAGCTTGGTCGTGTCCGACCATGGTAACACCATCTGATCGGCTCAGTAAAGCCTTATTTTTTGCAAACGGTTTATCATTGCCTTTGCTTCCATGTTTTTTCATAACTATTATTTTATTTTTGTTGCGTTTTCAAACCGACAACATTTGTAAACCGGTTCCAAAACTGTCAGTTGACAGAATTCGGTCAATTTTTTAATCCGGAGATAATTTCACCGGTTTGATGTTTTTCCGTTAACATCCTATTATGGAGTAATGAGGGCTTATCATGACCGGCACAGTTTCTGCGATAAACCGGCATTATAAATAACAGGAGTTGTTTTCTCCTTTGACGGTAAGGGTTTATACAACCTCCGCTTCAAGATTGGCTAAGCCAACTTTATGCCCAGCGATGGCAGGTATTTTGTATCATAAATTTTGATTATATACCTTAATATTTCATTTCATATTTATATGAACGTCACAAGACCGGCTGGCGGCACAAACTGCCGTGGCGGTTTAAGATTTTGTGACTGCAAGCAATATCAGATTGAAAATTTCGATCATTTCTATGCACGAAGGCATATTCAAAGCAAGAGTGTTGGCTATCCTATTACAAGGCAACATGGTGCCCAAATAAGATCATTGTTTCTTGGCGAAATGTAATGAAGCAGCTCTTCAAACCGGCTTCTGGTTCATGCTTGCTCGCCACCCCGGTCTGATGGTTGTGGGTCGCGTCTGCGCGCTTGACTTCTTCATCTCTACCCAGCTCTTTGAAGTCAACGGTGGTCGGTCGATTCCCATTAAATCTTGAAAGACAGCCTCCTCATGGATCAGGGAAGTTGGGTCAATATCAGGAGCGTAAGTATGCTTACGGATCGGAGGAATCAGGTTCTTCGCTTCAGGAGTAGGTGCAGCTACTCGCTTGTTCTGATCGTCATACTGAGCTTGATAATGCGACAAATTTGCCTCTTCAGCTAATTGGCAAGCCAGCCAGGCGCCTTTGCTGGTTTATCGCTCTCGGTCATCTTCGTTGAACTCTGAGCCGTCTTCCTTGATAGGATAGCCCCGAGCCACTTCAAGCTGGATCAATCGCACCCATGCTTTGGCCCGGATTAAAGGCGTTGATGGTGCGGTTCGAGCAGCAGATTTCTTCACTCTTCAATCCGGGCGGAAGCATGGACAACCTCCTAAAGTATCTTGAATTAAGGAAGGTGCTGGATTGTTATGTGATGCGATGGAGATGATCCGCTGCGCTCGATCTACAACTGCTCTATTAAAGTATAGGCAGCCAGTTTCTTCGAACATCGACCCCAAGTGGCCAATCGTGTGCCTACAGCATTGCAAGAGAAATCACAAACCGGACTTATCATAAGAAGGTCAAGATTATCATAAAGAAACTTACGAAGATGGCAGCAGTCATGGAATGCACTTGCCGCTTCACGCTGGTCAACTCATCAACCACCGGTTTAAGGGCAGCTTGACATTTTCAACCTTTTGGTTAAAGCGGCCTTTTCGGTATCCCAGCCGCCCGCTCGAGACTTGAACCACTCCTTGAGTTGCTCCATAGTAGTTAAAGCAGTTTTCAGTTCATCCTTGGCCTTGGAGGTTTCTGCTTGTTGAGATTTCAGATTTTCTTGAAGGTCATGGATTTGTGAGGCTTGTTGGCGTATCTCACTCTGCAACAAAAAGGGAGCATGTTAAATATCGTCATTTCAAAGTCCCGATGCATAACCAGTTATACACTTGGCACTTGAGGGCTAATGCATATTTGGTCTTCATCTATCAATAAAATCACAAAGTTCCAAGCTCAATACAAGTATTTAACTTGGCACTTGGGGGCTAATAAGCTATTTGCTCGAACATGTTACGATCGGCGATATAAAATACAGTCCCGGTTTAACTATGCTAAGTTGAACCGGCCCTTGAAACTACATCGGTGGATTCTAAAGCATTGAGTTTACACTAAGTCCGGTTTAACTATGCTAAGTTGAACCGGCCCTTGAAACTAGGAGAGTTAACAAAATTGAAATATTGAGGCAAGAAAAGAACATGGAGGTTACCTCGAATTTCTCTTTCATCATCTTCACCGAGCCAGCTTCATAGTCACGGCTGGTATACAGCAGTTCAAGTAGCGAATGAAGGTCTTGGGGGTTCGAGGCGGCATAAGTTGCGAGATCAACATCCCACTTGCCCTTGCTCATAGTGGCAAACTCTTCTTTGGCAGAATGTTGGATAAAGCAGCTGGATTACCCGGTTCGCTGTGGCCAAAGCCGATAATTACGACGTCATCGTCCTTGGAGTCACCGGTTTGACCGGGGGCCATCGGTTTGTCGGCGAGCGGATTGGACTGGTGGATTTTTCAATCGAGGTTGGGCTTACGGGCTGGTCGGCGGAAGGCGGTGTCAACAGGCCTTTCTTGACAACAAAATCGTCATCTTCTGTGGCGGATCATTGGGCGTGTCTTCACGGATGGCGCTTCAAGATTTGAAGCTGCCGGTTCGAAGCAGTTTCTTCGTCGGCCGCTTTATCCAGACGAGCCTTTTTGCTCGGCCTAGGCTTGGCCATGAAAAGGCACAACAACAGTTAAATACAGCATATACTACACAATGATGCAGTAGAAATAATATGAAAGGTATATGAGGGAGTCTGGATTAGGGGTGTGGGATAGCGGACTACCATCATCGACCGAACTATCATTTGCGGACTATCATCATCGACCGGACTCCAAGACTATGAAGATACAAGATTGAAGACTTCACCCGTGTCGGGATGGGACTTTCCTTGGCGTGGAAGGCAAGCTTGGCGATCTGGATATGTAGATCTCCTACCATTGTAACCGACTCTATGTAACCCTAGCCCTCTCCGGTGTCTATATAAACCGGATGGCTTTGATGCAGTAGGACTACAATCACAACAACCCTTACAATCATACCATAGGCTAGCTTCTAGGGTTTAGCCTCCTTGATCTCGTGGTAGATCCACTCTTGTAAACATCCACAATATCAATATCAATCAAGCGGGGCGTGGGTCTTACCTCCATCAAGAGGGCCGAACACAGGTAAACATCGTGTCCCTTGTCTCCTGTTACCATCCGCCTAGGCGCACAGATTCGGGACCCCCTACCGAGATCCGCGGTTTGACACCGACATTGGTGCTTTCATTGAGAGTTCCTCGTGTGCGTCACCGATAGGTGTGATGGCCTCTTCAATCGATAACGGCGCAATCCTGGGTGAGACCTTTCTCCCGGACAGATCTTCGTATTGGCGGCTTCGCTTGCTGGGCCAACTCGCAGCCATCTGGAGCAGATCAAAAGCTACGCCCCGCCGTCGAGTCAGGTTTGGAAGCTTAAACTTCACGGCCGATATCGCGGGGACTTGATCCTCGATGGACCTGAGCCACAGCCCGGCGTGCGCGGCTGTCACGATGGGCATGACCTAACTCTGCCGCGGACAGCACCTTGGAAGTCGCACCGGATCCGCTCCGACTCATAGTCCGGAGCCGATCGCTCGAATCGAGGGCGGATGGCTGGACACCGCCTCGGGAACCGCAATTTCTCTGGCGATGGGCGAAACTTACCTTGTCCCACGTAAAACCCATGACTCGAGGTGCGGACTCCTGCGGACTCCGAACCTCCTGCGCCCCTTGATCGAATCCGATTGGCGCCGATCATGGAATTCACCGCTGCGGACATCTTTCAGCACTCGCCTTGGCAACATCATAAATTCATTGAAGCATCTCTCTCTATCCGGAGAGCCTGGCGAACTACGGCCGGGGCGGTTAAGAACGCGGATGGCGAAGAAATTCAGATCCACCACCACCCACCCGTAGCCACCGTCGACGATTTAACCGACATACTCGACTACGACTCCGAAGACATCGGCGGTATGGGCGGCGATGCGGAGACTCCCAGAACCGGTGCCTACGGAACCTTTGGAAGACCACCTCGTCATCGACATATACATGGTGGACACCCGAAGAAGCGATAACGAGGAACAACGGGGACGCGGCGAGAGGATAATCTCGCCGATAAAGAACCAAAGGCGGCGCGCAAGCGCCGCCCTAAGTCCGCCTCGATCAAAAAAGCCTTCCTAACGACCCAGCGATAGAGCGAGGGCAAGCCAGCCGGACGACGAACAGGGCGAGCGGAGAATCAACCCCTTCACGGGCAATCAACAGTCGGCCACAACACGAGCATAAGAACATACATAAAAAAACTAGTCGCCACTGCAAGAAGTTTGAAGAAAGCGGCGAGCTCAAAACAGCGGAAGACACGCTCGAGAATGAAGTGGAGCAAAGTATTCAAGACCGCGAACAAATATGGCAATGGCCATCAAACTAAAACTACCAAAGCGCAAGTTGCTGCCCGAATTTGGCGTGGAAGCCATCGAGCCTTCACGGTCAAAAAATAAAGAGGCCGCTGGCGGATAGGCGGCCGGATGACAGCCCAAAGCGACAAGCGGGGCTGCACACAAGCAATTATAATCCTGGTAAAGCAGACGGCCCAACTAGGTCCATCTACGGGCCAAAAAGAGGACCCTAGGAAGCAACACACCACGACAAGTGTTAGAAGACGATGGCACACCCAAATACTGAGGCGCCGCACACCCGATATGTTTCACCGATGAGGTCTTTGGATCATGAATTTCCAGCAGGTTTAAACCCATAAACATAGAGGCATCGATGGCACAACAGACCCGAGTGCTGGATAGAAGACTACATACTACACATACACATGGCTAGAGGAGATGATCTCCACGCCATAAAATACCTACCCTCAAGCTCAAAGGGCCAGCTCGGCATTGGCTCAAAAGCCTCCCGAGAAAACACTGTTGGAAGTTGGGAAGAGCTTGAGGCCGCGTTTAAACAAATTTTCAAGGGACTTATGTCCGCCCTCCGGATCTTGACGATCTGAGTCATATAACCCAACAGCCGGAGAGCCAGCGCACAAATTCAGGAACAGGTTCCTTACCAAAAGAACCAAATAGTCATTGTCCGGACGCGGAAGCCTTAGCAGCTTTTAAACACAACGTCCAAGCGAATGGCTCGCGGACACCTCGGCCAAGAAGCCAAGAACAATGGCCACGCTAACAAGCCTCATGGCGCTTTTGCGGAGAAGACAGGTGGCTAGCAAGATGCAGCACCAGCGACCGAGTACATCCGAGATCGAGAGATGGAAGCGGAAAGTCACAGGCGCAGGAAAGATCAGCGCGGAATAAAGAAAAAAAATCCCACAAGGCACGGCGGTCAACGCCGGATTCAAAAGCTTCGTGGCGACAATAAAACACGGCCTCTTAAGGAGAACAGAGGCGAGCTATCAAATTTAAACAAAATTTTAGATCGGATATGTCAAATCCACGATACCCGGAAGGCACGCAAACCATACCAACCGAAATTGTTGGGTTTTCAAACAGTCCGGCAGACTTAATGCGGACACAAAGAAACTCGATCATGGCGAGGACAATGGCGAGCCCCACCAGCAGAGCACGGAAGTCAAAGGACTTTCCCTCGAGAAGTCAAAATAGTAAACTTGCTTCACGTGATAACACGGTAAGCCACCACGGCACTTTCGCCAAGACAAGTGTCGGACGATCCACCAGATGGACCAAGGTTGGATGTCAAAACCAATCACTTTGACCATACGGATTAGTCGAAGTATCCGGGCGCAGGATAGACTGCCACGATATCGGATCCCATAATAGGCGGACTGCAATGCGCAGGTATTGATGGACGGCGGCGGTGACTTAATCCTGCTATATCCGGGCACAATCCGCAAGTGGGGATAGACCCTATTACAATTCGGCATAGCCGCACTTCCTTCAAAGGAGTGGCGCCAGGCCCTTAAGCCAGCTATCAAGCACCACTGGGACGGGAAGCTCTCGTCCGCTTCAATACAATACCACATTCCGCGTCTCTTACGCTTCAAATGCCCGGTCCACGTGGCATCGTTTCATCAAAGGGTCGCCTGAGACCCCGGACACGGCTGGACGAGTCCGGAATAAATAAGCTAGGGGCTACCTAGCCGCACACCCCTTCACAAGGGTTTGCACATACAAGCCATAATGAGCTAGCATAGGCTCAGCTTTCTTAATCTATATTTCAATTTTTATGCACTTTCTCGCTTAATTTCTTTTCCAACCAAGTTCCTCTCTTTTACAGATGAACAGCGTGCACACCGTCCGAGGATACGGCTGCGGAGACCACAGCGTGAGCGTGCAGTAGGGACCGTTGTAAGGACTCTTTTAGACTAAGACCCTCGTAAACCTTTCTTCTTGTCTCTTGTTGCTATAATCCCTGGTTTTCATTATAACCAGAGTGGAGACTGGCGTTTTGCATCGGCGCGCCGGAAGAACCTGCCGTACCGGACACAAGGGGCTTAGGGCTTTGTTTTGCCGCTATTATAAAGACCGAACACCTTCCGGGAGTGTTGGCGTCTCGAGTTAGGCCTTATATGCATCAGCTCCGAATCATGTCTTTGGTCAAATGTTGGGTTTGCCCGGCTCCTGTGTTTTGCTGCCTTACGTTCCGTATCATCGCTAACGCCGCTCCGGAGAACTCTGCGATTGTGCCCAGTTAATTTGGCGAGCACCTCGATGAAAGCCAAAACTGATCGTCATGATGATACGAGAGACTGGTCAACCACTCGATCGACCTTGGGAATGTTTAGGATTCCTCCGCTTTGACGAAGGGCGTTTCGGCCGAGCACATCTGGCGCCCGAATTCAGAGAGCACGGTGCCCCGGGGGCTATGTCGTAGCCCACCCTCGAACTCCATGGCTAAGTGAAAGTGATAAAGCATTATAGTCCGGTTGCCTCATTTGCTACGCTACCACCTCCTTTACAGGACCGAGGCGTCGGATTAAGTGTGAAAGCAGCGCTATTTTTGCGAACACCCCGCACCTTGTGCGTGGGGGCTGAAGCCGAGCGCCATCTTTCGGGTTATACATACATTATACATGAGCGGCGCAAAGGAGATATTCTATTACTTGAGCGCACAAGTATAAAAGGCGCTTACATCATAAAATCGTTTTACATCATATAAGCGTTCATTCGAGCGTAACATTTTTGACACTGCGACTCTATTACACGAGCACCGGCAGACGCCGCCAAAATAGTGCTCGGCGGGTAGCCGGTTATTATCCGAACCCGAAGTCGCAACAGCGGTGGCATCCATCTCGTCAATGTGTCTTCCTGCAGGCGGCGCCATCCGCGCACCCTCTATGCAGGCCGACCGCTTCATCGCCTTGATATGCGGCACCGCCCAAGAAATTGCTGCAATAAGCCAAAGTAACTCTTGGCTGGGGCCTATCCGGCGGATATGGGTCACTATATCCGCCATAGCAAGCCGGACAACCTATTTAGCTCAGCCCACTCAGCCAAGCGATCGGTCGTGAGTGAGCGCTCCGGACTATGGAATTGAGACCAAAACAGCTCTTCCGTCTGGTGATCCTTACGGCGAAAATGCAACGGCATCCGCCGCACTCTCTGCTAAGTCCATATAAGGTCCTCCGGACACCACAGTTAGCCCGGTGAGCATATTTTGAATCCGTGAACCTTGGCGCAGCAGAAAAGGCTTACCGACTACAATCTCCCGACTGGCGCAGCTCTTCCTTCATGGCCCGCATTGCAGGCGGGCATTCTTAACCGGCGGTGGCGTTCCGCAGGTCTTCTTGCTCCGCTAGGCGCTCCTTCCCAAGAGCCTCATTGCGGTCGATAGCCTCTTTTAACTTCACAGCCATCTCGGCTATCTCTTCCCTGCTCCGTGATGTGCGGCCCTTTCGGCTGCTAACTCCTCGGCCATAACCGAGGCTGCCGCATTACTCCTCGGCCTGCTCCTTGGCTTGAGCAAGTTCGGCCGAAGACTCTCCACGGCAGCGGCACTATCTGCATTTCACGCACATATTGTAAGGAGTTGGCTTGGCTCCCTTACTACGTGACGCGCGATAACACTTACCTTGCGACTCATCAAGTCGCATGTTGATCAGCGATGTCTTCATCCGCCACATCGAGTTGCCGCTTTAATTCAGCAACTCCATCAGTCCGGCTGGCCCCGGACGACCCGCCACCTACATCGGCATGGCGAGAATTTAAACCTGCGATTTTGATCCTCGGCACGTTGTCGATATCGACAACCTACCGAGTCTCGGGGCTACTATCTATCTGGCGCATTCTATATGCAAAACTGTTAAAAGGTGTGTCATTTTACGTACCTCAAACCCCGCGATAAACTCCCGACGGCATCATGCAACCCGCCTTGGTGACGAAATCCTTTCAATCACCATGCTCATCAATGCGCGCTGATCTTACGAGATAGACGCCTTCTCAAGCAGATCCTTCACCCGTACACGGTTGGCGCGAACTATCCGGCTTTGCCACACCGGGGCTCCTCCGTGGCGACACTTCAGGCTCGTCCGCCCTATCCAACGGCGCCCGGACGAGGCGTCTCGCTCTCTATCATCTCCGGACGAAGGTCCCCAAGACGAGCTCATCTGCGAAGGGCGGAGATCCGAACTACAAGGTAAAAACTTTAGTTATCCTCGGAAGCACAAATAGGGATATCCCTTATTATAAAACTCCTTTCTTTCTACTTACGGCTCGTTGGAGGCTGGCTCATTAAGGGAGATTGTGCGGCGGGGCCTCCGGACGCAGGACCCTCCGCGAAGATTTCTTCCCCGTTTAGGGCTTTTTTCCAGGTCCTCGGAGGCAGTCCTCTTCTCCCCTTGGTAGGAGGATTCTCGATCCCCCTCGTTCAAGAGCCTCCTTAGGCGAGGCAGTAGCTTCTTGCTTTCCCCTTCGCTTTCCTCAAGGCGCAACCTCAAACATCCGGACCAGCACGGGATCCGGCGCGGTCTCGGGGAGGGGGCCGGACACCGTATTAATTTTGCTTCCGCTATCCACTCCTGTGTAGAAGGAGACTGGTCATAAGGCGGATCATCGAAAGGCAAACAAACGGTATGTCCGGACTTGGAGCTACTTACTTGAGTATCCGGGCGATTGCAGCTTAGTCCAGCATCCTCGGTCAAATCCTGACGCACCTCTTGCGATCCGAAGAATAAGTTATACATCTCCAGGGGTGTCATACCCATGAAGTGTTGAAGAATCCATGGGCCCTCGGATTGAACTCCCATAGCCGGGGGGCGGCGTTTGCAGGGCAGGAGGCGCCTAATTAGCATAACCTGCATCACCACCACCATATCGATCTCCCTCGTTAAGAGATCTCGAATCCGGCCCTGCGGAGGGGCACGTCCTTTGACGGCCCCAGTTGAGTATGGTTGACCCACGACATCAATCGTGGTGGAGGTCCCAGGCGGAATAGGGCGGCGGCTTTTGTCTGCGGCCCCTCGGAATGGTAATATAGAACCACTCTTGCTGCCACAGCCGAGCTCCTCTTGGAAGGAGCAGCGGGCCACGGGCATCGGCCCTCCTACTTATGGCCGCCCGCCACACTCCGCTTAGCGCCCCGATCATCTTGGCGCCACATTGAAGTCTTCACCACAGGCCGAAGTGTGGGGTGTGTGGAGGAAGGCTTCGCAGATGACAATAAATGCGGATATATGGAGGATGGACTCGGAGCCAGGTCATGGAATTCCAACCCATAGTAAAACATGAGCCCTCTCACAAAAGGATCCATCGGGAAGCCTAAACCCCGACGGAGGTGGGATCTGAAGGCGACATACTCGCCGGGCTCGGGGTGGGGATGGCCTGCCCTTGGCAGGAAACCTGTCTGAAATCTCGTAAGATGTACTTGGCCTCCGCAGCTTTTAGCACGTCCTCCTCCGTGATGGAGGAGGGCGTCCACCGGCCCTGGAGGTCGGAACCGGACATCGTTGAAGGTCCAAAGCGCTCGAATCTGGGGCTCTAGGTGCTGGAACTTGGAGCGTGAAGAGGATTTGATGGAAGATTGAAGAAAAAGAAACGAGCCTTGGTCCCATTATAAAGAGGAGGATACTAAGAGCCGTCTCCGTGACCGTTTGGGACACGTCTTGATAGAGGCGTGGCGAGCAGGCGCGGTTGGGTTACTACGCCCGTATTGATGAGAATCCGGATTAAGGGAAACACGATCTCTACTCGACAAGGCGTGCCAAGAAACCGCCGCTAAATGCGCCGAGGTGGTAAAGTAAAAACAATTCGAGTAATGGCTTGGTAGTGGTGTGACGTCATGCCACGAAAACGTCGCCAGATGGAACTTGTGTATATATTATTATTCTCTCTACGGTGGAATGTGGAATTTATTTTGCGAGCGGACACTATCATGGTGTTCACAATCTTCTATCATTTGGAGGAGGAACCCGCCTTGCAATGCCAAGCAATATACATGCCGGACTTATCGTCATTGAAGCCTGGTTCGAGGGCTACCGAGGAGTCTTGGATTAGGGGTGTCCGGATAGCGGACTACCATCATCCAGCCGAACTATCATTTGCGGACTATCATCATCGATTGGACTCCAAGACTATGAAGATACAAGATTGAAGACTTCACCCCGTGTCCGGATGGGACTTTCCTTGGCGTGGAAGGCAAGCTTGGCGATCTGGATATGTAGATCTCCTACCATTGTAACCAACTCTATGTAACCCTAGCCCTCTCCGAGTCTATATAAACGGGATGGCTTTAGTCCGTGGGACTACAATCACAACAACCCTTACAATCATACCATAGGCTAGCTTCTAGGGTTTAGCCTCCTTGATCTCGTGGTAGATCCACTCTTGTAAACATCCACAATATCAATATCAATCAAGCAGGGGCGTAGGGTTTTACCTCCATCAAGAGGGCCCGAACACAGGTAAACATCGTGTCCCTTGTCTCCTGTTACCATCCGCCTAGACGCACAGTTCGGGACCCCCTACCCGAGATCCGCCGGTTTTGACACCGACAGTATAACTTACCCAAGCACCGTTTTTAGCGGTGGCAGCTGAGTGGCCGATGACTCGCCAGATGAGGAGGGAAGTGACTGATAATCGAATCGACGGATTAAGGGTTGTGAAACCAGCCTGCTTTAGGATAAGCACTGGCAAGCAAATTAGAGACCTCTGAACAACGTTTCCGAACCGGACTGTTCAGTAAACCGGTGGAGGTAACTACCTGGCCGCTGTGCCGAGTTGTGCGGCGAGCTTCATGTTGTTGAGTCTTCGTAAGAAATTTGGGATCCAAGTAAGCAAGGGGATGAGAAAATTTAATTTTCCGGTTTGCCCGACGGATTTTTAGTGAAGGTAAAGGATTTGAATCAGAGGAGAGAATAGTTACCTCTACAACATCAACATTACTGGTTTCAGCATCATCCTGACAAATATCATCATTAATTAGGCGTGTGAAAAGTAAGCCAAGGGAATCAAGTTCTACCTCAAGGTCCGGATTACCCACATCATCATGCACAGCCGGATCAGAAGACACAGTGGTTTTCCTCTTATGAGCAGTCTTCTTGACAGCTTTGGTCTTTTGCCGGATTGGTTTTTCTGGTTTGTCTGGTTTCTATGGCTTCTCCTATGGACGTTTCTTGCTCCACAACGGATCATCACCCTGATTAAGCAGCAGTTTATGTTAAAAGTGATACCGGAGATGGCAGTAATATATTTAGTAAAAATAGTCGAGAATGTCTTCTGAATGGCGGTTTGTTGGTAGCACGAGAAGGAGCAGACGGTTAAGACACGAGAGGTTTTCGGTTCGTTCAACATCTTCTTCACCGCTTGGTGACCTCATCATCGGTAAGCTGGATATTAATATGTCGGAGGGTCGTCGACACTACCGATATACTCGCACATTAAACCGGAGAATTTGGGAGAGGCGGTATGCTCCAAGATATCAACAGCGCGAAGATCAATTCGGTTAAACCGTTAGCCATGAAGGCTCGAGCTTGGAGAGTTGAGGAGCATATTTACTTCTCTCACGCGCGTTAACCTTTGCGGAAAGGGATGTGTGTTGTTGAGTCGCTCGGGACGAAAACCGGGCAAGGGATTCTCGTTGGCAGGTGAAGTGTCTCTGCAATAAAACCATGTTTGATTCCATTCCTTGGGGTGGCTGTGCAGTTTGACATGAGGATAAGTGACTTCCTTTCTTTTTTGAATCGCCACACCACCCAATTCTGTGTTGGGCCCGTCAGTGAACTCTGTGCGGCGGTTTAGATGGAAGCAGTCTCTAAAAAGTTCAACTGTAGGTTCTTCCTGAAAGTATGCCTCACAGAGCACTTGGAAGTGACAGATATTGGTAACAAAATTGGGGCCTATATCTTGTGGACGGAGTTGAAAATTGGCTAGCACATCTCGATAAAATTTTGAACCGGGCGGATTGAAACCCCGGGCTAGGTGATCTGCGAAAACTACAACCTCTCCTTGTTGAGGTGTGGGTGGACATTCTTTGCCAGGAACCCTCCAATGGATACTATTTTTACTGGCTAAAGCGCCAGTCAGGACCAGATTGTTTAATTGAGTTTCGGTGACACGGGAAGGAGCCCAGTTGCACTCATATACTTGTTTGGCCATCTACAAAAAATATATAAATCCGGTTCAAGAAATGTGTTGGGACAAAGAGAGAACCGGTGTACAATGCTAAATCGGAGACAAATACGTCTAAACCGGAGTTCTATGAAGCGACAATATCTGGTTAAGAAGTTCTGGCGGTTCAACAAGGGGACTAATGGTGTATACTTGGTTTATCTAATTTTTCTATGTTAAGTTAAACGCTTTGGTCTAAAGGTCTGAATATTGAAAACAATTGAGGTTGCGAGCGGCTAAGTGTGCGAAACAGGTTTATAACATTTCTCTACGAAGGATCTGAAGCGGATCGAGAAAACAAGAAAAATATCCAAAAAGGAATACTGTGAGCAGTATTGATGCAATGAGCAGAGATGATGTGCGAGATCTATGGGCGTTAGCGCGAGACTATAGGCGGATGCTAAAGGCTACCGCTAATCAGAGCAAGGTGTTACAGATCCATCCAGGAGTCTAGTATGAGCATGAGCAGTTCATGGAGCACGGCAAGAACAGGAAACCCTAGAACGGATCTAGGTCGAGGGGAACCGAGGACCTACGAGTTGAGGAGATGCGGAAGAGTCTGCGTTTCTGCAGTGCGTTCGAGTTGATCAGTGCCCAAAGGCAGTCAGAGGTCGACGGCGGCGGCGGAGCTCGAGGCCGGCGGCGAGGAAGCGAAGAGAAAGGGGCGAAGGGAGAAAAGGAATGGCCCTTGGTCCTATTTATAAGGCAAGATACACGTGTCGGTAGCGGGAATCAAGGAACCACAAACCTAGAAAGCGGAGATGTCGCCTCGATTATTGCGGATCTATTAAACAAAGAAGATATCATGAATGCTATCTTTATGGGGACGTCATGCCGGTCTACAGCAACCGGAGAAGGTGACATCATGGCGGTTCAACGATTTCAAGAAGGTATTGAAGATGAAGGTTTTTTATCAAGGATTGACATGAACCTGTTCAAATTAATCTGGGGCCTAATGTTGGGGATATTACTACTGGGCGTAAACCGGACTATCTGGGCCGGGTTAACTTCATCAGTAGTTCAACGGTGTAAAAGCCCAGGAGGCATAAAGTAAGGGCCCAAGGCCTGTAGTCGGTTTAAAACATAGCCGTAATCTGGCCTGGTATGTAAGCTTGTATTGTAAGTTAGGAATAGAGAGAGACCAACCCGGATACGAATATGAACCGGAGATTGGGACTCTCTGAACCGACGGGCGTCACCCGTGTATATAAGGGGACGACCCGGGGCGGTTCAAGGACAGACAACAACAACTCGAGGCCTAGGCGAAGCTTATTTGCTCCCTAGTCATCGAGATCACATCAATCCCATCACAAACTAGATGTAGGCTTTTACCTTCATCGAAGGGGCCGAACTAGTATAACTCTTGTGTCTTTGCGTCCGCTTTAACCCCTTCAAGTTAACCCGTAGCGATGGCTCCACGACTAAGTCCTTTCATGAGGACATCTGCCGTAACAAAACCACGACACAGACGGCTGCTCGCGACGCCAGATGCGCCTTGGTGCAGTTCCGGATGGCGTCGCCCTCGGCTCGCAGCTTCGCCTGAACGTCCAGAAGCGCCTAGTTCAGCGGGCCTGTGCCGCCTCCTCGCACCCACCCAACGGGCGCGGCGCTCGTCGCCTCGGCGTCTGGGATGGCCGAGCTGGCGGTGCTGGTCTCAAAGGCGTGGCGCCAACGCCTTCTCAAAGCGGGCGCCTGGCGGCGATTTTGAAGGAGCAACCGCCACGGCCTCCTCTTGATCGGCGGCACGGCTGGTCCGCCACTGTTTACCTTGCACGCTCCCGGACGGCGGCGGGCGGCGATGGCGGTCTGACCGTGCCCGACATGGAGGTCTCGCCGCCTTCCCACTCCATGATGGGGTTCTCGCCCGGCTCCCCAGTCTGCCCGTGAACTCCGAGGCGGCGGGCGCTGAGCTCAGCGGGATGAAACAACGTCGATTGGCGTCGCGGCCTCCTCGGCTCGCCGCTTTGCGCGGCAGCGGCGGTCTCATCAACTTCTTGGGCGGAGGCGCCGCCTTCTCGGCCTCCGCCTTCTCTAGGCGGGCGGCTTCTTCCTCGCGCTTCTCCTGCGCGTTCTGCTCCGTCGCCTCCGGAGGCGGCGGCGGGGTCAATCCGCCGAGTAGTGGCGGGCGTCTGCCGACCCCATGATGGAGGCGGCGACCCTCTCTAAAGTAAGGGGAGCCACAGGCGAGGAAGGCATGTAAAGATTTGGACAAGATTCACGAGAAGAAAACAAGACAAAAGGCGGAAGCACTTACTGCGAGACCCGTGGCGGACTTTTCACTTCCTTGCAGGCGGTTGGCCTTCGACCGCCTCTTCCCGCTTGGTCGCGGCTGCTGCCCCTTGAACTTCTTGACCGGCCGCCAAGCAAGCTTGGCCCGGCCAGCGCTTCTTCACGCCGCCTTGACCATCCAAGCGGCGGAGGAACTCGCTCGGCTGGCCGACCTTTGTTGGTGGCAGGCGACTTCCCCTCGGCGTCGTCATCGGGCCGGTCGGCAAAAGGTGGCCGAGGGCGGAAGCCGCCTGCTCCTCCTCCTCCTCCTTGGCGTCGGCCTCCCATCGCCGCCCCCAAGTCGTGGTCGTCGATGTCACTCTCTGCTTTCGGTCGGGGAACCGGCGGGCGGTCCCGTGGTGCCGGCTGAAGGCTGGATGAGGGGTTCGACTGAAAAAACCAAAAAGATCAAAAGTCGGATTAATTGAAAAAGAAAACAGAAGTAGAAGAGAGACGACTTACAACAGGCGGGGGGTTGGCGCGTGAGTATGGCTCCTTGCCGAACCGCCAATCCGCCGTGAGATTGCAGTTCGCGATATAGTTCACCATGCCTGCCACCTCCGCGTGGGGCATGTCCTTGGAGCACATCCGACTTGGGTCCCGGTGGCCGCTCATCTGACAGATCAGATGAGGTCGGCCTTGGAGCGGGAGGACTCGGCGCTCCACGAAGGCGGCCAGCAGGTTGGCCCCGGTCAAACCCTCCGACTGCGTTAGCACTCGGAGTCGCACGACGGCGGCGGCACCAGCGGGGTCAGCATCCTGGCCGGTGGGACCAGTGAGAGCCTCCGGCCGGTGCGCCCGGCCGTAAAGGCGGCAGATTGATGCCGCCTCGGGGCGACGTTCTTCACATAAAAATAAGACCGCTGCCACATCTTCACCGACTTAATCAGCGAGATGGTGGGAAACGGGTTGTCGGCCACCGATCTTCGCATCGCGATGACGGCACCGCACTGGGCTGGCACGCCGGCGACGTGCGTGCCGAGCTTCGACTGGAAGAACTCCCCCATAGCACGATGGTGGGGAGAACGCCGAGGAAGCCTTCGCACAAGGTGGCGAAGGCAGCCAGCAGCACCACCGTGTTCGGAGTAAGGTGGTGCAGCTGGAGCCCGTGGAACTCCAAGAAGGAGCGGAAGAAACCGCTCACCGGCAGCGCTAGGCCGCGCATGAGGTGCGAGTGGAATACGACCCGCTCGCCCTCCTCCGGCGCCGGTGATACTTCCCTCACCGGCGCGGCGTGGGCCTGCACTAGGTTCTTGCCGGGGAAACGACACGTCTTGCGAAGGAACTCGATGTGGTCGTTGCCACCTCGGAGCCGTCCCACACGCCGGAGCGCACGGCAGGAGGTGCGGCAGCAGAGGAAGAGCTCATCACTGTGGGCGTGGCGTGGTTCGGCGCGGCGGCGGCAAGAGGAAGCGAAGGGAGTAGGGAAGATGGGCGAGCGTGCTTCGCCGCCCCCCTCCTCCCGCCTACTTATAGGCTCGTGGGCTGAGAAGCCGATGGGGCGCGACGGGATTAATCGCGCCCGGGACCCCGCGCCCACGATTTACCACACGGGTTCTGCTGCGCGATTCGGCGACGGGAACCCCAACCGTTCGCCGCGGCGCAGCGGATCCGTTCGCGTGCCGAGGCGCGGTAGTGGCGGAGTCCGCCTGACGGCCTGTCCCGTCGCGCAGGTGGGTGGGCAGACTGACCCCGCCGCATGGCGCCACGCGACGGGTCCGCAACGGGCAGCTGCCTGGAAGCTTTTCAGGCACGCTGCCTGGATCCGCTGTGACTTTCAAACTCTTGAAGGGGCAAGACGGCCTTCTGCGAGTCCGGCTCCAGCTAGTCGGCCTAAAGGAAGACGGCGAGCAAGGCCCAGATTCCACCACCAGAAGGATGAAACTGTTGAGGCTCCTCGACATGTCACCTCGGCGCCTCACCGACCGGGGACTCTTGTTGGAGTAATGGGCCACAGGTAGGCTAACCCGAGCCCCTGAACCTTTCAAGACATCGGGGCAGGCTGCGCCCCTCAAGACCCCAAGATGAAGAGCCGCTTTTTGAGAGTCGGCGGCAAGGCGTCGCCCCGCCCCTCACTGCCGAGTCCTGTGGGCGACTTGAGATAAGCCGACTCCTAGCTGGCGGCTTCAGAGAAGCACGGCTATGGGGAGTCGACCCGCGACTCCGACCACCTCCTGCCTTCGCAATGATGGATGGGGACGGGTCACGACCACCTTGTGCCCATTCCGACCCGTTTGTGAAGGCGAGGCATGGCCCTGATGCACCGTACCAGCGGAGATCTCCATCCGGCGGCTTTGTTGCCATGCCAGCCTCGACATCGACCTCCGTGGCGGCGCCACTGTGCCTGACGGCTGTCTGTACGACCGAGCGGCGGGTCCCGCTGTCGGCCGGAAGTGTAAGAACGGGCGAGCGCCACAAGAGCGGACCAGTTGGGAGTCGGCCCCCAAGAGTCGGCTAGCCCCTCCCACGGGCCCCGCGCGCCATTAACCAAACAAGACGGGGAATGGCAACCGTGATCGCTCGACAGGCGGCGGCACTGTTGCCATGACCCCATGACCAAACGAGTGTCATTAGAAGCACGACTACAGTAATCCGCAGCCGGCAAGACCCGCCTGCGGCGGACAAGGCCTGTCGGCTCCGTACCAGGCCCATCGGCGGGGCCCACTAGTCGGCGGGCCCCAGCAGTCGGCGGAGAAGACGGCGGCCTGGGAGACAGACGGCTGGGACCCGTGCCCGGCGGATTACCATTGTACCCGGGGTAGGCCTATATAAACCCCCCGGGGCACCCATGCAAAGGGTTGGACCCTGATAGTTTTAGACACACATAGAGGGAAGATGAGAGCTAGCCGTGCCCTTCTCCTTCCTCACCCCGAACAACTCAAGGAGCCTCTTGTAGCCCTTGTTTATCTAGTGATCATGCGGAGACCCCGCAGAGCAGCAGTAGGGGTGTTATCTCCACGAAGAGCCCTCAAGCTGGGTAAGATCCGCCGGCGTGCATGTCTTCGCCTCATCCCGTTTCCAGGCACCGGCGACGTTCTACTCGCCCCCACCATGATAAGCCATCCCTTGGCATATGTGGCACCCAACCCCCGACACAGGAGGAAACAATTAAAGCATAACAAAATAAGATTACAGGCTTTGTTTCCATAATACAATGCAAGGGCAACACGAATACATTTGTTCAAATACAATGTCCTGCGAACATTGAGCTGCCACAAGTCGAGACCCTTCTATGACATCCGCAAAATATCTCTCGGGTGTGCGGTGCTCCTTGCCCTCCGGCAGCCCGCTAGCAACTTCAACGGCATTCATCTTCGCCCACCACATCTTGCAACGAGCGAAGGCCATACAGGCACCTTCAATACAGGCAGAGTGCTTGACGGCGTCCAACCGAGGACAGGCGTTCACCATCCGCCTCACGAGTCCTAAGTAGCTTCCAGGCATAGCTTCAGCTGGCCATAGCCGGATTATCAAATCCTTCATGGCTAGTTCGGCCACCCTATGCAGCTCCACCAGCTGTTTTAGCTGATCGGTGAAGGACACGGGAGGTTCTGGCGCCCCATATTGCGACCAGAATAGCTTTTCCGTTGAACCCCCTCCTTCGGCTCGATAGAACTCCACGGCGTCCGATACACTGCATGGTAAATCCGCAAAAGCCTCTGGGGAACTCCGAACCCGGGTTAGTAAAAGGTACTGCTTCGCCGCATATTTGCTTTGCATCTTAAAAGCCTTACCCGTCGTGATCTTCTTGGCCTCCTGGATCTCCTGGAGGGCGGCCTAGGCCTCATTCCGTGCGGTCTCCACGCTCTGACGAGCCTTGGTGAGTTCGGCCCCTTGAGCCGACGCATCATGCTCCAAGGTCTCACATTTTTTCACCGCATCTTGGAGCTCCTGCTGGATTTCTTTAACCCGGGCCTTGAGCTTCTTACGGGCAGCTTGCTGCTGGACAGACTTCTCCTTGGCCTCGTCCAGGGCCTTCCTCAGGGCCTCGACCTCGGTCGCGGCTCCTGCACATATTACGACACTGCAGTCAATATACAGCGCCTAAGCTTTCCGAACACACAACATGTCGTTACTCACCTTGCTTCTCCTGGAGCCGAACCTTGACCTCGCCGAGATTGTTCTCGGTCCGCTCCAGCCTCTGCCTCAATTCAGAGACTTCGGCAGCATGCGAGGTTGCGGCCAACAGCGACGCCTGCTTATGCATACATATTACGTTATTCTCCTGCAACAGAAGATCGATCCTCTTCCGGTTCTCTTCGCCGAACACCGGACAATGTCTCAGGGGCTACTGACTACATGGGGTTTTTCTCTTTCTATGTCACTTACCTCGAAACCTGTCAACAGGTTGCTGCAGGCTTCGTTCGGTCCACTCTTGCCGGACTGAACCTTCTCGGTCACCGCGCCCATAAGAACACAGTGCTCGTCCATAACGGAGGCACCTCGTAGCGCCTCCATCAGGATGTCCGGCGCCCCCGGATGAACAAGGGCCACCGGCGGAAGCGGCGCACCGCCCTCCTTCAAAGGGGGCTGCTCGCCTGACTCCGAAGCCATATGGGTCTTCGGAATCGTATTCGGGTGAGGGCCGAACTGGATACGGCCCTCTTCGCCAGTCTCCATGGGGATTGGCTCCCCCCGTGTGTCCGGCAGTGGAGGTCTCGCCTTGTGGCGCCTTCGGACAGCGTCCTGGGCTCCTCCCTTTGGAGCGGTCCTCCGGGACAACACTTCGGTGTCGTCCCTAGCCCCGAGGGAGTAAGCAGGCGGTGGCGACATGCTCGCCATCTCCGACAGAGCAAACGAACCTCCAGATGAGGATCGCTGGATAAGGTCACGGGCCGGACTGCAATAGTGTAGTTAACTATGTTAAAATAATAAAGAGAAAGGGCTGGATGTGCGCATGAATGAGCCATGTCACTTACGATGCGGCATGTGGCTTAGTGCGGGGGTGTCGTTCTGGACTACTGTCAACGTCCCACGCGGTATTGACCGCTGGGGCACCCTTCCCCTTTTTGGACGCTTCCGCCTCCACATGCGCCGAAGCCGCCCTCTTCTTCTTCTTCTCCTCGGGGGGAGGGTTGTTTTACTCCTCCTCCTCCTCTTCCTCATCGTTGTCCTCCGGGACAGAGGAATGGGCTTCGTCGTCTTCAGGCCACTCTTGGCCCCCTTGGCCTTCTTCTCCGGCGCCTTATACGGCGTCGGCACCAGCATCTTCGCTAGACGCGGGATGACTGGTTCTTCAGGCAGCAGAGCTAGACACTGGATCCTCTTCGCCCTCTCCATCCAGTCCTTAAAAAGCAAGAATAAAAGCTCACACATCATCCTTGAATCAATTAAGTTGGGGGTACATCAAAAATAACATACCTCGCTGGCGGGGTGTTTACAATCGTGACCACGATCTGAATCCGTGGTCGGTGGCTTCTCGTTGCCCTTAAAAAGCAACTTCCAGGCGCCTTCGTGAGTAGTCTCAAAGAGCCTTACCAAAGTCTGGTGCTTCTTCGAATTGAACTCCCATAGAGGGCGGCTTCGGCGCTAGCACGGAAGAATCCGGTGAACTAGCATCACCTGGATTACATCGACGAGCTTGACATTCTTGGTCACCATGCTTTCAATGCGCGTCTGCAACGCTATCAGCTCGTCAGGTGAACACCAGTTCGGACTCTTCTCGACCCAGGAGGTGAGTCGCGTGGGAGCGCCGGAGTGGAATTCGGCAGCTGCGGCCCAGGTCGTGCCACGAGGTTCAGTGATATAGAACCATTGCTTCTGCCACTCCTTTACTGTGTCCACAAAAGTGCCCTTGGGCCAGGAGACGTTGGACAGCTTACTCACCATGGCTCCTCCGCACTCCGTGTGCTGGCCATCCACCACCTTCGGCTTCATGTTGAAGACTTTGAGCCACAGCCCGAAGTGGGGTTGGATGCGGAGGAAGTCCTCACACACGACGATAAACGCCGAGATGTTGAGGAAGGAATTCGGGGACAGGTCATGGCAATCTATCCCGTGATAATACATCAGCCCACGGACGAAAGGGTGGAGTGGAAACCCTAGCCCACGGAAGAAATGAGGGATGAATACTACCCTCTCGGTGGGCTCCGGCATGGGGACGACTTGTCCCTCGGCCGGCAGACGGTGGGCGATCTCCTTCGCCAAATATCCGCCGCCCGAAGCTCAATAATGTCCTCCTCCTTGTGGAGGAGACCATCCACTGCCACGACCACGGATCCGGACATGGTTGCTTGAGTGGAAAGGAGATGAGAACTTGGGCGCTGGAGCTCGAGATTGGAAAGGCGGAGATATAGAGAGAGCGTGAGAAGAGGAAGGGGGAATCCTTATCCCCTTATAAAGGCAGCAAATATTCAACGCCTCCTCACTCGCCTTAAGATTCGCCTATTCCCAAGGGCTGTATAAACGGCACGGTTGGGTTACCCATGCCCGCATTGATGAGAATCCCGCGATAAGGGGACACGATCTCTGCTTTGACAAGACGTGCCAATGGCAACTGCATCCCGGGACGTGGGGGCGTCGAACATAAAAGCGGTCTGGAAATATGACCGATCGGACGTAATGTCGTGCTGCAAAAAGTTGTCAGTGGATGGAACTCGTGTAAAAATATATATATATATTATCTCTGCGGTTGTGTGTGCTATGCGTTACAGGTCCGGATACAGTCATCGCATCTGAAGACTATCGTGGAGTTCGGAAAAGGGGAATCCGCCTTGCAATGCTGAAGACAATCTGCGCGCCGGACTCCTCGTCATTGAAGCCAGGTTCAGGGGCTACTGAGGGAGTCCTGGACTAAGGGGTCCTCGGGCGTCTGGCCTATTATTCACTGGGCCGGAGTGATGGGCTGTGAAGATATGAAGGCCAAAGACTATACCCCTGTCCGGATTGGACTTTCCTTGGCGTGGAAGGCAAGCTAGGCGCCCAACTACGAATATTCCTTCTTATGTAATCGACTCCATGTAACCCTAGATCTCTCCTGTGTCTATATAAACCGGAGAGCATAGTCCGGATAGGGAGAGACTCATTACCATATTCACATAGGCTAGACTTCTAGGGTTTAGCCATCACGATCTCGTGGTAGATCAACTCTTGTAACACTCATATTCATCAAGATCAATCAAGCAGGAAGTAGGGTATTACCTCCATAGAGAGGACCCGAACCTGGGTAAACATCGTGTCCCCCGTCTCCTGTTACCATCGATCCTAGACGCACAGTTCGGGACCCCATAACCGAGATCCGCTGGTTTTGACACCGACAATGATCCTTCACTAAATTTGAAGGTATAAGTGTTCCCCCTGAGTATGCACCGTTGCTACAGTTCGTCGTGCCGAGACACCACGTGATGATCGGGTGTGATAAGCTCTACGTTCACATACAATGGGTGCAAGCCAGTTTTGCACATGCAGAATACTCGGGTTAAACTTGACAAGCCTAGAATATGCAGATACGGCCACAAAACACGGAGACCGAAAGGTCGAACGTGACTCATATAGTAGATATGATCAACATAGTGATGTTCACCACTGGAAACTACTCCATCTCACGTGATGATCGGACATGGTTTAGTTGATATGGATCACGTGATCATTTAGATGACTAGAGGGATGTCTATCTAAGTGGGAGTTCTTAAGTAATATGATTAATTGAACTTTAATTTATCATGAACTTAGTACCTGATAGTTTTTGCATGTCTATGTTGTTGTAGATCAATGGCCGGTGCTACCGTTCCCTTGAATTTTAATGTGTTCCTAGAGAAAGCTAAGTTGAAAAATGATGGTAGCAATTACACGGACTGGGTCCATAACTTGAGGATTATCCTCATTGCTACACAGAAGAATTACGTCCTGGAAGCACCGCTAGGTGCAAGACCCGCTGCAGGAGCAACTCCGGACGTTATGAACGTCTGGCAGAGCAAAGCTAATGACTACTCGATAGTTCAGTGTGCCATGCTTTACGGCTTAGAATCAGGACTTCAAAGACGTTTTGAACGTCATGGAGCATATGATATGTTCCAGGAGTTGAAGTTAATATTTCAAGCAAATGCCCAATTGAGAGGTATGAATTCTCCAATAAGTTCTATAGCTGCAAAATAGAGGAGAATAGTTTTGTCAGTGAACATATACTCAGAATGTCTGGGTACCACAACCACTTGACTCTACTGGGAGTTAATCTTCCTGATGATAGTGTCATTGATAGAGTTCTTCAATCACTGCCACCAAGCTATAAAAGCTTCGTGATGAACTATAATATGTAAGGGATGGATAAGACAATTCCCGAGCTCTTCGCAATGCTAAAGGCTGCGGAGATAGAAATCAAGAAGGAGCATCAAGTGTTGATGGTTAACAAGACCACTAGTTTCAAGAAAAAGGGCAAAGGGAAGAAGGGGAACTTCAAAAATAATGGCAAGCAAGTTGCTGCTGAAGTGAAGAAGCCCAAGTCTGGACCTAAGCCTGAAACTGAGTGCTTCTACTGCAAAGGGACTTGTCACTGGAAGCGGAACTGCCCCAAGTATTTGGCGGATAAGAATGGCAAAGTGAAAGGTATATTTGATATACATGTTATTGATGTGTACCTTACTAATGCTCGTAGTACCGCCTGGGTATTTGATACTGGTTCCGTTGCTCATATTTGCAACTCGAAACAGGGGCTACGAATCAAACGAAGATTGGCTAAGGACGAGGTGACGATGCGCGTGGGAAATGGTTCCAAAGTCGATGTGATCGCCGTCGGCACGCTACCTCTACATCTACCTTCGGGATTAGTTTTAGACCTGAATAATTGTTATTTGGTGCCAGCGTTAAGCATGAACATTATATCTGGATCTTGTTTGATGCGAGACTGTGGCACCCTGGCTCAGAGCGACCGGTTTACCTTGCATTGCCAGCCCAGAGACCTTGTCTTCTGGCAACACACAACAACATGGTACAGAAAACAACCGCTTTATTCATGCTAGCGGAACATAGTTCATATTACAACAGTTAGCGAGGCCAAGCGGCACACACGGTGCGGCTGAACAATATGTACATTATTTAGTGAACATAAAGGGGCCTCAATCATGACAACTACTCGGCAGTGAAACAACGTCGTAGCGGGACTCCATAGCACAAGGACACCAACGTGGACACGGTCTAGACTCAAATAGCACTCCTTTCCAACGGGACTTTCCTGAAATCTTGCATGACACACCAGGTCAGTACATTGAATGTACTTGCAAGCTCACAATAAGCATAAACAAGATGACAGACAATATTATGATATTTATCCAATTTAATCAACAATGCAACTATATATCCAACATGCTGTGACAGTGCTCAACAGGTACTCATTTTCTCGACTTGCTTACCAGGTGTGACCAACAAGCATAATATTACCAAAACATACTCGTGATCCTTACGGCAATCACAACCCGACCATCTCATGGCCCGTGATCCTTACGGCGATCACAACCCGACCAACTCGTGGCCCGTGATCCTTACGGCGATCACAACCCGACAACTCATGTCCAACTCAACACGATGACCTTACTACCATCCTTAGTGCAATTTAGTGTGCATATTTATTAAGTGTTGACCCATGGTGTACCTTACTTTCGAGCGTGTCCATATCCGTGGACTCGGCTATCGATAGATTAAAAACACTCTGCAGAGGTTCGTACACTGTGCCCACACTACGGAACCCATGGCCTCACACTCCCATTCGAGTGGACCAACAGCGTTCCGATGAAACCATTTCACTGTCATGACACTCTCCCGGCCCTTCCGACTCAGACCCCACCGGGCTAGTCCTGGGTGGCCCCATGTCTACCTCCAGACACCTCGACCACCGTCGTGGCCACGATCCACACTGGGATTCGGTACCAAAATTATCTTAACAACGGGCTCACAAGGTTATGCTTGCCTACCGGGCCAGGGTACAACACGCCCATAACCTTCTCTAAATTGAGGTACCGACCAGAGGCACGACAATGAAATGCATTAAGGCCGTCCCATACCGGCAAATGTGGTTGCACTGGGAAAGACTCGTTTCAGCGGCACCACGACCCGGTCAACAACATGTTCAAGTTGAATTATTAATCAGGTTCAACTTAATGTGAAAAGAAAATAACCAGTGTCATATTTCCATACCATGCATCACTTAACATATGCATCACATAACTGTGCAAAGACTGCACCAACCACGCTCCTACGGAGCCATCATAAACTCATGCTACTATTCTGTTTAAAACCTCTCTTTACTTATACGAGAACTATTCCTAGCATTATCATCGTTATACCTCATGCAAAAATAATATTTAAATTACTCATCAAACTCTATGACCATATTATTTAATTATCACTAGCATATAAGTTCTCATTATCTTGCCATCAATATTTACTTCAAACATTCTGAAGTTCAAGCATTTTAACATAACAAGCATATAACAGAATATATTTATTATGTAACTAATTTGAATGCATCAATATTCATAAGTTCAAGTATGAAAATCATAAATATTGAAGTGGCACCATGAAAATGTTACTCTGGCTTGCCTTAGCACTGATGAGGTTCACAAAGCTCCTGGTGATCCTCAAGACAAGCTGGTTCCTCTGAAAATATTCAAAAAACCACAAATGAAAATATCAAGAAACCTTCTGAAAATTGCCAGAAAATCTAGACAGCAAGGAAAAATCCCATCTTGTGGGTGTTGTTAGGTTTTTGGACACAGAACACGACGCAAAAAGAATCACTGCATTTGGACTTGTAGAATAAAAGTTATGGCCATTTGAAGTCTCCTGGAATTTAAATGAATTTGAAAAAAAAAAGAGGGGGGTGGCGTCGAAAGCGTAATCTCGGGCGCCACCACTCATCTGCTTGCCCAGCGTGGTGAGCGGCTGACTAGCGGGCCCGCTAGTTAGGCGGAAGGAGGAGAGGGAACAGAGGGAACAGCGATTCGCGGAGCTCACGCCGGCGATGAGACTCTTTGAGCAAGCGAGAGGAGGATCGGCGAAGAAGGTTCTTGCGCACCTGCCGTGCCGTGGCGTGGCTAGCGGTGGCAGACGGCGTCGATTTGTCCTCTCCAGCGGCGACGGAGGGCAGAGGTTGCCGGAGTTGAAGAAGACGGCGACTTGGGGCGGCTCCAGGGGCTCTAGCTAGGCGCGTTGGCTTCACGGAGGAGAGGCGGAGGCCCTGGCGGGGTCGCCTTGGCTTGGGAGTGGCCGGAGCTGCGGGAATGATCCAGAGGGGATCGCTGGCGACCTCGGCTCGGGGACGGCAGCCCGCGGCCTGCCCTGCCGGGCTGCGGCTTCTAGTGGCTATAGGAGGGAGTGGGGGTGAGTTGCGATGCTCCAGGAGGCTGCGGAGGGGGGTTTTATAGGCGTGGTGGTGAGGAGGGCTCGGGCTCCGCCAGAGGACACCTGTCCCCAACGCCCGGCGATGAAGCAGTGCGGAGGCGATAGAAAGCGGCGGAGGTCCGCGAAGCAAGCTGTGCACATGTGCGCGACGAGCACTGAGAACGAGGGGAAAGAGGCGAACAAAGTCTTGAACCTTTGTGCCATTAGCTGGCCGTGCCGTGCTTTCGCTCTTGGCGAGCTCCGGCGTCGGCAAGCGGTAGGGTGGAGTTAAGGGGGTGGAGACAAGGATGGTGGCGAGGGGGACACGCTCTGGCTGGCCGAGCAGCTGAGCTTTGGGGTTTTACTGACTCTTACTAAGGTTAATAAGCTCAGGGAAAACCAGCTACATTGGAGCTAGTAAAAAGGTAGTTGCTGTAGAAACTACCATTTCAATCCAGACGTGGAATTATTTTCTGTAGCCAAAATACTCCAAAGAGTGGTGAAATATTTTTGCTCAGAAATGTGCCCTGGGGTCCAAAGAATATTTGGGTTTTTCTCAGGATTTTTGGGGCAACAGAAATGAGGGTTGCTTTGGAGGTCAAAGAGTTTAGCTAGGGTTTTAGAGGCAAAATGAATATTTTTCATTTAAGAAAAATATTCCAAGCAATATTGTTGGGTTGGCCAGGGGTGAAATGATGGATTTGAGGAGGAGAGGGAATACTTGGGTGAAAATCAAAGGATACCCAAGTGGTCAAGTCCAAATGGAATGATCCAAAACTCCAAATCCAAATCAACTCAGCTGAAAATCAAGCAAAGAAAAGAGGGCAAAAACCAGGCTGTGACAAACCTCCCCCACTTAGAATGAATCTCGTCCTCGAGATTCGGCTGCTTGGGAAAACCATTCTAGATAACATGCCCTTAGAAACTCTTCTGATTCCCAGGTTGATTCTGACTCGGTATGATGCATCCATTGAACCTTGTAAAATTTCCGTGACTTACTGCAAGTGACTCTTTCCATCTGATCCAAAATTTTCACTAGCCTCTCTTCGTAGGTCAAGTCCTTTGCCAGCTCTATCTCTGCCAAATTGGTCTTTTTCTCGGGTGGTGAAATGCACCGTCGCAGTTGTGAAATGTGGAACACGTTATGCACGTCGGACAGTTCCGGAGGCAGCTCCAACTGATATGCCACAACACCTACTCGTGTCATGATGGGAAATGGACCGATAAACCTGGGTGCCAATTTTCCACGGGTTTGGAACCTTTTTATTCCCTTCATGGGTGTGACTCGAAGGTAGACATGCTCTCCGGGTTCAAAACTGATCTGCCAGTGCTTTGCATCGTAATAACTTTTCTGTCGCGATTTGGCCAGTTGTAATCTGTCTCGGATCTCCTTGACTTGCTTTTCGGCTTCCAGCATGAGATCTGTTCCGAAAATACGGTTGTCTCCAGTTTGAGACCAATTTAACGGAGTGCGGCACTTACGGCCATACAAAGCTTCATAAGGTGATATCTTTAAACTGGTCTGGAACCCATTGTTATATGAGAACTCAACGTATGGCAAGAAATCTTCCCATTGTGGTCCTTGGGCTAAAACACAGGCTCGAAGCATATCTTCGAGTATCTGATTTACTCTTTCTGTTTGCCCATCCGTCTGAGGATGATAAGCGGTGTTGTATTTTAATTCCGTCCCAAGGGCTTGATGGAGACGGGTCCAGAAAGCAGAGGTGAACAGTGAACCTCGGTTAGTAGTGATGGTTCGGGGAACTCCATGTAAACTGACAATCCTGGATACATACAGTCGGGCAAGCTCATCTGCTCGGTATGAGGTTTTGATTGGGAGGAAGTTGGCCACCTTGGTTAATGTATCCACTATGACCCAGATCGCATTATTGCCTCGTCGGGTCCTGGGTAATCCTGTGATGAAATCCATACAGACATCGTCCCATTTCCATTGTGACACGGGCAGTGGTTGGAGAAGTCCGGCTGGTTTCTGGTATTCTGCCTTAACTTTGTTGCATATGTCGCAACAGGCCACGAAATAAGCAATGTCTTTCTTCATTCCATCCCACCAGAATATTTGTCGAAGGTCTTCATACATTTTTGTGCCTCCAGGGTGGATTGAATACGAGGATTCGTGGGCTTCTGACAAAATTCTCTTCTTTAGGCTAGCTTGATTAGGCACACAAATCCTTCCCCTGAATCGGAGGGTACCGTACTGATCCTTCGAGAAATCGGATAACTTGATGCATTTCTGCAAATTGGCATCGCCTGGCTGGGCCTTGCGGATTGCTTCCTCAAGAGTAGGGGTAACCATCAGAATATTGGCAAGGCCAGCCTCAACTATGACCAGGTTGAGCTGAGCAATTTCTTCTTTGAGTTCGGATGGCGGAGATTCCAGCATGACGTTTAAACTGATGGGCTTTCGACTGAGTGCATCGGCAACCACGTTGGCCTTACCCGGATGGTAATTTATTCCAAGATCATAATCCTTGACCAACTCCAGCCATCTTCACTGACGGAGGTTTAAATCCGGCTGAGTAAATATGTATTTGAGACTTTTGTGGTCGGTAAAAATTTGGCACCTTTTTCCAATGAGGTAGTGTCTCCAAATTTTTAAAGCATGAACTACCGCGGCCAATTCCAAATCATGAGTGGGGTAATTTCCTTCATGGGGTTGTAGCTGCCGTGAGGCGTAGGCTACTACCTTGCCATATTGCATAAGCATGCACCCAAGTCCTTGTCGGGAAGCGTCGCAATATACGTCAAAGTTGCGGTAGATATCTGGAAGTGTTAATACCGGCGCAGTTGTTAAGTGTTTCTTTAACTCGGTGAAACTTCTTTCACAATCTGACGTCCATTCAAACTTCTTATCCTTTTTAAGCAACTCCGTCATGGGCTTATCAATCTTGGAGAACCCTTCAATGAAACGACGGTAGTATCTGGCTAATCCAAGAAAACTCCGGATCTGAGACACGGTGGCGGGTGGCAACTAGTCGAGCACGTCTTTTACTTTGGTTGGGTCCACGGCTATTCCTTCAGCGGATAGTACATGCCCGAGGAATCCAACTTGCTTGAGCCAAAACTCGCATTTACTAAACTTGGCGTACAATTGGTGCTCACGGAGTCGTTGTAGCACAGCGAGGAGGTGTCCTTTATGCTCTTCTTCGCTTCTTGAGTAAATAAGTATATCATCGATGAATATGACCACGAACTTATCAAGGAAATCAATGAATACTTTGTTCATCATGTGCATGAAGAAGGCGGGGGCGTTGGTGAGGCCGAAGGACATGACGGTATATTCATAAAGACCGTAGCGAGTGGTGAACGCGGTCTTGGGAATATCCTCCTTTTTAATTTTGAGCTGGTAATATCCAGTCCGCAAATCAATCTTTGAGAATACCTTGGCTCCACTGATCTATCAAACAAATCATCAATTCTTGGCAGGGGGTATTTGTTTTTGATCGTGACGTCATTCAACTGTCGGTAGTCCACACACATACGAAGGCTGCCATCTTTCTTGTCCACAAAAATAGCGGGTGATCCCCATGGCGAGGAACTGGGGCGGATATATCCTTTTTGGAGCATTTCATCGAGCTGTTTCTTTAGCTCTACCAATTTGGATGACGGCGTTCGATAATATTTCTTGTGTATTGGTGTGGTTCCGGGCACAACTTCTATTGCAAACTCAAGCTCTCGGTCAGGGGGCATGCCTGGCAGTTCTTCTAGGAATACATCGAAACTCGCGACCACGGAATTAATTCCATTTCTGCTATTATTGTAAAAACCATTTCCTTGGAGGGTATGCTCCTACGAGCAATAAACTTGGTAGCTTGTCCATCTTGTCCGGTCAAGTTGACTTCTCAGGTCGCACAATTTATGCATACTTGGTACTGAGTCAGCCAATTCATACCCAAGATAACATCCAATTTATCATACTCAATCAGTATCAAAGACGTCGGGAAACAGATTTCGTTGATACTGACTTCCAGATTGCGGCAGACAAGATTGCTTTGTATAATAGATCCCGGGGTTTGTACCAGCATATTCTTGCCCAAAAGTGAACAAGGAAATTTGTTTTGGGCGACAAAACTCCAAGAAATAAAAGAGTGGGAAGCCCAGAGTCAAATAAAATTACTACAGGTACGTTATTAACAGGGAACATACCAATGACAACTTCGGGATTTTCTTAGGCTTCGTCGGCTGAAATATGATGAACGTATCCCGTGACGTCGGGCTGACTTGGACCGGCTTCCAAATAATGGATTTGAGGCTTGAACGTAGCATTGGTCTGGTTGTTCTTGGGACACTGTTTGGCATAATGTCCGGTTTGTCCGCAACTATAACAGGAATTGTTGCGCAGGCGATTCTCCATAACTGGGTTGAGCACGTCATTCTTCACTTGGGTGGTGGTCTTGTTAACATTTTGTTGCCAACTAGGCTGGTATGCCACCGGAGTTGGCTGCCAGATATGAACCTTCTGCACTGGTTGCATTTCCTTCTTGGGCTCAAACTTGCGTTTGTGATCGTTATGGGCAGACTTATTATCTGACACAAGCTTGTGCTCCCTCTCAACAATGAAAGCCTTGTTCACCAGTGTTTGGAAATCTGGAAAATCGAACACACTGAGAGCACAGCGAAGTTGCGGGTTCAATCCCCCAAGAAAGCGGTCCATCTTCCTTTCTTCAGTGGCCACGTCATATTGAGAGTAACGTGACAGGTGATTGAATTTTTGTAAATATTCTCCCACTGACTTACTTCCATGGAGGAGCGCGAGAAATTCCCGCTGCTTAGTATTCATAATTCCCTTGAGGATGTGATATTTTCGAATTGCTCCTTGAATCTTGGCCGGTAATTGCTTCATTCTCAGTCCCTATGGCTTTCTCACTTTCCCACCATATGGCATGGCGCCTTCCGGATAATGTGTTGCAAATGGAACTTTATCCCCTTCATCAGTTCG
Source organism: Aegilops longissima (assembly GCA_021605205.1). Taxonomy (NCBI): domain Eukaryota; kingdom Viridiplantae; phylum Streptophyta; class Magnoliopsida; order Poales; family Poaceae; genus Aegilops; species Aegilops longissima. The sequence goes on along the minus strand of CM038678.1, from coordinate 694,175,063 downwards.
AGCAACCTCAAGTTTCTTTTCCATGGTTCTTAACCAATCATCTACATCCAAGGGATCAACGGCCTGACTGGAACTGGGAGGCTTAGTCCTTTGAAAGTCAGATAGTTTGGAGTAAGAGGCAGGCTGATTTCCATTCTGTCCAACCATTTCTTGAATACTTCTGAATATTTCCATTAGATCATTGTTTCGTCGTTCCTCGAACATACGCATAATTTGCTCGGTGGAGGGCGGATTTGGCGGTGGAGGCGGTGGTGGAACTTACGGCTCGGGTGATTGTCCTACCTGTCGTGCGGAACGCCGAACAGGAGAACCCTCGCGGACGTTGCTACTGCAGCCTCCCCGCGTCATCCTAATATGATTTTTCCCAAGTCAACGCAACCGAGATGAGAAACATTCAACAAAAACTGGGGAGAAGCCAGCAACCAAAAACCAAGCGAAACCGAAAAGGCGAAGAAAATACGGCGACTAAAATAAAGTCCAACATAATTATACATAGACTCATACATGAAAGATAACAACATGCCAGGTCCAACTACCCTCATACAAGAAACGAAACATCATGACTAATACGACTACATCCATACTCCGTCCGGCAATCGAGAATACTCGAAGCTCTCTTTGCTCAATTTGGCTGCGAGGTCCTCTCTGATGCGGACTCGGATCCAGAATCGACGGGTTAACGGAGACCTCCGGGTTAAAAGTGACACGACGACGCTGCCTCGAGGGCTCTCCCTCTGGGGCAGGTGGAGGATGGATCATCGGGGCTGCAGGAGTGGCGAGGAGTGAAACCCACTCGGTAGGAGCACTAAGGGGACTCAGATCACGGTGCCGAGCTACTCGGGGAATAACCGGAGAAACATGGGATCTAGAACTAGCAGGAGCGTGGGAATAAATCCACGAGATGGAGAAGTAGTGGCTGAGCGGCAGAGACTAAAGTAGAGGCTAAAGCGATGCAGGCACGACTTAGCTCACGAGCCAGCTCATAGATCAGAAGATAGCTAGCAGTGATGTAGCGAGAAAGGTGGCTAGCTACACTATCAGACCCCGGATCAATGATAGGGAAACGGACACGACCATTATCATGGAGAGAAGGGTAGTAATGGAAACCTGGGTGATTCTGCATCCGGACCTTGTTGTAGCGGAGCTCAACAAGTACCTCGAATGCAACAAAGCCGACGATCGAGAAGCGGAAGAAGCGTAGCCACTACGAGAGGTACGAGTGTAAGAACCGGAATCGGAACTGGTGCGCAGAGTAACCATGGCGTGATACTCATACACTGAGTCAGCTAGGCACTCCCGGTACACATGATAGACTGGATCGTCTCCGTGAGGGTACAGCCGATGCCACACATTACGAAGGAGATGCGGCGACGTGTATGGCATCAGCTGCAACTGGCACGGATACGGCACCGGAGCCATCTACACTCACAACCATTAGCAGGTTAGCATAGAAAAATATAATCAATGCAAGCAATGCAACAACCAGCTATAGTTATTACCGACACTCAGCTACCACTCGTATCTAGTGTCCAGTTAACTCGGCGTAGTCTAGCGTGGCCTACAGTCAGCGCGGCTGTGATGCCAAGCGTTGTGGCACCCCGGCTCAGAGCGACCGGTTTACTTTGCATTGCCAGCCCAGAGACCTTGTCTTCTAGCAACACACAACAACATGGTACAGAAAACAACCACTTTATTCATGCTAGCGGAACATAGTTCATATTACAACAGTTAGCGAGGCCAAGCGGCACACACGGCGCGGCTGAACAATATGTATATTATTTAGTGAACATAAAGGGGCCTCGATCATGACAACTACTCGGCAGCGGAACAATGTCGTAGCGGGACTCCATAGCACAAGGACACCGACGTGGACATGGTCTAGACTCGAATAGCACTCCTTTCCAACAGGACTTTCCTGAAATCTGGCATGACACGCCAGGTCAGTACATTGAATGTACTTGCAAGCTCACAATAAGCATAAACAAGATGACAGACAATATTATGATATTTATCCAATTTAATCAACATGCAACTATATATCCAACATGCTGTGACAGTGCTCAACAGGTACTCATTTTCCCAACTTGCTTACCAGGTGTGACCAACAAGCATAATATTACCAAAACATACTCGTGATCCTTACGGCGATCACAACCCGGCCATCTCATGGCCCGTGATCCTTATGGCGATCACAACCCGACAACTCATGTCCAACTCAACACGATGACCTTACTGCCATCCTTAGTGCAATTTAGTGTGCATATTTATTAAGTGTTGACCCATGGTGTACCTTACTTTCGAGCGTGTCCGTATCCGTGGACTCGGCTATCGATAGATTAAAAACACTCTGCAGAGGTTAGTACACTGTACCCGCACTACGGAACCCATAGCCTCACACTCCCATTCGGGTGGACCAACAGCGTTCTGACGAAACCATTTCACTGTCATGACACTCTCCCGGCCCTCCCGACTCAGACCCCACCGGGCTAGTCCTGGGTGGCCCCGTGTCTACCTCCAGACACCTCGACCACCGTCGTGGCCACGATCCACACTGGGATCCGGTACCAAAATTAACTTAACAACGGGCTCACAAGGTTATGCTTGCCTACCGGGCCAGGGTACAGCACACCCATAACCTTCCCTAAATTGAGGTACCGACCAGAGGCACGACAATGAAATGCATTAAGGCCGTCCCATACCAGCAAATGTGGTTGCACTAGGAAAGACTCGTTTCAGCGGCACCACGACCCGGTCAACAACATGCATCACTTAACATATGCATCACATAACCGTGCAAAGACTGCACCAACCACGCTCCTACGGAGCCATCATAAAATCATGCTACTATTCTGTTTAAAACCTCTCTTTACTTATACCAGAACTTTTCCTAGCATTATCATCATTATACCTCATGCAAAAAATAATATTTAAATTACTCATTAAACTCTATGACCATATTATTTATTTATCACTAGCATCTAAGTTCTCATTATCTTGCCATCAATATTTACTTCAAACATTCTGAAGTTCAAGCATTTTAACATAACAAGCATATAACAAAATATATTTATTATGTAACTAATTTAAATGCATCAATATTCATAAGTTCAAGTATGAAAATCATAAATATTGAAGTGGCACCATGAAAATGTTACTGTGGCTTGCCTTAGCACCGATGAGGTTCACAAAGCTCCTGGTGATCCTCAAGACAAACTGGTTCCTCTGAAAATATTCAAAAAACCACAAATGAAAATATCAAGAAACCTTCTGAAAATTGCCAGAAAATCTAGACAGCAAGGAAAAATCCCATCTTGTGGGTGCTGTTAGATTTTTGGACACTGAACATGATGCAAAAAGAATCACTGCATTTGGACTTGTAGAATAAAAGTTATGGCCATTTGAAGTCTCCTGGAATTTAAATGAATTTGAAAAAGAAAACAGAGGGGGGGTGACATCGAAGGCGTAATCTCCCGGGGCGCCACCACTCTTACCGCTTCACGCGCATAGTGAGTGGCTGACTAGCGGGCCTGGCTAGTCAGGCCGAAGGGAGGGGAGAGGGAAACAGAGGGGAACGGCGATTCGCCAGAGCTCACGCCGGCGATAAGACTTCTTGGAGGCAAACGAGAGGGAGGGATCGACGGAGCAGGTTCTTGCGCACCTGCCCGTACCCATAGCATGGTAACAGTGGCCGGACAGCGTCGGATTTGTCCTCTCCAGCGGCGACAGAGGGCGGAGGTTGCCGGAGTTGAAGAAGACGGCGGCTTGGGGTGGCTCCAGGGGCTCTAGCTAGGCGTGTTGGCTTCACGGAGGAGAGGTGGAGGCCCTGGCGGGGTCGCCTTGGCTTGGGAGTGGCCGGAGCTACGGGAATGATCCAGAGGGGATCGCCGGCGAGCTCGGCTCGGGGACGGCAGCCCGCGGCCTGCCCGGCCGGGCTGCGGCTTCTAGTGGCTATAGGAGGGACTGGGGTGAGTTGCGATGCTCCAGGAGGCTGCGGGGGGTTATAGGAGGCGGTGAGGAGGGCTCGGGCTCCTGGAGACACCTGTCCCCGGTGCCCGGCGAAGAACGGTGCTAGAGGGCGACGGAGGTCACGAAGCAAGCTGTCTTGGGCGTGGGCGAGCACAGAGCGAGGGGAAAGAGCGAACACAGTCTTGGGCACCTTGTGCCGTTGGCCGGACCATGCCCGTGCTCGCTGCGGCGAGCTCCGGCGTCGGCAAGCGGCAAGGTTGAGTTAAGGGGGTGGAGACGAGGATGGTGGCGAGGGGGGACACGCTCTGGCTGGCCGAGCAGCGAGCACGCGCTCCACAGAGGCGCTGGCGACGCGCAGAGCGCGCGTTTGGCATGCCAGCACACTCGGACGAACGCGGTCACCGCGTGGACCGTGACATCAAGCCACCTATGCACTAACCATGATGTCTGGCGTGTAGTCCTTAGTAAACTGAGGTGTTACCACGGCTCGGTTTGGTTCCAGGTGCAGTAGAAGTAAAATGGTGATGCGGTTAAGTTACTGGACAGAAACTTTGAGGAGTTACTGTGGTCAAACCACAGGGGTTCAAGGGCTGAGCTTTGGGGTTTTACTGACTCTTACTAAGGTTAATAAGCTCAGGGAAAACCAGCTACATTGGAGCTAGTAAAAGGTAGTTGCTGTAGAAACTACCATTTCAATCAGACGTGGAATTATTTTACAGAGCCAAAATACTCCAAAGAGTGGTGAAATATTTTGCTCGAGAAATGTGCCACAGGGTCCAAAGAATATTTGGGTTTTCTCAGGATTTTGGGGCAACAGAAATGAGGGTTGCTTTGGAGGTCAAAGAGTTTAGCTAGGGTTTTAGAGGCAAAATGAATATTTTCATTTAAGAAAAATATTCAAGCAATATTGTTGGGTTGGCCGGGGTGAAATGATGGATTTGAGGAGGAGAGGGAACACTTGGGTGAAAATCAAAGGATACCCAAGTGGTCAAGTCCAAATGGAATGATTCAAAACTCCAAATCCAAAATCAACTCAGCTGAAAATCAAGCAAAGAAAAGAGGGAAAAAACCAGGCTGTGACAGATACAGTGTTTCATTTAAATCAGAGAATAATGGTTGTTCTATTTATATGAGTAATATCTTTTATGGTCATGCACCCTTGATGAGTGGTCTATTTTTGTTGAATCTCGATTGTAGTGATACACATATTCATAATATTGAAACCAAAAGATGCAAGGTTAATAATGATAGTGCAACTTATTTGTGGCACTGCCGTTTAGGTCATATTGGTGTAAAGCGCATGAAGAAACTCCATGCTGATGGGCTTTTGGAATCACTTGATGCTTGCGAACCATGCCTCATGGGCAAGATGACTAAGATTCCATTCTCAGGAACAATGGAGCAAGCAACTGACTTATTGGAAATAATACATGCTGATGTATGTGGTTCGATGAGTGTTGAGGCTCGTAGCAGGTATCGTTATTTTTGGACCTTCATAGATGATTTGAGCAGATATGGGTATATCTACTTAATGAAACATAAGTCTCAAACATTTAAAAAGTTCAAAGGATTTCAGAGTGAAGTGGAAAATCATCGTAACAAGAAAATAAAGTTTCTACGATCTGATCGTGGAGGTGAATATTTGAGTTATGAGTTCGGTCTTCATTTGAAACAATGTGGAATATTCACAACTCACGCCACCTGGAACACCACATCGTAATGGTGTATCTGAACGTCGTAACCATACTTTATTAGATATGGTGTGATCTATGATGTCTCTTACCGATTCACCACTATCATTTTGGGGTTATGCTTTAGAGACGGCTGCATTCATGTTAAATAGGGCACCATCTAAATCCGTTAAGATGACACCATATGAATTGTGGTTTGGCAAGAAACCTATGTTGTCGTTTCTTAAAGTTTCGGGCTGTGATGCTTATGTGAAAAAGCATCAACCTGATAAGCTCGAACCCAAATCGAAGAAATGTGTCTTCATAGGATACCCAAAGGAGACTGTTGGGTACACCTTCTATCACAGATCCGAAGGCAAGATATTCGTCGCTAAGAATGGATCCTTTATAGAGAAGGAGTTTCTCTCGAAAGAAGTGAGTGGGATGAAAGTAGAACCTGATGAGGTAATTGTTCCTTCTCCTGAATTGGAAAGTAGTTCATCACATAAATCAGTACCAGTGATTCCTACACCAATCGGTGAGTAAGCTAATGATGATGATCATGAAACTTCAGATCAAGTTACTGCCGAACCTCGTAGGTCAACCAGAGTACGATCAGCACCAGAGTGGTACGGTAATCCAGTTCTGGAGGTCATGTTACTTGACCATGACGAACCTACGAACTATGAGGAAGCGATGATGAGCCCAGATTTCACGAAATGGCTTGAGGCCATGAAATCTGAGATGGGATCCATGTATGAGAAGAAAGTGTGGACTTTGGTTGACTTGCCCGATGATCGGCAAGCCATAGAGAATAAATGGATCTTCAAGCAGAAGACTGACGTTGACGGTAATGTTACTGTCTACTAAGCTCGACTTGTTGCAAAAGCTTTTCGACAAGTTCAAGGAGTTGACTACGATGAGACCTTCTCACCCGTAGCGATGCTTAAGTCTGTCTGAATCATGTTAGCAATTGCCGCATTTTATGATTATGAAATTTGGCAAATGGATGTCAAAACCGCAAGCTCCAGCGATCCATTTATGGACTGGTGCAAGCCTCTCAGAGTTGAAATATACGCTTTCATAGTGTGATCAAAGCATATGGTTTTATACAGACTTTTGGAGAAGCCTCTATTTACAAGAAAGTGAGTGGGGGCTCTGTAGCATTTCTAATATTATATGTGGATGGCATATTGTTGATTGGAAATAATATAGAATTTCTGAATAGCATAAAAGGATACTTGAATAAGAATTTTTCAATGAAATACCTCCGTGAAGCTGCTTATATATTGGGCATCAAGATCTATAGAGATAGATCAAGACGCTTAATTGGACTTTCACGAAGCACATACCTTGATAAAGTTTTGAAATAGTTCAAAATGGATCAGTCAAAGAAAGGGTTCTTGCCTGTGTTACAAGGTGTGAAGTTGAGTCAGACTCAATGCCCGACCACTTCAGAAGATAGAGAGAAAATGAAAGTCATTCCCTATGCCTCAGCCATAGGTTCTATCATGTATGCAATGTTGTGTACCAGACCTGATGTGTGCCTTGCTATTAGTTAAGCAGGGAGGTACCAAAGTAATCCAGGAGTGGATTACTGGACAGCGGGCAAGAATATCCTGAAATACCTGAAAAGGACTAAGGATATGTTTCTCGTTTATGGAGGTGACAAAGAGCTCATCATAAATGGTTACGTCATTGCAAGCTTTGACACTGATCTGGATGACTCTAAGTCACATACCTGATACGTATTTATACTGAATGGTGGAGCTATCAGTTTGTGCAGTTCCAAACAGAGCGCCGTGGCGGGATCTACGTGTGAAGCGGAGTACATAGCTGCTTCGGAAGTAGCAAATGAAGGAGTCTGGATGAAGGAGTTCATATCCGATCTAGGTGTAATACCTAGTGCATCGGGTCCAATAAAAATCTTTTGTGACAATACTGGAGCAAAGCCTTGGCGAAGGAATTCAGATTTCACAAGAGAACCAAACACATCAAGAGATGCTTCAATTCCATCCCCGATCAAGTCAAGGAGGGATACTTGGAGATTTGCAAAATACATACAGATCTGAATATTGCAGACCCGTTGACTAAGCCTCTTCCACGAGCAAAACATGATCAGCACCAAGACTCCATGGGTGTTAGAATCATTACTATGTAATCTAGATTATTGACTCTAGTGCAAGTGGGAGACTGAAGGAAATATGCCCTAGAGGCAATAATAAAGTTGTTATTTATATTTCCTTATATCATGATAAATGTTTATTATTCATGCTAGAATTGTATTAACCGGAAACTTAGTACATGTGTGAATACATAGACGAAAACAGAGTGTCCCTAGTATGCCTCTACTTGACTAGCTCGTTAATCAAAGATGGTTAAGTTTCCTGACCATAGACATGTGTTGTCATTTGATCAACGGGATCACATCAGTAGAGAATGATGTGATGGACAAGATCCATCCGTTAGCTTAGCATAATGATTGTTTTGTTTTATTGCTATTACTTTCTTCATGACTTATACATATTCCTCTGACTATGAGATTATGCAACTCCCGAATACCGGAGGAACACTTTCTGTGCTATCAAACGTCACAACGTAACTGGGTGATTATAAAGATGCTCTGTAGGTGTCTTCGAAGGTCTTTGTTGAGTTGGCATAGATCGAGATTACGATTTGTCACTCCGTATATCGGAGAGGTATCTCTGGGCCTCCCGGTAATGCACATCACTATAAGCCTTGCAAGCAATGTGACTAATGAGCTAGTTGCAGGATGATGCATTACGGAACGAGTAAAGAGACTTGCCGGTAACGAGATTGAACTAGGTATGATGATACCGACGATTGAATCTCGGGCAAGTAACATACCGATGACAAAGGGAATAACGTATGTTGTTATGCGGTTTGACCGATAAAGATCTTTGAGGGAGTCCTGAACCATGGCGCGCTTGTTGGGGAGCCGACACGCGATGTCGCCGGACAAGTATCCGGCCTCCCACAGCTTTGTGATGTGCCCCTCCGTGACGGAGGAGGCCATCCACCTGCCTCCCGCTCCGGACATAGTTGGAGAAGGTTGAGGTGGGGTGTGCGGACTTGGGCGCTGGAGCTCGAGTGCGCGGAAATGGATGAGCAAAGGAGGAAGAAGGCGTGGGTGAAAAGGTGGATCCTTATCCCTTATATGGACGGACAAAGCTATCGTCCCCGCCTTGACTGATAAAACTCGCTTATCTCCCAAGCGCCGTAATCAATGGCGCAGATGGGTTACCCACGTCCGTATTGATGAGAATCCCGGAATAAGGGGGCACGATCTCCGCTTTGATAAGACGTGCCAAGAAAAATGCCTCGCTAAACGAGCTGAGGTGGAACAGTAAAAACGATTCGTATAAAGGCCTGGCCGTGGTGTGATGTCACGCCGCGGAATACGTCAGCAGATCTGTGCAAAAGTTATTATCTCTACGGTAGTATGTGGAACTTGTTTTGCAGAGCCGGACACTATCCTGGTGTTCAAAATCTTCTATGAAGTATTCGGAGGAGGAACCCGCCTTGCAATGCCGAAGACAATATGCGCGCCGGACTCGTCGTCATTGAAGCCTGGTTCGAGGGCTCTTGAGGAGTCTGGACTAGGGGTGTCAGATAGCGAACTATCATCTTTGGCGGACTCTAGACTATGAAGATACAAAATTGAAGACTTCGTCCCGTGTCCGGATGGGACTTTCCTTGGCGTGGAAGGCAAGCTTGGCGATCAGATATGTAGATCTCCTACCATTGTAACCGACTACTGTGTAACCCTAACCCTATCCGGTGTCTATATAAACCGGAGGGTTTTAGTCCGTGGGACGAAGAACAATCATACCATAGGCTAGCTTCTAGGGTTTAGCCTCTCGATCTCGTGGTAGATCTACTCTTGTACTACCCATATCATCAATATTAATCAAGCAGGAGCAGGTATTACCTCCATCGAGAGGGCCCAAACACTGGTAAAACATCGGGTCCCTTGTATCCTGTTACCATCCGCCTAGACGACGATTCGGGACCCCTACCCGAGATCCGCGGTTTGACACCGACAATCACTACTAGGAAAAGCCTAGCAGAGCGCTGGTTTTAGGCCTATCGATGGCGGGGCAGGAGCGCGCATCGATAAGGCGCTTCTGACTAAAGCTTAGCAGCAGCGCTGGACTGGACCAGCAGCTGCTGCTAAAATGATCTAGTAGTAGCGCTTCTCCGAGCAGCTTCTTTGGTAATTAGTAGTAGTGCTCCTCCTTGCCCGCGCTACTACTATTATTTAGTATTTTATTTCTTTTTAATTCCATGTTCTATTTCATACACCTTTACATACTTTTTCATACAACAGGAATTTAGAGACTGTTTTACATCATAATGAGTAGGTGAAACAACAGTGGACTAGTTTCAAGTGGATGGACATCCACTTGAAACTAATCATGATTCTTTCACCCAATGATATAATAAATATCATATCATATCATTAACAACTTATCATCATAATACATCATTGTCATATAACACCTCCTCAAGATCATCGTTTTCATCAATGAGACATCACATAGCAAATTGGTCACTAGTCGTAATCACAAGTACTCCTCATCATCAACTCTAACACATTGTATCACATAATAAACATATTGTACCTAATAGGACCTACTACATTCTCTTAGGACCTACTATATTCTCTAAGGTAAAATAGCAAAACACAAGATAGCCCCGACTCTCCATTATGGAGAATGGAGATTATCCTGTCTCCAATTCTTGCCTTTAAGCAATGTTACTTCCAAGAACCTCCTTGCGAATGTCCAAACATTTTTCCATTCTTTGATTAGCATGTGATCACCGGTTTTAGAAATCCGATATGCACAGTGAGATCCGTAGGATGACACGGCTGTATGTTCGAACTTCAAGGCGACCATTGTAATACATCGATGAGGCACACAATCCATCGGGATTTTCTGTTGAAAAACATAGTATTAACTTCGTAGTTAGCAATGATGTACTAGTTTTGGAAGTATGCAAAAGATGCACGGATGTGGTAATAGTAAAAAATCTTACCAGGGTATCTCCATAGAAGTTATCGTGGTTCAACACGTGCACTAGTGGCACGTATTCACCATAATTTGGAGGAGTTCGATAATAGGTATTGTAATTCTCAAAGGAAGTACAATAAGCAATCAGATGACTTTTCTCCTTATAAGTTAATTCGGAGCCATCAGTGTAGTGGGTTTTGTCTACCATCTTCTGCACATTCTTTGAAGATTCAAAATAAGATGTTAATGGAAATAAGCTGTCAACTATTTTGAAATAAAAAATATAAATTACTTAATAACTATGTTTGAGAAACTCACATTGCGGTAGAATCGGAAGCGTGTCAACAAGGACCCAAATGTCCATATTGTCTTGCTCGATGTCAGGATCACTAAGATCCATGGTGACAATCATACCCTCATAAAAACCATACATTTTGCAAAGCGCCTCTTTCGATCTGTATCCCAGTTTATGCTAGCCTTCTTAAGGAAAACTTGTTTACTTATGTCTGTACTCAGTTAGTGTTGCTTCCGCTGACTCGTCTATGATCGAGCACTTGTATTCGAGCTCTCGAGGCCCCTGGCTTGTATTATGATGCTTGTATGACTTATTTATGTTTTAGAGTTGTGTTGTGATATCTTCCCGTGAGTCCCTGATCTTGATCGTACACGTTTGCGTGCATGATTAGTGTACGATTGAATCGGGGGTGTCACACAAAACTTTTGGATTGTGAGATAGTAAGTCAAGCTACTTCGAGGAAATTTATACTATCATTGTTTTGATTGAAATAATATATTTTTAGTGTTTTCTTATGTCATGTTGTGCCTTACCTAGTTGGAATAATAGGCATAGATTCTATAACTTTAACCGTCTCATCTAGCTTGAAACTAGCTCGAGATCGACTCGAGATCATTACAAGCTGAGCATGAGTCATGTTCTACAGCTCGATCTTGAGCTTCAATTAGTTTAAGCTCGCTCGAATTTTAATATGAGTTGAGCTGATCCAAGTCGAACTTGACTCATTTGCAACCCTACACCCAACCACCACCCACCTCACATATGCCGCTTTCCATCAAGGATAAGTAGATGTAGGTGCACACTTGGCTGGCCAAGGAGTTGGGAAAGGGAGGAAAATGGGGGTGGATGTGCCACCGACTGGCAGGCCAGGGAGAGGACAAGGGCGGGTGTCGCGATCGTCCGCTGCGTGTTCGCGTCGACGCAAACCCGTCTCAGATTTGGGTCTCAAACGGGTCGCGCGCAGACAAAAAGCGGCCGCTCGTCTGTTTACGTCGGCGCGTTGGGACGCAAATCGTGCTCTTTTCGACCCAAACAGACACCTACGGACAGTTTTGTGTCGGAGTTGCTCTAAAGGATGGGTTGACCTTGATTAGTGGACGACGACGGTGAGGAAAGGTGCTAGAGCGGCAGGCGTACTGCTTCGAGAATTTGTCCGGGCCCCCAAGCATATGCAGCTTCCTTACCAGCATCTGTTGGTTGATGCTACTTTCAAGTCCTACGACAGCTCGAAGACCATCTCCGTCCTGCATTACACTACAACATTTTATGATTTTCAGACAATAATTTGTTTTAACAATTATATATCTGTCATGAATCGTTATCATAAGTTGATACAAAACTTTTGGATTGTAAGATAGTAAGTCAAGCTACTTCGAGGAAATTTATACTATCATCGTTTTGATTGAAATAATATATTTTTAGTGTTTTCTTATGTCATGTTGTGCCTTACCTAGTTGGAATAATAGGCATAGATTTTATAACTTTAACCGTCTCATCTAGCTTGAAACTAGGTCGAGATCGACTCGAGATCATTACAAGCTAAGCACGAGTCATGTTCTACAGCTTGATCTTGAGCTTCAATTAGTTTGAGCTCGCTCGAATTTTAATATGAGTTGAGCTGAGCCAAGTCGAAATTGACTCGTTTGCAACCCTACACCCAACCACCACCCACCTCACATATGCCGCTTTCCCTCAAGGATAAGTAGATGTAGGTGCACACTTGGCTGGCCAAGGAGTTGGGAAAGGGAGGGAAATGGGGGTGGATGTGCCACCGACTGACGGGCCAAGGAGAGGACAAGGGCGGGCGTCGCGATCGTCCGCTGCGTGTCCGCGTCGACGCAAACCCGTCCCAAATTTGGGTATGAACGGGTTGGCAAGACAGACAAAAAGCGCCGCTCGTCATTTTACGTCGGTAGCGTTGGGGCCTTGAATCGTGCTCTTTTCGACCCAAAAAGACACCTACGGACAGTTTTGTGTCGGAGTTGCTCTAAAGGATGGGTTGACCTTGATTAGTGGACGACGACGGTGAGGAAAGGTGCTAGAGCGGCAGCGATCTGCTTCGAGAATTTGTCCGGCCTTGTCCAAGGGTCGCGAGGAGGTAATGCGGATTTTTCTTTCCAAAAAGAAAGGGCGAGAATTTGGCGGGCCTTGTCCCAGGGTCGCGAGGAGGTAATTGCGGGTTTTTTCTTTCAAGGGTTGTGCCACCGACTCGAGATCGACTCGAGATCATTACAAGCTAAGCACGAGTCATGTTCTACAGCTTGATCTTGAGCTTCTATTAGTTTGAGCTCGCTCGAATTTTAATATGAGTTGAGCTGAGCCAAGTCGAAATTGACTCGTTTGCAACCCTACACCCAACCACCACCCACCTCACATATGCCGCTTTCCCTCAAGGATAAGTAGATGTAGGTGCACACTTGGCTGGCCAAGGAGTTGGGAAAGGGAGGGAAATGGGGGTGGATGTGCCACCGACTGACGGGCCAAGGAGAGGACAAGGGCGGGCGTCGCGATCGTCCGCTGCGTGTCCGCGTCGACGCAAACCCGTCCCAAATTTGGGTCTGAAACGGGTCGCGCACAGACAAAAAGCGGCCGCTCGTCTGTTTACGTCGGCGCGTTGGGACGCGAATCGTGCTCTTTTCGACCCAAAAAGACACCTACGGACAGTTTTGTGTCGGAGTTGCTCTAAAGGATGGGTTGACCTTGATTAGTGGACGACGACGGTGAGGAAAGGTGCTAGAGCGGCAGGCGTACTGCTTCGAGAATTTGTCCGGGCCTTGTCCAAGGGTCGCGAGGAGGTAATTGCGGATTTTTTCTTTCCAAAAAAGAAAGGACGAGAATTTGGCCGGGCCTTGTCCCAGGGTCGCGAGGAGGTAATTGCGGGTTTTTTCTTTCAAGGGTTGTGCCACCGACTCGAGATCGACTCGAGATCATTCCAAGCTAAGCACGAGTCATGTTCTACAGCTTGATCTTGAGCTTCAATTAGTTTGAGCTCGCTCGAATTTTAATATGAGTTGAGCTGAGCCAAGTCGAAATTGACTCGTTTGCAACCCTACACCCAACCACCACCCACCTCACATATGCCGCTTTCCCTCAAGGATAAGTAGATGTAGGTGCACACTTGGCTGGCCAAGGAGTTGGGAAAGGGAGGGAAATGGGGGTGGATGTGCCACCGACTGACGGGCCAAGGAGAGGACAAGGGCGGGCGTCGTGATCGTCCGCTGCGTGTCCGCGTCGACGCAAACCCGTCCCAAATTTGGGTCTGAAACGGGTCGCGCACAGACAAAAAGCGGCCGCTCGTCTGTTTACGTCGGCGCGTTGGGACGCGAATCGTGCTCTTTTCGACCCAAAAAGACACCTACGGACAGTTTTGTGTCGGAGTTGCTCTAAAGGATGGGTTGACCTTGATTAGTGAACGACGACGGTGAGGAAAGGTGCTAGAGCGGCAGGCGTACTGCTTCGAGAATTTGTCCGGGCCTTGTCCAAGGGTCGCGAGGAGGTAATTGCGGGTTTTTTCTTTCAAGGGTTGTGAGGAGGTAATTGCAGGTTTTTTCTTTCCTAAAAAGAAAGGACGAGAATTTGGCCGGGCCTTCTGCGAGGGTCTTTAGGAGGTAAATTGCGGGGGGTTTTTTCAAAAAAGAAAGGAATCCTTTTCTGGACAAAAAATAAACCATTGCTTACGACATTTTTATTCTTTATAGGGTTCCCCTTAGCGAGAATACCAGGAGTCGAACCCTGGTTGTTGGGTGCACCACCGCGACCCAACCATTGGGGTACTGCCCCGTTCTCAACTAGTGGCTTTTAATCCGGCTGTCTAATAATAGGAGAAACAGCCCTAGCCAGGCTACACACGAACAAACAATTAACGACAACACACAGACTTGCCAAATTGGACTGAGATTTAGCACAAGCGTTAAGCGAAACTATAGTTGTTCCTCTGGAGTTTCCTGAGCATCACAAGGCAGCGCCAAATCCTATCAGTTCGGTGAGACATTCGGTTCGACGTAACTTTTCCAGGCCTCTGAATCGTAGGAGAACATATGGATCCATAACGCTGCCCCACCATGGACTGATGGCGACCACTTGTACACCCAAGTGAACACCCCTTTTCAAACGTACCACCAGGCTCAAATTCGGGTAAAGAACCAAATTCCGGCGAGCATCAATCGCACTTGTCTTCTTCAGAGAAGTGTCACAGTGCTGACTTGGATCACAGCAAAAGCGTCAAAAGAGACTGCTTGCTAAACAAAGCAGCAGCCTCGGAAAAGAGTGGACGGACACAAAGCGAAGCCGCGTCCATGTGAATGTGATGTCGCCACGGGGAATAATAAAACTGCCACCCATGGAGGAACAGATGTTGGCGCCTCCGACCACCACCCACCTCACCCGTGCCGCTTTCCATCAAGGATAAGTAGACGTAGATGCACACTTGGGTGGCTTAGTAGAGGAGCTTTTGCATGACACTGTCCACACTAACTGATAATCATCCCATCATCTCAGCAGCAAAGGTGAGTGGTGCGAGCAATCATGGTGCTTGTTGCTGGCTTTGTTTAAGGGCGGCGTGACTCGCGTGCCAGTTAAACAAACACACCTGCTTCATGCACTACAGGCAAAAACTTGTAGTCCTACTAGGATGAGAAATACAGGGTGGTGAGCTAATCTAGCCATGATTAGACCTCACAACCACAATCTCGCAAATCTAAATATTGTTCACTTCAAAAAAAAGGTAAAAACAAAATAAAAGACCACATCAAGTCAAGCAGGAGATCACCAGGCATTTTCGCAACTTTCTATTCAGGCATAGAACCGCAACAGGGAGGAGAATGACAAACGTCTATTCCTCTCTGGAGACACAGAATAAATGTGACTTACGGGGAGTAGTAGATGGGAAGCATGCATGCATGAGGTCACCAGAAATAACTCCTCTTACTAGATGAGCACTGCAACCCAACAGAAATCTGTTTCTTGAAGGATGTGGAGGCACATTTCAGCTCAGGGTAGGGCGATGCTGCTGATGTTTGCTGCCACCGTTGGCAGCCCACACCATGTGACCTGACGACATCTCATGTAGTCTGGTTCATGGCAATTGGGCAAGATCCAACAGGTGCCATGCCAAACATGAATGCATGCTCAGATCAGCAGATGCTCTATCTCACATTTATGGAAGATCTCATGGACGCACTTAACAAGCAAAAACATGAATGGACTCCAGTCACTCCATGCAGACTGAAGAGGTAAAACATGAATGGATTGATGGATCCATGCAAACAAACACAAATGAAGCCAAGGCACCATGGAAGCTAAACTGTTAAATCTTACCCCACCCAGAGCCATGACTGACCTTTCCATTGGGGAGCAGGCAGGCAGGCGGCAGTCCAGGTCATGATAAACAAGCACTGAACTGTTAAGAAATAGGCAGTTGCCAGCATGATCATGCTGCCCACACAGAAAGAGACACCTTTTTTTCTTTTTCTTTTTCCTTTTCTTTTGTTATCTCTTGATGACCACAATGAACATGCTGCTCTCCAACTGGTAAAGCTGTTCTTGTTTTAATGATCCCTTGACACGTTGGCATATTATTATTGTTCAAGTAGATGAGTGCATTCTACTGCCCCACCAGGAAAAAGGGCACAAATGTTGTTAGTGTTGGATGAGCTGGCAAATAAAGTTCCTAAAACTCGTAGAAATCGCACGCAGCTTCCCCATATTCTACACAGCGAAACCCATCTACAAAACCAGTTCACCAAAACTTCTACTGATAATAATGCTAGTGACTAATGATCCTCACCAATCACCATGACAAGAAAATACTCCCTCCGTTCCTAAATATAAGTCTTTTTAGATACTCCAATATGGACTACATACAGAGCAAAATGAGAGAATCTACACTCTAAACTATGTCTATACACATTCGTATGTTGTCCATATTGAAATCTGTAGAAAGACTTATATTTAGGAACGGAGGGAGTAGACAATAAAGGTATATAGGGTGTCTGAAACTTTTCCGAAAGGTTTATCAATACAGAGTTAATACTAATCCATGTTATCGTGTATGTATTCACCTTATTCTACGATGGACCAAGCTCAAAGCTTTTCAGTTTTGCCTCTGAATCAAATGACGATATGGCATTTTGTACGATTTGTGTGCAATATATTCAGTATTCATGCACATGGAAATACTAAAAACATTTCACCATCCCGACTAAAATTACACATCTCCTGAACATTCTACTAGCCTTATCCTATTTATAGACAGTTCCACCTAGTTAACAAATATGCACTTCCTCTATTCACTAATGTAGGATGTTTTGGCAGAATTTAAACTGACAAAACGTCCTACATTAGTGAACAGAGGTTGTACTAAATTACTAGTCAAATAAACTGCATAAATCAGCAAGAGAATGTGTGTGCAACTGTTATGCTGATAAGAAAAAAATCAAGAGAATCTTTGGTCCGACACAGATGAGGATAATGCAACTGTTATGCTGACGAGAAAGAAAAATCAAAATAATCATTGGTCCAAGTATCCGACACAGATGAAGCAAACAAGGATATGCTATATAAAATGATTGTCTAAGAAGATAAGCATATAGAATCAGGGATCTAAATGTTCATTATTGTATCATATTTTCGTTGCAGAAATTGCCCGTGAAGGGAGGATAAAATTGCCAGCCATCATCTTGATCGCTCAAGAGCAGATCACTGCTCCTATAAAAGAACACCTCCCTAGCTGCAAAATTACCTGAATATCTACACACCTTGCAATAACAACAAATAAGGCACTCACTCAAGGGCGGACGATCGAAACCATCCAGCTCTCAGCTATTATACACCTGCAACATGGACAGAAAACAAAGATTCATACATAGGCTCATCAGTCAACCAAGCTCCCTGCTCAAATAATCGGACAAGCGGAATGCGGAAAAGGATCATGTTTTTTACCTGAACCGGAGGGAATTCTGGCGATGATCAAAGGAGCAGCAGGAGCAGGAACTGAGGATGACCCTGATCCATTCCACTAAAACCCCAGAGCAAGAAGCCTCTTTTGAGTTTGGACACCACAAGTGAAAAAAATCGACATAAAAACTCATCACAACAACAACCTAAAGGTAATCAAAGCGTCGCCATAGCTGCGTGCATACAGTTTTCTCCCCTTCCTTGGGTTCTCCTTCTGCAGAAATTAACAGAAACAGATGTGGTGATAACAAGTGGACAGCAGCCTGCTACTGCCCGGACTCCTCCTCGGAGTCGCCGTCCTCGCGCTCGTCCTCCCCGTCCTCCTGCTGCTGCTGCTGGTGGTGGTGCTGTTCGTGGTGGTGGTGGTGGTGCGGGTGCGGGTGCTGCAGCTGCCCGCTGGCCCCGGCGGCGCCGCCGACCTGGTGGTAGAACTGGCTGAGCACCCCGATGTGGCCCTCCTGCGACAGGCCGAGCTCCAGCCCCGGTATGGCCGCGGCGGCGTGGCCGGCGAACATGGGCGCGAACCCGATGTGGCCGCCCATGCCCCCCGCGCCGCCGCTCGGCAGCTCGATCCCGGCGGGGAGGCCAATCCGCTGCATGAGGCCGCCGATGCCCCCACCGTCGACGCCGGAGGAGTTCATGAAGCCGGCCTGCGAGAACCCCGCGGAGGCCGGCGGCGGGCCCCACATGTGGTGGTGGTGGTGCGGGCGGCCGGCGAGCGCGGAGGTGGGCGAGGGGAGCGAGGGCGCGACGGAGGAGAGCGCGGACGCCGGGATGGTGCCCGTGCCGGTGGCGGCGACGATGGCCGGCTCGGCCTGCTGCAGCAGCCACTGCACGGTCTCGCCGTCGGACTTGTGGCCGAGCTCGCGCGTGAGCTGGAAGATCCGCGCCGCGCAGAGCGCCGGCATCCGGATCCGGCGCCCCCGGCCGTCCACCTTGGTGTGGCGGTCCTTGTTGGAGCTCCGCTTGGGCCCCAGCGCCTGCACCCTCCGGTCCCCCGCCGCCGCCGCCGCCACCACCGCCTGCTGCTGCTGCTGCTCCTTCCCCCCGCCGCCGCCCCCATCCTCCTGCTGCTGATGCACCTGGATTTGCAGCTGGTGCTGCGGCGGCTGCTGCTGCTCCTGCGGCGGCGGGTGGTGGTACTGCTCGCGATCCAGCTGCTGCTGGTGGTGATGCTGCTGCTGGGCGGGCGTGGAGGAGGGGGAGGAGGTGGTGGTGGTGGCCGTCGCCGCGGAGGTGGGCTCCGCTTTGTTTAGCGGTGGGGGAGGGGGGAACTTGGGGTCCATCTCCACGCCCACACGCAAAACAACCACACCAACTTGCCGTCCGGCCGGCCGTCCGTCCCCCAAAATCAACAGCTTTCCTCCTCCCCTTCTTCGTCTTCCTCCTGCCAAATCGCCCTCCCCGCCTCCCTCCCCTTCCCCGAAAACCAGGCAAGAACGAGGAGGAGGAGACCAATAATGGACCGCAGATGGCGATGGGGAGAGAAGAGAAGAGAAGACGCCGAGGAGAGAGAGGGAGAGAGATAGGGGGGAATAATAAGAAAATCTAGGGAAAGATAGATAGATACCACGCCCACTTTCTGGATTTACTCTGCGCTCCGGACTTTCTTCCTCCCCAGCAATGTCTTTTCCTCCTCCTCCGCTGTCATTTCTTGGCTCTTTTTAGCTTTGGAGAGTTGGAGCTGCTAATCTTGTCCAGGGTTAGGGTTAGGATCTAGGCTAGTAACTTAGGTGATGAAGCGCTTTGGTGGAGTAGTTTTTACTGCCCTCTTTTGGAGTTCAAGCTGTGGTTGGTGGGGGTACAACTCAACTGAGTGAGGTGACTGAGACTGACTGAGGCAGGCGGGGTAAAATGGAGGAATGGTGGAAAGGGAGAAGAAAGCTGTCAGACAACAACTGCATTCAGGCATTTTGTTACGTCCACTTGGACCTGTACACTTGGAGTAGCTACTATGCTATATCTGGGATATTGCAGCCTATGACGACCCTGACACGTAGTAGCTGGTTATATCTGAATTGCAGCCTATGATTTTTGTATTTCAAAAGTTTTGGATTGCTCACTGAAAAAAAAAGTTTTGGATTGCTTCGAGAGAAATACAACATGACTTTTTATTTTGTGCTGGCCTCAAAGTACAGCATGTTTTTTTTTTTGAAAAACACCCGTCCATATATTAATTAATTAAAACATCATTACAATCGTTCATAACAGCAGGCGCCACACAGGGCGGAAAATTATTTAAAAGAAAACCATCACATCTACAACACGGTTTTTGACACGCATTTTGAGACACAGGTGGTGCTGGCTAATTGCCTGTGCGTTGCGACGGAGACATACATATTCTATAGGTTCGACATTTAATCGTGAGTGGCATATACTTTAAACCCACCATATTCTAATGTAGAAAATGATTTGATTTGATTGAGTAAATCTAAAAGATTGGATTGCTCATGTCTGACATACAACTATAATGGTTTGATTTGATTTCATTTGACAGCGTCAATGCAATTACATTGCATCTATCATTGCAGGAGCTGCAAAAAGATTTGATTTCATTAGATTCAGTTATTTGCAGCCTGCCGGGGGGCATGGGTCTCTACATCGGGCGTACAACCACCAACTCTCATTTAATAGTAGAGATTCATAGTGCAAATTCCAAACGAAACCGAATGTAACTTCATGTAAAGTTTTACCAGTCAAACATCTGATTTGCCCGCAACAAAATCGTCTGAATTAAAAAAAGTTGTAGGTTCACTCTCATTCGAAAGATTTTCATAGAAAATTTAGAGGATTCAAATCCTTGGATTTCAGAATTAATTCGCACTACATTTAGAAGGAAATTTATTATGCACTCAAAGCGCTTCAAAATATCTATTGTTTTTTTTTGTGACACGGTCAAACAAATGAAAAACATTGTAGGATTTGAATGATCTTCATATATCAATTTTGCATCTTTAGAACGAACAAAAGATGCCCTGATAATATCTTAAACATCAAACTTGTATTGATGATTTACAAAAAACTACTTTCATAGCATATACTTAGTTTTATGTGAGGCAACTTGTTCGCACATCTAATGATGATCAAAGTACCTTTTTCGTAAAATGATATGCCGTGACCTACTGACTTATAACTTACATTTAGGATCAAATAGAGTATCAAAACACTAGTTTCTTGTTACTTAGGGCATCCCCAGCCGTTGGAGCCTCCCCAGGAAAATCGCTAGACCAAAAAAATAGCACGCCATGTGCTTCCGCCGGATGAAACGTGAGTAAGTTTTTCCAGCCGTTGGTGCCCCCAGGACAATCGCTGAGCAAAAAGTGATTGGATGGGCCAAGAAAAAACACGCGTGGGGAATAGGATTGGTTGTTGCTTCCGTCGGCGCCCCAACAGCCCCCCGGCGCGCTGGGTTTGGCCTGGGTTCGCCGGCGCTATTTTGAGGTCTTGGGGGCGCTTTGGGGGGGAGGCACGGCTGGGCCTTGTTTTTCCCGTTTTTACATTGTCGTGAAAAAAATGGCTCACAGGGGCTGGGGGGTGGGGGTGGTGGAGATGCTCTTAGAAATGCATCAATGGTCCAAGATGCTATATATCCACCTTGTGTCATGGTATTATCTAAACTATCATTATTTTTATAAGCTATTTAATTGCTAGCGCAATCATTTGTTCTCATTTCTGATATAGCTCGACATTCATGTCGAATGCTAACGCAATCATTTGTTAAAGGAATAGTGTCACCCATTTTCTGTAGCATGTCATTTTTCATGCCATCTTTGACTTGTGTGCTTGATCTATCGGGAGTCCTATCAAGTACAATGCTTACACAGTTCTTGCACCCGTAATATTCTTTCCTTTTGTAGGAAAAAAATCAGTCACGTGAACTACAATCGTACGCAATAGATAGCCATGAAAAAAAAAACATCTTGATCTGGTCGACGATCACCGCAGCTCACACGAGGGGAAAAAATACAAAAAAGTTGTGGTGATCGGTTCTTCGGAAGTTTGATGTGCAACTTCAAGTCCATGCATGAGGTAACTAGAAAACATACCATTTCTAGATTGACATGTAAAAAAATTTCATGCAACTGTTTTCCTTTTTTGGGGAATGTTTCATGCAACTTGTGCACGAGTACTACTAGGTGCTATGTGGGTGTAGCAGTGGTGGTGCATCTAGAGATTCCTGGGCGTCCCTGTCCGTTCCTTTCGCTCCCGGGTCTCCACCAATGGGCGCCGGCAGTGTGGCTCCTTCAGATTTTTCTTTCTTTATTTTCATGGTATGATGGGATGGAGGACGGGAATGGATAAGCTCGTGAATGCGGCAGTGGAAGTGGGCCAGGCTCCGGTCAAACTTGATGGCCCAGTGAACCGGGCCTTAAACCAGCCAACCAACCAACCCCGTGTTCGTTCCTCGCCCGACAGCCTAATTGGCATCTATTAACTCCACTTGGACTTTTTTCTCAACAAAAAAAAAAAACTCCACTTGGACTTGATATATGTCTCAAAACAAAACTTGGACTTGATACTAGCCTACCGAAATTCCAGTTCAGAGTTTTCTTTAGAGCATATGCAGCTTGCCGACTCAAACCTTCTCTCATATGCCCGCGGACATGCCCGGTCAATAATCGGGCAAAAGAGAGAAGAAAAAAGGTGACCCAGCCGGATCCTTTATATCATCCTTATACATCGGGGTTGTTCGCGGACCCTCATATTGAAGAAAAATGTAGGGAGGATATGAGGGCTCGTGGGCGCGCCCGATCAGTCCGCCATGTAGCACGCGGCCCCATCCGGACCATCTTTTTCTTTTGCGTTATTCATTCTTTTCTTCCCGCTCTTCATCTTCACCGATCACATGTAAGTGATTGGACATATGAGGAACAAAATGAGGAGTGTGGCTGCGGACAGACACATAAGGTCTCAAAATGAACGTGTACGGTCATTGACCGGGTGCATCCGCGGGCGTTTAAGGGGTTATATTTGCTAAGTCCGGTTGTAGATGCTCTTAGACCAGTTCTTTGCTTTTTGAGGGCAGCACGTACTCCGCACACCGGCTAGCCATGCATAGTTTCGTTGATTGAATGGAAAATAAAATGGTAGACAGAGTTTTGTTGATTGAATTGGAAAATAAAATGCTACACATGGTTTCATTGACGCTGAACACAGGGCGAGTCTCCTCGTTGATTACAGGACGACGACGTGTGAATGAGACCTGACCAGACACCAGTACAGGGACACGTCTTTCTAGTACGTAAAAGTCAAAGAAGAGAGGAGGAAAAAAATTAAACCTGTGGGATTGGCAAGCTGAATATCTTGTCTGTAAGACTAACATGGACCCGACCCGACCGACGGGGACAAATTGGAGCACGCGGAGGCCAATCGGCGACACGGCACCGCACTCGATCGAAACGAATACCTCCTCCTGATACTCCATGGGTGCAGTTGCTTCTTTACTCTTTAGGAACCAGCTGTCGACGAGACGCGCCGGCTGTTTGCACTATTTGGATTGTACTTCCTCCGTTCCTAAGTATTTGTTTTTTAGAGATTTTAAATAGACTAGCATATACGGATGTATATAGATAGATTTTAGAGTGTAGATTCACTCATTTTGCTTTGTATGTAGTTACTTGTGAAATCTTAGAAAGACAAATATTTAAGAACGAAGGAAGTATGTTCGACGGCGATTATGTTCGACGGCGATCATCACCGCGGGAAGAAAAAGATTAAAAGAAACAAAGAAAAGCACTGAATGCAGCATGCATGCATGCCGGAAGCGCTCTCGATCGACGGTGACAACCGGACTGCTGCATGCCTGCACTCGCGCGCGCGATCGAAACGACCGGCCGGTCGAGTGGCCAGCTAGCCGGAGCAGCATTTTCCCTTCCCGCCTTTCCTTCCTTTGGGCATGCAGCACGGCAGGAACACGTACGCAGCGCCAACATCAACCGGCATGCAAACCCTCTCGAAACACAAGCACCGACGAACAGAACAACAGCGTCGTGACAGGGACACGCGAAATCCGAGCTCATCCACAGCTCCGACGGACACAGATATTCGGCATGCACCGCACACGTATGGCTACGGGCAGTTCTCCCGGCCCGTGAGGAGCCGAGGGGCCGCCAAAAAGGTCTGGAGAAACCTGATGAGAAAAGAATATCTGGAAAGAAATGCCCGTCGATCGTAGTTCCCAAACGGATAACGTACGTCGGTGTAGCCGCGTAGCCATCGGCATAAATGTGCAGCTGTTCTCTACTGCAAAAAAGAAATAGAAATGTAACGTGAGGTCTTGTGCCCAATCAGCGTCGCTCCAAGCATGCCACGTCAAACTTGGCATCCAACCCGCAACAACCCGCTCCACCGATCAGTTTTCGACAGATATTTTTTGTGTTCGCTCTCTTTCTCCTGTCTTTGACTTTCTGATGACATGCATGCTCACGCATGTCCAATTCTTCATGGAACAAAAATGCATGTCTGGTTACCCAAGGAGTAAAAAGGTAAAGAAAAGTCGGAAGTTTAATTTATCGCCATCTGTCTTGACCTCTAACTAATTTGCTGCATGAGACCGGCCGGCGGTGCTCAACATCATAAACCAAGAAGAAATAGAGTAATAGACTCATGTCATGCGTGCTACGTCGGGATTTCATGTGTGTCCATATTAATGCATGCATGCCGCATGCCTGTCCTTAGCCTTTTTGTTTTCTATTATCTCTGTATCAACAAAAATAATAGACGCACGGTCTCTTGCAGATTAATAAGGGCCCTTTCCTACTACTAGTTATAATATACGTGCAATGCACGTTTATATTAGGTAGGATATAAGTTGCATGTTATATTAGGTAAGATATATCTGTTGCATGTCGGTATTTGGTAAGATATCAATTACTTTTGTCGCGGGAATGATAGGATATTAATTACACGGCAAATTTCATGGGATAGCATTGAGTCAAAATGTGTTTATAACCAATGGCATTGATGGGTAATTAGAGCGTTAAACGTGTTTGGTACTTAACATTGAAATGATTTAAACCGCTAGATAACATGATTTGACGGTCGAGATGGTTTGAATCTGCCCCTTTGGGTCTTTTTATATTTGGGTATAAATTTAAACTTGCCTCCTTGATTTTCAGCTGGGGCGGGCCTCACACCCTGATTTCCACCCAATCAACAAAATCCACTTCAGCCTCTTCGTGAACCCCGTAAAATGATATCTGTGTGTGTAGCATTGCTCCTGTATCAAAATACAAAACGTTTTTACAGTTTAAATTTACGGAGGGAGTAGTTAAGATCTGTATAACACTACATATATGGTTTCCTGCGTTCACCGCGTTGGAAGATGATGCTTTCATTTACCCTGTTTCATGGTTGTGATCGTGTCGCGATGCACGAGGACATGTTAACAGTATCGGAGCGTATCGATCAAAGTCAGGTACGTAGTGTATATGCTGAGGCAGACCGTAGCCAGTGGCCCTGTTCATCTATCTTTTTTCCCTCCGGTTTCCGAGATGATCCTCGGGTGGGTGCCATGAGAAACAAGTGTAAGAAGAGGAATGATCATTTCAGGTCGGTTGCCACTGTGGAGACAAGAGCATGTGGAGGCACCACCCACCGCGGACGCAATCACCACCCGGAGTTGATCACTGTGCAGTCTCCACATGCCATGCATTGCAATCATTTGAAGAAATCGCTCACTGCTTGTGGTTAGCATCCAGTTAAACACGATCGATGGCCCGTCTGGCTTAACACAAACTAGTTTGGTTCTAAATAGAAGCTCTTTCACTCGTCCAGGCCTAAAAAACTAACCCGGGCCTGTCTATTCCTCGTCCGACAGCCTTATAAGTTACATTGATCTTTCGCTACTAAAAAACCAAGTGCATATATTGGAAATACACTTTGGTTAACGGTGGCCCCCGCGGGTCATTCTCGAAAAAAATACACTTTGGTTCCTGGTTCTAGATACAATCTGTATGAGGAATTATTTTTAATAATTAAACAAAAAGTTAAAATAGTTTAGAAGTATTTTTAGAATAAACTAGACTTACTTTTGCACTGGTATATAAATTTTCACAAACAAAAAACAAATGTTGACTTCAGAGCAAAAAAGACAAAAATTATTTGCTATTACAGGTCACTATTCACACTATTTTGGCCAAAAATTTGTTTTTTTATGAAAAGAAGTCAAAGGCGGATTTTCTTTTTGTGGATTTTTCCTCACAAGTACAATAAAGGGTCAAGTTTATTTCAAAAATATTTTCAGAATTTTTTGACTTTTTGATGAGTTACTAATTTTTTCCCATATAAGGCGTAAATACACCCATAGACCAAAAGTTCCCTGCGCTTCTGTTTCCAGACCCAGTGCTAGTATAGTAGAGTGATTGATCTTATCGTTTCCTGGCTTTTGATGGGCAGATAGCGCTTGTATGCCGGAGGGAAGGAAAGATATCCAAGCACATCCGTTGAGACTTTTCCACAGCAATAAAAAGGCATCCACTGAAACTTGAGTGTTATATATGGCGTAGTATGATTCCGTTTTGAGATGCGTGCGCACCCATGTATTCCACTCTGAACCTGGAGCAGGTGGTTGTCAACTTGTGAAGATACTCCATTCCACTGACTCCAACTGCTGGGTGCCTGCCTCGGATGCGGCAGACATGCACAAATTGTTGGACGATCGACCGCATGCAGACGCGCGCGCAGGACGACCAATCCGCGGGAGATCGGCGAGAGGCAAACGACGGGGGTTGCCGGGCGCCCCAACTGGCAGGGCAGGGCACGAACCATACGGCCGAGTAGCCGGCCGGCCGTGAGCATATGCTCCTTCAACGACAGATATAGCACTTAGACTTTCGCCTTTCGCGAAGGCATGTCATGTCATGACCTGGCCGCTCAAGCACTCACTGTTCACCTACTGCTCCCTGAAACGACCATGGCATCTAGCACCGCATGGAGGCATACAGGCCCTGTTTAGATCCCAGGGCTAGAGCAACTTTGAGCTAAGGCTGAACTAACTCTTAAAGTATCCAAACACATGTGCTAGTTTGAGTTAGATTGAAACTAACCCATCAAAAAAGCTATTCCTGTGGAGAGGTGTTAATTGGAGCTAGTTGTGGTGGGCCCTAAAAAAATTCTTTTTCTGTCGCATGCAGCCGCACCGGATCCCCTATCCATTCGTCCCCGCTGCCTCTCGTTCTCCTCCCCAGCTGCATCTCATTCTCCTCCTCGGCGGCCCCTGCCGCCAGATCATGCCGCGTCCGTCTTCGCCCACACTGACGCGTCTGCCTCGCCCCGCCGCCCGTCCGCCTCCATCCCGCCGCCTGGTTTGTCCGCCGTCACCGTCCGTCCGCCTTGGCCCACCACCTGCCCCGTCTGCCTCCATCCAGCACAGATGTCCGATCCGCCCCGCCCGCCCGTCCGCCTGGTCGCCTCCATCCTGTTCCCATCCATCCGCCCCATCTCCGCCAAGAACCTTCACGGCGCATGCACCGTCACCCACACAAGAGCCGACCATAGCAAATCCTGGTTAAAAGAGTCAAATGATTGAAAAAAGTGCATTTATTTTCAAACTTACCCTCTCATCCAAACACCACCAAAGGCTAGAGTTAGTTTAAGGTTAGTCTAGAGTTAGAAAATAACTCTAACCTCTACCAAGTTAGAGTATCCAAACAGGGCCACAGTCCAACTGATCGATCAATTCGTGCAGATCGCGCGTGGAACAGATGCACCGATATCGATCTGTCCAGACACGGCTGGTAGAGCGGCGGCAACAGCAAATTTTGGCTAGGCTGTTGTTAGGTCTCAGTCGACTGAGATTTAACCAGATCTCAGTTAAATTATATTAATACACTATATAAGAAGGAAGGCTGTAATTAGGTCTCAGTTGATTGATATTTAACCAAATGTAAGTCAAGTTGCATAGTACTATATAAAAAGAAAAAAGAAAAAGCTAAACGGAAAATTTTGCACGGATTTCCACGGAAGATCAAACGAATATAGTATCAACTGAGACATAACGTAGTCCCAGTCGACTGAAAACTTTTTCACTATTCACTTACCTGAGAAACTTCGAGGGAAAACGAACAGGCAGAGCGTAATAACAAATAAAAGGTGTCGACCACCGAACCGTCGCCCGAGTTTTATTTACTTTAGTCAACTCCCCTCCACCATCTAATCTCTATCCAACAGATCGCAGCCTTCTTGTTTCTCCTCCATTGTTGACCCGTTGATCCGCCCTAAGAGGTTCACCAAACAGCCGGCTCCCACTACCTGTGATGGTTAGTTCGCCCTGCTCTATCCGAGTTGCCATTGTGCCACCGTTGCCCCCGGCCTTTTCTCTAAACCCTATCATTTTCCATGCTAGTGATCATGCTCGCACGCCCACCTGAACCACTCATGCCTTCCCCTCACCTCTGCCTCCGGCACAACATCCAGCGGTGTTCTCCGGCATTGGAGCCGCACTTTGCTAAAATTCGATGGAAATTTACGGATGAATGCGCAATAGCAAACGGGAAACAATGCTGAAATTTGGGGTGAGCCTTAGGCCCATTGTCGGTGTCAAAACCGGCGGATCTCGGGTAGGGGGTCCCGAACTGTGCGTCTAGGCGGATGGTAATAGGAGACAAGGGACACGATGCTTTTACCCAGGTTCGGGCCCTCTGGATGGAGGTAATACCCTACTCCTGCTTGATTAATATTGATGATATGGGTAGTAAAAGAGTAGATCTACCACGAGATCAAGGAGGCTAAACCCTAGAAGCTAGCCTATGGTATGATTGTTGTTCGTCCTACGGACTAAAACCCTCCGGTTTATATAGATACCGGATAGGTTAGGGTTACACAAAGTCGGTTACAATGGTAGGAGATTTACATATCCGTATCGCCAAGCTTGCCTTCCACGCCAAGGAAAGTCCCAGCCGGACATGGGATGAAGTCTTCAATCTTGTATCTTCATAGTCTTGGAGTCCGGCCGTGACGATAGTCCGCTATCCGGACACCCCTAGTCCAGACTCCTCGGTAGTCCCTGAACCAGGCTTCATGATGACGACGAGTCCGGCGCATATTGTCTTGAGATTGCAAGCGGGTTCCTCCTCGAATACTTCATAGAAGGTTTTGAACACAAGGATAGTGTCCGCTCGCAAAACAAGTTCCACATACCACCGTAGAGAGAATAACTTTTGGACAGATCTGCTGACGTATTCCGCGGCGTGACATCATACCGCGGCCAGGTCTTTATATGAATTGTTTTTTGCTGTTCCACCTCAGCGCGTTTAGCGAGGCGGTTTCCTCGTCACGTCTTATCAAAGCATAGATCGTGCCCCCTTATTCCGGGATTCTCATCAATACGGACGTGGGTAACCCATCCGCGCCATTGATTACGGTGCTTGGGAGATAAGCGAGTTTTACGAGGCTGGTGGGGGACGCATAGCTTCGTCCGTCCATATAAGGGGATAAGGATCCACCTTTTCACCTACGCCTTCTTCCTCCTTTGCTCATCCATGTCCGGAGCGGGAGGCAGGTGGATGGCCTCCTCCGTCATGGAGGGGCACATCACAAGACTGCGGGAGGCCGGATATTTGTCCGGCGACATCGCAAGACAAAGCTGCCCGGCAGGGCAGCTCATTCCAACCCCAGGCCCCATGAGAGGGTGGTGTTTCTCCCCACTTCCTCCGCTGGACTAGGTTTTCCACTTCACCCATCTGTCCGGGGGCTCATGTTCTACTACGGCCTGGACTTCCACGACCTGGCCCCGAATTTCATCCTCAACATCTCGGCGTTTATCGTCGTGTGCGAGGCCTTCCTCTGCATCCAGCCCCACTTCGGCCTATGGCTGAAGACCTTCAATGTCAGGACAAAGGTTGTGGGCGGCCGTCAAGCGGAGTGCGGAGGTGCCATGGTTGGCAAGATGGCCAAAGTCCTATGGCTCGAGGGCTCCTTTGTGGAGACAATAAAGGGGTGGCAATCGGGGTGGTTCTATATCGCCGAGCCGCGCGACCCCAAATGGTTGGCGGCCCCCGAATTCAGATCTGGCTTCCCCACACGGCTCTCGTCATGGAAAGAGACGGGCCTGACGTGGGGGAATTCGGACGAGCTATCCGGACTCCAAACATGCGTCCGAAACCTGGTGGACAAGAATCTCAGGCTTGTCAACGTAATCCAGGTGATGCTCATCCACCGGATTCTCCCATGCCAACAATGGTCCTTCAAATTGTGGGATTTCGATCCGGCACAGCACTCGACTCTAAAAAGGCTCTTCGACACGACGTACAAAGATGCCTGGAAGGTGCTGTTCAAGGGCGCCGAGGCTCCCTCATCCACTACTGAAGATCGCGGATACAACTCGCAGCGTCAGCCGGCGAGGTAAGTTATTTTACCCTTTACGGGACTCTTTTTTCATAGATTGACACTATGTGGGTTCTAAAACTCCCTAATCTTTGACAGGACTGGCTGAAGACGTCCGGACAGATTAACTGTCCGGCTCCTTTGCCGGAAGACCCAGCGGACGCCGATTGCCAGAGGCTGCTGGCTCCGTACCCCATGTGGTGCCGGAGAAGAAGGCTAAGAAGGAGGCCACGGGAACTCGAAGGAGCTCCCGACGCCAGTCTTGTCGGATTCTCAAGCGTAATCTTCTCCCGAGGATGAGGAGGAGGAAAGAAGCTTCTCCCCGGTGGGGAGGAGAGGAAAAGGAAGGCCTCCCCAACTGGGGAGGCCGGAGGGTCCAAGAAGGGAAGAACCCTTCCTCCAGACTTCTCTACCAACGTCGACAACGACGAGGAGGATTGGCCAACAAGGGCCAAGCCCCTGGCGAGATCGTAAGTGTCCGGATACCCATGGTTTTTTTATCATTGCATAGTGTTCTCTAATGCCGAACAATCATGCAGCCCGCCCAAGGGCGAGTTCGCCGCTTCGTCGAGCGGGTCCCTGAGTTTGTCGAAAATGGAGAGTACTTCACTTCCGACCGCCTCCTCACCTCACGCCGCGGACGACGCTGCGGTGGGGCCCCAAAGGGGGCTTGGTCAAGAGGAGGTGGCGCAGGAGGCGCCGCAAGGCAACCTCCCGGATTCCAGGCGCGTGGGGGGTGAGACCCCCAGGGGCTCTAAGCCCGACCCTCGTCCGGACTCCATGCCGGAACCTTCAGCGGTTTCGAGTCCGGCAAGCGGTCCTTCGCAAGAAGGGAAGACGGCGGTGTCCTCCGCCCAACCGAGGCACCGGATAGCATCGAGGCGCTTAACAGCGCTTCCATCGAGGAGGAGCACCACACTATTATGAGTGCGGTGATCCGGACGATTCGATCCGCCAAGAGCGGGCCGACTGAAGCTATACCAGCCTTCTAACAGGCTTTGAGGTAAGTTTAGAATATGTAAAAATATTACCGCATAGACAGTAGCCCTCGATGCTTAGTTCGGTGTTCGGAAAGAAAAGCGGACTAAGGATCTAAAAGATATCATGAAGTCTAACATAATTATGTCAATATGGGAATGCAGGCTACGCTCTTGACCTCTGCCAAGACCGATCATGGAGGTCGATGCATTGAAGCAAAGCCTCGAGCGGTCCGAGAACGAGCTCGGCCTTGCCAAGAAGCAGCTCGAGGACAAGGAAGGTAATTAATAACATATTAAAGAGATACCTTATAGAAAGGTTTCAGTTGCAAAAATAAAAGGAATAACATGGGTACTGCAGGGGCCACGAACGAGGTGGCGACCCTGAAGGAAGCGGTGTCCGTGGCCGAAAACAAAGCGGTCGCAGAGCGCACCGAGTGAGAGAAGGGGGAGGCGCAGCAGGCGAAGGTACGACAAGAGCTCCAGGCTCTCATGGAAAAACATGAGAGTTTGGAGCGTGACTCAAAGACTCGAGAGTCCGAGCTCGCCTCGGCTCTTGAGAGTGCCAAAGCCGCTAAGGCCGAAGCCCAAAAAGCCCTCCAAGAAATTGAATCACTAAAGAAGATAGCGGCGGTTAAGGCATTCTTTATGCAAAGCAAGCATGTGAAAGTGGATTACCTATTACTTACCCAGATTCGGAGCTCTCCAGGAGCATTCGCAGATCTGCCTCGTAGTGTGTCAGATGCTGCCGCGTTCTACCGCGCCAAGGAGGGGAGCTCGACGGAGAAGGTGTTCGGTCTCAAGATCTTTGAGGCCGAACGTCCAGTGCCTGAGCGACCAACTGAAGCAGCTGGTCGAGCTCCACAAGGTCGCCGAACAGGCCATGAAGGGCCTTATAGTTCGTTGTGGCCATTGGAAGCCATGCACGGAGCTACTTCGCTTAGTGCAGCGGTGGTGGATGCTCGTCCATGGATTGAAGTTATCAAGCGCCCGTTTGCATTGAAGGTGTCCGTCGGGCCCTTGCCGTGCTAAAGTGCACCGGGCAAGCTGGATGCGGAGAAGCTTGTGACGGACGGGCCACCTAAGGGCAAGGAGCATCGCATGCCGAAATGTACCACGAGGGCCTCCTGAAAGGTGCCTGCCGAATAGCGGATGAGTGCTCCAAAGATGTAATTTTGAATAGACTCGCATTTGTTATCCTATCGCTGAAAACTTGTTCATATGCGCTAAGCAACGCTTGTTAATTTAAAATATTACCTTACATGCGGCCGCTTATCAAATTTGAGAGATGGCAAGTCGTTGGCTTCAGCCCCATGCCACGAAAGTGCTAGGGTGTTGGGATAAACTTGAGCACTCTTGTTCCCATTCTTGGGTCCATCTAGGAGGCGCCAACACAACGTAACAAGGCAACCAGACTTATAATGCTTGAGCACTCTCACTTAGCCATAGAATTCTATAATTTTAAATTTTGGCGAAGCCCCTAGTATTCGGAAGATCGAGTTCGGGCGCTATCCACGCCTTGGCGGACAATTCGGTTCCTCGCTCTAAGCGGCATAAGTCTTTAGGGACCCGAAAAACCTCTCGAACAGTGACCGGCTCTCGCCCTATCATGACGGTCAGTTTTAGCTTTCTCCATCGAGGTGCTCGACCCAGCTCAAGCTGAGCACAATCGCAGTGGTTCTCCGGTGCTACCTTAGCCGATATAACGGAATGTAAGGTACCAAAACACGGAGCAGGCAAACCCAACTATTGACCCAAGACATGATTCGAGCCGATTCATATAATGCTATAAGTTCGGGTGCCGCACTTGTGAAAGTGTTGGACTTATCACACCATAATTTTGGGGTACTCAAGCCCCTGGTGTATTGGCCGTACCAAAGTGTATGGGTGCGTAATGTCATGAAATGAACATATGTATAGATAAAGAAAAAGTGCAATAATAGGCAAAAGCTATGTATTGTTTATTCAAAAGGTACGCAATGAAAGCGAGCGATACAAATAGTGCGATAAGCAAGGGATGGGACTATCTAACATGTCCCTCTCGTGGGTAAGCTGCGGAATGGTATGTAAAACAGGTATAATGCTCGTAATAGAGACCACCTGAACACTCGACGTAGCTTTCTGCTTCCCTGGCTGTTGCATCGTGAGTTCGGCGGTTCTAGTGCCGGACAAGGCTTCTGGAAAACGGAGTCCTAAAAGTAAAAAAAGGAAGAGAAAAAAAAGAAAAAGGAAAAAAGAATGACACAATCGGGAGCCCCTGGTGCGGTGGAGCCGCATTCCGGGCGTGCCGTGGTCGTGCCCCTCCCCTTATGCCCATGGTATCTCCAGAGCGTAGTTACGACGCTGCGTAGTAATCTTGGCCATAATTTCGTGAGGGCTGGGGTTGGGGCCGGATAGCTACGCGTGCTTGAATCGTGCCAGGCGGTCTTTTTGTAGGTTACTCCGGGCGCGCTTGGCAGTGTCCGGACGCTTAGTGGTCGGACTCGAGAATTGTCGTGAGAGGCTGCTTTGCACCTCCGCCGCGAGGGCCGCCGTGTGCTCCTCCGTTCGGAGAGAGCGTTCGGTGTTTCCATTGACCGTGATTACTCATCGAGGGCCTGGCATCTTGAGCTTGAGGTATGCTTAGTGCGGCACCGCATTGAACTTTGCAAATGCGGTTCGTCCGAGCAGTGCATGATAGCCGCTGCGGAACGGGACGATGTCGAAGATTAGCTCTTTGCTTCGGAAGTTATCCGAGGATCCGAAGACCACTTCGAGTGTAACTGAGCCTGTACAATTGGCCTCTACACCCGGTATGACGCCTTTAAAGGTCGTCTTTGTAGGTTTAATTTTGAGGGTCTATGCCCATTTTGCGCACGGTATCCCGATAAAGCAGGTTCAGTTGATACCGCCGTCCATCAGGACTCTGGTGAGGTGAAATCCGTCAATAATTGGGTCAAGAACCAATGCGGCAAAACCACCGTGACGGATGCTAGTGGGTGGTCCTTCGATCGAAGGTGATCGGGCGGGAAGACCATGGGTTGAACTCGGGCGATGGCTCCATCGCATATCGCCCTTTAGTGCACTTCCGCTCCCTTTTGGGTATATGGGTTGCGTATATCATGTTCACCGTCCGCACTTGTGTGGGAAAACCTTCATCCTCTATTGTTTGGGGCTCTTCCTCGTCATCGCTATGTAGCCCATTGTCATTGAGTTCGCACTTAACTTGCTCGCTTGCTTGAACACCCAACAATCCCTGTTGGTGTGATTGGCTGGTTTTGGGGTGCCATATATCCGCACAAGCGATCGAGTATTCGGTCCAAGTTGGGACGGGCCCAGGTATTTCTTTTGAATGGCTTCTTCCGCGACCGGTTTAGAGCCTCGAATCCGGCATTGACGGCCGTATCTTCAGCATTATCGCCGTTAACGCGGCGCTTGTTCTTGTTGCGACGCGACCCGCCATTGCTGTCCTTGGTATCGAACTATCGTGGTGTTTGGCCAAGTTGTTGCTTTGAGCTAGCCAGCTGTCCTCTCCCGCACAAAAGCGGGTCATGAGTGTTGTGAGGGCTGCCATGGATTTCGCTTTTCTGTCCTAGGTGCCGGGCAAGCCATTCGTCATGGATGTTATGTTTGAAGGCTGCAAGGGCCTCTGCATCCGGACGATCAACGATTTGATTTTTCTTTGTTAGGAACCGTGTCCGAATTGTCCGCGGTTTCTTCCGCTGCTGAATTATATGGCTGAGGTCATCGGCGTCGGTGGTCGCACATATGTGCCTGGAAGTTATCAAGGAATGCAGCTTCCGTGTCCTCCCAACAACCAATTGATTCTCTGGCAAGCTGTTGAGCCAAATGCCGAGCTGGTCCTTTAAGCTTGAGTGGGAGGTATTTGATGGCGTGTAGATCATCACCGTGGGCCATGTGGATATGGAGGAGATAGTCCTCGATCCGCACCGCAGGATCTGTGTTACCATCATATGATTCGATGTTTACGGGTTTGAAGCCCTCGGGATTTGATGACCCATTACTTCATCTGTGAAGCATAGTGGGTGTTGGCGCCTCAGATTGGGCTATATCACGACGTAGCTCATATGAGCTTTGTTCATCGTGTTCGCCCGGCGGGTTTTGCTGTATCCGCGCGACGGTAATCATCCCGCGTCGTTGCTGCGCCCACGCGATCCGTGAGGTCGATCTTGTATGTTTTGCCTTATCCTCCAATATATCTCGCAAGTCCCGGCGCGTTTTCCGTGCCTTGGTACTTTTGAGCGGCGTTGGGGTGTGGCTTGAGCGGAGGGCCGAGAGGCTTCTCTGTCGCGGCCACGGGGTGGCCGGTCTGCCATGTCGTGCGCTGGTGACTTGGGTGCTTCCTCCTCTGATCGAGGCAACGACCTGCGTTTGGGGTAGCTTTTGGAGGGGCGTTCGAGTTCATACTCTTGGCTGCAAGGACTTGATCCATCCGTCACCTAGCAGGTCTTGGTCAGCTCTAAGCTGTTGCTGCTTTTTCTTGAGGCTGCTTGCCGTGGCTATAAGCCTGCGTTTGAAACGCTCCTGTTTGGCGGGATCCTCAGGCACGACAAATTCGTCGTCGTCGAGGCTTGCCTCATCTTCGGAGGGAGGCGCATAATTATTGTCCTCGACCTTTTTACTGCAGACCGTCGTGCGGACTTGCTTCTCCCTCCTCCCGTCTTTGAGTCCCGCTTTGGAGGGTTTGTCTTCGCACCGTCCGGGTGTTATTATCTCCCGTGCGGAATCACCGTTTTATTGTGGCGGGATTTAGAGCGGCGCCACGACGTCGGCGCTCGGTTGCTTCTTGAGGGTCATCTTCCGTTGTTCCATCGTCGTTCCCATCTTTTGGGATGTCCACCATGTATATGTCATATGATGAGGTGGCCTTCCAGCCCTCGTAGGCGCTGGGTCTTGGTCGCCTCGGCATCGCCGTCCATACCGTCGATGTCTTTGAGTCGAAGTCGAGCATGTCGGTTAAATCAGCGGCAGTGGCTATAAAGTGGGTGGTGGGTGGGTGTTGAATTTCTTCGTCGTCCGTATCCCAACCTTCCCGTCCGTAGTCCGCCAGGGCTCTCCGGATAAAGAGAGAGACTTTAGTGAATTCAGGATGTCGCCAAAGGGCGTATCATGAAGGATGTCGCGACAGTGAACTCCATGACCGCGCCCAATCGGATTTGATTGGCAGGGCGCGGAGGGTTCGAGTCCGGAGAGGAGTCCGCACCGGAGTCGAGGTCTTCATAAAGGACAAGGATGGAGTTTGGCTCAATCTCCGAGAGATTGTAGCCCCGAGGCGGTGTCCAACCACTCGCCCTCGATCGGGAATCCGCCCGGGTTAAGGGTCGGAGCGATGTCGCGGCCTCGAGGCAATCGCTCGGCTGCAGAGCTAGATCATGCCCATCGAGACAAGGCGCGCTTGGCTGCGGCTCGAATCTGTCAAGATCAAGTCTCCGCGACATTGGCCGATAATTCAAGCTTCCAAATCTAACTCGATGGCCAGGGCGTAGCTTCGATCTGCTCCGGATGGCCTGCTTAATTGGCCCGCATGCAAAGCCGCCGAATCTGAAGATCTGTCCAGGAGAAAAGTCTCACCTCGACCGCGTCGTTGTTGATGATCGAAGGAGCCATCGGGCCTATCGGTGGCGACACGGAGGAACTCTCAATGAAAGCACCAATGTCGGTGTCAAAACGGCGGATCTCGGTAGGGGTCCCGAACTGTGCGTCTAGGCGGATGGTAACAGGAGACAAGGGACATGATGTTTTTACCCAGGTTCGGGCCCTCTCGATGGAGGTAATACCCTACTCCTGCTTGATTAATATTGATGATATGGGTAGTACAAGAGTAGATCTACCACGAGATCAGAGAGGCTAAACCCTAGAAGCTAGCCTATGTATGATTGTTGTTCGTCCTACGGACTAAAACCCTCCGGTTTATATAGACACCGGAGAGGGTTAGGGTTACATAGAGTCGGTTACAAATGGGAGGAGATCTACATATCTGTATCTCCAAGCTTGCCTTCCACGCCAAGGAAAGTCCCATTCGGACACAGGACGAAGTCTTCAATCTTGTATCTTCATAGTCTAGGAGTCCGGCCAAAGGTCATAATAGTCCGGCCATCCGGACACCCCCTAGTCCAGGACTCCCTCACCTATGCATCTCTTGATGCTGACTACTGGAAGGAAGCTGTTCGTAGTGAGATGGATTCCATCTTAGCTAACGGAACCTGGGAGATCACTGACCATCCTTATGGGTGCAAACCTATAGGATGTAAGTGGGTGTTCAAGAAGAAGCTTAGACCTGATGGTACGATTGAAAAGTACAAGGCACGGCTTGTGGCTAAGGGTTATACCCAGAAAGAAGGTGAATACTTCTTTATACTTACTCACCCGTGGCTAGACTGACCACAATTCAAGTGCTACTATCACTGGCTGCTTCACATGGTCTTCTCGTTCATCAAATGGATGTTAAGACGTCTTTCCTCAATGGATATTTGAAGGAGGAAATTTACATGGATCAGCCAGATGGTTTTGTAGTACCTGGTCAGGAAGGAAAGGTGTGCAAGTTGTTAAAGCCTCTGTATGGCCTTAAACAAGCTCCTAAGGAGTGGCATGAGAAGTTCAAAAGAACATTAACTGCTGCCGGATTTGTAGAAAATGATGGTGACAAGTGTGTGTACTATCGCCATGGTGGGGGCAAAGGAGTTATTCTTTGTCTGTATGTCAACGACATACTGATCTTTGGAACCAAACTTGATTTAATCAAGGAGGTTAAGGATTTCTTATCTCGTTGTTTTGAGATGAAGGATCCAGGAGTAGCTGATGTTATCTTAAACATCAAGCTGTTGAGAGATGAGAATGGTGGGATCACACTGCTTCGGTCTCACTATGTGGAAAAGATCTTGAGTCATTTTTGGTATAGCGACTGCACGCCTTCTCCAACTCCACATGATGCTAGTGTGTTGCTTCGAAAGAATCGACGGATTGCTAGAGATCAACTGAGGTATTCTCAGATTATTGGCTCCCTTATGTATTTGGCGAGTGCCACGAGGCCTGACATCTCTTTTGCTGTGAGCAAGCTGAGTCGGTTTGTGTCAAAACCGGGAGATGATCATTGGCATGCGTTTGAGAGAGTTATGCGCTATTTTAAAGGCACCGCGAGCTATGGGATTCACTACACTGGGTATCCAAGGGTACTGGAGGGTTATAGCGACTCAAACTGGATATCTGATGCTGATGAGATTAAGGCCAAAAGTGGTTATGTTTTTACACTTGGTGGTGGCGCTGTTTCCTGGAAGTCTTGCAAGCAGACTATCTTAACGAGGTCAACTATGGAAGCAGAACTCACAGCATTAGACATTGCCACTGTTGAAGTAGAGTGGCTTCATGAGCTCTTGATGGACTTACCTATGGTTGAAAAACCAATACCCCCTATCCTGATGAACTGTAATAATCAAACTGTGATCGTCAAGATAAACAGTTCTAAGGACAATATGAAGTCCTCAAGGCATGTGAAGAGGAGACTAAAATCTGTCAGAAAATTGAGGAATTCCGGAGTTATTACGTTGGATTATATCAAAATGTCGAAAAACTTGGCAGGTCCCTTCACAAAGGGCTTATCACATATTGTGATAGATAATGCATCGATGGAGATGGGTTTGAGACCCACCGCATGAGTTGTCCATAGTGGTAACCCACTCTATGTGATCGGAGATCCCGTGAAGTAGAAGTGGGAGACAAGCTGTTGGTCAGCTGGGAGGAGAGTATCCCTATATTAATTATCCCACTCCGTGAAGATGCAATACTCTCCCGATCTGCATGGCAGGTTGATACTTATCTTAATGTGGTCCAAGTGGCTTATTCGGGTAAGCAGATATGTTGTCCTGCAGAGCATCTCCTGAGGAACACACCTATATGAATTTGACTGTTAACGTTGCAGTCTGTGAGAATTAGGTGTTCTCTACTAAATTCATGAAAGGCCATGGAGTATGACGTATACGCTCCACCCGCTGGGAAGCCTTGCGGCAGCCCAGTATCGGTCAAGAATTTGTGTGAAACTAGTTTCACGGAAAACTTGTAGTTCAAGGCATAGTCCACTATTCAAGTTGTGATCTAGTGTAGCATAAAACTATAAGTGGAAGTTCAACTTCACAGTCTCCACTAAGCACCGGTATATAAACAATGTTTTGGAACTAAATGATGAGATGTGCCAATGAGACTTTGTGGGGGATTGTTGGAATTTTGCTAGTAGGCCAAAGGCCCAAAGCCCAACTAAAATTCTGAAATTCTCTTGGCCCATTCATGCACACATGTGAGTGGAGTGAGTGAGACTAGAGTTTAGTCCCACCATGGAAGTTGAGAGAGACTTGCACCTCTTTATAAGGTGAGCTCTTCTACCACTTGTATGAGCATGAGAAGAGGAGACCTACACGCACACTCCTCCTCCTCGCTCGCCTCGCCACGCCATGCTACGCCTCGTCACGACGCGCCGCGGGTTGCGGGATCGAGTCGAGCTGAGGACAGAGCTATGCACGTTATCTATATTTTTGCTGCTCGGGAAAAATTAATGAGTCATTATTTAATAATTAACAGACGCGTTAATTACTGAATCGTTTCCGATTCTTTTGGATCTTGACGACTCAGACGTGGGGTTTACTCCCACGACCTACCCGCCCGCACTATATAGTCAGGCAGACGTCTACCCTAGCCGCCGCCGCTTCGTATGGTTTCACACCACCGTTCCAGATCATTGCGCCGCCAAGCAAGTCTTCTCCGTCCCTCCTTTCGGCATGCACCGGGAGAAGGGAAAGTAGGCCTCCGGAACCCCGCCTCTCGTGATCCTGTGCAGGAGAGGGGCGATCAGGTTTTTGGGGAGCGCACTCGCGCGACTGCTGGCAGCGAAGACTTCGCCAACAACGACTTATTCCCCGACCTCGGCAACCTCATCCTCGACGACATGGGCGACAACATCAATGCCGGCGGTGCTGCTCCCGCTGCACCGTATGTGATTCTATCCTTCCTATTCGAGATCGTAGTAGAATTCATGTTTCTAGTATGTACCCCAGATGTGATCTGTTCATCTACTATGCTAGTTTGCACGATTAGTTTAATCTCTGCTATTGCAGTCATGATTTATCTTCTCTTTATTCGGATTAAATCTCGTAGTAATTTGCTCATATTTCCAACAGAACGTGTCCTGCTCGTCCTGATCGGCCTGCATCCGGGCTGCCTCCTCAGCCTGTATCCGGGCCGCAGATGCCCTTGCCGCCTCGTACTCCCTACGATCATCGATCTCCTTCTTTTTATGCACAAGCCAATTCTTCGCACGCTCATCCAACATGATTTCGTCCGCCAACATGATCCTCGCATCTTCCGCATCCCGCGCGAGTTGCAAACTCTCCTTCTGAAGCTCTATGTCGCCAAATGTCTTGTCCTTCTCGAGTTCCCATTTGATCGCCGCTTGTAGCTTCTCAAACTAATCTTCCCCCTCTCAATTTCGAGCTTCTTCTCCGCCCTTTTCTGGTCCCACTCCATCCTTTCTTTTTGCGCATCCAACATGAGCTTATACCTCTCCTCCTTGTTCTCCCTCACCGAAAAAATGCCCGTCCATGTGAAAGACATTTTGGTAGCCACGGCATCACGGGCGGCACGTGGCTTCTCCCACTTGTTTTCCATGACTTGGCAGTTATCCTTTGGCACGGAGGCTTTTCCATTCGTCACGACAACATCGTCCTCTTCATCATCCAACCCAATTGATTGGTTGGAGATTGAGCCATCATTCCTCTTCTTGCCGTACTTGAGGTCGGCCACAAGTTGGTTCCACTTCGGCTTGCCATTCAATATCACCCAACAATGGCTAAAAGCAAATGGATTCTTGTCCAAGTAAGGACAACACCCAAGCACCGGTCCACCCACATATCAAATTATCAAATTACCGAACGTGATGAAAACTAGCTTGACGATAATTCCCATGTGTCCTTGGGAGCGCTTTTCTCTATATAAGAGTTTTTCCAGGCTTGTCCTTTGCTACAAAAAGGATTGGGACACCTTGCTGCACTTTATTTACTTTTGTTACTTGTTGCTCGTCACAAATTATCCTATCACAAAACTATCAGTTACCTATAATTTCAGTTCTTGCGGAGAATACCTTGCTGAAAACAGCTTATCATTTCCTTCAGCTCCTCGTTGGATTCGACACTCTTACTTATCGAAAGGACTACAATATATCCCCTATACTTGTGGGTCATCAAGACTCTTTTCTGGCGCCGTTGCCAGGGAGTGAAGCACCTTTGGTAGGTGGAATTTGGTAAGGAAAAATTTATATAGTGTGCTGAAATTTATTGTCACTTGTTACTATGGAAAGTAATCCTCTGAAGGGCTTGTTCGGGGTATCTTCACCCCGACCAGTAAAGCAAAGAGTTGCTCCTCAACCTACTAAACCTACTGAAAATGAAAATGTCTACTTTGAAATTCCTTCGGGTATGTTAGAAAAACTGCTAGCTAATCCTTTTGCAGGAGACGGAACAAAGCATCCTGATGAGCACCTAATCTATGTGGATGAAGTTTGTGGATTATTTAAGCTTGCAGGTATACCCGGTGATGTTATTAAGAAGAAGGTCTTCCCTTTATCTTTGAAGGGAGATGCATTGACATGGTATAGGCTATGTGATGATACGGGATCATGGAACTACAAATGATTGAAATTGGAATTTCATCAGAAATTTTATCCCATGCATCTTGTTCATCGCGATCGCAACTATATATATAATTTTTGGCCTCGCGAAGGAGAAAGCATCGCTCAAGCTTGGGGGAGGCTTAAATCAATGTTATATTCATGCCCAAATCATGAGCTCTCAAGAGAAATGATTATTCAAAAATTTTATGCTCGGCTTTCTGATAACAATCGCACCATGCTCGATACTTCTTGTGCTGGCTCTTTTATGATGAAGACTATTGAATTCAAATGGGATGTATTGGATAGAATTAAACGCAACTCTGAAGATTGGGATCTCGACGAAGGTAAGGAGTCAGGTATGACACCTAAGTTTGATTGTGTTAAATCTTTTATGGATACCGATGTTTTCTGTAAATTTAGCACTAAATATGGACTTGACTATGAGATAGTAGCTTCTTTTTGTGATTCTTTTGCTGCTCATATTGATCTCCCTAAGGAGAAGTGGTTTAAATATCATCCTCCCATAGAAGTAAAATTAGCTGCACCTATTAAAGTTGAAGAAAAGACCATCACTTATAATGATCCTATTGTTCCTACTTCTTATGTTGAGAAACCACCTTTCCCTGTTAGGATAAAGGATCATGCTAAAGCTTCAACTGTGGTCCGTAAAAGCAATATTAGAACTTATAGACCTCCTGAGAAAATTAAAGTTGAACCTAATATTGCTATTGTTAAAGATCTCTTGGCTGATAATATTGATGGGCATGTTATTTATTTCTGTGATGAAACTGCTAGAATTGCTAAACCTTGTGCTAAAGATAAACATAGACCTGTGGTAGGCTTGCCTGTTATTTCTGTTAAAATAGGAGATCATTGTTATCATGGCTTATGTGATATGGGTGCCAGTGCTAGTGCTATACCTCATGACTTATACAAAGAAATTATGCATGATATTGCACCTGCTGAGATAGAAGAGATTGATGTTACCATTAAGCTTGCCAATAGAGATACCATATCACCCATTGGAATTGTTAGAGATGTTGAAGTCTTGTGTGGGAAAACTAAATATCCTGCTGATTTTCTTGTTCTTGGTTCCCCACAAGATAGCTTTTGTCCCATTATATTTGGTAGACCCTTCTTGAACACTGTTAATGCTAGGATAGACTGCGAAAAGGATATTGTTACTATTGGTTTGGGTGATATGTCTCATGAGTTTAATTTCTCTAAATTTTGTAGACAACACTGTGAAGAGGAATTGCATAGTAAGGATGAAATAATTGGTCTTGCTTCTATTGACGTACCTCGTAGTGATCCTTTAGAACAATATTTGCTAGACCATGAAAATGATATGTTTATGAATGAAAGGAGGGAAATAGATGAAGTATTCTTTAAACAGGAACCTATCCTGAATCACAATTTGCCTGTTGAAATTCTAGGGGATCCTCCTCCACCCAAGGGTGATCCCGTGTTTGAGCTTAAACCGTTACCTGATACTCTTAAATATGCTTATCTGGATGAAAAGAAGATATATCCTGTTATTATTAGTGCTAACCTTTCAGAGCATGAAGAAGAGAGATTATTGAAAACTCTGAAGAAGCACTGTGCTGCTATTGGATATACTATTGATGATCTTAAGGGCATTAGTCCCACTCTATGTCAACACAAAATAAATTTGGAGAAAGATGCCAAACCAGTTCGTGATCACCAACGACGACTGAATCCTAAGATGAAAGAAGTGGTAAGAAAGGAAATACTAAAGCTCCTTGAGGCAGGTATAATTTATCCCGTTGCTGATAGTCAGTGGGTAAGTCCTGTCCATTGTGTCCCTAAGAAGGGAGGTATGTAGCGACCCGACCTCAGACGGTCAAGCCTCTGTGTATCCGTGCCATCCCTGGATCAGTATGCTGGCACACACAGTACATCAATGTATATATCAAAGTGCAATCACATGTATAAATAACGTAAAACTGATATATACCTCATAAGTCTCAGTGAAACAAGTAATCGGTGTGGAGTCCCATCAACGCCATCGGCAGGTTGAGTGTAGACCGTAACCCTGTATCGTAACTCTTACTGTCGAGAAATATCTGCAACATGATACGTTGCAGCCGTGTAGGTCAGTACATTGAATGTACCGCAAGATCACAACATGAGAAAACAGATGGTAAAACTATACTATATGCAATATGGCTTTTGTGGCTCGTATGCAGTTTTGTTTGCGTAAAAGCTGGTTTTATTTTCCTACATCAAAGGAATAAAAGAAGTCTGTACTATGGAGTTTTCTATCATGACATGGTTCCGCCAACCGATGTCTCATAGCCCAAAATCATCATAAGTTGCCCACAATTAAGTTATCAATCCGGTGTTGAGAGTTCCGAGATAGATCCAAGTCCAGATGCTCAAATTGTCCGTAACCGGGACACGGCTAATCGATTAGGTTATAACCCTCTGCAGAGGTTTGTACACTTTACCCGCAAGATTCGATCCCTCTCTTTACGTTCTCGCACTTTGAGTGTTTGAGAACAAGATGACCAAACATGGTCTTCCAAAGAGTTCCTCCGACCACCGTCCGGTACTCAACCCATCCTACCGTAGTTCTACATCTGCTAGTACCGCCCCAGCCAGAGTCACAACTAAGGTCAACCAAGCGAGCCCATAATGACTTGCTGTTGCAGGTAAGCTTCCGGCGTGAAGTATTCTTCCGTCTCTTTGAGTCTGGGTGAAGCTTTCCGCAAGATGTCATGGC
This sequence comes from Aegilops longissima, assembly GCA_021605205.1. Lineage (NCBI taxonomy): Eukaryota > Viridiplantae > Streptophyta > Magnoliopsida > Poales > Poaceae > Aegilops > Aegilops longissima. The sequence continues at coordinate 694,130,444 of CM038678.1, read as the reverse complement.
GCTTCTCCATGCATCCCGCCAACCACTGGTTTCTCCAGGTGCCCGTCAACCGCCCTTCACCCGAGAGCGTGTATTGAATTCTTGTCTCGAGTCTTGAAGTCTTGAGGCCTTGAAGATGCAGTCCTTGCAGCTTTCATCATGGTGTTGTCGTCAATGACGTAGATCCTCCATTCTCACGCCACTCCCGAGTACTCATACCAAACCCCGTCTACTATAGCGTAGCACTAAAATAAAATATCGTCCCGGGCATTGGTAACAGGGGGGGAATGGGTCCCTACCTCATGCATACTACTCAACTACAAGGATTCAATAACACTACTGAGGGGTGGTTGCAAGGATGCCACTAAATGCAATAAAAACATAGGTATGAAAGCAATGATCAAAGTGAACTTGCTCGGTGATGTTGACGAAGAAGAATTATCGTTCTCAAGAAATAACTTGATAGACTACTCGTCACTCTCGATGAAATCTATATAACAAACATATCATTCACATAAGCACTCACACTAACAATCAAAACAAAAGAGAGAGCGAATAAGAATCGAAGGAACTTCAAATAAAACTAGGAGTCTTCTTCTACAACATTCACAAAAATAGTTTTGTCTAACGGAAAATTAAACACTAAAATAATAGAGAATAAAATATAAATTTAGTTAAGACAAAAAAGTATTTTTTCATAAAGCTATTTTGAAAGTATTTTCAATTGAGAGTTAAAACAGTAGAGAAATCCATTGCAAGTTATTAGCGAACTTGAATTGATTTCACGATAACAAAATAAAATAAATATAAAAACTTGTTGAACACCTACTGTTTAACTAATAGAAACCAAACATAAACTTTCTGAAATATAAAATAAAATAATTTAAAAACAACTATAGAAAAGAAGTAGCTATAATTCAATAGAACTAAAACAGAATTTGTTTTACATGAAATAATAAGCTAAAATACTCAAACAATTTTGAAATTTTTACCACTGGTAAATATGATCACTAGTGATCAGTAGAAAAAGAATCAAATAAAAATCTATTTTAAACTCCCGGAATAAGCAAAACAAGCTTTAATTCAAATCTGATCTAACTCAATTTTTATAAATCAAAACATAGACAAATTATATATTTTTGGAAACTACAAGAAAATTGTGATCTAACGCAAAAGAATCAGCATCATTGGACTTCTAGATCAAAAGTTATAAGCTAAACAAGAACATAACTAAATCTGTTACGGAAATAAATCTGAAAACGAAAACGCGACGTGGCGAGATTTGATTGGTTGTCGGTGTGTGCGTTTTAGGCTATCTAGAGGACGGCCGCACATTTGAAGAAAACGGTTTGGCTATTAAGTGATCTATTTGGGGCCTTAGGATCACGATCTAACGGTGGTGCAGGAATAGACAAAAGAAAGAAAAAAAACAACAAGGAGTTACATGACGTGAGGCAGAGATGGCAGGAAGGAGACGGCGATGTGGAGGGCTGCTCGGCGAGGGGGCGAGGTCGCCGAGGTGGGGTGGCGGAGGAGGGGTCGGCGCTTGGGAGGTGGCGCTGGGCGCCTCAGTGCTGCTCACTCCTAGCGTCGGGCTCTGGGAGAGTCTGCCGAGCGCAGTAAATGGGGCGGCGAGGTGAGGCTGTGAGGGCGGCTGTGGTGGGGTGGAGGTGGCGTGGGGGTGGCGGAGGAGGTGGGAGGAGGCGCGGTGGGAGGCACAGCAGGGGTGGGGCGCGCAGGGGTGCTGCAGGGCGATGGGGAGGTTCCAGGAGAGCTCCTGGTGAGCGTTCTAGGCAGGAAAAGGAGGACGGTGGCGAGAAGGCTACGGGCAGGGGGGGCGTGGTGATGGGAAAAATGGAGCGAGGAGAGGAGGGGGTTTTATAGGCGGTCTCGGGAGGCGCTGGGATGGAAAGACGAGGGAGATCGGGAAGGTGGAGTTTCTGTCTCCATGGATATGGAAAGCTTCAGTAACGTGAGAGGAAACAGAGGAAGGAGATGATCTCTTGTTGGGCTAGAATAGGAAAGTGCTTAATGGGCCAGGTTTTCCTAATAAAACGATTCCATTCCTATTTTTAAAATTAGGAAACTAAAACAATAAAAGGAAATCAAATCAATTCGAATAAAGAGTTTTTATATACTAAAATTATCAGAAAAATAAAATGTAGATGATGAGCATTATTCCACGGCCAAAATAAAACTTAAAAAAAATGTTTTTCAGAAAATCCCTAAAGGCTTTATTTCTTTTTGCAAATAATTTTAAATAAAACTTTGGTTTTCTTGGCTCAAATATTTTCAAAAATGCCCCTGATTTTGGAGGGTCATTTTCCTCCGCTCTTTCTTGCTTGCAAGAATTTATTTTTCGGGGTATTTCTCGGGGAAGAAAAATAGAGAAGCAAGTGCAAATATTTGAAAGAATTAAATTGCAAAACTCCGTTCAAATTCTTTATAGTTGAAGAAGTCATGTCATCTTCTCTCATTGATTTTAATAGGATGAATTTGAATTTACGGAGAAGGGAAAGTCATTTTATTCCTCTCTTTCAAAAGTTTTTGAAAAGGTTCAAATTTCACTCAAGTTTAATTCACTCAAGCAAACAAACAAACAATTCAATTTATTATATTAACATTCCAAAATTTGGGATGTTACAAGGTATTACTGTCGTTCCTAATGATAAAGATGAATTGATTCCGCAAAGAATTATTACAGGTTATAGGATGGTAATTGATTTCCGCAAATTAAATAAGGCTACAAAAAAAGATCATTACCCCTTACCTTTTATTGATCAAATGCTAGAAAGATTATCCAAACATACACATTTTTTATTTCTAGATGGTTATTCTGGTTTCTCTCGAATACCTGTGTCAGTCGATGATCAATCACAGACCACTTTTACTTGCCCTTTCGGTAGTTTTGCTTATAGACGTATGCCTTTTGGTTTATGTAATGCACCTGCTACCTTTCAAAGATGCATGATGGCTATATTCTCTGACTTTTGTGAAAAGATTTGTGAGGTTTTCATGGATGATTTATTTGTTTATGGATCCTGTTTGTATGATTGCTTGAGCAACCTTGATCGAGTTTTGCAGAGATGTGAAGAAACTAATCTTGTCTTGAATTGGGAAAAGTGCCACTTTATGGTTAATGAAGGTATTGTCTTAGGGCATAAAGTTTCTGAAAGAGGTATTGAAGTTGATAAAGCCAAGGTTGATGCTATTGAAAAGATGCCATGTCCCAAGGACATCAAAGGTATAAGAAGTTTCCTTGGTCACGCCAGTTTTTATAGAAGGTTCATTAAGGACTTCTCAAAAATTTCTCAGCCTCTGACTAATTTATTACAAAAAGATATTCCATTTGTCTTTGATGATGATTGTGTAGAAGCATTTGAAATACTTAAGAAAGCATTTATCTCTGCACCTATTGTTCAGCCACCTGATTGGAATTTACCCTTTGAAATTATGTGTGATGCTAGCGATTATGCTGTAGGTGATGTCCTAGGACAAAGAGTTGATAAGAAATTAAATGTTATTCAATATGCTAGTAAAACTCTAGACAATGCTCAGAGAAATTATGCTACTACTGAAAAAATATTCTTAGCAGTTGTATTTGCTTGTGATAAGTTCAGACCTTATATTGTTGATTCTAAAGTAACTATTCACACTGATCATGCTGCTATTAAATATCTTATGGAAAAGAAAGATGCTAAACCTAGACTTATTAGATGGGTTATCTTGCTACAAGAATTCGATTTGCATATTATTGATAGAAAGGGAGCTGAGAACCCCGTTGCAGACAACTTGTCTAGGTTAGAAAATGTTCTTGATGACCCACTACCTATTGATGATAGCTTTCCTGGTGAGAAATTAAATGTCATAAATGCTTCTTGTACTGCTCCATGGTATGCTGATTATGCTAATCACATCGTTGCTAAATTCATACCACCTAGTTTCACATACCAGCGAAAGAAAAAGTTCTTCTATGATTTGAGACATTACTTTTGGGATGACCCACATCTTTATAAAGAAGGAGTAGATGGAGTTATTATACGTTGTGTACCTGACCATGAACAGGAACATATCCTACGCAAGTGTCACTCTGAGGCTTATGGAGGACACCACGCTGGAGATAGAACTACACATAAGGTATTGCAATCCGGTTTTTTATTGGCCTACTCTCTTCAAGGATGTCCGTAAGTTTGTCCTATCTTGTGATGAATGTCAAAAAATTGGTAATATTAGTAGACATCAAGAAATGGCTATGAATTATTCACTTGTTATTGAACCATTTGATGTTTGGGGCTTTGACTACATGGGACCTTTTCCTGCCTCTAATGGATACACACATATTTTAGTCGCTGTTGATTACGTTACTAAGTGGGTAGAAGCTACTCCAACTAGTAGTGCTGATCATAACACTTCTATTAAAATGCTTAAAGAAGTTATTTTTCCGAGGTTTGGAGTCCCTAGATATTTAATGACTGATGGTGGTTCACATTTTATTCATGGTGCTTTCCAAAAAATGCTTGCTAAATATGGTGTTAATCATAGAATTGCATCTCCCTATCACCCGCAGTCTAGTGGTCAAGTAGAATTGAGCAATAGAGAGCTCAAACTAATTTTGCAAAAGACAGTTAATAGATCTAGAAAGAATTGGTCCAAGAAACTTGATGATGCATTATGGGCCTACAGAACTGCATATAAAAATCCTATGGGTATGTCTCCGTACAAAATGGTCTATGGAAAAGCATGTCACTTACCTCTCGAACTAGAACATAAGGCATATTGGGCTATTAAAGAGCTCAATTATGATTTCAAACTTGCCGGTGAGAAGAGGTTATTTGATATTAGCTCACTTGATGAATGGAGAACCCAAGCTTATGAGAATGCCAAGTTGTTTAAAGAAAAGCTTAAAAGATGGCATGACAAAAGAATACAAAAGCGTTAGTTTAATGTAGGTGATTATGTATTGCTATACAACTCTCGTTTAAGATTTTTTGCAGGGAAACTTCTCTCTAAATGGGAAGGCCCTTACGTTATCGAGGAGGTCTATCATTCCGGTGCCATAAAAATCAATAACTTCGAAGGAACAAATCCGAAGGTGGTGAACGGTCAAAGAAATTAACATTATATCTCAGGTAATCCCATAAATGTTGAAACCAATGTTATTGAGACCGTAACCCCGGAGGAATACATAAGGGACACTTGCCAGAACGTTTCAGACCCTGAAAAGGAATAGGTATGTGGTACAGTAAGTAAACCGACTCCAAAACAGTTCTAATGGCAATTTTTCTCTGTTTTGGAATATTTAGAAAAATAGAAAAATAGGGAGCAGTCCGGGAAGGACACGAGGCCTCCACGAGGGTGGAGGGCGCGCCCCCTACCTCGTGGGCACCTCGTGTGCTCTCCGGAATCCGTTTCCTTGCACGATACGTATTTTGGTCGATAAAAATTCATTATATAATCTCCTGAAGGTTTTGACTCCCGTATCACGCAATTGTCCTCTGTTCTTGTTTCGAGCTGTTTTCTGTCAGGGTTGTCAAAGCCAGGCATCATGTCGTCCCCCTCCTCCAACAATGGTGACAACGATGCTTGGCTAAGAAGATAGAGCTGAAGAGGGAAGAACCTATGGAGATCAACAAGGATGAAGGGATCAAGAAGGCCACGGAGGACCAAGCTCCTGAAGACAACCTTCAACTTGATCACAATCTTCTTACCCCAACTGAGATCGAAGCTTTCAAGATGATTGAGTTAGCTCGTATTCAAAACAAGTATCTCACATGTGAAAATATTTTGTTGAAGGAGCATATCATTGCACTCAAGGGCATTATCCGCAAGTTGGAGGACCTATTACGCTCGATGTGCGACTATCCATCATCACCTCCACCTTCTTCACCAGCAAAGGAGACATAATCACATGGGTATGGGCACTCCCCTTGGCAACTGCCAAGCTTGGGGGAGATGCCCCGGTATCGTATCACCATCACACTCCTATCTTTACCGTTTTTCTTAGTTCGATCCTTTTAGTAATATCTTGATCTAGTAGAATAAAGTTTTGGTATGATCTAGTTTTGAGTTTTGCTTTATGATCCCTCTATGTAATCGAGTCCGTGAGCTATATATAATAAAGATTAGTGTTGAGTCAAGGGCTTGATTATCTTGCTATGATCTTGAGGGAATAAAAGAAAAATAAAAGAATAAAAAGAAATAAAAAAGAGATCATATTGATCTTATGAAGAGTAATGACTTCACATAGAAAGAGTATGATGATTAAAAATTGTTGAGAGTTGACAAACATAGCTTTGGTCATCATTGCAATTAATAGGAAGTAATAAAGAAAGAGAGGTTTCACATATAAATATACTATCTTGGACATCTTTTATGATTGGGAGCACTCATTAAAATATGACATGCTAAAGAGTTGATGTTGGACAAGGAAGACAACGTAATGGGTTATGTTTTCTTATATCTGAGATAAAGTATATTGTCATGGATCATCCAACATGTTGAGCTTGCCTTTCCCCCTCATGCTAGCCAAATTCTTTGCACCAAGTAGAGATACTACTTGTGCTTCCAAATACCCTTAAACCAGTTTTGCCATGAGAGTCCACCATATCTACCTATGGATTGAGTAAGATCCTTCAAGTAAGTTGTCAACGGTGCAAGCAATAAAAATTGCTCTCTAAATATGTATGATTGATTGGTGTGGAGGAAATAAGCTTTATACGATCTTGTGATGTGGAAGAAATAAAAGCGACAGACTGCATAATAAAGGTTCATATCACAAGTGGCAATATAAAGTGACGTTCTTTCCCATTAAGATTTTGTGCATCCAACTCTGAAAGCACATCACAACCTCTGCTTCCCTCTGCGAAGGGCCTATCTTTTATTGTTACCACCTACCTTATGCAAGAGTCATGGTGATCTTCACCTCTCCTTTTTACATTTTATCCTTTGGCAAGCACAATGTGTTGGAAAGATCCAGACATATATATCTAATTGGATGTAAGTTAGCATGATTTATTATTGTTGACATTACCCTTGAGGTAAAAGGTTGGGAGGCGAAACTATAAGCCCCTATCTTTCTCTGTGTCCGATTAAAACTCCATAACCACAAGTATTGCGTGAGTGTTAGCAATTATGAAAGACTAAATGATAGTTGAGTATGTGGACTTGCTAGAAAGCTCTGACATAGACTCTTTCTGATGTTATGATAAATTGCAATTCCCTCAATGACTGAGATTATAGTTTGTTAGTTCTCAATAAAGTTTCTGATTCATACTCTGCATTGTGAATAGATTATTACTTGAGCATAAGAAATCATATGACATTATCCATATATGTTGCTGTTATGAGAACAATCATGATGCCCTCATGTCCGTATTTTATTTTATCGACACCTCTACCTCTAAACATGTGGACATATTTATCGTTATCGGCTTTCGCTTGAGGACAAGCGAGGTCTAAGCTTGGGGGAGTTGATACGTCCATTTTGCATCATACTTTTATATCAATATTTATTGCATTATGGGCTGTTATTACACATTATGTCACAATACTTATGCCCATTCTCTCTTATTTTACAAGGTTTACATAAGGAGGAGAATGCGCGGCTGGAATTTCAATGGAAAAGGAGCAAATATTAGAGACCTATTCTGCACAACTTCAAAAGTCCTAAAACTCCACGAAAGTTATTTTTAGAAATAATAAAAATATTGAGCGGAAGAAATACGTCAGGGGGGGCTCCACCTGTCCATGAGGGTGGGGGGCGCGCCCTACCCCCTGGGCGCGTCCCCTTGCCTCGTGGGCCCCCTGTTGGCCCTCCGGTGCCCATATTCTGCTATATGAAGTCTTTCATCCGAAGAAAAAACATAAGCAAGCTTTCGGGACGAGACTCCGCCGCCACGAGGCGGAACCTTGGCAGAATCAATCTAGGGCTCCGGCAGAGCTGTTCTGCCGGGGACACTTCCCTCCGGGAGGGGGAAATCATCGCCATCGTCATCACCAACGCTCCTCTCATCAGGAGAGGGTAATCTCATCAACATCTTCACCAGCACCATCTCCTCTCAAACCCTAGTTCATCTCTTGTATCCAGTTCTTGTCTCTAAGTCTGGGATTGGTACCTGTAGGTTGCTAGTAGTGTTGATTACTCCTTGTAGTTGATGCTAGTTGGTTTATTTGGTGGAAGATCATATGTTCAGATCCTATATGCATATTAATACCCCTCTGATTATGAACATCAATATGCTTTATGAGTAGTTACGTTTGTTCCTGAGGACATGGGAGAAGTCTTGCTATTAGTAGTCATGTGAATTTGGTATTCGTTCGATATTTTGATGAGATGTATGTAGTCTATCCTCTAGTGGTGTTATGTGAACGTCGACTACATAACACTTCACCATTATTTGGGCCTAGAGGAAGGCATTGGGAAGTAATAAGTAGATGATGGGTTGCTAGTGTTGGGGAACATTGCATAAAATAAAAATTTTCCTACGTTCACCAAGATCCATCTATGAGTTCATCTAGCAACGAGTGAGAGAGATGCATCTACATACCCTTTGTAGATCGCGTGCGGAAGCGTTCAAGACAACGGGGTTGAGGGAGTTGTTCTCGTCGTGATCCAAATCACTGGAGATCCTTGCGCCGAACGGACGGCACCTCCGTGTTCAACACATGTACGGTCAGCGTGACGTCTCCTCCGTCTTGATCCAGCAAGGGGGAAGGAGAGGTTGATGAAGATCCAGCAGCACGACGGCGTGGTCGTGGATGCAGCAGTACTCCGGCAGGGCTTTGCCTAGCAACTAGGGAGGAGGAAGAGGTGTAGCAGGGGGAGGGAGGCACCAAGTGCAAGGGTGCGGCTGCCCTCCCTCCCCCCCTCTATATATAGGGTCCCCAGGGGGGGCCGGCCCTAGGAGATGGGATCTCCTAGGGGCGGCGGCCAAGGGGTTGGAGTGCCCCCAAGGCAAGTGGGCGCCCCTCCCTAGGGTTCCCAACCCTAGGCGAGAGGGGGCCTGGGGGCGCACCAGCCCACCAGGGGCTGGTTCCTCCCACTTCAGCCCATGGGGCCCTCCGGGATAGGTGGCCCCACCCGGTGGACCCCCGGGACCCTTCCGGTGGTCCCGGTACAATACCGGTGACCCCCGAAACTCTCCCGATGGCCGAAACAGCACTTCCTATATATAATTCTTTACCTCCGGACCATTACGGAACTCCTCGTGACGTCCGGGATCTCATCCGGGACTCCGAACAACTTTCGGTTTGCTGCAAACTCATATTCATACAATCGTAGCGTCACCGAACCTTAAGTGTGTAGACCCTACGGGTTCGGGAGACATGTAGACATGACCGAGACGGCTCTCCGGTCAATAACCAACAGCGGGATCTGGATACCCATGTTGGCTCCCACATACTCCTCGATGATCTCATCGGATGAACCACGATGTCGAGGATTCAAGCAACCCCGTATACTATTCCCTTTGTCAGACGGTATGTTACTTGCCCGAGATTCGATCGTCGGTATCCCAATACCTCGTTCAATCTCGTTACCGGCAGGTCACTTTACTCGCATCCGTAATGCATGATCCCGTGACCAGACACTTGGTCACTTTGAGCTCATTATGATGATGCACTACCGAGTGGGCCCAGTGATACCTCTCCGTAATACGGAGTGACAAATCCCAGTCTCGATCCGTGTCAACCCAACAGATACTTTCGGAGATACCTGTAGTGCACCTTTATAGTCACCCAGTTACGTTGTGACGTTTGGTACACCCAAAGCACTCCTACGGTATCCGGGAGTTACACGATCTCATGGTCTAAGGAAAAGATACTTGACATTGGAAAAGCTCTAGCAAAATGAACTACACGATCTTGTGCTATGCTTAGGATTGGGTCTTGTCCATCACATCATTCTCCTAATGATGTGATCCCGTTATCAATGACATCCAATGTCCATAGTCAGGAAACCTTGACTATTCTATTGATCAACGAGCTAGTCAACTAGAGGCTCACTAGGGACATGTTGTGGTCTATGTATTCACACGTGTATTACGATTTACGGATAATACAATTATAGCATGAATAAAAGACAATTATCACGAACAAGGAAATATAATAATAATCCTTTTATTATTGCCTCCAGGGCATATTTCCAACAGTCTCCCACTTGCACTAGAGTCAATAATCTAGTTACATTGTGATGAATCGAACACCCATAGAGTTCTGGTGTTGATCATGTTTTGCACGCGGAAGAGGTTTAGTCAACGGATCTGCGACATTCAGATCCGTATGCACTTTGCAAATTTCTATATCTCCATCTTGAACATTTTCACGAATGGAGTTTAAACGACGCTTGATGTGCCTGGTGTTCTTGTGAAACATGGGTTCCTTGGCAAGTGCAATAGCTCCAGTGTTGTCACAGAAGAGTTTGATCGGCCCCGACACATTGGGTATGACTCCTAGGTCGGTGATGAACTCCTTCACCCAAATTGTTTCATGCGCTGCCTCCGAGGCTACCATGTACTCCGCTTCACACGTAGATCCCGCCACGATGCTCTGCTTGCAGCTGCACCAGCTTACTGCTCCACCATTCAACATATACACGTATCCGGTTTGTGACTTAGAGTCATCAGATCTGTGTCGAAGCTAGCGCCGACGTAACCCTTCTGACGAGCTCTTCGTCACCTCCATAAACGAAACATGTCCTTAGTCCTTTTCGGTACTTCAGGATATTCTTGACCGCTGTCCGGTGTTCCTTGCGGGATTACTTTGGTACCTTCCTACCAAACTTACGGCAAGGTTTACATCGGTGCGGTACACAGCATAGCATACATAATAGAACCTATGGCTGATGCATAGGGGATGACACTCATCTCTTCTATTTATTCTGCCGTGGTCGGACATTGAGCCGAGCTCAATTTCACACCTTGTAATCTGAGTGCAAGAACCCTTTCTTGGACTGATCCATTTTGAACTTCTTCAATATCTTTTCAAGGTATGTGCTTTGTGAAAGACCTATGAGGCGTCTCGATCTATCTCTATAGATCTTGATGCCTAATATATAAGCAGCTTCTCCAAGGTCCTTCATTGAAAAACTCTTATTCAAGTAGGCCTTTATGCTATCCAAAAGTTCTATATCATTTCCCATCAAAAGTATGTCATCTACATATAATATGAGAAATGCTACAGAGCTCCCACTCACTTTCTTGTTAACGCAGGCTTCTCCATAAGTCTGCATAAACCCAAACGCTTTGATCATCACATCAAAGCGAATGTTCCAACTCCGAGACCTTGTTAGCATTTTTAGGGTCGACAAAACCTTCTGGCTGCATCATATACAGTTCTTCCTTAAGATAGCCGTTAAGGAATGCCGTTTTGACGTCCATTTGCCATATCTCATAATCATAGTATGCGGCAATTGCTAACATGATTCGGACGGACTTCAGCTTCGCTACGTGAGAGAAAGTCTCATCGTAGTCAACCCCTTGAACTTGCCGATAACCTTTAGCGACAAGTCGAGCTTTATAGATGGTAACATTACCATCCACGTCTGTCTTCTTCTTAAAGATCCATTTGTTTTCTATCGCTCGCCGATCATCGGGCAAGTCTGTCAAAGTCCATACTTTGTTTTCATACATGGATCCTATCTCGGATTGCATGGCTTCAAGCCATTTGTTGGAATCTGGGCCCGCCATTGCTTCTTCATAGTTCGAAGGTTCACCGTTGTCTAACAACATGATTTCCAGGACAGGGTTGCCATACCACTCTGGTGTGGAACGTGTCCTTGTGGACCTATGAAGTTCAGTAGCAACTTGATCCGAAGTACCTTGATCATCATCATTAATTTCCTCTCCGATCGGTGTAGGCACCACAGGAACATTTTCCTGAGCTGCGCTACTTTCCGGTTCAAGAGGTAGTACTTCATCGAGTTCTACTTTCCTTCCACTTACTCCTTTTGAGAGAAACTCCTTTTCCAGAAAGGATCCGTTCTTGGCAACAAAGATCTTGCCTTCGGATCTAAGGTAGAAGGTATACCCAATGGTTTCCTTAGGGTATCCTATGAAGACGCATTTTTCCGACTTGGGTTCGAGCTTTTCAGGTTGAAGTTTCTTGACATAAGCATCGCATCCCCAAACTTTTAGAAACGACAGCTTAGGTTTCTTCCAAACCATAATTCATACGGTGTCGTCTCAACGGATTTAGACGGTGCCCTATTTAAAGTGAATGTTGCTGTCTCTAGAGCGTATCCCCAAAATGATAGCAACAAATCTGTAAGAGACATCATAGATCGCACCATATCCAATAGAGTGCGATTACGACGTTCGGACACACCGTTCTGTTGAGGTGTTCCAGCGGCGTGAGTTGTGAAACGATTCCACATTTCCTTAAGTGTGTACCAAATTCGTGACTTAAATATTCTCCTCCATGATCTGATCATAAGAACTTTATTTTTCGGTCACGTTGATTCTCTACCTCATTCTGAAATTCCTTGAACTTTTCAAAGGTCTCGGACTTGTGTTTCATCAAGTAGACATACCCATATCTACTCAAGTCATCGGTGAGTGAGAACATAACGATATCCTCCATGAGCCTCAACGCTCATTGGACCGCACACATCGGTATGTATGATTTCCAATAAGTTGGTTGCTCGCTCCATTGTTCCGGAGAACGGAGTCTTGGTCATTTTGCCCATAAGGCATGGTTCGCATGTGTCAAACGATTCATAATCGAGAGACTCTAAAAGTCCATCAGCATGGAGCTTCTTCATGCGTTTGACACCAATGTGACCAAGGCGGCAGTGCCACAAGTTTGTGGGACTATCGTTATCAACTTTACATCTTTTGGTATTCATAATATGAATATGTGTAATATTACGTTCGAGATTCATTAAGAATAAACCATTTACCATCGGAGCATGACCATAAAACATATCTCTCATATAAATAGAACAACCATTATTCTCGGATTTAAATGAGTAGCCATCTCGCATTAAACGAGATCCTGATACAATGTTCATGCTCAAACTTGGCACTAAATAACAATTATTGAGGTTTAAAACTAATCCCGTAGGTAAATGTAGAGGTAGCATGCCAACGGCGATCACATCGACCTTGGAACCATTCCCGACGCGCATCGTCACCTCGTCCTTCGCCAGTCTCCGCTTATTCCGCAGCTCCTGCTGTGAGTTACATATATGAGCAACGGCACCGGTATCAAATACCGGGAGTTACTACGAGTAATGGTAAGGTACACATCAATTACATGTATATCAAATATACCTTTAGTGTTGCGGCCTTCTTGTGCGCTAAGTATTTGGGGTAGTTCCGCCAAAGTGACCCTTCCTTTGTAATAAAAGCACTCGTCTCGTGCTTGGGTCCATTCTTTGACTTCTTCCGGCAAGCTGGCTTATCGGTAGCGGCAACATCCTTGCCGTCCTTCTTGAAGTTCTTCTTACCCTTGCCCTTCTTGAACTTAGTGGTTTTATTGACCATCAACACTTGATGTTCTTTCTTGATTTCTACCTCTGCTGACTTTAGCATTGAAAATACTTCAGAATAGTTTTCAACATCCCCTGCACATTGTAGTTCATCACAAAGCTCTTGTAGCTCGGTGGGAGCGGCGAAGGATTCTGTCAATGACCGCCTCGTCAGGAGGTTAATGTCCAGTAGGACAAAGCGGTTGTGCAACCCGGACATTTTGAGTATGTGCTCACCGATGAACTATTTTCCTCCATCTTACAACTATAGAACTTGTTGGAGACTTCATATCTCTCGACCGGGCATGAGCTTGGAAAACCATTTTAGCTCCTCGAACATCTCATATGCTCCGTGTTGCTCAAAACGCTTTTGGAGCCCGGTTCTAAGCTGTAAATCCTGCCGCCAGATGAGCGAGGGAGTAATCATCGACGAGACTGCCAAGAGTTCATAATGTCTTGGTTCTCTGGGATGGGTGCTTCACCTAGCGGTGCTTCTAGGACATATTGTTTCTTGGCTGCTATGAGGATGATCCTCAGGTTCCGGACCCAGTCCAAATAGTTACTGCCATCGTCTTTCAGCTTGGTTTTCTCTAGGAACGCGTTGAAGTTCATGGTGACATGAGCGTTGGCCATTTGATCTACAAGACATTTTGCAAAGATTTTAGACTAATGTTCATGACAATTAAGTTCATCTAATCAAATTATATAATGAACTCCCACTCAGATTTGACATCCCTCTAGTCATCTAAGTGTTACATGATCCGAGTCGACTAGGCCGTGTCCGATCATCACGTGAGACGGACTAGTCATCGTTGGTGAACATCTCCATGTTGATCGTATCTTCCATCGACTCATGTTCGACCTTCGGTCTCTTGTGTTCGAGGCCATGTCTGTACATGCTAGGCTCGTCAAGTTAACCTAAGTGTTTTGCATGTGTAAAACTGTCTTACACCCGTTGTATGTGAGCGTAAGAATCTATCACACCCGATCATCACGTGGTGCTTGAAGCAGCGAACTTTAGCAGCGGCGCACAGTTAGGAGAACACTTTCTTGAAATTATTATAAGGGATCATCTTATTTACTACCGTCGATCTAAGTAAACAAGATGCATAAACATAATAAACATCACATGCAATTATATAGTAGTGACATGATATGGCCAATACCATATAGCTCCTTTGATCTTCATCTTGGGGCTCCATGATCATCTTGTCACGGCATGACACCATGATCTCCATCATCGTGTCTCCATGAAGTTGTTTCGCCAACTATTACTTCTACTACTATGGCTAACACGTTTAGCAATAAAGTAAAGTAATTTACATGGCGTTTCTCAATGACACGCAGGTCATACAAAAAATAAAGACAACTCCTATGGCTCCTGCCGGTTGTCATACTCATCGATATGCAAGTCGTGATTCCTATTACAAGAACATGATCTCATACATCACATATATATCATTCATCATTCATCACAACTTTGGCCATATCACATCACAAATAACTTGCTGCAAAAACAAGTTAGACGTCCTATAATTGTTGTTGCAAGTTTTTACGTGGCTGCAATAGGGTTCTAGCAAGAACGTTTTCTTACCTACGTGAAAGCCACATGGTGATTTGTCAACTTCTATTTACCCTTCATAAGGACCCTTTTCGTCGAATCCGCTCCAACTAAAGTGGGAGAGACAGATACCCGCTAGCCGCCTTATGCAACTAGTGCATGTCAGTCGGTGGAACCTGTCTCACGTAAGCGTATGTGTAAGGTCGGTCCGGGCCGCTTGATATCACAATACCGCTGAAGCAAAATAAGACTAGTAGCGTCAAGAAAGTTGACAACATCTACGCCCACAACAAATTGTGTTCTACTCGTGCAATAGAGAACTACGCATAAACCTGGCTCATGATGCCACTGTTGGGGAACGTTGCATAAAATAAAATTTATCCTACGTTCACCATGATCCATCTATGAGTTCATATAGCAACGAGTGAGAGAGATGCATCTACATACCCTTTGTAGATCGCGTGCGGAAGCGTTCAAGAGAACGGGGTTGAGGGAGTCGTTCTCGTCGTGATCCAAATCACCGGAGATCCTAGCGCCGAACGGACGGCACATCCGCGTTCAACACACGTACGGTCAGCGTGACGTCTCCTCCGTCTAGATCCAGGAAGGGGGTAGGAGAGGTTGATGAAGATCCAGCAGCACGACTGCGTGGTGGTGGATGCAGCAGTACTCCGGCAGGGCTTCGCCTAGCAACTAGGGAGGAGGAAGAGGTGTAGCAGGGGGAGGGAGGCGCCAAGTGCAAGGGTGCGGCTGCCCTCCCTCCCCCCTCTATATATAGGTTCCCCAGGGGGGCGCCGGCCCTAGGAGATGTGATCTCCTAGGGGGGGCGGCGGCCAAGGGGGTTGGAATGCCCCCCAAGGCAAGTGGGGCGCCCCCTCCCCTTGGGTTCCCAACCCTAGGCGCAGAGGGGGCGGGGGGTGCACCAGCCCACCAGGGGCTGGTTCCCCTACCACTTCAGCCCATGGGGCCCTCCGGGATAGGTGGACCCACCCGGTGGACCCCCGGGACCCTTCCGGTGGTCCCGGTACAATACCGGGTGACCCCGAAACTTCCCCGATGGCCGAAACAGCACTTCCTATATATAATTCTTTACCTCCGGACCATTCCGTAACTCCTCGTGACGTCCGGGATCTCATCCGGGACACCGAACAACTTTCGATTTGCTGCATACTCATATTCATACAACCCTAGCGTCACCGAACCTTAAGTGTGTAGACCCTACGGGTTCGGGAGACATGTAGACATGACCGAGACGGCTCTCCGGTCAATAACCAACAGCGGGATCTGGATACCCATGTTGGCTCCCACATACTCCTCGATGATCTCATCGGATGAACCACGATGTCGAGGATTCAAGCAACCCCGTATACTATTCCCTTTGTTAGACGGTATGTTACTTGCCCGAGATTCGAGCGTCCGTATCCCAATACCTCGTTCAATCTCGTTACCGGCAAGTCACTTTACTCGTACCATAATGCATGATCCCGTGACTAGACACTTGGTCACTTTGAGCTCATTATGATGATGCACTATCGAGTGGGCCCAGTGATACCTCTCCATAATACGGAGTGACAAATCCCAGTCTCGATCCGTGTCAACCCAACATATACTTTCGGAGATACCTGTAGTGCACCTTTATAGTCACCCAGTTATGTTGTGACGTTTGGTACACCCAAAGCATTCCTAAGGTATCCGCGAGTTACACGATCTCATGGTCTAAGGAAAAGATACTTGACATTGGAAAAGCTCTAGCAAAATGAACTACACGATCTTGTGCTATGCTTAGGATTGGGTCTTGTCCAACACATCATTCTCCTAATGATGTGATCCCCTTATCAATGACATCCAATGTCCATAGTCAGGAAACCTTGACTATTCTATTGATCAACGAGCTAGTCAACTAGAGGCTCACTAGGGACATGTTGTGGTCTATGTATTCACACGTGTATTACGATTTCCGGATAATACAATTATAGCATGAATAAAAGACAATTATCACAAACAAGGAAATATAATAATAATCCTTTTATTATTGCCTCTAGGGCATATTTCCAACAGCTAGTGTGACAGAAGCTTAAACCCTAGTTTATGCGTTGCTTCGTAAGGGGCTGATTTGGATCCATATGTTTCATGCTATGGTTAGGTTTACCTTAATACTTTTGTTGTAGTTGCGGATGCTTGCAATAGAGGTTAATCATAAGTGGGATGCTTGTCCAAGTAAGGACAGCACCCAAGCACCGGTGCGCCCACATATCAAATTATCAAAGTACCGAACGCGAATCATATGAACGTGATGAAAACTAGCTTGACGATAATTCCCATGTGTCCTCGAGAGCGCTTTTGTCTATATAAGAGTTTGTCCAGGCTTGTCCTTCGCTACAAAAAGGATTGGGCCACCTTGCTGCACTTTATTTACTTTTGTTACTTGTTGCTCGTTACAAATTATCCTATCACAAAACTATCAGTTACCTATAATTTCAGTGCTTGCAGAGAATACCTTGCTGAAAACCGCTTATCATTTCCTTCTGCTCCTCGTTGGGTTCGACACTCTTACTTACCAAAAGGACTACGATAGATCCCCTATACTTATGGGTCATCACGTGGCAGAGGAGACAGCTGCTCTACCATGTCCGAACCTCACTGTGACGCTGTCGCCGCCTCCATTTCTCGCTGTCGGCGTCGCCGCAACTTCCTGGCAACGTTCTCCGCCTTGTAAGTCGCAGCCGACGAAGTGACCTCGCCGACGGTCGAGGTGGACTGCCCTCCATCGTGGTGGTGTGGGTCAGGCTGGACGACATCTCCGGCGATGGATCGGGATCGGAGGTGAGGATTGGGAGAAAGGGTGGAGGACAGAGAGGGTCCGGGTGCAGGAAAGGTTGGAGGGTGGCGGGGGGAGGAGAAAGGGTATGATGGATTTGGTGCAATTGCACTACAAAAAAAATACACTTCCGTGATGATACGTGTTTGTCACAGTAGGTCGCGTTTTTTGTCATGCATGTAAATCCATGACAAATTTATGACAGAATCAAGATAGTCATACTGTCTTTGTCGAGAAGTGTTCCATGACATTACCAAAATTATCATCACGGAAGTGTCCACTTCCATGACGATAAATCGCGCGTCCACGAAGTGCTTTCGTCAAGGGTGACCGACCGTGGCATCCACCGTAGCGGAACG
Source organism: Aegilops longissima (assembly GCA_021605205.1). Classification (NCBI taxonomy): domain Eukaryota; kingdom Viridiplantae; phylum Streptophyta; class Magnoliopsida; order Poales; family Poaceae; genus Aegilops; species Aegilops longissima. The sequence goes on along the minus strand of CM038678.1, from coordinate 694,112,262 downwards.
CCGTTAAGCTATCGGGTCGGGTTTTGGATCCGATAACCCGTTAACAGCCCGACCAATGTGGATTTTCCACGTGTAAAATCATCATTGGTGGAGGAGACACGTGTCGGTCGCTACCGCACAGTGTCACTCATCCAATGGGCGAGACACGCCTATGATATGTTGACACGTGGACCGGCACATCAAGTTTAAAAGGGCCGGCCCAACTAAAGGCCCACAAGATTTTGTGGACCATAATGGGCCGGCCCAGCTAAAGGCCCACGAGATTTTGCGAGCCATAATGGGCTGGCCCTGCTAACGGCCCACAAGATTTCGCGGGCCATAATGGGACGGCCCAGGTAAAGGCCCACAAGATTTTTGTTTTCCATAATGGGTCGGCCCAGGTAAAGGCCCACAAGATTCTTGCGGATCATAATGGGCCGGCCCGGCTAAAGGCCCACAAGATTTCACCGACATTAACGGGCCGGCCCAGCTGTAGGCCCACAAGAATTTGAGAGCCCTAGTAGGCCGGCCCATTAACTGGCTGCCATGTTTTGGGCCAAATGCCGGCCCATATATGATCCGGTCCGTTAATGGCATGCCACGTTCCGGGCCTAATAGTGGCCCATATGAGATCTGGCCCGTTAAAAGCCTACCACGTTCTGGGCCAAATTACGGCCTAGATCGGGTACGGCCCTTTAAGAGGCTGTGGGCTCAGTTATGGCCCATATCAGATTCGGCCCGTCAACTGGACACTATGCTTTTGGGCCCACTTGCTAGAGGCCCACTTAGTAATTCGCCCGACATTAGTTTTGGCCTCTTAAGGACCCGTTTAACATTTCGCCCTATATTAATTTCGGCTGTTAAATGCCCGTCATATAGTTGGGCCTAACTACGGCCGGTTTGCATCCGCCTGCTTTCGCGACCGATATCGATTGGGCCAAACAAGGACCGAGACAGTTTTGGCTGTTAAAGCCCGTGATTTGATTCGCACAATCATGGGCCGGAGTTCATTTCGGGCTGCTGCTGGCCCGTTAGCTGTTCGGCACGTTTCAGGCCCAACCTACATCGGGATTACATGACGGCCCGATTATGTACCATAATTTTATGGTTTGGCCGGTTTACTGCGAAGACAGTAAAATAACTGCAGCATCGTGAATAAGAAAAAACCTAGACTATACAATAAAGAAATTACAGCATATTACATCCACTGGGCATCAAAGTTCGCCACTATGATAATAAAGCACAAGAAGACAGCAGATTACATACACTGGGCATCAAAGATCGCCACCAGTGCAAATAAACACGCCGACAAAATAATATACAAAACCGTGACACTTCAATAGAGTTCAAGAAAGGTTAGCTCTGTTTGGGAGCTGCAAGCAAGCAGCTGAGCAAGATGATGAGGCTGCGCTTGTTCAACACTTAAATCTTCCTCACTCTGAAAGATAAACAAGCGCACGGATGATGAGGTTTTGCACATAAAAGTATCGAGTCTTGACAATTCATCACATTTCTTCTTGACGAATAAAGTGACACAGTTTAAAATTGTATTAACACAATATGGTATTGTTCAGGTCAAGACATGGCAGGAAATGACATTGTGAAGGAGTTGGCAGCTTCACGACACCTTTGGATTACAGATCAAGAACTCATAAGTATCAATGGTTAGTGTGCTGTCAATTTATCCCATTTCAGATTGGCAAATAAAGAGACGGTTTAAATAATACTCCCTCCGTATGGAATTACTTGTCATCAAAATGGATGTGTCTAGAACTAAAATACATCTAGATACATCCATTTCAATGACAAGTATTTTCGGATGGAGGGAGTAGTAGAATGATACGACATTGTTCATAGTTAAGACATTGAAGAATAAGACACTGTGTTGTAGTGGCTAGGTTCACCACACCACTGGATTACGGATGAAGAACAGAAGCATACATGCAGTGCAAAAGAAGATCACTTGCTCTGTATACTTTAATTTACATGGTATGAATAAGGAACTTGGTTGTACAGCTAAAAACTTAAATTGAGAAAGGACAAACTTTTGTTTATGAACTGCTCCCTCCGTTCTAAAATAGATGACCCAATTTTATACTAACTTCAGTACAAAATTGGGTCATCTATTTTGGAACAGAGGGAGTACATAATAAACTTTAAACATGCAATTTGATGCAAACACCAAAAATAAACAGCTGTTGCAGTCATGCCTAACCAAATATATACAACAAAGTTTGAAGGCTCTGTAAAGGCCTTGTCCATGCTGATGGGGGGGAAATTCAAGAAGTTTACCACAGAATCTTCTTCACAAGCATTGCCTTTATTCTACATTTTGTTAAGAGTAAATATAGATGTGATAATATACGAAAAAATGGAGAATATTTAAGATAAGATGAAGAGTGATGCTACATAACCAAGTAGCTATAAATGTAAGTGCAATGATACGAGCAAAAGGTACAACCAAGAGCAATGCACAGCTAAACTTCTTGATTACCAACCTTATGGTAAGAGTAAATATAGATCGATGTGTAGAAAATGGAGGCAAAGAAAAATAAGCTGCAGAGTGATGGTACATGAACAACTACTGTCATTATAAGTACAATCGATAAAGGACAACATGTACTTACAAGAACAACGCAGAGCTAAAAAACATTGGCATTGGATCTTGAAGAATTTGGAGCGAACAATTGATAAGCAAGCTATCATGCATACTGCTGTCACATAATGAACCAGGTATGTATGCAAGTACAGTGATACAGACAACGGTACTAACAAGAGCAAAGCAGCGGGCAGCATATTTGCGATATCCTGTCGTTCTTTTCAAACCGAATTCTTCTTGAGCAGATTTCTGCAAACAAGATCCGTAAGGCACATGCGGAAAAGTAGAAGTTCAAATTGTCATGTGATTTCATAGAGCGAGTACCTCATCCAGGAACGAGACCGATTGCATAACAATGTTTTTCCATTCAATGTCTTCTAAATTTAGCACCGGAGACTTCACCGGAAATTCGTTTATAGATTTGCCACCAAAGTGTGATTTCCTCAGGTAACACCGATACTGCTGCAATGCTTCCTTGAAAAGCACAAGCAAGCTTTCCTCGTCATGACTATCCAGATTGACCCTCGCCTAGTTACAACAATGTAATGTAAATCATTGATGTGTTCAATCAGCAGAAAACAGGAAAATAATAACCATGAATAATAGCACTTACACGTAAGTTGGACAGGAAGATGTGAAAATGGTGTTTGTCTTCACAATAATTTCCCATGATGGGAATATTTGCACGTAGTCCCTAACGACATTGAAAGCATTGTCTTTTAAACTGGGAATAAATGGAATGGGGTTCCAATCTACAGGAATTGGTCGTCTCTCTGCGTTGGGATAGGTCTTGACGATGGACTTCTTGTACTTTTTTCTTTGGAGTGGGATTTTTCGTGGTACAGCTGGTGCTATGGCAAATGAAATTGGTATACCTTTTGCTAGAGTGCAGGTCCTGTGTGGTGGGGCTAGTGGTGTGGCAGTGAAGTATGGGTGCAGTCTGCTGGAGTCGGTCCCTACGTTTTGTGTCACAGCTATATCGAACATGGTAAAGAAGAGCAAGCATATTTTGGATAATAAAATGTTGGTTCTTGCAGTGCCCACATGATGAACAGAGCGCATTAAGAATGCAACTCCCGGCTGTCTCTCGACCATTTCAGGCGGTTGGGTGAAGATCCTCGTCTCCTAACCCTTCTTCTTCCTCGTCTATGATTCTTCCCATACAAAACACCTTGCAGACGCCGACGGACCACCGCCCCCCACCGCTGTGTTCCTCCGCCACCCCACCCCCACCAGCGTCGAGTTTTCTTAGTTCGTGAGGCCCCACAACCACCCGAGCACCTTGGATCGCTTTTGGCGAACTCCGCGAGCTCTGAAAATCGATGACCCAATTTTGAAATTTAGTCTCTGTGATTTAACTAGTGTGGAATACAAAGGGAAAACCATAAGCATTGGGAGTATTGTGTTGGCGTGCCATGGCGGATCTGAAGGTGCAAACCGACAAAGGCAACTTCGCAACCAAGACAAGAAATCAGAGTAAAGCGGTGGCGATCTATTTTCTTGCTGCGATAAATAAGTTGAGAAGATACGAAAAGTATGCCTACAGTGCGGCGCGTGCACGCATCTGGCGAAAATTTGCGGTGCTGCTGGTAGCGATGGCTGTCGGCGTGGAAGTAGAACTAGTAGGGTAGAGCGGTGGCGGGGCGCTGTGGGCGAGACGGTCATAGGAGCGGCGCCGACAAGGTGGACGACAGCGGGGATGAAGCGAGAGGACGGGATGCAAGGATCCCGGTCCAAAGGCGTGATGATGAGAGGTCAATCTCTTGTAATGGACAGCAGCGTCGGGGTATCAGCTCGGCATGGTGGAGGAGGATGGCGGTGGATGGGGTGGCGGACGGCGGGACGGAGGAGGGTGGGGTGGAGAGGGTGTTTTGGCGCCCACGGAGTCTGAATGGGGAAAAGGAGGTAGAGAGGAAGGGAGAACCATGTAGTCGGGCGCTTGTCTCAAATGCGAGGAAATTTACAAACTTAGCCCCGTTTCAAATTTCTACTACATCACAGCAACATTACTCGGTTGGGGATAGGACGGTAATCTCGCATACACCAAATATTTGCCGACGAGAGTTTGTTTTTGGCGCCCACGTGTATGAATATGAATAGGGAGGAGTCGATTTTGGCCGAGGCACACTTGTGTTTTGGCGCCCACCGTGTATGAATCTGGGTGAGGCGGTTACATCACGTTTGGGTGAAATTACAAACCTACCCCTATCGAAACCTATAGAAATCCAGCAGATAGGCTTTGCTTGCGGCAGGATAGGCGATAGTGATTTCCATCTCGCAGATTTTGGTTTCGAGCGATTATGCGACTTTCCCCGCTTCGTTCAAATTTTGCACGATGCACGTTTACCGTGCCAACTCAATTCGAATCCCGTTTGTATTCTACTATTTTTTTCGGGCGGGATCCATTTTCAATTGGAATTACATTCTATATAAATCATTTTTTACATATATACATTCAAAAGCACAACAAAGAATTATGTTCCTTTATTTGTATAATATGATTTACAAATACAACGATCTCGAAATCTTAAGGTTGAATTCAAAAACATTTAACCAAATTATGTTCTTCTAAAATGTATGGATCAGTAATATCCACATATTAAATAACATAGATGTGCGTGAATTCATATGAGTATGCATGTTTGATAGATTAATTTTGGTTCGAGTATGGATTACATGTATCATCATCTCGAATTAAAATATTTGAATCCCTTTTTTTTTCACTCCTTTCACGCCCATCTCTCTCGCATGCATGCTCCTTCAGGTAGCCATGACTCTCTTTTCTCCAGCTCACCCGCACGCTCACTTCATGTTTCTTCTATCCTCGCAAACATGGTCTCTCGACGTCTCCCTTGAGAAGTGTCACACTCTCCCTATCATTATACATTACACGGTTTTCATTATCTCTCACGTCTCTACTGTTCTCTGGTATCACTCGGTACCTAAGCTTTCTTTTTCACCGCCACACACATAGTCTCCACTCGTCTTTTACCTTGTCTTTCTCTCTATGGGATTCTCTCACACACCCTATATGTCTCTACATATGACTCATACCACTAAAATTACTCTCTCTCTCCTGTAGACACAACATTTGTTGCGGTCTCCTTTTCATCTCCATCCCAGACTGACACCGATCAGACAACCCCGACTACCGTCTCCTCTCTCTCTCTCACAGACACACACACAACTCCTGCTTCCACCCCCCTTCCCGACTACCGTCTCTCTCTCACACACACAAAACTCTCGCTTTCGCACCCCGACTCGTATTTCTCTCACATGCATTTATCAACTAGCTAGCCTCTAGATAGGTTTATACACCTGCACACTCATGCTTCCACCATCGCATACATGTCTCTCTCTCGCTCCTTGTATCTATGTAGCTTTTTCTTCCCTTCTTGAGACACGCCCTCTCGATCGTGCACACACACACTATCGCCTCATTTTAAGCTGATACCTATCGCACACACACTACTTGTGTCTTTGTCACACATGCACTCCGTCCTCCTCCACTCTCCCTCTCTCTCACACACACATGGGCTTTTTGCAACAACTATCAAGATGCCATGCGTTGCACGGAACATCAAGATGCATTTGTATGAGTAGTTTATCTTGTGGGGGAAAAGTATGAACGAGGGAAGACCTTATTTGCAAATGTGGATAGGGGTGTGGGTATCTTTTTGCAAAATTGCCATAGTTTCCTTCCTATCCGTCAGATATAGATCGGACGGCCTATATTGCAGGATGGCAGGCACACGATCATCACCGACAATGCTTTTTATAAGAGTTTGGTTAAAAATAGAGTTGGTGATGATGGTGGGCCTGCCATCCTGCAATTAGGTCGTCCGATTTATATCGACGGATAGGAAGGAAAATATGGCAATTTACCCACACTCTTCACCACATTTGCAGATAAGGCCTTCCCTCGTTCATCCTTTTCTCCCATGAGATTTTGATGTTCCGTGCGATGCACGGGCATCTTGCTAGTAAGAGTAGAAATTAGACATATACCACTTCTCGAATCTTGAAACCAACAACATGCCTCCCTTATCTCATCAAAACCGCCAAAGGAATATATTTTGAGTGAAACATAACATATTTTTAGTGATATCGTATTTCAAAACTAGACTTTTTTCTATCAAATCGGTGAATATGTATTAATCTACTTTGATCGTGTGACAACGCATTGGCACATTGCTAGTAGTTATTATAATTTTTGGCCACCGGACAAATGGTGGAGTACATATCTGAAGAGAAGAGGCGCGCACGCCTTGATCGACCTCTCGCTGTCTCGCACACATGGGTGTTACGTAAAAGCGGCGTTAACAAATAAACCCTAAAACCCTAGGTGCATGATTGCTGCATACGCTGGTCTACGGGTGCGTGGTGGAGCACCTTTGTAGGAGTTGATGGTCGGGACCACGGTGTGAACGACTTGGCGCGGTGGCTCGCCGGTTACCCAGCATCGAGTAGCCACATTTAAAATATCGTTTTAAGCGGGGTTAAGAGTTCCGATTTTAAATGGCATGTTATAAGTAGTAAGTAGTTTTTAGAACGATCGGTATGGAGCGAAAATGGAATTCATAGTACTACGTACCTCCTTGGCGTATGGTTGTATGGGTTTATGTTACGAGATGTTGAACCTGGTAGTTCTAGGGCAAATAGTATGGTTTAGATTTAGATGCTGGTTTTCATGAATCGAAGGGGAAACCCTTCTTTCATTAAAAACTACTACCTCCATTCGGTTTACTAGTCCCCATCGTATTTTGGGTCAAAGTTTGTCCACAATTTTACTTGTAAATTGTGAATGGAAAGCGAGATTTTGTTATACCCAAACAAAAATTTGGAGGGAGTGATTGCCACGACACGGACGCGACCTCTCATAGCGCAGGCATTGAACCGACAGCTACCGCCAAGAGGGTACTTTTCGCTGCAGAGCCGGCTGAGCACGCCTCCGCCGCGTGCAACCAGCTTAAGACTGCCCTTTGCATTCATTGAATCAGCGTGTGCAGCAACACGTCCTTCCGTGAGCCAGCAGGCATTTTAGAACACAAAAAATGACTAAAATATAATTAATTTACGCATGGTCTTGACTTGTTGTGCTCGCACTGGTAGCAGGAACTAGTAGAGGTTTTTATTTATTTATAACTCTCCTCACATTTTTTTGGCTTTGAAGTGAATCATGGTTGTGGACATTATGTATGAATGTGCAGATATCTATGAACATGAGTTTGATGTGGAAGTTGGACTTGGAATGCCGGGCTTGCGCGTGAACTATACCATGTCCAATGCTTCGTTTGTTATTGTTTGGAAAGTAATTGCTGTTATTACATGACCCAAAAAAACATTTTGTGCCACATCGGTAGATGCACAGACATCACAATGAGCATCTTGTTGGATAAACATTTGAACCTAGCTATTATGAAGGAAATTTTGTATTGACAACAGTTTTAGATAGCAGGAGGCGCCTAGCCTGCTCTGCCTCTGCTAGCTTATTTCTGGCTTCTTCCATCTCTTCTTTGGCTTGGGTGAAGAGATCATCTGATTGCTCTTTTCGCTTCTTCAGAACTCAGCTACATTCTCAAGGGCTGCTGCACGCTTTATTTCAGCCTTTACTAATGCCACGAGGACACGAACAGTGGCGACTCCACGGCTTGTGTGTAATCCAGCATCATCGGGAATTTGCACCTTGTGTCTAATCCGGCATCATTAGGAACGGCACCTTGTGTGTAATCCAGCCTCATTTTGGCAACATGATCTCGAGGTTGACCATACTTCCCTCCTCGCAGGAACTGCATCCTGACATGAAGTTACTTCTTTGTTAGATCAATACTCAAAGAAACTTAGATCCATTTAGTAGAAGCCAGATAAACAGAACTCGGAGAAGTGAATTCAAAAGGAAAATAAATATAAAAACAGACTACCAGATAAACGAGGTGGCCGGTCGGCCGCATCATGCGCTGGTGATGTAGATCTAGGTGCTTCCTCCTCTAATCAGGGTAGCAGCCTGGATTTTGGGTAGCTCTTGGAGGGGCGTTCGAGTTCGTACTCTTCAGCCGCAAGGACATCAGTCCATCTGTCGGCTAGCAAGTCTTGGTCAGCTCTAAGCTGCTGCTATTTTTTCTTAAGGCTGCTTGCCGTGGCCATAAGCCTGCGTTTGAAACGCTCTTGTTCGACGGAATCCTCAGGCACGAAAAAAATTCGTCGTCGTCGAGGCTTGCCTCGTCTTCGGAGGGAGGCATGTAATTATCGTCCTCTACCTCCCTGTCTACCGCTCTCTCATGAGGGTTGGCTTGTCCATCCTCCTGCGCTGAATCCTGCTGGAGGGGATTGTCTTCGGCACTGTCCGGGGTGTTATTATCTCCCGTGCCGGAATCGCCGTTTTTGCTGTGGCGGAATTTAGAGCGGCGCCGCTGACGCCGGCGCTTAGGCTGTTTCTTGGAGGGGTCATCCTCCGTTGTTCCATCGCCGTTCCCTTCTTTTGGGGCGTCCACCATGTATATGTCATACGACAGGTGGCCTTCTAGTGCCCTGTAGGCGCTGGTTCTTGGTCGTCTCCTGCATCGGCGTCCATACTGTCGATGTCTTCCGAGTCGTAGTCGAGCATGTCGGTTAAATCATCGACAGTGGCTGCGAAGTGGGTGGTGGGTGGGCTTTGAATTTCTTCGTCGTCGCATCCCAACCTTGCTGACCATAGTCCGGCCAGGCTCTCGATAAAGAGAGAGACTTTAGTGAATTCAGAATGTCGCCGAAAGCGAAAAGTCTTTGAAAAGATGTCATGGCGGTGAAATCCATGATCGGCGCCCAATCGGATTCGATTGGCAGGGGCGCGGAAGGTTCAGAGTCCGGAGAGGAGTCCGGCACCTTGGAGTCACGAGCTTCGCAAAGGACACGTATGGTGTTCGGCTCGATCGCCGTGGAGATTGTAGCCCCCGAGGCGGTGTCCAGCCACCCGTCCTCGATTGGCGCAGTCGGCTCCGAGCTAAGGGCACAAAGCGGTGGGAGGGCATTGGATTTTATAAAGCGCGCCGGACGCCGCGCGCCAAAACTAGCGCACGCCCGACTGCTTTTTCCCGCGCGCGCGCGATCCTTTCCCTACGTCTCTGTTATCTCTACTCTCTTCTCTACGGTTATATTTATTTTATATTTTATATTTAATATTTATCTCTACTTCCTTTACTGTCTACTTTTTTTTTCTCTATACTTTTTTTCTTGCAATATAGGCCGTCCGATTTATATCTGACAGATAGGAAGGAAACAAATGGGAATTTTGCAAAAAGATACCCATACCCCTCTCCAAATTTGCAAATAAGGCCTTCCCTCATTCATCCTTTTCTCCCACAAGATAAACTACTCATACAAATGCATCTTGATACGTGCAACGCATGGGCATCTTCCTAGTTCTAAAAACCTTTCCATCATTTGCCACACTGCTGGTTGCAGATGAAAAACCTACCCAAGCACAACGCGATACAGGAGCGACACACAATTACAAGCTGATATTCTGTTGGACAATGGAGGCCATAACCAATTACTTTTACGGGAACAATAGCACCCAGGAAAATTGAAGGGTAGGTATGAACAAAATTGGAACTGCACATGTACTGCTAAGTGATTCAATACACACATTAGCAATCGAGGAGGAGAACGATGGTCGCGGCGGCCTCTGTGAGTCATGGTCGGCAACGGGAGTCAGTTCATTGTCCACGACGGTGGTACTTCTGCGCTTGGCGTCGGCTTCTGGGAAGCAGATCCGAGACCGTGGAAGACGATGCCGGGGAAGAGGCTCCGTCTATGACGACGACGGTGGACCGGCTCGGTCGTCAGACGAGGTCGTCGATGAGCAGCAGATGCGCTGCGGTGGACGAAGTGCGCCGATGTAAAGGGAGGAGCACGAAGGCTGCGGTGCCGTGGAGAAGTCTATTTTGCGGTGGGGATAGAAAATGGGAGTATTCAGGTGTACTACTGGGTGCGGGGTGGGGCTGGCTGGGTAGGGTGAACTGAAGTTACGAAAACAGCCCCCTACCAAGCATTGTACGTAGGCCTGTTCCGAAGGCTATGATGGTAACTTCCCACTGCTCGAATCAGGGTCGCGGGAGATTTTCCCGCCCATCTCAAAATTTTGTGACACTGGACTCCCCGTGTGGCGTGTTGAGTGATTCGGCTAAGCACCTAGCGAGTAGTAGTAGTAAACTCTGCATATTAGGTTTGACCGAAGTCAAACTTCCTAAAGTTTGACCAAGTTTATATAAAAATATAAACATTTACCATAACAAATATGTATGATGTGGAAGTACATTCAATAATGAATCTAATGGTATTTATTTGTTATTGTATATGTTAATATTTTTGTTATAAGCTTTCGAGAGTTTACAAAACTTGACTTTGACCAATGCTAATCTGCGGACTTAAATAAAACGGAGGAGTACACATTTGTTTTCTTAGTTTGTAGTGAACTAATCATTTGTTGAAATTGTGAAATAAATATATTAGGCTATTGACTTGAATGTAATGGTCTATACAATTCAATAGTTACAATCATTGTCGAATCCCAAGATGTATACAAGGTCTATAGTACTTCACAACATGCTCAAACTCACATAATCCCAGTCAAATGAGAATCTAAATGCATTTCATAGTTATTACTTTGTAGGATGCAACAAAAACAACCAAAACTCTACATCAACCATTATAGAAGCAACATTTTGACATATCCCATTGTGTGAATGAAACGTGCAGAGAGAGCTTTTGAAGATGGAGCAGATAGGGCGGGAAAGATTGTATGTATGTGGATGAGAGAGTAGGAGACAAACCTAACGAGACACACACAGAGAGAGAGAGAGAGAGAGAGAGAGAGAGAGAGAGAGAGAGAGAGGAAGAAGTTAGGTCTGTGAGAAAGATGGAGACATGTAATATACGTGATTCTGTATACGTGGAAGGAGAAGAGACAACATGTTTGATGAGAGAGCTGGAAAAACATGGACGAGAGGGAAAAGATCTCATGGGTTGAGGGATTGACAATTTTGTGCGGGGGAGAGAGGGATTGGTAATTTTGTGCAAGAGAGAGAGAGGGTGAGGGGGAGGAGTCAGTCAGCCGTCGTCACATCACCCTGCTTCCAAATGACCCCGCATTCTCTAGCGCGGTGTGGTCGCCGTCTTCAATCTCCTCGATGCCCTCTTTGAAGATTGAGGTGTTGTGCACGTTGGGGTGCAAAGAAGCACAAGCGAGAGTGGTCGCCGTATAACCTTGGATGGGGATGAATTGTGTGCTCGGGGGAGTGTGTGTGTGTGTTGTGCTGCGTGTGTGCGTGTGTGTGTGTGCGCGCGCGCGTGTGTGTGTGTTTGTGTGTGTGTGTGTGTCAGATATTGAGCGAAAACAAACCTAAGGAGAGAAATGAGTATTCACGAAGAGACTGCGCGGGCCTTGAGGTGGGCAGGGGCCGAGTGAGGGTGTCAAAATGTGCGCGTTGATGCATATGTTGCATGCGATCGTGCGAGGGACGAACGAATCGAGAGAGATGGTTGTTGTGTTACGGATGCTCCTCTCTCTCACACACACACACACAAGTAAACTACAAGACCGTTCTCTCATGTATACACAACGTATCGGCATCTGTCTATGTCTCACTCATGCATGATCGTTTGCACATTCACACCTCTCTATGTCCGTATCACACGCACACCGTCTCCACATTGCCCTTCCGCCACAACACACATATGGACACATACACACGTTCTCTCTTAGTCACACACACACACAAAATAAGTATTTAAAAAACTAGGGCGCACCTAAAACGTCCAAATCCAAATAAACACAAACTGGAGCTAAATTCAAATATATGGAAATATTGCAGCGTCAAGAACTTTCCCAGGAAAAAAAAGTTGAGTAATATTCGAGGATTGTTTTCGCACACACAAAAAGGTTCGGTGGATGTCCTTCGAGCGCGACACTGTGACGCACCGTTCGATCGACCGCGCGGCCGCGGTTCACGCGCTTGCACAGGATTCCGTATCGTGGCTGTGGTATTAACTTCAAAATAAATAAATAATAAAAGCGCTGCCTAAGTCTAATGTTTACGTGTACTAGTACGGTTTTCTTTTAAGTTTGACCAATCTCATATAAACTAAAGTAAGCTCCCATACGCGCACTCATCAATATGCCGCTGCCGCCGTTGCGCATGCCGGCGCCCGCCTGCTCCGGCCAACAATTTCTCGCCCATCACCGCCATGTCGCCGCCATCCCTGTGCCATGAAGCCGAAGGCTCGCCCGCTCACATCGTCTGCAGTCCCTCCTCGCCATGCCGCCGCGCTGCCAAGCACGCGAGCAGCTGGTGGAGCCGCGTCTATGCACGCAGCGTATGAAGAGGAGGACGAGCGCGTGATCCAGCACGCCGGCAAGGAGGAACTAGTGTGTCATTGTCGTCTCCGCCCGCGCGGAGGAGGCGCGCATGGTGGCTGACGTGGCGGAAGCCGGTCGCGCGCGCGTCGAGCCCGCAAACCGGTCGCGGACGCAGAATCTACCTTTGAGACCTTGAATGCCAGGTGGATCCTGCAATCTGAAGGAGCAATTTGGGTCAGTCGACTCATGTGAGCCGTTTGATGCAACATGGATGGCTAGAAGGGCTTCTTCCACCTCTTCTGCCGTCTTCTTCCTTCGCTCCATCGAACTTCTTTCACAAATTTACTGACCCAAATTATACTACTAGTAGGAACATATTAAGTACAGTGGGAACACGAAGGTACGAGCAGTAGTACCAACTGCAAGAAGAACAGTAGTAAGACATAGTACTAGTACTACTCTATGTACTAAACAGTTCAAATAACGAGAAAGAACATAAACATAGTTCTGCTGGGGCCTCAAAGACAACACACCCTTGAAAATAAACTAAGCAACTAGTCAGCTTGACACCTGCAGTAGAACCAGCATGAGCGACGGCATCGCCACCTACTCGGAGTCCGAGTCCACGTCCTCGACTTCGTCCTCGTCCCTCTTCCTCTTCCTCTTCGCCGAAGCTTCTTTGCTTGAACCGGACACTGGGCTCTGCTTCTTCATCCAACCCATGTAGATATTTAAACAAAGGTAGGCATCCATTGCTGCGTACAGGATGTGATCTTCATCTAATGTCTTCGACTCCCATGCATGATGAAACTCGTGATGAGGTTTCTTCAGTTTAGCGTACGAAAGATCAATCATGGCTGCTGCCAGGGTCAGCATTGAAGGTTGAGAGGAGGACACTAGGCTTGCCTTCTAGAGATCAAAGGGCTGGCCTACAACGAGACCTATCCGACGCAGGACTTCTTTGTCGTTCTAAAAGCCTACAGTAACGAATTTCACTCTTTTGTCCTTGAGGAAGTTCTTAAAATCCTGGCACTCAACGTCAGCATGGCATATGTGGTGGACCAAGCAAACATTATGTACGCAAACCTGGATCACGGCGGGCTTCTTCCTCTCTTCGTCCTTTAGATCCTTCTCTCGTCCCAGGACTGTGGTGTACTCAACATCTTGCCCAGCGACCCACTCATCCATTGAACTGTTGAACATGCGTAGGAAGCGAGCAAGCCATGCTTTCACTGTCGCGGATCCACGTGTGTAGATGACGATGAACTGATCGCCGGTGATGGCTCTAACCTGGTACTCAGCGGCGACCATGGATATTTGGGAGGCCATGAATTTTGGAGGAGGGTTAGGAGAAGTTGAACTGTTGTACCCCGCAAAAACTGGGAGCGAACTAATGTGAAAGGACGGGACGACTAGGAGCGAACTGTTGTGAGGTAGAAGACGGGGACGAGTAAGACGTGCGAACATCGTGGGGTTGCTGGCTTGCCCGGTGGATAAACGGCTGCAAGCCCCCAAAGAGTTCTCGAGAACTATGCGGGACCCACTAGATGTCATGTCTACTAGACCCATATCGTAGGCCTGACGGTACAGTTTCTGCCTGTTCGCATGCCATGCCGGCGCGTGGATGTAACTTCACTTAATTCCGTCAATCGTCGCGCCTCCCACGACCTTCGCCTCCCTCGCGCGGTCGCGCCCTTTGAGACTTCGACCGGCTAAAAGTTAGCAATTTTTTTTTGCCTACTCCGCATGCATGATACTCCCTCTGGTCCTTTTTACTCCCGTCAACCGTTTGCAAAGTGTTTGACCAAATATATTCTTTTTTTAAACACCACCTTATATTAATTAATCAGCCACACCAGTACACTCATTCGATACAATATTCACCACACAGGGCGGTACGTTATTTACAAGAATACCATCTAATCTATTGTCAAAGCTATACTTAGCGATTAAGTGTGCCACCTTATTGGCCGAACGGCTAATCTTTGACAATTGAAGATTGTTCATCAACTTCGAGATACTCAACGCTTTCATCTTCAGGTCACGCATAGCAGACCTATCATAGTCCCCCGATGCAAGAGACGCTACCACAAAAGCGTAATCAGTCTCTAAAATTACAGGATTATAAAGAGAAATACCTATGTAGAGACTGACAATGCAAGCCCTAAGCTCCGCTTCCTCCACGCTTTGACAGGCATCAATGAAATCCCACGACCAAATTTATACTAAAAATATCAATATCTACAATACTGATTATAATGAGTATAAGAACTACGTTTTATAATGAGTGTAAAAATATTGATTTGACATTGTGAATGTTGTTACTCCCTCAGTCTAGGTGAGTAAGTCATCTTAGTCTGTGCACCGTGACCAAGGAGGAGGGGAAAACGAGAGACATTAATGTTTATTTGCTAATTAAATATTATTGCATGCAATGAACTAACCACTACATGTCATGTTTGATAGTCTCAGGTCATTAAAAGCATGCACACCCTCATCTCTTATTGGTTGATATGTCAAGAAACAAGAAACGAGGTAGAAGTTAATGCACCGCTACCTCGTGTTTTGGGATTATTTGGTTTTAAGTAAGATGACTTACACACCTAGCTATTAGAGTACCACTACCTCCCTTCTAGTATAAAGGGCTCGACTCAAAAATTTCACCTACTCTTAGCAAGATAGTAGAGGCGGTGGAATAGTTTTTGAAGTCTGCAAAAGTACTCAACTAATGCTGTCGTTCTTCACAAAAAAATGTGTTTACCAATGCATGCATGAACACTAGTTAGTCTAACCCCCCTCTCTTCTTTAATTCTTTGCCACATCAGCATGTTTGCTATTCCCGTGTACCAGCTAAGATAGCACCATGATGGCCAGCCTTAATCATCACATGCAATAATTTAGTGCACCTTGAAATATGAACATGTGTGGGGCGTGTATGTTTTTAATGACTTGAAACTATACCTATCCCAGCATGCAAGATGACTTAGGTATTATGCACCGTTCCCCATACCTGCAGGAAGCCCGTTCGTCTTCAAATCTTTTCCTCTCCATGTGTGGAAACAATATGCCTGCCAAACTCTTCTTCTCTCTCCGGCGGTCCCACCACTCCACCCCGTGTGAAAAAATCTGCCCACACTCGTCCAATCCGTTGTGACCAGCAATATTTCCACCCCTTCGCTCCCCCGTAATTTACTCCTACAAATATGCCCACGTAGCTTTTACTTAACTTCAGGTGCATTGGGTCACTGAAATACGGGCCCAGCAGTGTACTGGCCCACATGTCAGTGATGCAACTGGACCTGCAGTTAAGTCAGTGCAGCTCAGTCCATATCTTACGCAGGTGTGCCATTGCTCGCTATAAATACTGCGCCTCCCACGACATCGCTATCTCCTCCCGCTCACGTTCACGTTCATCGCTATCTCCTCCCCCTCCCTCTCACGTCGACCACCATGGCATCTCCCCTGCCAAGCCCTAGGAGCCCCTTGCTGCACCGCGCGGACGGTCACGCGTCGCCATTCCGTTCCTCGCCGCCACTAGTCGAGGAGGACGCGTCGGTTTTCCGCTCCTCGCCACGACGCGACGCGTCGCCGTTTTGTTACTCGCCGCCACTAGTCGAGGAGGATGCATCGGTGTTCCGCTCCTCGCCGTGACGCGTCGAGGTGGACGCGTCGGCGTTCTCAATCTCGCCAGCACGCGCGTTGGAGGACGCATCGGCTCCCCGCTACGAGGAGAACGCCGCGCCGCCCGCGGAGCCCCCCAGCCTTGAGGAGCTTTGGAAAGAAATGGATGTCGCCTTGTGGGAGGCTTTGCCTCCAGCAGAGCGCGCCAAAATAGAGGCGGAGAAGAAGGCCGAGGAAGAGAAGCGCACCGTGCAACAAGCTTTCTGGGAGATCTATGTCGCGTCCGAGAGAGTCAAGCAATTGGTTCTTTGGCAGAAGGCTCGTGCGAGGGCCGTGAGGGTGGCGGAGGATGCCCGTGCCGATGCCCTGAGTGCAGTCGGGCCCAAGCGCCTCATCTACGCTTGGCGATGCGTGGACGGTGCACGCTTCGAGCAGGAGGAGTACCTGTTGGCGCCGGATCACCACACCGGTGAGATCGCTCTCGCCCGCCGGCAAGCAGCCAATCATCACCTTGCGAGTTGCGAGGCTGAGGAAGAGGCGTTGCGTCGGTGCGCTGGGAAACGGCCGCGCACCAGGGCACTCGTGGCGCGCCGCAAGCGCTCCTGCGAGCGCCGTGGCTTTTAGGAGGAGTATAATTTTTGTTTCGTAAGGCGATCTCATTAGTTTTGGGACGCAAATGATAAATCCCGAACATTCAGGAATTTTTAGCGTCCTTAACTAAGTATGTAAAAGGGAAAGTTTGGAAACGTTGTGTATTATTACACATTTTGCAAGTACGTGCATATAGCACAAACTTTACTATATACTATCGGACTACATGTCTCTCTCAATATATGCTTGCAGACTGTGCTACTCCCTCCGTCCAGGTCAATAAGTCATCTTTGGTTGTGCACGGTGACCAAGAAGGAGGGAAGACTTGTACACCTAGACGGGGGGAGTACTACTATTACTTATGTAGTGCAAATGCACGTTTGAACATTACGATGCGGTTTTTGTAAAAGTGGAAAAACATCACTAGTCAAGCTTGTGAAACGATTCAATGCAAAACAAATGCAAAAATGCTCGTTCAATTATTTACTTTTAGCTTCCTTCTCTGTGGTTATTTCTCTGTGCACCGTGACTAAGGA
The DNA here is from genome assembly GCA_021605205.1 of Aegilops longissima. Lineage (NCBI taxonomy): Eukaryota > Viridiplantae > Streptophyta > Magnoliopsida > Poales > Poaceae > Aegilops > Aegilops longissima. The sequence continues at coordinate 694,094,600 of CM038678.1, read as the reverse complement.
AGAGGAGAAAACGAGAAACATTGATGTTTATTTGCTAATTAATAGTATTGCATGCAATGAACTAACCACTGCATGTCGTGTTTGATATCTCAAGTCATTAAAAGCATGCACACTCTTTATCTCTTATTGGTTGATATGTCAAGAAACAAGAAACGAGGTAGAAGTTAATGCACCGCGCCTAAGTGTTTTCGGATTATTTGGTTTTCGTAAGATGACTTATACACCTAGATGCACCGCGCCTAAGTATTTTGAGTAACATTTTATCAGTTAAATCTTTGGTCAAAATTTAGCACAAATTACAATGGTGAGGAATAAACCAGGACGGAGTAGTAGTTTAGAAGCCCAAATAAATGAGTGAGGCGCCTTATTGTTACTCTCCACCGTGACTAGTCTTGTGGGAAAAGCTGGGAAGCCGCTAAAAGAACTGGCCCTAGTAGTAGTAGCTAGGGATCGAGCATCGGAGATGAACAGGAGAAAGTAAATGCAGAGAGATGAAATGCAAAAATACGGAGGGATGTGATGGTTGCTTGTCCGCTTATTTTACCAGGCCATTTATTACTAGGAGTGGTTGGGTTTTGTGATATGGCGGCTTTCTTGCCGGCGCCACGAGCGGGTGAGAGGTGAGACTCCGTGCAGCGCCGCCCTCTACACTTGTACTACATCGGTCGTGGTTTATTAGTCCCCATTGAATTTGACTAAAGATTTAACCGACAAAATGTTAGTGCATGTCAACAAAAACTATATCGTTGGATTCCGTATTTGAACATAGTTTTGAATGATATAATTTTAGGTGACATGCATCAGTATTTATCGTACTATATATAATGTTAGTTCAATTTTTGGTCGTACTAATCTATAGTAGTAAGGTGCCCGTGCGTTGCACCAAAGAGTGAAATGCATTGATCGGGAGTCGTTTATTTTGACAAAGGATGTGGGGGTCATCTCTTGTGTAACGGGTATCGATAGGTTTCTTCGGATATTATCTCATCTCTAGAGCTCACAAACATCCGGGTGAAATAGATAAAAAGGGATCTTTTGCAAACAAAAGCGTTCAACTGTTCAACCTGCATCCAAAACTTGTGAAGAAATAACACTTATTGTGCTTTGCAAGAAATGATCTTTAAGAATTAGTTTTTGAGTATCGATTGTTATACATGTTGGCTACAGATGACATGGCACTTTCTTATAGTCAACAGTTGGCTATACTATTAAGTAATATTAACCATGCCCTTATACACCTAGACGGGGGGATTATATGAGGATGACTTGCAAGGGGGCAGAGGAGATGTAAGAAATGGTTCATCGTAAGTCTTTCACCAGTACTGTAGTAAAAATTCATACATGGAAGATTCTAGACTAAACCATAAAGGATACACTTTTATTCATGTGCGATACTCCCATAGAGCAAGATCCTGCATGGAAGTCTCCACATGCTTAGACAGCAGATTACATTCAGTGTCCGCGTCACCGGCGACGCCCCTGACGCACGCTACAAAGACGGGGCGGTGGCCTGCGCGGGCCTCGCTGGTGCCCACGATCAAGAGGAAGACGCTGCCGTCCTCCTCCGAGACTAGCAGGCGGCGGTGATCCTCCAATGACTCTGGCATGGTGAACCGGTAGCACATGTCGTACTTGATTTTCTCCGCCAAGGGCCAGCAGTGACCGCTGCACGCATCCGTGAGGTGATGCACCATGTCCGCCTGCGAGCCACAAAACGGCATCGGGCACTCATAGCAGTGGACGAAGGGCTCCTTGGAGGCATCGACCAGGCCGTCCATGAAACGGGAGTGGCTGTAGGGCACGTTGCGCCAGTTGAATATGTGAGCAAGTTACTACGAGATTTAATCCGAATAAGCACAAAATAAATCATGACGGCTATAACAGAGATGAAACTAATCATGTGGACTAGCATAGTAGTAGGATACAGAGTAGAAACATGAATTCTACCACGATTTCGAACAGGAAGGACAAAAACACATACGGTGAAACGGGAGCAGCACCGTTGGCGTTGAGATTGTCGCCCATGTCATTGAGGAAGAGGTTGCCGAGGTTGGGGAAGAAGTCGTCGTCCGTGAAGTCGTGGCTGCCAGCAGTCGCGAGAGTGCTCTCCCCAGATTTCAACAGCGCCCGCCGAATGGAGCACATGAGGGAGTGGCTGTAGGGGACGTTGCGGCCACCGAATGGAGCGCAGGAGTAGCACACGAAGCAGTAGATGGTGTGTAACATCCCAAATTTCCTATTTGGAATGTTTTACAATTATAGTTAAGCATCCTATGCATCCTGTTTGAATTTGAATGCCATTTGGAGTTTCAGAGAAATTTGAGTTTTGAATTTGAATTCAAACTTTGGCAAGTGGGAAACATTTCAAAAACTAAGCCTGATAAATACTTGATCAAAAGTATGAGAGGAGTAAACATGACACTCCAAAAATATCAGAGAAAACATTGCTAAAAGATTTGGATTCAAATCTGAATTTTATTTGAATTTGAAAAAATGGATTTTTATAAAGTTTGGATTTTGCCTTTGGAGAAATGTTCAAATGAAAGGAATATTCCCTGATCATTTTGGTATATATATACCCTATATAAAATATTTATAGATATTGTTTTATTTCTGTTTTGTTTTGCTAAAAAATAAATTTCAAAAAAAAAAAAAACCCACCCTCAGCGCCAGCCAAAGCCCTCGCCCAGCCAACAACAAGACCACCCCACCACTGGCCCAGCCAGTGCCCACTGCCAAGGCCAGCCAGCCAATACCACCAGGCCTCCTCGCCCTCAATCCTTCCGCTTTGGTCGACCGCCGCTCCCCCCCTCTCTCTCATCGATCATGGGCCCGCCCCATCTTCTTCCCCTCGCCACGCCACGCTGTCGCCGCCATGGATCGCCGGATCCCGAAGGATCCGGATCTCGATCGCTTCAGGGGGCGAGCCCCCGGCTATAAAAGCCGACGCCCGCACCCCATTCCCCTAGCCTCGCTGAAACCCCTCTCCTCCTGCTCGAGCTCACGGAGACCCGAGGCTCCGCCGCCGCCAAAGTCGTCGCCGTCGCCGCCCTAGACCACCCCGGTCACCCCCGACCCCACCAAACCCTCCCCGAGCTCCCCCGCATCCTCCGGCCACTCCGTCGACCTCCCGACGCCTCGAGCCCTCGCCAGACTCTCGCCGCCGCTGCCGCCGTCGCCGAACGCCGTAAGTCACGGAGACCCCCGTCCGATCTCTAACGAACGGCTAGGATTAGACCCCGAAGGGGTACGTTTTTTTATAAAAGACCGGCCCGGTTCTTTCCGGTTTAGATTAGTTAGGGTTTATTTTTATTAGGCCGGTCCGTTTTAGTTTAACCCTAGGCCCGTTTAGGCTATTTGACGCACAGTGCGTAGTTTAGGCCCATTAGGCCTTTTTCTTTTATTTTTGTTTTTCTGTTTTAACAGAATAGTTTCTGTTTTGAAAAATTCATATCTTTTATTCTGTTTAATATTTTTAGGTGATTCTTTTTTTGTTGGTTTGAAAATTTGATGTAGTTTCTGAAGAATATATATTTAGCTATGTTAAAAATAATTAAAATTGCTTTATTTTAGTTTTAGTCAGAATAGTAATTCTGTTATAACTTGAGTTAGAAAAATTATTTTTGGATGATTCTTTTGTCCCAACTTTGTTTTGTCATTGCCCAACCATAAAAATTAACTTGGGTATTTTAGGATTAATAAATAAGTAGTTTTAAGCAGAATCTTATTAATCCTAATTAATTAACTAGCTCTGTTTTCCTAATATTTTAATTAGTAAATAAATTTATTTTTAACTTGTGATTGATTATTCTAGGTTAGTTTCTGTCACTCTAATAGATGAACTTTTATTTATAATTAATAAAAGTTTTATTTTATTTTCTTAATAGAAATTGGATTAGGCCTAAAATGAGTTTTATAATAGATTTTAATTAATTCTTTTTGCTCCTAGTTGCTTAGTTCATCCTTTTCTGTTAAGTTAACCTAAAACCATGATTAGGTTATATTAAGAAATTTTTGTTATATATATAAAAACTATTCTAGCTATTGTTTGAAGTAGGAAAACTTTGAATTGGTTTTCTTTGAGTTTTTCCCTTTGGATTTTGCTTTGTTGGTTTTGGTGTGTTACTTTTGTTATGCTATTTTGTTATGTGATCCCATTGCTATATGCTTATTGTGATTTGTTTGTCTCGGTAGAGTTTCCGGAGTGCGAAGCTTGCTACTACGAATCTTTAGCTTACGAGGATCATCAGCAAGGCAAGTTTTGATCATGTTATTTCTATACCTATGTTTTTGTGCATTAGTAATTGTCACCACCCCACCATGCATGCAGTAGTGAAATTTTGAAGTCATTAAACTTGAGTAGTATCATGTGGTAGGATGAACCAATCCCCTTGTTACCATGACCCCGGGACGAAGTAGTTATTTTGCTATGCTCAGAGACGGGTTTTGGGTTGAGGAAATTCATAAGCAAGATGTGAGAGTCAATGATGATGACAACCCCATGAACTACAAGGATCAAGATGGACTTGAATTCACTCTGGGTGGAGGATTTGTTGACGGGCACCCGAGAACCCAAGTGGGGCGGGATGCATGGAGAAGTGCCATGACATCTTTGGAAAGCTTCACCCAACCACGAAGAGAAGGATGGATGCCCCATGACCGAAGCTTACTGCAGCCGCAAGCCATTATGGGCTCTGGCTGGGTTGACCCTAGCAAAGTGACGCTGGCTGGACGGTACTACGAGATGTAGAAGAACGGTAGGATTGGATGGGTACCGCAGAGCTGAAGAACTCTTTGGAAGACCTGTTTATTGGCCCGTCTTCAAACACCATGAAGTGCTAAGACTTTAAAGGAGGGAATGATTCTTATGGGAAAGCGCAACCCTCTCGCAGAGTTAAAGATCTAATCGATTAGCCGTGTCCCGATTACGGACATTTTGAGCCTCGAACTTGGAAGTATTCGGATATCTCAACACTAAAACTAATGAATTAATTTGAGGGTTTTATGACTTAATAATTTGGGAATGAGATATTGGTTGGCGGAACCATCTCAATAACTACCAACAATTGTAGTAATTTGCAAGCAAGTCCTTTGTAGTAGGGAAAAATTTGCTTTTCGCAAAATGATGAAACTTAGAGCTCCACACCAAAATGCATATAGTGTTAGTAACTTTATTATTGTTATTCTTCATGACTTGCCGCTTATTCAAAAGCTGACCTACATGGCTGCAACGCCTTATGTTGCGTAGGTATATTCCGATCAGAGTGAGGCTACGCTCCGCGCTTGGCGATTGCCCTTTGAGTCGGATGGACTCGCTTTATCTTCGACGCTTCATGAGTTGTTATTAGTTTATTTCTCATGAGTTGGCCTTGAGCGAATTTATTCCCTTGTAATAAAGACTCTATATGAGAATCGTATAATGATATTCAGGTGTGATTGAACTTTGATTACTTTATCGATGTCGTGAGTACCAAAGATGATCTTGGGATGGAATGCATACGTAGATTTGACCGATTTTGGGTCAGGTCGCTACATGGTGTCCTTACTAGTACTCCCTAGTCTCTATCTATCTATATCTATATATATCTACTCTTATAGAAAACTGAGTTGGTGATGATGGTTTGCCTGCCATCTTGTAATATAGACCATCCGATCTATATCTGATGGATATAAAGCCAACTATAACAATTTTACAAAAGATACCCGCACCTCTCTCCACATTTACAGATAAGGCCTTACCTCATGCTCCTCCCTATGTCTCTATCTCTAAAAGTACTTTTTTTATAACAAATCGAATAGTGTTGCGCCGTTCGCTGCACGCCCGGCTGAACACGCCTCCTCGCCTCCATCATCACCAACTGAGTCTTTTATAGGAGTAGGAGTAGAGAAAAACCGAGTTGGTGATGATGGTGTGCCGTGCAATGCACGGGCATCTTGCTATTTTTTTGCATATAATTCCAAACACCACGTAGACACGGTCTTTGAGCATGGTTCGTAGTCGTTCCATGATTGGGCATCGAAGTTTGTAACTATTTTAGATTAGAATATACTACTCCTCCGGTGCTAGTAGTAGAGCAGAATCCTACTCTACTACTCTACTCTAGCAAGCTAGGGCATAGTACTGTAGTAGGTACTGTAGGGAGTACCATTACTGTGATCACTCAAGCAAGTTGTCTGGCATCGATAAACCCTACGCTGCTGGTATGTGTCTCATAAGTCAAGCGGCGTGCTGTAGTCATCATCACCTGTCCACTTCCCGCAGCACATATTCGCTTCTCCATCTTTGTCCGCACATAATCTCGTCCAAGCTTCCATCCCCGCTAAGGCGCCTCCCCCCTCGTCCGAAACCCAAGCACTAACAATGGCAGAACCGAGCAGTGTCCGCCGAAAGAGTGGCTAGAATTCGCTCCCCACAGAGGTAATCAAGCTCATTGTTTCGCGTGTGGACAATCTCAGTACCATGCTACTCGCCGCGTGCTCGTCGGGGCTGTACCATTTACTCAAAGCCCTCTGGCCGGAGCTTTTTAAGCCAGCTCCTTGCTTGCTGATGCCGCCTGATCTTCAAAAACGGCGTGTCACGCAGCATAATGATTGTAGGGTGGCGAGCATCAACCCCCTTCACTGCGATCCGATCCCCGTCAGCCTCAGCTACATTAACGGTATGTACTGGGTCAGCATGAACACGTCTTGGATGGTGCTCGTCGACGGTCGCGGCAGTTGGATGCTCGTGGAGGTCTACACCCGGCGATTGATCCCCCTTCCTTCGATTAACACTGCACCGCTTTGGCACCGCGCCCGAATACTCACGAATCTTACAAGAGCCAACATGATACCAAGTTTGATTTGCTCAAGGTTGTAATCCGCAAGTGCCCACAAGATCTGGGAATTATAAAGATTTCAGGCTAATTGCGTTCTTCAACTCGCGGTCTCGCCTTATCCGACAGTCATGCGGTAAGTGGATAAATCTGCACGTCCATCGCAGGATCATACATCCTCCATGGTTCTCTGATGCCATTGAACACAAGGGCTTAATTTACGCTGTCGACTCCTTCTATGGCGGGACGTATTGGTGGCCTACTCTAGTCATCGCTACAAATGGCTGTTACAACAGTATGTTACTTTCCTATGATATCATGATGGCTTGCTTATATTACTGTCAACATTTACTGAAAAAAATATTCATGCTCATAACATGTTGTTCTTAAGATTGACTAAATCAAGATCCCTTTTTATTTGACTCAACTTGATATGATGTTGTAGGTCACTGGTGTCCCTACCTTCCTAATCCCGTAACCTTTCAAAGAAAAGCGGCATGGCAGTTGCAGGTGGTTCTTGGCTCGATCAAACGACGGCGAAAGATTGATGATCGTCAGACGCATCGGACGTGTTGTTTCGCGGAATACAATCACGCCACCGAAGGTCTTTGAGCGGGATCCCAGCTTCTCGGGCCTTTAGGAATTTTTGACCGAAGCTGGTAAGTAGCCTTGGCACACGCTCTGCTTGTCGGACTGAATTATCTGATTAACCAGGAGATAACCGACGGCAAGGATCATGATGGCAGTGCGGTTTCGTTCATCGTGCAAAACTGTGTGTACACAGCGCACCATGCGCCTCTGCATGCACCATACCCCGATATGTGCCGCCACGCTCTGCAGCCCAAAGTAGGAGAGAGGGTCGCAAGTATCGACTTCGACCGCTGGCTGGAGTTTCCCCGTCAGCACCCATCTGGTTCAAGCCGTCACCAATCTCCACAGCTTAATAAATACTAACGCCTAACCGAGCCGTTAGTTAGATGCGTACACTTGGTGTAGTAGGATCTTTATTTAGTTTGATGCATACACTTGTTCTTTTTTGGTAGCCCTTTTGTAATGATGGCTGATGTTTGGTTTGGAAGAGAGAGCTGCGTCTTCACTCTTCTGGCCTGCTTACTGCTTCTGTTGCACCCCCAGCCCTGGTTGCTGCTGCTGCTGTTTTCAATGTACAATCAGTAGTATATTTCATCTGTTGGTTGAATATAAATGTGTTGTTAGAACGACAAACACAATGTTTTGGAAGTCGTTGCATGGTTCGATCCTTTAGTGCCCCGTACCGTACGTGGCTCATACTATTTTTCGTACGGAACACATTTTCCACTTGTTGATAACATGCAACCCACTGATGAAGGCCCAATAGAGAAGCCCATAATTAACTGGTAGGGACGCTCTGACATGAATCCGGCCCAGGTACATGCTCATGGTCCCCTAAACATAAATAAGTAAATAAATAAATAAAGCTAAATGCTCATGCACCAGTTCTTTGGGAAAATAGGTAGCCCAGTATTTTTTTTGAAGAATACCCAAGCTAGGCCTATTTGGTTTCTCCGAATTACTGGGCTGCAAATCTTTCAAGACGAGCAAATGGGATATTAGTTTTTTTAATTTTGTTCTTCACGATATCTTATACGATTTCATTGGATTTAACATGACATAGTACTAACTTATTTTTAAATTTGTTTTAGTATGGCTATTAATTTTTGGATTAAGAATATTTCGTTCCCCAGCAAAAATTTCCCACATATTTAGTTAATATTTTGACCCTGGTACTGACCAGAAAATGGACGGCAATTCTAAAAAAGGAAAACGGGCTGCAATAAATTCCATATGAATTAGAAAATGAGTAAAAACTATAAAAATAATAGGAAATGGGTTGTACACGCCACAGATTTCAAGGCTGACTTCTTTACGCAAGGCTTTGTCAGTGAACACATGATTCTAGCCGCCGTGCTTCCTCAATCTCTGATCTTCCTCCTCCAGCCGCCTAAACTAGCGCCAGTGGGACCGCCTGCTCCCTCCTCTTGTGGCCCGCTGTGATGCCGGGCAGGCTTCCCCGGCCCACCCTACTCCCTCCGCTGGCCTGGCCGCACGCAATCAACTGCCTCCTTATTACGCGAAAAAAATGATTCCTCCCACTGACATCTGGGGCGCACCGGTTGGGAGGCTGACCTGTGGGCCTACTACGTTGACGCGTACGCAGGGCTTGTCAACTTAGTCAACAAACCATTCTAGCAGCAGTAACCGTTGGATTTGAATCGAACGGTCCTGCTGCTTCTTCAATCGCTGCTTTTCTTGCACCAGCCGCCGAAACCAGCGCCGGGAGACCGCCGCTCCGCCTCCAAAGGGTCGGGTTGTGTTGCCGTTGAGGCCTCATCGCCTCTACTACTCCCACCGCTAGCTGTGCCTTGCAGCGACGGCAGCCTCACACCGCAGCCGAACCAGTGAACCACGGTACTCCTCTCGCGTGGGCATCCATCGCGCGTTTTCCCGGCTCCGTGTCGCCCCTTCCTAGGCCTTGCCGCCGTCCACCGCTTTGGTGGTGCTCGGCGTGGCGTGGTCAATGTGGTCAACGACATTCCATCGGGAGAGTACTGACGTGTAGAGGCTGACACTGGGTCCACGCCACAGCCCAGTTTTTTTGTGATTTTCCAAGTAAGTCACTTTGTCAGGCCTGTTGGGCTGCAAATCTTTCAAGACGAGGAGAGCTTTCATTCGGCTGGCCGAGAAAATGGCCCATCAGTAATGAGAAATGGGTTGTACATTTTTAAAACACATCAAACCGGCAGTTAGTTTCAAATATCTTTTTTTCATTTCGAGATTTTAAATTACATTAATTTTTATGCATGGAGAATTTGTTGGATTTTATATTGATATACATTTATTTTTAAAATCAGTTTGAATGTGAGTCGAAATTTCGGGATTAAAAACAGTTCGGACCGCACCGAAATATGCAAAATTTCGTATAAGTTTTTAACCGTGGCCACGATATGGGCTGTAATGCTAACAAAAAGAATATGTGCTCCAAAAAAACCTTATGAATTAGCAAATGGGCTGCAAATTATTAAAAATAATGGCAGATGGGTTGTATGTTGTTTTTCACAGATTTGAGGCTTTCCTAAAAAAAAGGTTGACGCACAAGCAGTGACTGTTGGATGGCCATCCAACGCCCGTCGTGCTTCTTCAATCTCTGCTCTTCCTGCTCCAGCCGCTCAAATAAGCGCCGGCGGGACTGCCTGCTCCCTCCTCCCTACGGCCGGCTCTGACAGCTCGGACCCACCAGTTATATCTTCGTACGCAAGGAAATGCCTCCTTATTACGCACAAAAAAAATGAATACTCCCCCTGTTAGCTGGGACCCAGTATAGTGGCAGGCTGACTTGTGGGCTTACTAAGTTGACGGGGACGGAGGGCTTTGTCAACTTAGTCAATATGCATGATTCTAGCTCCAGTGACCGTACGATGTCCATCCAATAGCCGTAGTGCTTCTTCATCCTCTGGTCTTCTTGCTCCAGCCGCCCAAACCAGCACCGGTCATGCCTCGTGATCCTGTCTCCCGTGGCCGGCTCCGATGCGGCGGAGGCCTCACCGCCCCCTACCACTCCCACCGCTGGCCAGGCCATCCCTCTACTCACCCACACCCCCTGTTATTCTGCGGCGACGGCAGCCTCACACCGCAGTGAACCAGTGAACCCTCGTACTCCTCTAAGCGTGGGCATCATCCACCGCGTCTTCCCGGCTCGCGTCGTCCCCTTCCTAGGCCTCGCCGCCGCCCACCGCCTGGTGCTCTCGGTGGCGTGGTCAACGTGGTCAAGGAACGGCTTCCATCGGACGTGGATATGCGTGGAGAGGCGATAGCTGGGTCCACGGCCGCAGCAAGGAACCGCCTCCTTATTACGCACAAAATAATTATTCCTCCACGACAGAGGGACCCACCGGACGGGCCACCATATTTAGCGAAAAATGTTTCCCGACCGCTGGGACCCACCAGCTACACCTTTGCACGCAAGGAAGTGCGCCCGCAAAAAATGATTCGCCTCACACTGCTGGGACCCACCAGATACATCTTCGCACGCAAGGACGTGCGTCCGGGCAAAAAAAAAATGATTCGCCCCCCTGACTGCTGGGACCCATCAGCTACATCTTCGCACGCAAGGAAGTGCGTCCGGGTAAAAAAACCCAAAATGATTCACCCCATTGACTGCTGGGACCCACCAGCTACATCTTCGCACGCAAAGAAGTGCCTGACAATCGGGACCCACCTGGTCGAAGCGTACGTAGCGTTGTCATTCTGGTCACGAACGTGTACGTACATATATACTGGTGGATGTAGAGGTGCACACGTGTCGTAGTAGAGGCGCGCACGTAGCATGTACACGTACGTACAGCGGCGAGGGTGCAAGAAAGAAAATACGGCCACGTACGTACATATGGGAAGGGTCTCTAACGCCTATCGTGCGTACGTACATGGCTGGGTCGGAACGGAGAAACAGCGTCGTCGTCGTGTTCATGGGGATCCAACCGACTGGGTTGGAACGGAATGCGTGGCCGTGTTCATCGGGAGGGCTTTGACGGAACAGGCGATGGAAACGAGGCCTGGCGTACTGCACAACGGAGGAAACGGCCTTGTGTTCGACCGGCCACGTTCAAAACGGGGTCCTGTTGATCGGGAGGGGCCTGGCGTACCGCAAAACGGAGGAAACGGCCCTCCTACGGTCGAAACGGGGGTCCTGTTGATCGAGAGGGGTGTGGCGTACCGCAAAACGGAGGAAACGGACCTCCTACGGTCGAAACGGGGGTCCTGTTGATCGGGAGGGGTGTGGCGTATCGCAAAATGGACGAAACAGACTTGTGTTGGAGCGCCACGGTCGAAATGGGAGGGGGAGGGTGTGGCGATCGCAAAACGGACTCCACGGATACTGCTCATCTCCACCGTCGACCTCCTCCGGCCTCCACGGGCTACGATCGACCTTCTCCACCTCCACGGGCTCCTGCTCATCCAGCCTCCACGCGCTACTCCACCGCCATCGCTCAACCACCCTCCACGGGCACCCCTCCACCGCTCACTGCTCATCCAGCCCTCCACACCACGGGTCCTGCTCAACCACCCTCCACGGCCACCCCTCCACCGTCTATTGTTCATCCAGCCCTCCACACCACGGGTTCCTGTTCATCCAGAGGCAACGCCACCGCCACTATTCATCCACCCCCCGCAACACTCACTATTCATCCCAAAGGCAGCATCGATCGGCTTGATTAGCAGCAGAGCGGCGAATCGCCCATCGGGTTCGATTAACAGCCATCGATCGATCGCTCGGGTTCGAGAACGCGTAACTGCAAAGGCAATCGCCGGGTTCAGTTAGAGCACAACGCCCCACTCGGCTTGATTAGAGCCAACGCCGCACACACGCAGCAGACGACGAGAGGAACGCGATCGCTTCTCCCACCATAACCGCAACTCCCGAAATTCCCTCGCTTCTACCACGGTTTTTCCGTCATGGACGACCCAAAGAATGTCATGCAGCTGCGTCTCCGGCCCGCCCAGGACGAAAAGCCCATTTTCTAGCATGATTTCTTGTCATAGAAGTAGGAGCCCACCACATCTATGATGATACCGGGTTTTTTCACAATTATCGTCATAGAAGTGTCATATGTATGAAAGAAATTTTTGTCGTTCGGCCCAAAATGTCATGGATGTGTCTTTTTTTTGTAGTGTTGGGGGTGGGGTTGGGATGTTGAATCAGACGTGGCGGGCGTGCCCGGGCGCCCTCATATCCGCCTCATATTTTGACTAGACATAGGGGGTGCCGGTCAGCCCGAGCGTTTGAAACTCGTTTAAGGAGCTCGTCTGGTCGAAAAATCATGACCGAACAGTGACCGGGCGGTCTGCCTAGACGTATAATATGGGTTTGAGCCGCCTAGATGCTCTGACATGCATATGCATCCATCCAACCCACAACCATTTTTTTAGGGAAGGCCTTCACGGCTGCTTTATTAACTCATAATAAACTTACATCGTTTGCTAAAGCATTCAGAATGAAAGAAGGAGGTGTATCCAATCACACCGTCGGTGGATTACCCCTCCCACAACTAGCTAGCTCATGAGCAACCATGTTCGACTCTCTAATACAATGTTCGATAATGACCTTCCCAAAATCTTTAAGTAAATTACGACAATCCTCAAGAATTGGCGCAGTCACCAAAGCGTACCCTTCATTCATCCTCAAAGCATCCACGACGATCGACCTATCAGATTGGACCAAAATGCTATCACACCCAAGACCACGTATGAACATGATACCTTGGTGCATTGCCTCGGCCTCGGCTGCCCCTACATCAGCCACATGAGACATTTGGGTTACTGCCAACCCACAACCGTTCATCGCGCGTGATGACCCATTTCTTTTCTTTCTTCTTGACTTTCTGGTCTGGGTGTCATACGCACATTCCAGCATCCGGCCAAGCTGACGAAATGACACAAGGAGAAGTGAAAACTCGACGCCTGATTGCCAGTCCCTTTTGGCCGCTGGTTAATTTTCCTCGCTGTATCGATCGATCAGATGTGTGCTAACTAAGTCTCGAGGGTGGATTCCATCTGTCCAAATCATCTGGGTGGACGGAGATATGTAGGATGTGACTAGTTTCTGCTAGAGGGAGAGAATGCTCACTGTACTATCGTGTTGATTATGCGCAAGAGTTACAGAGGTACAAGTAGTCGGATCACCCAACGTCTCCCATGATACAAGGCATGCAGGCCAACATGGAGAGTGGTTGTGATCCTCAAAGTTAGGAGGTAGTTACAACAGATACTATACATGAAATAATGGTTCAACAGTTTCAGGCCGATCAAGTCATTTGTCCTGTACATGGGTGAATGCGTAATTGTATCAAAAAAGTGATAACTGTAGGAATGATATGATGAGCTCCTTTACGGTGATTGGGGCTGTACTGGGAGTACTTTCGAGTACTTACCCCTCCGATTTTATTAGCCGTCCGATCTGGTGGGGGATTAAAAATGAATTAACTTAATTAGTTTAATCAGAAAAGGGCATAATGGTCCAGGGTAATTTTTTTTCAACCGATCACGTCCATGACCAGAACCACGTCTAGATCTAGTAGCTCGGTCAAGTCCTCCTTCTCGTCCTCTTCCTTCTGTCCGACGAGCCCGGCGAGAGGAACCAATTCACCGTCGTCGGCGTCGTTCTCGTCCTCCTCCTGGTACCCTTCACTATAAAAGACGTGGTCGGCGGCAGGAAGAAGAATAAGGCGTGACATCTGCGGCGGCAGTGTCGACGGTGGTATAGGAGAAAGCCCCCCGTTGATCCCATCGCTTTCGGACTTGCATCTTAAGGTATGAATCTCCCGAATCTCAACTTACTTTGATTCTTAGCCTGCACTTCCTACTTAGATTTGTTTAGTCATCATCAATTTAGGTTTCCCTAGTGCATGCAATTCAATTTAGAATTTTTCATCATCCATGGTCACTTCACTAGTTTACGGGGGACCCAGTTTATGGACGTTTATGATCGCTTGCCACAACATGTACAAGGAGCAAATTTTAAAATTCCATGCAAGATTTCGTACTGGGTTTTGCATGCATTTATGTTTGTCCTTTCAGATTTTTATTCGTACGAATTGTGATGCAGGAAGACATGGCGGATGTAAGTCACGAGTCAATGATGGAGTACTATCATAGTGAGGATGAAGGTTAGACATTCTATAACAAATATGGTCTTGAGAAAGGTTTTAGTGTCCGGAGAAGCTATGTCGAGTGGGATGGATCCAACTGCCATATAATTTTAAGGAAATTTGTGTGTAGTCGTGAAGGGGTTCGTGAAGAGAAGCACATGAAGAGGAAGATGGAAGATAGAAAGAGGAGGCCACGGAGTATAACTCGTGTAGGGTGTAAAGCTAAACTGGTGATTTCAAGACAGGAGGAAACAGGTTAGTGGTTTGTCAAGGATTTCATCGATGAACACAACCATCCTCTAGCCCCACGGGATCTGTCGTGTCTTTTGCGTTCACACAGAAGAATTAGCGATGAGCAGATAGCGGACATTGCAGACATGGAAAAAATATCGGATCAGAAAACACCATATTATGGATGTTATGTGCATGCAATATGGTGGATATGATGAGGCTGGATGCATTATGAGGGACATTTACAATTTCTGCCATGCTAACAAGCAGGAAACAATTTCTTCCGGGGATGCTCAAGAGGTGATCAATCACATGGTGGCGAGGCAAGAGCAACATTCAGATTTTTTCTTCAGGTACTTGGTTGATGAAGCTGGCCATCTGAAGGGACTGTTCTGGTGTGATAGTCAATCCCGACTTGACTACGAGGCTTTCGGAGACGTTGTTGTTTCTGATAGCACATGCAGAACCAATAAGTACAATCTGTCATTTGTGCCGATTGTCGGGTTGAATCACCACCGCAGCACCGTTATTTTTGCATGTGGTATCATTTCACATGAAACAAGCCAAGCATACGAGTGGATGTTATGGGCCTTTTCTGATGCTATGGGACAGAAGCATCCTATATCTGTGATCACGGATGGGGACTTTGCAATGCAAAGAGCAATCAGGGTGGTGTGGCCTGACTCAAACCATAGGCTCTGTATATGGCACATTCAGCAAAATATTGTACGCCATCTGTATGATGACGCGGTAAAGGAGGAATTCCGATCTTTCTTATATGATACATCTTCCATTGAAGAGCATGAGAGAAAATGGTTACACTTCTTACAACGGTATAAAGTAACAAGTGAGGACTCCTGGCTGCATCAGATGTATAAGATGAGAAAACTGTGGTGTGCTCCATATCTTGAGGGCCATTGTTTCCTAGGATTGAGCAGCAATCAGCGGAGTGAGAGTTTAAATTCGGTGCTACATGCGCATCTTGAGGCTAAGATGACGTTGTTTCAAATGCTAGAGCACTATGAGCGTTGCCTTGCGTCGCGACACTTGAACGAGGCTCTCCAAGACGTCGAGGCCTTACTGTCCGTTCCGTTCACAGAGGGAAATGCTTCAGTTCTTGAGAAACACGCCGTGGAAGTTCTCACTCCTGCTGTGTATAAGTTGGTCTTATGGAGCATCGATGCTATCAAAAAATGTGAGATTAGAGAGGTAGTTGATGCAGCAGAGGTTACCACATACGTTGTGTCTAAGAAGGAAAGAATGGATAAAAAGATCGAAGTGCGGCTGAGTCGAAGGAAGGTATGCTTCGCAGTATCAGTTGTTCTTGCCGCAAATTGGAATGCGCAGGCACACCATGTTCCCACATATTTTACATATTGGGAATTTTACAAGAAGAAACCCTGCCCAGGTGTTGTGTTCCCACTAGGTGGACAATGAGTGCAAAATGTGCATTCGTACCGACCAGAAAGAGCGAGATGTATGCATACTCTGCAGCCCTACAAAGGTACCGTAAGCTAAGGAATTTTAGTCATGCAGCATGTTTCAAGGCATGCCACTCTGATGAGGCGTTTTAGCATCTAAAAAGGGTTTTGGAAGGACAAGATGTTTGCAAGGGATCAACAAGTGAACAAGCTGATAGCAAGGGATCAACTAATGCTCAGGGTAACAGCATTAGGTTTGGCCCGTTGATGCCACAATCGGCTAACCTTGATGGTGAAGGTTTCGAAAAGGTTCTGGATTCCGTGCATGTGCCAGGCCGAGGTGCTCCGAAGAAAAGGCTACAGGCAAAGATGAAGAAAACCAGAACAAAGGGTAGATGTAGCTATTGTCATGAGGCAGATGGTCACAATCGACATACGTGCGCCAAATTGATAGAGGTACCTAATATGCCGTAATTTAATGTTTTAATGTGTCCAAATATATTCCATGGCATTAATAATATCCTTATGTGTAGGACCTCAAAGCAGAACTATGATAGCTACAACATTGTGCGCACGGTCGGACAACAAGTACGTCGACAATGAACCTGATGTTGGCATGTGCATTGTCGTCTATGTCTAGTATCGTATGACCTTTTCTCTAAAATACTTCATTGTGTCAGTTAGTGACTTCCTCATAATGTATGACTCAGCTATTTGGTTGTCCACTCCCTTGTAACAGTATTAGTTTGGGATATTTTTTTGCATTTTATATGTGAGTTTTTCAAGTGCAACCTCAAGAATCATGGTTTCTTCGTGGCCAGCGTGTAGCTTGTTTATGTTGCACGATAAAATTTGGAAATAGATGTAATGTAGGAATTATATTTCGCTCCTGAAAAAAAAATAAAAGCCTGATAAATCCAAAAAATACATTAGTCATCCATGCTCTCCAATTGAAGAATATACAAGATGAATACAGATGATGAATCATACTCATCCTACATATCCTCCACGTAGAGTGCAAGGAAAACTGCTTGCGACTTCTTATCACAGTGTGTTTGTATCTGCATGTACAACTCACCATGCTATAGGGGAGCCAGGCGAACAAAATAGTGAAAACGGCGAAGAAACTGGTGAAGAATCGTTCCGGGCGAGTTATATCGTGTGTGCCGCGGCGTGGCGACATATCCTCCTCAGGATTTCTGTCGCAGAGGCCAGGCAATCGACTCCGGGATCAGCGCCAGGTGACAGCTGCGGATCCGCGGCAGATCGACCAGACACACCAGCTGCGGTCGGCTGCACGCGCGCCTCCGACCCACCGCTCGACATGCGGCCACCTCGGACCGGGCGAGGCGCGCCCTCCTGCCCGCACCAATCACCGGCGGCCACGCGGTAACCATATAATGGTCAGGGACGCACGCGCTTTGCGGCCCAGCCCGTGTGCTACAAGCGGCGCCCCTCCGTTCGCCAGGCGGACGTGGAGACAGCCCCTGACTCCAGTGGGCCTGCAGCATCATGGGCTCATGATGAGTCTGCGAGCCGCCCTGGATCTTCTATGGCTCCACTCTCACCAGCGCCTCGGCCCGCTGCCACAGAAGATCAGGACCGCCCGGAATCGGCTGCTGCGGGCTAATCTGCCTCGGATTCCGTCGCTGTCCTATCTCCAGAAAGGGCTACGGGATCTTCTGCGACCATGAACTCTCCTGCACCTCAATGGTCCCTCCGGAATGCGGTGATTTTTTTGACCACCTCCAAATCACCCAAATTTTGGCACACATGATCTCTTGCACAAAAAAGCTAGTTTTTCCAAGGTTTTATATTTTTTTGATTTTTTTTGAATTTATACTGCCCTCTAGACTGACTGATCAAAACATCGGTCTATACCTCAAGGGGGCATTGTAAAATATATTTTTTCCAAATTTTGTTTCATAGACATGTTTGGCACATGTGGCTCACCGTGTCATAGAAAAATTGGGTGATTTGGAGGTGGTGGAAAAAATCACCTTTGTTGAAAAAATGGCTTAAGTTGACCAAATGGTCCATCCGGAATGCGGTGATTTTTTCGACCACCTCCAAATCACCTCAATTTTGGCAGACATGATCTCTTGCACAAACAAAGCTAGGTTTCCAAGGTTTTTTATTTTTTTGAATTTTTTTGAATTTATACTGCCCTCTAGACTGACTGATCAAAACATCGGTCTATACCTCAAGGGGGCATTGTAAAATATATTGTTTCCAAATTTTCTTTCATAGACATGTTTGGCACATGTGGTTCACCGTGTCATAGAAAAATTGGGTGATTTGGAGGTGGTGGAAAAAATCACCTTTGTTCAAAAAATGGCTTAAGTTAGACCAAATGGTCCCTCCGGAATGCGGTGATTTTTTGACCACCTCCAAATCACCTCAATTTTGGCACACATGATCTCTTGCACAAACAAAGCTAGTTTTCCAAGGTTTTATATTTTTTTGAATTTTTTTGAATTTATACTGCCCTCTAGACTGACTGGTCAAAACATCGGTCTATACCACAAGGGGGCATTGTAAAATATATTTTTTCCAAATTTTCTTTCATGGACATGTTTGGCACATGTGGGTCACCGTGTCATAGAAAAATTGGGTGATTTGAAGGTGGTGGAAAAAATCACCTTTGTTCAAAAAATGGCTTCAATTAGACCAAATGGTTCCTCCAGAATGCGATGATTTTTTCGACCACCTCCAAATCACCCAAATTTTGGCACACATGATCTCTTGCACAAACAAAGCTAGGTAAGTCAGTGAGCATGTGCTAAATTTTGTTGACTAATTTCAATATGAATTCCAAAAAAATATATATTACATCTTATTTCAAATTCTCTGTTTTGCACACGCTATTTTAATAGTCCACACCCTTGTAATAGTATGAGTTTGCGATATTTGGTTAGCATTTTCCATAAATCCGAAAAAATACATCAGTCATCATTGCTCTCCAACTGAAGAATATATAGGATGAATACAGATGATTAATCATACTCATCCTACATATCCTCCTTGTAGAGTGCAAGGAAGACCAACGCTTGTAATAATCAAATAGATGAAGGTATTTAAGCCAGTGCAGCACTTGCTCGGGGGGCGAGGTGGGACTAAAAATATTAAGCGTGATCCTGGCTCGAGATCGGCGCGACGTGGGCCGGCCCGCCTTGAATTGCTTGAATGGGTCGGGCTTTGGGGGAGGAGGCGTGGCGGACATGGAAAACCTACGTGCATGCATGGAACTGCACAGCAGGCGAATCGCGCGGGATTATCGAACTGGGCCCGACAGGCGTACATGTGCGGGGCCCGCATAGATTAATTCGGTCGGCCTGTCTCCGGGTGACGACGCGCGGGCGTGCGACGGCCCTTTCTCGTGCGCTTTGGCGGGGATCCGCCTGCGATTCGATGCGTTCTGACACCGCACCGATCCCGGAGAAGATCTCTTCAGGTCTGACTCCATGGATCCCGAGGATGATTCTCCAGCAATTTTGTCACTTTGTGCCACATAAAATGTCCGTTTGGTTTATTTCTTGCACCGTTTTGCAGCAAATATTTTTAGTCGCAGTTGTACATGATCCTGCAACACTTGCTCATTAACAACTACTCCCTCCGTTCGTAAATATAAGTCTTTTTTGAGATTTCAGTATGAAATACATACGGAGCAAAATGAGTGAATCTAAACTCTAAAATACGTCTATATACATCTGTATGTAGTTCATACTGAAATATCTTAAAAAACATATAGTATTTAGGAACGGACGGAGTGTAAATTTGGGTATAAACACATGCATGTCGCGTCAGAAATGGAAATCACATTCTAGCAAAAATGTTGTTACAAGACCTCCATCGTGAATGAATTGTTCCATAACAGCAAACATTCGTAAAAAAACCAAAAAATGTTGTCTCCAGCTTAAAACATTTCAAATAACATTAGCCCTCCTACGGAAGCTCGTCTCCGGTGCCAAAATCCAGTGACTTCTTCGTATTGGTCGTTGGAGTTTGCGTCAGGATTTGCACGTGCCCCTTGGCCGGACGAGGAGGCCTAGGGAGGTAGAATGGTAGATGCCCCTTCGCGTACTTCCTGAGGAAGGCACCAAAAGCGGCATGTTTAGCCCGGACGTGGGGCTTGCGGTTCCTCCCATTACCACGGCCGATATAGCTGCCATGCATGATCAGGTTGTCGTAGTCGCTCTTGATACTCGCGCAGCAGAAGGGGCAGGCTATGTTGTCGTAGAGCCTGTTGGAGCCGCTGCGGTATGGGATTTCCCATTCCGCAGCCTCCTGAGGACGTAGCGGCTCTTGCTGTCCCTGCTCTCCTTACTATCATCCACGTCTTCGTCATCTTCCTGTGTGTTAGTTGATCAATAGCTATGTCAGATTAGGAATACAGAAATGTAGCATTTCATAAGAGTATCAAGTACATTCCTAAAGTAGGAATACAAAAATATGATCAATCAGATGATTCAGACAACATGTACCTCATGTATTGGAATATATGTTTATGTATTATTTGTTATCTTTCTTGTTCTTTTTTCTTTGCTTTGCATGCGTACCTGTTCTCCCCTCTAAAGTACTCCTATTTGTACAATCTAAGTTGACAATTAACTAAATGATTCAGGTTTTAGGGTATGAACAAATCACTTTACTGCATTCAAGCACATATTTTAGTTCATACTGAAAATAGATAATTCCAAAATAGGATCATTTCTTGCCATTTCTTGCAACAATATTTTGTATGATCTGGTTTTATCATAAAGAGATACTAGACAATATCTAATTTAATGATATTCAAACTAGATGAGTACATACTACAAAGTAAAACTACTGCATCAACAAACAAAAGATTGCTCTCACTTGATATTTTGAAGACAACAAAACATATGAATCAGGTCATGAATTATGTATAAAAAAAGAGAAATTTTGGATTGAGGTACATCGGTTGCGAACATAAGAAGTTATGGCTTTAATTACTCATCCTTGTTGCTAATAATTACATAGGGTGTGTACATAAGAAACTCTGTAATGAATTACTGACTGCAATCAGAAAATGTCTTCACAATATAGCTGTATGGCTTCATGATTTTCATCAAATAAACTAGTTTTTCTGACAACTAAATAAATATACTGTTTACTAGGTCTCAACAGATTTGATAATCAGATTGAAAATAAGATGCATAGTCCACTTCATTATATGGAAATCATGAAGCAAATAGAAAAAGTTTGCACTGTTAAGGTATTAAAGATTCTATAAGAAAGGAGAAAATGTGGTATCAGCTTTGTGCATATGGAGCATTATGATTACGCTTAGTAATGGAAAATTCTATATAGTTTCATGGATTGATTTGTGCAAGAGAAGAACTAATCCATGTTTGTTGTTAATGGCAGGCAGTGGCCGTAAATTGTTACTGCATGCATCAATACTGACCAGATGCATGGCTCGATGATGTGGCCCAGTTTCATGCATACCAAAACCAGATAATGGGTTGCCACTATTGAAGAACGGAGCATAGTTTCATGAATAGCAAAACCAGATAATGGGTTGCACAATTAAGGAACAAAGCATAGTTGTAACAGGGTTTCTACTGATTTAAACTCTCATCATTGATACTCTTGTTGGTACTAGCGAGGCATATGTGCATTGGGCGTGAAAGCAACAGTTAATGTCAATTATTTCAGGTCCACTTACATTGCTATGCTACTATAGCATTGGATTTTTTTTGTGTGTTTTCTTTAATAAAGTGATAATGTTTGTGCATATTATGCATTCAGATTCACAAAGTTCAAAGCATTAGCAATTCATTTAGAAAAAAAGAGTTTGCGCTGTTAAAGTATACAAGATTCTAGAACAATGGAGAAACATAGTGCTATGCGGTTGTTTGTGCATAGGTAGCATTGTGCTTGAGCTTACAAATGGAATATTCTATATAGCAGATTAGCAGCAAACACTTAGTTAAACAGCAGACCGCACACCATAAGTTCACACCCACCATAGACCATAGGACATAAGTTCTTACACACCATAGACCATAAGTTTTAGAGTCGACCAGCGAATACCGATAACATAACAGGACACGGCGGTCCTGGGGCAGCAGCAGGAGTCTAGCAGCACATCACTTGTCTCCCTTGTTCAGCGGCGGCGCGGCGGGATGTAGTAGGGCTCATTGACTTTGACAATCTAGAGGAAGCGCCCGTAGGCCGCATGTTATGCCAGAGTACTGGCCTTTTGCTTCCTACTGTAGGAGTTGCCAGTGGAGACGACATGCTGCATCAAGCCATCTATGCCTCCCTTGACCGCCTTGCCACAGAAGGGGTAGCCAAGCTTTCCATAGAAACGGTACTTGCATTTTCCAGCAATCAGCTGCCTCATGATGTAGCGGCTCTTGCTGTTCCTGATGTCCATGTCATATCCCACATCATCGTCATCCTCCTGTGAATTAGTACACAAAGAAGAACTCGGTTAATCTATTCTGCTACATTGCTCTTAATTAGAATGTTTGAAAAGTACAGACGTGTAACATGACAACTATCTATTTGCTTGAAATAAGGCGTATATGCACATACATAATTGACCCAAATAATTTGACATGCATAAATATGGACGGTGGAATAGTTGCATTGATAGATTAGTGCACAAGAAGTACATAATTAACACATGAAAGAATTCATAATGTAGCTTGGTTTAATGATACTTGATACTTGTTATAGGTGTAATTCGGATTGGAATCAGAAAAAAGGCTTCAGGGGTTTCTTCTATCTACTAGAGTCAAGAAACCATTATTCTTTCTGAGAGCAGCAATACTAATTCTCCAACATTGTTAGTATGGACGAAAATGCCAAGAGCACACTGACAAGTCAACGCATAATGCAGAACTACGCTACAGCCCATACAGCTCGATTTCATCTATCTGAGAGAGAGAGAGATTATTTTGTCATTTCGTACGAATAATTTGACATTAAACTGATGTCAGTGTGCTCGTCAAGTGATGCGTCGATACTAGATTTACGACATAATCAAAATGTCAAAATAGACCAAGCTTTATCATAGTGTAATGCAATGCCTTGCTACGACGCCTCTCATCAATTGGTATATGCAATTAGTTAGGGTTAAATCCAACTGTCTAGTCGTCGGTAGTTACAAAGGACCTATGGGCTACTATCTTTATCCCTTATCTTGTGACTCTGATGATACTTGTGAGGAAAATACTTTGGAGCAACTTAACTTGGAACAGGAAATGTTGTCATGCAAAACAAAGTGTTTTTTCTCTATTTATTGGAATCAGAAATTGAATTCTAGTTTTACAAATATATGCTAAAAAAAGATTCATTCCAGTGGTCTAAAAAAGATTCTGAAATTGAATTCTAGTTTTACAAATACAAGTTGAATATTTAGGGCATGTTGTCTGAAAAAAGATTCATTCCAGTGGTCAGATGCTCAAACTGAGGCCTTCACAACATTGAAGAATTGTCTGGTCACTGCTCTTGTTATGGCTTTGCCTTATTAGACCCTACCATTTACTTTTTAAACAGATGCATCAGGTCAAGGTATTGGTTCTGTCCTCATGCAACAAGGCAGACCAATTGCCAAAACAGGAAATGGTGTCAAATAAATAATCAAGTGGTCAGAACAGGATTCTTACCAATTAAAACTGAATGTAGATGCATCATATGATAGTTAAGAAGGACATGAGTCGACAGGTGGTGTTTTAAGAGATCAGTATGGCAACTCTGTGTCAATTCAGTAAATTGCCATTATATTGCAAATGCATCATCTGCCTGTTTGATGGAGTTTTAGCTATACTAGTGGGTTTTTTTCTTCTGTCTACTCGAAACAGAAAATGAATCAGATTATAAAATCACCATCCAACAAGAAAATCTATGCTAGATCCCTACAATCCTACATGTACGCAAACATTATGGAGGGGCCAGTACATGAGTAGAAATACCTCATCAATACTTTAAGAAAATGATTCAGATTCAAAAACCACCATTCATTATGCAATGCTAGATCCTTTCAACTAGCACGCCCATATGAAGTTGATTCTCATGTACTTAACAAGAAAAACCCCAATGCCAAGAAAAAACAGAGTACATGAAGGAAAAATAAATCTCAAAAAACCAGAGTAGTACCTCCGACAGCTCGTCGATGACATCCTCGTCGAAGTCGCTGCCCTTCCTGGGATCCACATCCATCTCGAACTCTATCGTCCAAAGTGCCCCCCCCCCCCCCGTAGAACTCCTCCTCGATTCTCTCATGGAGCCTCGTCGTCTCCTTGTCCAGATCTTCCCCCACCTTCTCGTGCACATGCTCTCGGACTGGTAGCTCGACGGCTAGGATGGTAGCGGGAGGAGGCACAACAGTTGTTGCACCGCCAGCCGTCGCTGCTACAGCGGACTCAGCCGCTACAACCGCGGCAGCAGCCACGGCAGCAGACTGCTCTCCACCGATGGTTGCCTCCGGCTCGTCGGTCGCATCTTCACGGCCGCGCTTCATCGGCGGTCGACGAGACGACGAGGAGGAGTGGATTACTGAGGAAGCTAGGAGGGTTTGGGAGAGGACGAGGTGGTATGGCTGGAGTGGGAGAGGACGAGGGTTTTCTACCCGAATTGGGGAAGAAAATGAATGCGGCTACCTCTTGGAGTTACCGAGGGGTCGAGGGGGGTGATTTGTCTCACCTACCAGGGCCTTCCACAGTGTGGACGCGTGGGGTTTGCCCCGCGCCGTGCACCTCACGTGCGCTTTGCCCCGCGCCGCCCTTCAAACTACTGACACGTGGACACCAGCAGTGGTTACACATGATAGGTATGGTAAATGAATTTCTTAAATATGAGGGCACGTAATTTGTATGAAAATGCATCATCAGCCCAGCGGTAACACCCTCCCCATCACAAACTAATGCCCTAGGTTCGAAACTCCGTCGGGCAGTTTGGTTGGGCCTCTTTTTTGCGTATGGGGTTTTTACATGTGGATCCCACATGTCATTCACACACACGGAGAACACATACAAACAAACTTGCCGGACATGATGTAACTGGACCCAAAAAATTTCTACTTCTTTGATTCAAAACATGAGAAGGAAGCATAACTAGTTTGGTAAGGTTGTCGGCATTTGTATGAATTTTCTAATACGATTAAATGCTTAAAATACTTCTCGGAGGTGACGCGAGAAGCGCACGTTGTCGATCCTTCACCGCGACCGTTCCCGTAGGAGGTAAGGGTCCGTGTGGAAGGACGGGTTTTTCTCGACTTGCTTCCACTGGACCTATATTCTTTCTTCACCCTTGTACCAACTTGAGAAGCATCCATGACTAGTTCCATTGATTTTCGATGTTTTATTAATTTTCGAGGGTTGTCACGATGATAAAACCCTAAAATATTTCCCACCAGTGCCACCCTTCCCTCCGATCACTCTGACCAGCATGTACTTAACTTAGCATCAACGCCATGAAAACAGGAATCAGAACCGCATTAGATCTAAATCCCACACATACAAAATAGATAACACACAGACTGCAGGTACTACGATTATCAGATTGAACTTGTAATGCATAACAACTTCTGGTATTCAAATACATCACATGAAATACTGAGACAACTAGAAATGCAAAAGAGCTTCTGATGTTGAGGTTGAGCGAGGGACTGTTATTGTGAGGCGCAACATCTTCAGCAACCTATCCATGATTCCATCTGTAGCATATAAGTAATTGAAAGTTTCAGATTGAATACAGTTGGTATTGGAAAAATGACAGTACAGTAATTTGAAGATGCCAAGGAAATCTGTCACAACAACTGTAGGAGGATACGAATTTGAATACAAATTTCATAGAAGTCAATGTTGAATTAATAAGACCTTTGCAAGATGCAAAATCACTGCCGTGATGAGCGTAAACAGCATGTAGGCCATAGCACATGCAAGAAGCACTTACAGGAAGTGAAGCACAAGGTTGTACAACACGGAAATATGAGTAAGCCAACATGCCTACTAAAATTATTTCACTGCTTATGTCTATTTTTTGTTGAATCATTAGGAAGCCCTAAATATTTTGATGCAAGATCACCGACAGGGCACTACTGAAATATTTCAATGTCTACATCTCTTTACTGAAAGTGCATTACTGAAATATTTCAGTGGCTACGTGTGTGTACTGAAACAGCACCATTGAAATATTTCAGTTGCTACATGTGTGTACTGAAACAGCACCACTGAAATATTTCAGTTGGTACGTGCGTGTACTGAAAGTGAACCACTGAAATATTTCAATGAGTACGTGCGTGTACTGAAAGTGCACCACCGAAATGTTTCAGCGGCTAAGTGCTTGTACTGAAACAGCACCCCAGAAATATTTCTGTGGCTACGCGCGTGTACTGAAACTGCTACACCAAAATATTTCTGGGGTTGTGTGCGTGTACTGAAACTGCAGTACTGAAATATTTTAGTGTACCCGTGTGTACTGAAATTGCATTGCACTACTGAAATATTTCAGTGTGTACCCGTGTGTACTGCAATTGCACTACTCAAATATTTCAGTGTGAACCGGTCAGTACTGAAATATTTCAAAGCCTACAACTATCTACGGAACTTGCAGTATTGAAATATTTCAGTGTCAACCCAGAGTCTATCACTCTAAAATTGTGTATTGAACTTGTCTGGAGGCACTTCTTGCAGCCAAAATATTGCAAGTTCAATTTACACGGATTGCATCTGTAATTTGAACACAGCTCTTGAGGTGACAGACAAAATTTCCTATCATGGATACGACTCCAGCACATCAAAACATGGCAAGTAAACGTAGCAATGCTATATGCCTAGACCCATTCCAGCTTCGTTGATCAAACTAAGCTGCCATCCAGAGGCTACGGATTCAAGTACACAGGTAGCAAGAACATATTGCAGAGAATCAAATTAAGCAAGTGGCAAGTAATGATGAATGAAATTAAGCAATCTTACCCTAAACATAGCTACGGCCGCCGTTCAGACGAGGAGAGCGGCGAGGGAAGCGTGGAGAACGGCGGGGAAGCGATGTCGCGACCACTGTCCTCCTCCTCTTGCGCTTCGGAGCCATCTCCGACTCGGTTGGAGGCTCCACAATCTGCAACGGCACCTCGTGCACCGTGGGTTCCTGATCCAGTGGATGCTCTACCTTGGATATGAACGCCCACCACCTTCGCCTGGTCCACGGGCTTGACGAATCGGCCTGCTCCATCGCCCAGAGGAGGATCTCGACCATGTGCATCGGTTGTGCGGGTGGGGGTGGGGGAAGCTTTGCCTTCTCCCTCCTCGTCATTTGCTTCATAGTGGCCCATGCCGTCGAGTGCATCTGCCTTGTGTTGTGAAACCAAGAATGGATCTCCGTCAACCTTCTCATCTTGACCTGGTCGCCGCCGGCTATCTCCATGAAGTCGGCATTCTCACCGCCGGCGATCTCCATGAAGTCGGTGTTCTCGCCGCCGGCGATCTGCTGCTCCATCGAGGTTTTTGCATGGATGGCAGAGGGCGGTGGATGTGGAAGATGAGAAGAGCAAAGTTGCGGCCGCGAGAAGGAGGAGAAGGCAGGATATGGCCGCGATTGTAATGGTGATGGAAGAGGGGAAGGACCACGGCGGCGGCTTTGCATTGGACGAGAGGGGCGGCGGTTTTGAATTGGACGAGAGGGGCGGCGGTTTTGCATTGGACGAGAGGGCCCCACCTTGTCATATGTTTCCTAGGACTAAAATGCCCCTAGACTAATAGTACTTCTGAATACTTTCGAGTACTTTCATCCACGTACTTCCGAGTACTACGTATGTATGCGCCGTTAAATCGAGACAAATGAACGGCTCCAAAAAATGCCAACTACTGTAAAAGTTTTAATGATACGCATGCTGCCACTTCGGGGACAAGAGCCAGTGGAGGTAGCAGTCACCACTTGGTGCTGGAGTTGGATCCCCGGCGGCAGTTTCCCCATGATCCCGACGGCAACCATGCACCGCACGAGGGAGTAAATTTTGAGTCCGTCCGATGGGCAATCGCTCTCCATCGGGTGTCGTCCCCGGGTTGGCCGCCCGGAAGCAGCATCCTTCTTTCCACTCGCCCGTGGTGCGCTGCCACGTTGCTCGTGCATATATGCATGCATGCATGGAGCCTGGAGGCTGAGCCGCCTGCGCCCGCTAGCCACAGGCCACACTGCGATGCCCACGCCGCCGAGGATCCTTTGGAGCATGCCATTGGCACGGGCCGCACGGCTGTTCCTGCTTGGTTCTGGCGTGTCCTACTCGATCCTATCATCAAGGAAGAGAAGAGAAGTTTCTCAAAAAATTTGAAGAGAAGAGAATAACTCTGGGATTCGCGGCAAAAGAGACGAGAGAAGAACAAAACGAAGCCCACTTTTTTCTTTTGAGGTGGAAAAAACGAAGCCCATGTGTGGACAGGGACACGGCACCGCACACGCCCCGCTCGGCGCAGCCCAATACAAGCCCATCTGCCGCTCCCGAGCCGAACAGTGACAAAACCCTCGTTTTCCCTAAAAAAAACTGTCCCCTACCTCTGTCCCCATCCCACTCCACTGCCCCTTGCTCGCGCCACCAAGCTCGGCGCGGCGGAGATGATCTCGTCGATGTCGTGGGTGCCGAGGGGCGCCGCTAGGAGCGCCCCCATCCAGGCTGACCCGCCCACTCAGGAGGAGATCGATGAGGCCACGAGGAGCATTTCCCTCGTCACAGAATGAGGCTTGCTTCACGCGCTTCCCCCTTTCTGTTTCACCCCTGTCGCGGCGGCCCCATGACCGTGCATTCTGCTCGCAGAGATGACGGCAGTGATACCGATGATGTCGACCGCGCGGGGCGAGCACGCTGTGGTGGCCATGATCGTGGGTAACCCCAACTTCATCGTGGAGCAGCGTGCGATCTACGAGGATGACCCTGCTCAAGCCGCCGCTTGTTAGAATAATTGTATAGGAGATAGGAGAGGCTGTTTAACTTGTAGCTAAATTCTATCTCTTCTACTCCCTTATCTCCTGTAACGACCTCCTGGTCGATCTCTCTCCTCCTGGTCAATCTCTCTCTATCGATCTCTCTGTAACTTGTGCATCAAGGCTTTGCCTAATATACACAATGCGGCCCAAGACAAAGGGTTATACGCTTCCCAAATTATTCACATGGTATCAGAGCCTCTTCCTCATTAGATTGAAAGAGATCGCATCTAGCTACCTTCGCGACCGAGCCATGTCTACCACCTCCGCCGCCACGTCGCCCAGCACCATGGGCGCGATCACCACCATCTCCTCCGCCTCCACCTTTGCCTCCTCATCCACAGCCACCAATACTTTCCTCGGATCGCCACCACAGGAGAAGCTGACAAGGGGGAACTTCCTGCTATGGAAGGCCATCGTGCTCCCCCAGATCAAGGGTGCCCAGATGGAGCACCACCTCGACGCGACGAGCCCGCCACCGCCGGCCACTCTCACCGTCACCAAGGATGGCAAAGAACAGCAAGTCGTCAACTTCGCACGCACTCTCTGGTACGCACAGCAGCAACAACTTCAAGGGTTCTTGATGGGTTCCTTTTCCCGCGAGATCCTTTCCCAGGTGGCCACGCTCCAGACGCCGGCCGAGGTATGGCGCGCCATCAACGACATGTTCGCTGCCCAAAGCCAAGCGCAGGCGATCAACACCCACATCGAGCTCACCAACCTTAAAAAAGGTAACACGTCCATGGCAGAGTACCTTGGCAAAATCAAGACCCTCACCGATGAAGTCGCGTGCATTGCTTCAGCGCTCTCGGATCTGGAGATCCTCTCCAAGATCCTTGCTGGACTTGACATGGAGTACAATCCCGTCGCCTCTGCTCTTGCTGCATGGGTGGAACCCATCATGGTTCCGGAGCTGCACAGACAGCTGCTCAGTTTTGATGCCCGCCTCACCCTCCTCCATGGCGGCGATCTCCGACAATCCTCTGCATACTCCGCTTCATGGGGTCGCGGCTGTGGCCGTGGTCAACAGGGCGCCAACCGTGGTGGTGGCCGCGGACGTGGTGCTTCTTCGGGCGATGGTGCCCGCTCTGGTGGCAACTACGGCCACAACAACAAGGGCGGCGGCTAAGTCAACAACAACGGGGGTGGCGGCTTCAACTCCAACACTGGCCACCGCAACTCTTCATCACGTGGCCGCCCTCGCTGTCAGCTCTGCAAGAAGGCCGGTCATGAGGTCATTGACTGTTGGCATCGGTTTGATGAAAACTTTGTCCCGGATGCTCGTTTGGTTGCAGCTGCTATGCGTGAGCAAGGCGGGGATGGCGTCTGGTATGTTGACAATGGTGCTACGGACCATGTCACCAATGAGCTAGAGCAACTTGCCCTTCGCGAGACGTATCACGGCAACGACCATATCCACACCGCCATCGGTAAAGGTATGGATATTTGTCACATTGGTCAAGTTTCAATTAATTTCCCTCATCTTCAACGTGATCTAGTTCTTAAGGATGTTCTCCATGTTCCTCAAGCTGATAAAAATCTTGCCTCTATGTCTCGTTTAGCCACCGATAACAATGTTTTCTTTGAAACTCACCCTTGCTATTTTTTCATCAAGGATCGGGCAACGAGGGCACTTCTCTATCACGGTAGATGCGTTGGAAGTCTCTACCCCATCTCATCCGGAGCACTTAGCCGCAAGCATCATCGTGTCTACTCCATCATCAAGTCCTCTTTGGCAAGGTGGCATCAAAGATTAGGACATCCCTCATCAGCCATAGTTAGGCAAGTAGTCAATAAAGACAATCTTCCTTTGTCACTAAGTTCAAATAATGAGTCTGTTTGTGAAGCCTGTCAATGTGCCAAGAGCCATCAGCTTCCCTATCCTAAGTCTGCTAGTGTGTCTCATGCTCCCTTAGAACTGAGCTTCAGTGATGTATGGGGTCATGCCAGAGATTCTTTTGGTCGAAAATAATATTATGTTAGTTTCATTGACGGTTACAACAAGTTTACATGGATTTATTTGCTTAAGTATAAATCTGAAGTCTTCTCCATCTTCCAAGAATTTCATAAACTTGTTGAGAGACACTTTGATAGGAAAATTATATCGGTCCAAAGTGACTGGGGAGGGGAGTATAAAAATTTAACTCCTTTTTCGGTAGCATTGGGATTACTCACTATGTATCTTGTCCTCATGCTCGTCAGCAAAATGGCTCTGCTGAACGCAAACACCATCATATCGTTGAAGTTTGGTCTCTCTCTTTTAGCTCATGCGTCCATGCCCCTCAAGTATTGGGACAAGGCCTTTATCACAGCTACATATCCTATCAATCGCCTACCCAGTAAGGATATTGGCAACTCCACTCCTTTAGAACGCTTGTATCATCAAAAGCCAGATTACAATTACCTCAAAAATTTTGGGTGTGCTTGTTATCCCAATTTACGTCCATACAATCGTCACAAGCTCGAGTTTTGCTCCACACAATGTGCCTTTATTGGGTACAGTAATCTTCATAAAGGATACAAGTGTCTTGAACTATCTACTGGATGCATCTATATCTCTCGTGATGTTGTCTTTGATGAGATAATCTTTCCTTTTTCCAAACTTCATCCCAATGGGGCGCTTTGCATCGTGCAGTTCGCACTTCTACCAGACTATGCCACACATCCTGATCACGGGGGTGAATTAACTGATCATGATCATGTGCAAAAATCCGCCGAAAATTGTGTTTCTAATGACTTTTGTGCAGATTCCAGTGGTCATTTTATGTGCACACAGGACAAACCAAGCACGGCCTCCGGTGCTGATCCTGCTGACAGCGTGCGATCCCTGACGGATTCGCGGCGATCGCAAAGATCGGGCAGCGACGATCCAGCAGATTCGCTTCGCTGCGCTTCGGTGGCCGACAACAAGAAGAGACCGGTGGGCTGCACCGGTCCAGGCGCGTCGCGCCAACCCTCGCCTGCATGCCCCGAGACGCCCATCGGGCAAGGCGCTGGGGGGAGCGAGTCCTTGGCCGCCACGTCGCCTGGGGACCCACCAACCGACCATGCCACGACAACGCGGGACCCGCCGGATGGTTCCGATTCGCCAGTCGATCCTGGATGTGCGTCGGACGTGGAGCAGCGCCAATCTTCCTCAGATCAGGAGCCCCATCAACCTGGATCTTCTATGGACAATGATGAAACAGCCGGATCTTTTGCGCCACAATCAACTGCAGCTGTTCCTATGGCTCCTTCACCTCCTCGTCGACACACAAGGTCTCGATCAGGTATTGTCAAGGAAAAACAATACAGTGATGGTACAATAAAGTATAATCCAACTAAGCGTGCTTTTCTTGCCACTGCTAGTGAACCTATCAATCTGCATGATGCTCTCGCTAACAAGGATTGGAAGGAAGCCATGGATAATGAATATAATGCACTTATAAAAAATCAGACTTGGCATTTAGTACCACCGCAACGTGGTGCTAACATAATTGATTGTAAGTGGGTATACAAGATTAAAAGAAAATCTGATGAAAGTATAGACAGGTACAAGGCAAGGTTGGTTGCAAAGGGTTTTAAGCAAAGGTTTAGAATTGATTATGATGATACCTTTAGCCCTGTTATTAAGGCAACTACTATTTGTCTTATTTTGTCCATTGATATTTCCAGAGGTTGGAGCTTGAGACAGCTAGATGTTCAGAACACGTTTCTTCATGGTGTTCTTGAGGAAGAAGTGTTCATGCGGCAACCACCAAGTTATGAAAATCACAGCACACCACATTATGTATGTAAGTTGGATAAATCCCTATATGGTCTAAAGCAGGCTCCAAGAGCATGGTATTCTAGGTTGAGCATGCAGCTACAACATCTTGGGTTTACATCATCCAAGGCAGGTACATCCTTGTTCTTTTATAGCAAAGGCAATATCACTGTTTTTGTGCTTGTTTATGTTGATGATATAATTGTTGCTAGTTCAAGTCAAGAGGCCACTGCTTGTTTAGAGGTGATCTTCACTATTTTCTTGGCATAGAGGTAAAGCAAATCAAAGATGGCATACTTATTTCACAAGATAAATATACAGTTGATGTTCTAAAGAGAGTGGGATTGGAGAATTACAAACCGGTCAGAGCACCAATTTCCACCTCAGAAAAGCTTACAGTTGATAGTGGAAGCTCTTGGCCCAGAGGATGCAACAAATTATAGAAGCATTGTAGGTGCTTTGCAGTATCTGACACTTACACGTCTTGATATCTCTTACTCGGTGAACAATGTATGTCAATATTTGCATGCTCCTAGAACTACGCATTGGACAGCAGTTAAAAGAATTCTAAGGTATCTCCAGTATTCTCAAGGGCTTGGACTTCAGATTGTCAAGTCCTCTTCCCTGCTTGTTACTGCATATTCTGATGCAGACTGGGTAGGGTGTGCTGATGATAGAAGATCAACTGGTGGTTTTGTTGTGTTTCTGGGATCAAATCTTGTGTCATGGAGCGCAAGAAAGCAAGCTACCGTTTCAAGGTCAAGTACAGAGGCTGAATATAAGTCTTTGGCAAATGCTACAGCTGAAGTGATGTGGATACAAACATTACTTTATGATCTTGGAATTAAAGCTCCAAATGTTGCAAGGTTATGGTGTGACAATATTGGTGCAACTTATCTCTCAGCAAATCTTGTTTTTCATGCACGGACGAAACATATTGAAATGTATTTTCATTTTGTCAGAGAGAGAGAGTAGCTCAAAAGCTACTTGAAATTCGGTTTATCCCCACAGGGGATCAACTTGCGGATGGGTTTACGAAACCCCTTTCTGAGAGAAGATTAGACGAGTTCAAATACAATCTCAACCTTGGCAAGGCTTCTTGAGGTTTAGATTGAGGGGGAGTGTTAGAATAATTGTATAGGAGACAGGAGAGGTTGTTTAACTTGTACCTAAATTCTATCTCTTCTTCTCCCTTATCTCCTGTAACGACCTCATGGTCGATCTCTCTCTATCGATCTCTCTGTAACTTGTGCATCAAGGCTTTGCCTAATATATACAATGCGGCCCGAGATAAAGGGTTCTATGCTTCCCAAACTATTTCACACCGCTCACAGGAAGCGGCCGCGCAGAGGCGCAACTCCAGGCGATCGTGGAGGAGAACAACACCAGCTGCGTCTTACACGCCGCTGACGAACTATCCGGCACCCTGGTGGGACGACGATAGCGCCAGATGCACCATTTCCATCGTAGACCTCACATCCACCTGCGACAGACATGTCGCAGACTCATCCAAGGATGAGTAGGGCACGAGAGGCGGCAGGGCCTTGTGTCCCATGTGAGCCGGTCTATCTATCGTGTTCTACTATTCCTCATCGTATACCACACCTTAACTTCACATGTCTTATCGTTGGCGCTCATAGAGACGGCGGATGGAGGAGGCGGTCCCAGGAAGGGAACGATAAGAGCTTGGATGCCGGTGGCCGCCGTAGATTTTTTGGTTCTAAATGTTCAAAATGTAATGAAAACCCGCTATGTTTGCATGAATGGCGCCTATTTATGTAAATTATATCCGAACTTGAATGAAATCCGGCCGTGTTTGCACTATTTTCGTTTGGTTAGTTCAGATGGTAGTAAAAATGTATGCAGGTAGCGCCTTCACATTCGTGTTCTTGGACTAGCCCCGCTGTCCGCGAACGAATGTGGGAACAAATGAAAGCTCTTTTATCCGGGCCTAACTAACTAACATGGATATGTCTACTCGTCGCCCGACAGTCTAATAAGTTGCATCGATCTTTCACTGATTGAAAATACAAGTGCATCTGTCCGCTACTGTTTCCAGTATATATACCGTACTAAAAACCAAGTAGTCCTCTTAGTCCTGTTCAAAAAAAAAAAAGTACTTTTAGTGCTAGTCTATATCTATGTTTATATCTATATCTATAATAATAATAATAATAATAATAATAATAATAACTACTATTAAAGGGAGGCGGTATTCTTGGTTTCGTCCCGTTTCGTTTATTTCCATTTTAATTAATTTCACGTATGCTATTTGGTTTCATTACTTGCCACACATTTTGGTTCAACAGAGGAAGCTCATCTGGCAGTGCACTGTGGCCCAGGTCCGGAGAAAAATAAAATTATCGATGGAAGGGTTTGATTTCATAACCTGCCAACCGGCCATGCACAGTTTGTCCAACTGACCCAGCTAGAAACATAAATGGATTTTTTTTTCTCCGGTTGCAACGCACGGGCCTTTTTACTAGTATAGTACAAAGAGTGATTGGTCTTGTCGGTTCCTGGCTTTTGATGCACAGAGAGCACTTGTATGCTGGAAGGAAGGAAAGATATCCAAGCACATCCGTTGAGACTTTTCCATAGTAATAAAAGGCATCCACTGAGACTTGAGAGTGTTATATATGGCGTAGTATGATTCCGTTTTCGGGATGATGTATTCCACTCTGAAGTCTGAACCTGGAGCAGGTGGTTGTCAACTTGAGAAGATACTCCATTCCACCGACTCGAGGCAGACACGCGCAAATTGTTCGACGATCGACCGCATGCAGACGCGCGCGCATGACGACCAATCTGCGGGTGATCGGCGGGAGGCAAACGACGGGGGTTGCCGTGCGCCCCAGCTGGCAGGGGCGCAGGGGCACGAACGGCCGGCTGTCAACAGATATAGCACTTCGACTTTCACCATTCGCGACGGCATGTCATGTCATGCCTTGGCCGCTCAAACGCTCACTGTTCACCTACTGCTCCCTGACACGACGATGGCATCTAGCACCGCGTGGAAGCACAGTGGTAGTCCAAGTGTCCAACTGATCGATCAATTCTTGCAGACCGCGCATGGAACAGATGCAACGATGCCGACTCGATAAATCCAGACATGTGGCTGGTGGAGCGGCGGCAATACCGAATTTGCACTATCCATTGACCGGAGAAACTTTGATAGAAAGGTAATTATAACGAGGGCACCCCGAAAATACACAGGAGCGCTCGTCCTCGCCTGGTCTCGGTATCTTGCATCGTCCTTTGTCATATGGATCCGACACAAGCGCAGAGCTTGATTAATGCTCTATCCAGTTGGCCCATCATGCGCGGTAACGTCGTCGCTTCGGTGCTGGACCTGACGGCCAGATCCGTTTTCTACCCACGGCCAGTACTGCTATCGTAATGACATGCGTACGCACCTGATCACTGATCGCACACCCGGTGCCAGCCACCAATCCCATTGTTCCATCTCTGTGCACCAATGAGCTAGAGCTGGACTACAGACTTTTTACTTCTATATATGTCTGCCACGTGCACACTACAAAATTTCTAAACTTGCCATTATTTGGAGAACCTTTTTTCTAACAGTTACCATCGGACCATGCTGCTTTCTAATTTACTATAATGTATGTGTTTTTCGAGAAAACTTTCAATCTATTCATTAACTGTCATGGCAGTACAAAGAACACTAGAAATAATAAAAAATACATCTAGGTCAATTGACCACCTAGCGACAACCACTGAAGCGAGCCGAAGCGCGCCGTCGTCATCGGTCCTCCTTTATCGGAACCGGGTAAAACTCATTGTAATAGACAGTCAGGAAGTCATCATGCTAAGGCTTCATAGGACCAGCGCACCAAAATCGCAACTGCCACTGATGAATAGAAGCGTAGATCAGAAGAATTCAACGTGCAGACGCACGAAAGTAGATGCACCAATGTTGGATCCATGGAGATCAACCGAAGACCAACATCGATCGAATCCCACGAGATCCATCGAAGACACACCTCGACACGCCTTCCGACAATGTTGTACGCAACGCCGAAACAATGACTAGGCGGGAAGGACCTTATTCTAACTACATGGAGTCACCGCCGTCTCCTTGAGTAGGACACAAACCCTAATCAACCCTAAAAAACCAAAAAATGGAGCATGAGCCCTCCTACCGGCGAGGGCCGAGGTCCACTGTGCCGACGGGAGGCAACAAGACCCTTGTCGTGGGACTAGTTTCTCGTGAGGAGAGGTACATGCGATCTAGCAAGCCCGTATTGATTTTTTCCCAGAATCCATGGTGATTTGTTGGGCGGTGCAAAAAATTAACACATAATGCATGTGTTTTTTGGCACTGTACCATGGCAACTTTAAAATATATCACCATGATAACTTAAATCACATGATAGTTATTTTAGAGCATGGAAATTTTGTTAATTAAAGTATTGCATTTTTATTTATTTTTGGATCGTAGCAATTTGACCATTTATGGCATAGCCACTTTTATTGTTTACCATCATGGCAAATTTTTCATTTTACAACCATTTTCAACTTTGCATGATTTTTAGCGACAACTTAAAACTTCGGTGCCATGGCAACTTAATTTCTGTTGCCACATGGCACTTAAGTTACATCTATAGCCATGGCAACTTAATGTACATATTGCCATGTACTGGACCATAGCAATTGCATGTAGTTTCTTTAGATTACTACTCCCTCTGTTCCTTTATCTAAGGTGTATTATTTTCTGCACAGTGACCAAGGCACATAATTATGGACGTGTTAGGATGAAATTACCCTTGAAAAATTTATTGATTAGAGGCAAGTAAATTAGTTAGTCTAGAAAAGTAAAGAGATACATGTAATCGACATAGAGATTGTTTCCTTCTTTTGCTACAAGGAAAGATACAGACAATCAGGAGAGAGATACTTTTCTTTTTCTGGAGAGCTAACTAGGGAATTATGAGGAATTAGAAGAAATGCACCATACATTCTGAAATTTTATGAAAAAACAAATACACCTATATGTGGGGCCGGCCGTCCCGCATCAGTGTCCTCGGAATAGTCACCCCCGGTCCATGGACGAATGCGGTGTCCGTTTTAGAGCCAGCTTCCGAGATGCCCTACCTGAACCATAGGGAAAATGTGGAAATCCAATTCGGCTCCCGAGTGCATCGTGCTCCTACGTACAGAAAATGATTTTTGAAATGTCAAAAAAAATCCCAACAAAAAATTTATGTGTTCATAGTCACACACAAATGCTACCTGCAATATTTTTTTATGTAAAAAGGTCAAGCATTTTGGCATGCAGAAAAAAAAAACCAGATGTTAAACGCAAATTTGTGTTTCACCGAGGAAACACTACTGCTCCATTTCGCATGAAAATTATTGGGCACGCTTACGGCACTAATAAGAATGTCTACCAAAAATATCAGAATTTTTGAAAACATTTGCTAGTTTTTTTTTAATTTTACTGTTCATGCGGGGCAAATGCTCGCGGAGCCAAAACGCCATCCCCGGAAAATATCATACTTCTGCAAGTGCAAGTACATCGGGAGCACGTCTCTGGCATCATTGGTCCACCGTTTCCTTAAATGTTTACTAGATATTTCTGTCTTTCTTTAGTTGGAAGGAGGTATTTCTGTCAACGCGAGAAAACGGTGACCTGAATCCAGTACGGCAGCACTTGGCTGGCACGCCCGCTGATGTCGTGTTCCATCTGTGCCGGTCCTTTCTTCACACCTACATCCTGCACCGTGGTCCATCTCCACGCCGTCACGGCAATGCACCGTTTCATTGCCTCGTATACTCACCACTCACCAGGACTTCCCCCTGCAATAAATGCTGACCCATCAAAGACGTTGTGCTATTGGTCCACAATAACAGGATCAGGCGAGCTCGTCCGCCCTTTTGCTGCTCTCCACGGCTAGGTTTTAGTCTCGGTCACTAGTCAGTAGTCACTGATATAACATACTTCCTCCGTCCCAAAATAAGTGTCTTGAAGCTTAAGACAAATTTGTCTTAGAAAGCTAAGATCTGAAATTGAGTATAACTTATTTTGGAGACGGATGATATAAGAAAGAAAAAAGAAAAAAACTGAAAAGAATATTTTGCAGTAATCTTAATGTAAGATCTCTCAAATATAATACCGATTGAGACATACCGAAGTCTTAATCGACTGAGATGTAACAAAACTATATTGTAATAACAAATAAAAGGTGCCGACTACCGAATAGTCGCCTAAGTTTTATTTTGTTCAGTCAAACTACCCTCCACCATCCGATTTGTATCCAACTGATTGGAGTCTTCTTATTTCTCATCCATTGTTGACCCGTTGATTCACACTTAGAGGTTCACCAAACAGCCGGCTCCCATTACCTGTGATCGTTAGTCCACCCGCTCTATCCGAGTCGCCATGGTGCCGCCGTTGCCCCCGGCCTTTCCTCTAACCTAAATGGTAAGTGACACACGTCAGGTGCGGGGCACTCTGGCCCTAACTTTTTGGATGGCAATTGGATGACAAAATTCCAGTGACACACGATAATTTTACGTAAAAAATAAACTGAAGCGCGAAAGTTACCATGCTTACCAAAGTTGTCGTCCTCGCGTAGCTAGACTTGTCATCGAAAACGTTCAGAGTTGTCATGTGCTCGTACCTGACGTGTGGCATTTATCAGGGTTTTCCTCTAAATCCCACCGTTTTTCATGCTGGGAATCATCCTCGCACGCGCACCTAAACCACTCAGACCTTCCCCTCGTCTCCGCCTCCGACACAACAACCTGCCGCGTTGTTGTCAGCTCCGTTTTGTTCCTGGTAAGGCCACTCTAGGGACGCTGTGACCCCTTCTCGGCCCTGGCGCCGCGCTTTGCTAAAATTCAATGGAAATTTTACATATGAATGTGTGTTAGCAAACGCGTAAACAAGAATATCTAGCGACGAGTACCAAATGGACAACGTATATCAACGTAGCCATCACTATTATTATTATTATTTCGAACAGGAAAAAAGAGGAAGAAAATGGGATAATTTACCGAAAAAGGAAAACTAAATAATTTAGAAGCAGTAGCGTGTAGCCTCTGCCAATGAACGTTCGTCGGTCAGTCCAAGTATACGACTCGCATATCCATCCAACCCACAACCGTTCAGCCGCGACGACCCATTTCTTTCTTCTTGACTTTCTGGTTCTAGTGTCATGTCATACGCACATTTCAGCGTCCGGCCAAGCCCGCGAAATGACACGAGGAGAAGTGAAAACTCGACGCCTGATTGCCAGTCTCTTTTGGCCGCTGGTTAATTTTTCTCGCCGTATCGATCGGTCAGATGCGCGGTAACTAAATCCCGGGGGTGGGTCCCATTTCCATCTGTCCGAATCATCTCGGTGGCCGGAGATATGCAGGATGTTTTTTTTTTTCTTGACATGCGGAGATATGCAGGATGTGACTAGGTTCAGGCCGATTGAGTCAATGGTCCTGTACATGCGTAAATGCGTAATTGAATCTGAGGCTACATACATACAAGAAAGAAACAATCAAAAAAGTGTTATCTACAACGCCGGCGCTTAGGCCAGGCGCCAGGCTTCTTTTCCCAGCCGTTATGGACGAATCCCGTTCGATCAAGGGATTTTGGCTAGCATCGACGCAAAGCCAGGCGCCGGATGCTTCCTCCTTTTTCATTTTTCTTTTGCATGAGCTTGTTTAGCGACTGCTACACGTATCTTTTGCGGAGAAAACAATCACGTAAGCGCTCAAATAGGCGCGCGTTGAAGAGACGGACTCCTACCCCGATGTTATTTCTTTAATTAAATTCTTTTATTGTCTAAGCGCCCACGCAAGCACCCTTGCATTGTAAATGCCCGAATAATACGCATGCTGCCACTGCGGGGACAGGAGCCAGTGGAGGCAGCAGTCACCACTTGGAGTTGGGAGTTGGATCCCCGCAGTTTCTCCATGATCCAGACGGCAACCATGCACTGCACTGCACGAGAAACTTTTGAGAAATAAGGCCAACTCTACCGCGCGACCCCATCCTGTCCGGGTGCGTCCTTTTCAGGTAGAACGGACGAATAGCGCGGCCCAACACGCGGTCTAAAACGGACAAATGTCCGGATTCCGTCCGTTTTTAACTCATCCCCGGCCCAAACTTGCGCCGAGTTTGGGGTGAAACGGACATCGCGCGGACGGGCTCGCCGCACGCCCTTATCCCCCCGTGGCAGCCTGTCGGGGACACTAGCAGCCCCTTCGCTTCCAACGCCTCCACCCCCTCTCCACACCCCGCCCCGCAGCCGGCGCCGCCACTATTCTCCGGCCGCCTTTTCACTGCGCACTCTCCGGCCGTCCATACCAAACCACGTCTCGACATGGCTGCCACCATGGCCGTGCTTTCGCCGTAGTTTTGGCCGTCGATCGGAGGAGATTTGGCCGTCGCCATCGTAGCCGGTGGCAGAGGGGATACGACCGCCGGCGACGTACCACGGCGGCCACGGCAGCTTCCGACGAGTGCTCCAGAGCAGCCATTAGCCGGCCGCCAACCACCCCTGTTGCATCGAGGTGATCACCGCGGTCATCCGAGAGGGAGTGGTTGCTCATGACCCATACTTTGAGTGCAAGATGGATGCCCTTGGCAAGCTTGGATTCTCCTCTTACCAGAAATGCACCACGGCCATCCGGATGCTTGCATATAGGGGTGGAAACGGATCGGATGCAGATTTGATAGTGCTCTTACCACTTCCGTTTTCATATTTTCAAAACGAATATGAATGCGAATATGGATGTTATCGGATAAGGATGCGGCTCGGATGTTATTTGAATAC
This sequence comes from Aegilops longissima, assembly GCA_021605205.1. Taxonomy (NCBI): domain Eukaryota; kingdom Viridiplantae; phylum Streptophyta; class Magnoliopsida; order Poales; family Poaceae; genus Aegilops; species Aegilops longissima. The sequence goes on along the minus strand of CM038678.1, from coordinate 694,052,957 downwards.
GGATACGTATCGAATGTTTTCTTGATTCGGAGCGGATACGAATAATAGTAACATCTTGCTTAAGTATATCAGTCAATAGCTATGTGACATGAAATAATCAACTTGTGACATACAATAAGTCAATGATAAATAGTTTTATAAATAAATACTATTGTAATGCATAATAGTTTCTAAGTTTAATCATGCAAAGAGTAAAATTTGACCACTTATTTGGCATTTACGTTGGGTAATTGGAATACTGGGGCAACAATTTTGAAAATTACCTCCCATAATATTATTCGGATGCGGATATATCCACTTCCATATCCATATTTGTGTCAAAATCTCATGCCATATTTTATTTTTTATCTGTTAAATAAATTCGGATACGGATAATTTCCATTTCCATTTTGGTTCGGATGCGGATGTTTCGGATACGAATAGGCATTTTCTCGAATACGAATATCGGATATTTATGATTATCCGCTACCACTTTCCACCCCTACTTGCATATGGAATTCCCTGCGATCTGGTGGATGAGTATGTGCGTATGAGTGTTTGGCCCTGAGTACTTGAGGTAGCCAACTGCCGCTGATACAGAGAGATTGTTGGCGACCAACACAGCTAGAGGCTTTCCAGGCATGCTTGGCAGCATAGATTGTATGCACTGGAAGTGGAAGAACTGTCCATTTGCTTGGCAGGGCCAGTACAAGGGGCATGTCAAAGCGTGCACTGTCATATTAGAAGCGGTGACTTTGCAGGATCTTTGGATATGGCATTCTTTCTTCGGCATGGCAGGTTCTCACAATGATATCAATGTGCTGCAGCGTTCTCCAATCTTCACAAGGCTTGCAGAAGGCCACTCCCCACCTGTCAACTTTGAGATCAACGGCCACCAGTACAATAAGGAATACTATCTAGCTGATGGTATATATCCTCAGTGGTCAACTTTTGTGAAGACAATCTCGAGCCCCCAAAATGAGAAGAGAAAGAGATTTGACCAAATGCAAGGGAGTGCTAGAAAGGATGTGGAACGTGCTTTTAGTGTGCTTCAATCCCGATGGGGTATCGTTCGAAACCCTGCACTGTCATGGGATGAAGGGAAGCTTTGGGAGGTGATGACTGCTTGTGTGGTCATGCAAAACATGATCGTCGAGGACGAGCGTGATGATAGGATCTTCGACCAAGGATTTGATTATCAAGGTGAAAATGTTGAGCCCTTGCACCAAGAACCGGCCACGTTTGAACAGTTTGTCCAATTCCATCGTAAACTGCGTGATTGGTACACTCATTTGGATCTTTAGAATGACTTGGTTGAGCACGTGTGGAGTCACATTGGCAACCAATAGATGTAAGGTTCATTATGTTCATTCAAGAAAATTTCGATTTGGTTGTAAAACTATTTTATTAGAGACAATTTTGATTGGGTTATAAAAACTATTTTTATTTTCAGACAATTAACATTTGGACGTGCAAACTTGTTTTGATATGAATATATGGATATTTTTGGCCGTGGCGGACAGGACGGGGCCAAAGGATGCGGATGCATCGCTAAGCCAGCGCACACCATCGTGATCGCAGACAGCCCCAACACGACTTTTAGCGCAAGACGGCCACCGCGATCGCGAGACAAGCCCAACACGACCTTATTGCCCTATCCAAATGGACTGAATCTGAACAAAACGGACATCTGTTTAAGATCGCGCGGTGGAGTTGGCCTAATAGTCCGTCGGGTGGGCAATCGCTCTCCGTCCGGTGGGCAATCGCTCTCCGTCCGATTCCGTTCCCGGGTTGGCCGCCCGGAAGCAGCGTCCTTCTTTCCACTCGCCCGTGGTGCGCCGCCACGTAGGCCGCGCTTATATGCATGCATGCATGCTTGGAGCCAGGAGGCGCCCGCCAGCCACAGACCACACTGCGTCTGCGCTGCCCACGCCGCCGAGGATCTTTCAGAGTACGCGATTGGCACGGCTGTTCCTATTCGGTTCGGGCGTGTCGAGTGAAGTGCACTGTAGGTCCTTGAACTATTCCAGGGATGTCACATAGGTCCTCAAACTATGAAAATCGTCATCCACGTCCTCAAAGTGCAGTAATTGTGTCATTCGGCCCAAAATCTCCCCGACAGCTCTAATCGCCAGCTGGCACGTAAACCGTAACCGTAACAGTGCGCGACAAACAGTCCTGAATTCCTGTGCGTGATGAACAGTACATAACAAAGAATAAATATAAAAAAATATCAAAAAACTGAGATCCTCTGTCATTGAAGAGACCCTGGCGCAATAACAGTAAAAATGGTCATTAATTCAAAAAAAGTTCGCGAACGAAGAATTTGGAAAAATATTTGTGACTTTAATAAAATGTTCACGAACGATGAATTTGGAAAAAATATTCGCGACTTTAAAAAAAGTTCGCGAACGATGAATTTGGGAAAAATTATTCACGACTTTAAAGAAATGTTCGCGAACGATGAATTTGGGAAAAATATTCGCGACTTTAAAAAAATATTCGTGAGTTTAAAAAAAGTTCGCGACCGATGAATTTGGAAAAAATATTCATGACTTTAAAAAAATGTTCGCGAACGATAAATTTGGAAAAAAGTATTCGTGACTTTAATAAAATGTTCGTGAACGATGAATTTGGAAAAAATATTTGCGACTTTAATATAAAGTTCACTAACATCTTTTAAAGTCATGAATTTTTGTGGTTCGCAAACATTTTTTTTCCATACCCACGAACAATATTTGTGGTTCGCGAACATATTTTCAAATTTATTGTTTGTGAAATTTTTTAAAGTCGTGAATATTTTCCCCATATTCGCGAACATTTTTTTGAATTAATGAACATTTTTACTATTCACACACCAGGGGTATCTTCGATGCCAAAGATTTTCAGATTTTTTGTTCATATTTTTTTATTTTTTGCACTGTTCATCATGCCAGCTGGCCATTTATAGGGGGTTAGTGAGATTTTGGACCTGGATGACACACTTACTATACTTCGAGGATCTAAATGACGATTTTCATAGTTCGAGGACCTATGTGACACTCCTGAAATAGTTTAAGGACCTACAATTCACTTCACTCGGGCGTGTCCTACTCGATCCTTTTTTTTTTAAGAAACACTCGATCGTATCTTTTTTTTAGAAACACTCGGTCCTATCATGGCATTTTTTAAGACAATCTCGCGAAGCTTGATTCAAGTAGTCATAATGTCTATAGGGACAAAACCAAGATCATCGGGTGCCCTAACCAAACATGACGGCCGATCCCTAAATTCAGACCTCGATTCGCTAGATTGTGAGCCTCGAAATTCGAGCTCCTAAACTCATGGACAAACTTGCATAAACTAAAAGAATCACTATGCTCTATTATTTCATGTACGATAACTCCATAGCTAGCCATATTCCGATGCTTGATGTCGTCCAACCACCACCTTGCAATCGGAAGCCATGTGAATTCTTTGCAGATTTAGATCATCGACGAGGGCTAGAGCCTTCCGAACTGCCAAGGCTTCCAAAGATGGACGATTCTATCGTGGCATGGCATGCATGGCAGCGCACTCAGCAAAGACACGTCAGGCCGAGAAGAAGAACTCTAGGAAAAGGACCAACAAAAGAGAGACGAGACAAGAACAAAACAAAGCCCGTCCAGGTGGGCTGGGACACACGGCGTAGCACACCGCCCCCGCTCGGCCCAGTCCAATAAAAGCCTAGTTGCCGCCCCCGAGCCGACTAATACCAAAACCCGAGAACAACTAGTTAACGAGCGCTCCTTCGAAGTGCTTCGAACGCGTGGTTCGGGAGTGAAGCGCTCCCACGAGGGAAAACTAACCAATGCGGTTGGTTCCCGGTTTTTCCTTGTTTACGATTTTGGGCGTTTTGCAGTTTAACCCTCCAAGTACTTCAGTTTTCGGTTTTCCCCCTTTCGGCACGATAACAGACAGAAAATAGCGGGCAGCCGCGTCGGTGGTTGAACCTGAAGCAGCAAGTGGTTGTGAACTTGTGAGCATATACTCCATTCCACCTATGCTCGGTGCCTGCCTCGGATGCGGCAGACACGCACAAATTGTTCGGCGATCGACCGCATGCAGACGCGCGCGCAGGAGCAGGACAACCAATCTGCGGGCCATCGGCGGAAGGCAAACGAGGAGGGTTGCCGCGCGCCCCAGCTGGCGAGGCACGAACCATACGCCGAGTAGCCGGCCGGCCGTCAGCAGATACTCCTCCTTCAACGACAGATATAGCACTTCGACTTTCACCTTTCGCGACGGCATGTCATGTCATGGCCTGGCCGCTCAAACACTCACTGTTCATCACCTACTGTTCCCTGACACGACCATGGCATCTAGCACCGCGTGGAGGTGCAGGGGCACATATACAGTCCAAGTGATCGATCAATTGGTGCAGACGGCGCGTGGAACACATGCACCGATACCGACTCGACCAATCCAGACATGTGGTTGGTAGAGCGGCGGCAATATCGATTTTTTTTAGAAACTTTTAATTTTTTCATCTTTGATTATGACAATACAAAGAACAACATGTGTAGCAAAAATTACAACCATATCGTGGGCCACCTAGGCGGCGGAGGACGAAAGAAAAGATAAGGTGTGGCAAACTCATAAGTAATTTTTTTTGATGCAAAACCATAATACTCAACACTTGCAAAAAAAACATAATAGTCAATTTTCGCAACAAAAGAAAACATAATAGTTAACACACAGGAAAAATGAATATTAATTTTACGGAAATGTTAACGCCCACACGTGTGGGCGTTTGCACATCGCCCACACGCCTCCACCACCACTTATTTTGCCACGTATGAATAGATGACATCAGCAGAATTTTTTTTGGTTTTTGGCTTAAAATGTTGTATCTCCTAAATAAAAAAGCGAACTAAAAATCCATTTTCACCATTAAATCCGTCTCGACGAGATCTTCAAAACTAGACCCCATGTTGATATGTTTCGACGATTTTTTTTTTGCCAGAAGTTGCCATGATGTTTACACTGCAGTTGCCATAGGGCTTAAACTAAAGTTGCCATGCGGCAATTTTAGTTTGTAGATCATGGCAATTTTAGTATTTTAATGATGGCAACTCCAGTACTTTGACCATGAAAATTATTTTTTGTATGAACCAGGGCAATTTTACGTGCATGTATCATGACAATTTTAGTTTATGGTTCATGGCAAGTCTAGTTTCTTAATTACTCGTTTTATAAATGTCAAAATTTACTTTTAATTGTAGAAGAAAATAGCTGAAACATATCATGGCAACTTCAGTGTAAATATTATGACAATTCATATGCAATAGACATGGAAACTTTTAATCCAAAAAAAATTTCATCAAAACATATCAACATAGTATTTAGTTTCGAAGATCTCATCGCGAGGGATTTAATGATGAAAACGGATTTTCAATCGGATTTTTCGTTTAAGAGATAAAACATTTAAAAAACTGAAAATCCAAAAAGATTCCTACATGCATGCATGCGATGACGTGGCAATCTGTTTACATTAGAGACGTGTGGTGCGTCTCTCTTCCTGCCACACATGTGACAGTTAGTGCGACCCTAATGTTATCATGTGATCCTCAACATAATAACCAAATACAATGAAAATATAAACATACTTATAAGTAGAAAAATAATCTAAATCAGTCGTCCATCACGCGTGCTCGACACCCAGCCCACAGCTGCCGCCTCGTCCTGGCCAGCCTCCGCCGCGCTAGGTAGGGTTGGTTTTTTCCCTTTTGTTTAAAGAACAGCTTTTTTTAAACAGAATAGCTAGCTAGTTTTGCTGCATGCATGTGCGGTGTGCCCCGCTGACTGGATGGCTTCGTGCGTCCGTATGGGGCGATTGGTTTATGAAGTTGGTTCATGGGCCTGCGTCTGCATGGCACGGTGGCCCGTTTACCACCAAACAACCTCTCCAGCAACATTTGCCAGCGACTGCAGCGAGTCTATCCAGCCGATAACACATTATTCATAGGTATAAATTTTTTGGCACCCAATCAAGGTATGGCAGCCGCTACCCCTTGCCTACTGGGGTCCTTCGCCAGTGCACATAGCGACGACTGCAAGCACTAGAGCGAGCCGAAGACGTGCCGTCTCCTCCCTCATCAAAGCCGAACAAACCTTATTGTAGTAGACAGTCGGGAAGTCATCGTGCTAAGGTCCTATTGGACTAACACATCATTCCTACTAAGAGACATCGCCACCGCCACGCAGTCCCAGCTAAGACACGGAACCTAACAAGAACGAGAACGGGGTCAATCCAACCGGTGAGGGGCCGAGATCCTCCGCACCTCCATGGCCTTGAGGCCGTGGGAGATGGGGTGGACCGGAAACGGCACCGACAGAAGGAAAAGAGCTTTTTTTGTGAGGAGGAAAATTCGCAAACTGGACAATAATTTGCACTATCCTTTGACCAGAGACACTTTGATGGAAAACGAACAGGCAGAGCGTATATATAACAAATAAAAAGGTATCGACTACCGAACAGTCGCTTGAGGTTTATTTTGTTCAATCAAACTACTTTCCCCCGTCCGATCTGTATCCAACAAATTGCAGTCTCCTTGTTTCTCCTACAGCGTCGCCCCGTTGATCCACCCACTGAGGTGTACCGAACAGCCAGCTCCCATCACCTGTGATTAACTAGTAAAATGCCTGTGCGTTGCTACGGGCTATAATGCATATAAATAAATAAAAAATAGTTAAGGTTGTTCTGAGGTTGAAACCTTGGGCGTGTTCGGACATTAAACGAACACCCAACGGGCTCCTCAAAATTCAACCATCCAGACAGTCCAATGTATCCACGATGTTATCTTCAACACGTGATCCCAACATAAAAACCCCACATAATACAAAAGGCCCGCATTCCAAATCAGGACCCCTATCACATATAAGGTAGAATCCCTACCACCCATAGCACATGCCTACCACAGTAGTTTGGGCTAACACTCCTCTATGATTGCACGCCGCCGCTATGACCCCCAACCTATCCCATCTCTACTACATGATGTGCTTCAACTCCAACAATGTTTCCCTCTACTCCAGCAAGGCTCTCACGGCAACCATGTGCTCAGAGTGCCGCTTCTGCCGCCATGTATCTTCACTAGGGTGCCTCAAATGTTTGCATGATACTTTCTCCATAAACAAATATTAGATCCCTTAGTGATCTAAACGGGCTTATATTTGTTTATAGAGGGAGTACATTAGTAGTTTTTTTTGGAGATACACGAGTATTTACTCCTAGTAATAGCAATTGGCAATTTGGCATAGTACAACCATAATCTTGGAGCCATCTATCATTTCGATAATAGATACTTGCTATAGATGCAATTATGATGAAACTGTGTTATAACCCTTGCAAACTGAACGAAACAACAAATCAACCCCATCCACACCGAAACTGATTCATGCATTAAGGAACATCACACAAAGTAAATTGGAATCCAAACAAACAACAATCAATGACAACATGGATGCTATCTTATTGCTTTCGTGGTGGATGGCAAGAGACATCGCCTGGATGCATGAAACAGTCTTGACTATGCATATCTATCAGGGAAACGTCGGGTCAAAACCAGGGTGTTGGTACCTTGAGCAATTACACTCACATTGACAACTGCCCCACCAAACTGCTCGCCCATCCTCCTCTAGGCCATGTAAGCGTTTTAAAAGACATCCTCTCCGCTTCCCCAGTGCGATGGCCGGCCACGGCAACTCCTCCAGAGCAAATCCTTCCGAAGGCACTACATGCGACTTTGTCCTCCTTTCTGCTCGTGCCTTTTGCTCCTTTGACCTCTTTCCTACGAAATTTTATCCACTTCTCCAAGGATGCACCGAAAACTGTAGAATATGTAGAACAATGTACATGTGTGAACTGGAATAGTGGAATCAAACCAATCTTCATCAATAGACATCTTTTCAACTATGGTCAACTCTGTAGATCGTCCAGATTAGCTTATAATGAAAACTAAAATAATAGTTAGCCTTTCTCATATGTTTTTTGAAGAAGAGAAAATAAGAATTATCAGCACCTACAACCTGGAAGACTAATCCCTTCAGAAAACTTTGGCATATAGATTATGATATTATCCTAGCTTATTGGTGATTCAAATTTCTAGCTTTATCAGACCAATATGAATGGCATATCAAGGATCTAGTTAAACCACTGGACCAATACTCAATGAAGAACCCCAACATCAGTCGAAACTAAACATGAAAATTTCGAACTCGCTGACTTTATGTCAGTCCAGTGGTAACAGTTTTACATGTGCTGCTAGAAAATGTAACACTCAAGGTGCATACAGATACGCTACTGTCTTGCTGATAGAAAATGTAAACCTCAAGATGCATATAGATATGCTATTGTCTTGTTGTTAAATAGATTGCTTGCTGTGTTAGCTAAATCAGGAAGGCTAAGGTTTCCAACAATTCCAATTTGCAAGCACAATCAGACCTCATAGCCTAGAAAAGGAAATAAAAGTCAATCTAACAATTGGGGAGAACTCCTGTTTGCAGCTTTGAGGGAGATCTAGTCCATTTGTAATTTGGCTAGAAATGAAATCAATCAAACTAGAAAACATCACTTCACGCTGGGAATGCACTACATGTTGATATAAGCATTCTTTTGGTTTGTATGCCAGGCTCTAAGTTTGTATTGAGAAAATAAAATTAGAAAGATGAACCTCAATATTTACAGTAGGATTATGCTCTTTTGCTGGACATGACCCTTATTCAGAAGAAAAAAACATGCGTGTATTATTTCAGTAATATACATGAAAGGCAAAAATTCAAAATAATACAATTGTATCTTATTTACCTTGTAAGAAAATGGAGTTCCCATATTTTGCTGAAATAAATCTCAGTAGTCCCTCCGTATCAGCTGAGATAAAACCCTAAAGCCATTGCCATGCCAGGAATGTCGGTCCAGTATGATTAGAGCATTCTGTATAGAAGGCTTGAAACATGGAATTGGGCCAGAAAAGGCGCACTAACCAACATGTGGAATCATTTGCTATTCTTTGCCTCTCATATGTCTTTACCTTCATAATGACTGAACATTTAGCACATGAGAGCTTATAATGTGTGCAGAAAATACTAAATATTACCTCTTCACAAATATAGCATGGCAAAATATTGTCTGAAGCAAGCCAACGAACTGGTGTAATCTAGACCAAGCATGCCATTTCTAATGTTTTTGTAGACTTTCAGCTGATCATTCTTTCAGAAGTATTCAAGAACTCTTCCCAAAGCTGCACTGTCTCCTCCATGAAACATATTTCCTTCTCTAACTACGTACATATGCAAACAATACCAACTATAACATAGAATTGTAGAAACATATATACCAACGTAAAATGGAACAATGAATATTAGTACAATACAATTACCTGAACCTGCCTTTGCCACACTTAGACCTAGTGACTCCAGAGTAGATATTGTCCCCCACCCTCGAATCTCATCCAGCGTGAAAAATAAGGGGCGACCCGACGGAAGCCGACAACTTGCTGCAGCTTCGGACGGAGGACTTGGACTCGACTGCGTGTCAGAAACACTTCATGAACAATAGCCACTAACCTTACAATTTACAGACCTATCAAAATGAATGGAGCTCCTAACTTTCTAAACAGCGTGTATACCTCTGTCAAGTTGCTCACAGGGAATGTGAGATCTTCAAAATGGTACATTGTTGGTCCCCATATGAGTTGGAGCTTTGGGTTAGAATGTTTATTCTGGTTAGAAGCTCCTCCTCGAGGAAAACCTAACTTCTCAAAGCATCTCTACATGAGGCGCTCGACGAGGAGTCGAGGAGTTCTTCCCTGCAGGATACCAAAGAATTGAGACTAATGCAATCAGATATGTACAGTATCGATGAACACCAACTATGTTTGACTAATAATTTGCCATCTAATTAGAATAAAATTAAATTATCTACACCTAGAGCTCAAAGGGGATTATTAATTATAATATCCAAGCGAGCACGTAACAAGTGAGCTGCACAGTGGTTGCGGCTAACTTGTCAAGTGCACAAGCTGACTGTCAACTCTGGCTAGGACAAAAAATTAATGTGAACTGCTCTAGTGTATACAATAATAAAATCACATTTATACAAGGCTAAATTAGTACCCATTTTCTCAGTTGCAGGCAGAACATATCTATCATAGGAAGTAGAGGTAGCAAATGGATAACCATTCTGCATAATGGTCAAGATTTTGCACACATAAACCTTTTGAAATTAACTACTGTGATATACCAACCAGATTATGTGTTTCTTCAAAAGTGATATCACATTATGAATAGTAGGCACCCAAAATTGAAGTTGTTCAATTGAAAACTATTACATAGAAGCAAAGACCACGATCATCTCTTAAATTTATTGTAAGTTGCTACAACCAAAGTACATGTGTATTTCAGGTCCATACTGAGGTAATGTCAGGAAACTGTAAGAGACAATTGATAAACAAGCCAAAGAGAATCAAATCAAAAAGGTTATCTTTTGTTAGAACCTAACCTTACGTGTATGTGGCGGTTCTTGAAGTTTGGGTCTCCGGGATGAGTCGGCATATGCACCTCCATTATGCAAGTGTGCACCTCATCCAGCAACCTGCGTGGCAACAAAGAAAAAAAGAACGAACAAAACACATCAGCCTATCCATCCATACAAGAGGGACTAAAGGCACCCAAAACCATGACGCTGACGGCGAGCACCATGCAGGGAGGGAGAGGAAGACAAGAGGGTGGTGGTACTGACCATGTTTGGATGTCGCGCATCCTCAAAGAGGAAGACCTCACAGATGGCGATGGAATTGATGCCATAGTCCTCCTGCTCAAAGCGAATCACGCATGATCGTAGTGGTCCTTTCCATGTACACACCCCATAGATGCCCTCCTAGTCGCCTCTACTTCTTGGGGGAGGCACCTCGCGCACATGCCGGCCCCCACCTTGCACCACCAAATATCTTAGTAGTTTAGCATCAATCACGTCAAACATATACCATTAGGATCCTTGCGCACATCAGATGATATTGTCGATTTTATACCTTCTTCCTCCCCAACTATCTTCTCATCTTCGCCCTCCGAATCCAAACTCGCCATCGCCGTCGATGGCGCATGATACATCTCCAACGTATTTATAATTTTTTATTGTTCCATGCTATTATATATCCTGTTTTGGATGTTTAATGGGCTTTATTATACACTTTTATATCATTTTTGGGAGTAACCTATTAACCGGAGGCCCAGCCCAAATTGCTGTTCTTTTTGCCTATTTTAGTGTTTCGAAGAAAAAGAATATCAAACAGAGTCCAAACGGAATGAAACCGTAGGGAACGTGGTTTTCGAAACAAACGTGATCCAGAGGACTTAGAGTGGACGTCAAGCAACCAACGAGGAAGCCACGAGGCAGGGGGGCGCGCCTACCCCCTGGGCGCGCCCTCCACCCTCGTGGGCCCCTCATGGCTCCACCGACCTACTTCTTCCTCCTATATATACCTACGTACCCCGAAACCATCAGCAGAGGAGCAAAAACCCTATTTCCACCGCTACAACCTTCTGTACCCGTGAGATCCCATCTTGGGGCCTTTTCCAGTGCTCCGCCGGAGGGGGCATTGATGTAAAGTCATCTTTAGCCCTAAGATGTTTTGGTGATTGATGACAATGCTTTTGCGGACTAATCGTGTGCACTGAGCTTTTCAGAGATTCATCCTTTGGCACGAGACGATTCCCTCCCCTCGGAGTTTGAAGCGAAGACGATGTAGTCTTTTTGATTCAGTTTGGTGGACTAGTTTCGTAGAGATCACCGTACTATCAAGAGGGGATCCGCTTTGGAAAGGCTAGGGTGGAATCATCACGTACACATCCCTTGCACACCTTCCGAGCCTTTCCACTTCAATGGAGAGCTCGTTCTTGTCCTCATTGTGCCTTCTCTGGTCTGAGCGGTAGTACCGCTTGGGTGCTATCAGCGGCAGTACCGCTCCACAGCGGTAGTACAGCTTGTAGCCCCAACTGTAGTACCGCTGCGGTTTCGTGCTAGTGCCGCCTCGATTTGAGGGCTCGTTCTTCGTGTCGGACTTTACGGTACTAGCCGCGGCAGGAGAGGCGGTAGTACCGCTCTCGAGCGGTAGTACCGCGAGGAGGAGCGGTAGTACCGCTTAGGCTGTTAAGCGGTAGTACCGCTGGCCTAGCGGTAGTACCGCTCTCTGCGGGGCTGGTAGGGGGGTAACGGTTGGATTGTTCCCCCCACTATATAAGTGGGTCTTCTTCTCCAAAGTTGACCTACCTCTTCCCCCAAAAGCTCCATTGTTGCTCCAAGCTCCATTTTCGCCCGATCTCTCTCCCTAGCCAATCAAACTTGTTGATTTGCTCGGGATTGGTTGAGAAGGCCCCGATATACACTTCCACCAAGAGAAATTTGATTCCCCTCACTAATCCCTGGCGGATCTTGTTACTCTTGGGTGTTTGAGCACCCTAGACGGTTGAGGTCACCGTGAAGCCATAGTGCATTGTGGTGAAGCTTCGTGGTGTCGTTGGGAGCCTCCAATTAAGTTGTGGAGATTGCCCCAACCTTGTTCGTAAAGGTTTGGTCGCCGCCTTCAAGGGCACCAATAGTGGAATCACGACATCTCGCATTGTGTGAGGGCGTGAGGAGAATACGGTGGCCCTAGTGGCTTCTTGGGGAGCATTGTGCCTCCACACCGCTCTAACGAAGACGTACTTCCCCTCAAAAGGAAGGAACTTTGGTAACACATCCTCGTCTCCACCGGCTCCACTCTTGGTTATCTCGTGCCTTTACTTGTGCAAGCTTATTTGTGTTATATGCTTTGCTTGCTTGTGTGCTTGTTGTTGTTGCATCATATAGGTTGCTCACCTAGTTGCATTTCTAGACAACCTACTTTGATGCGAAGTTTAATTTGGTAAAGAAAAGCTAAAAATTGTTGGTTGCCTATTCGCCCCCCCTCTAGTCAACTATATCGATTCTTTCAATTGATATCAGAGCCTCATCTCTTTATTAAGGACTTTGCCGTCCGAAGAGTATGGTTGACACCATAGACGGAGCGGAGGAGCACTCCGGTGTGAATCCGATCTCATCTACGACCGATGGGGGAACCTCGATCTCACGCGAGGAATTCAATGTGGCTTTGGACACATTGAAAACCTCCATGAGAGACGAGGTTGCACTACAAAAAAAAGACACATCCGTGATATTTTGGGCCGAACGATTTTTTTTCTGTCATACATATGACACTTCTATGGCGATAATTGTGACAAAACCCGGTATCATCATAGATGTGGTGGGCTCCTACTTCTATGACAAAAAATCATGACAGAAAATGGGCTTTTCGTCCTGGGCGGGCCGGAGATGCAGCTGCATGACTTTCTTTGGGCCGTCCATGACGGAAAAAAACCGTGGTAGAAGTGAGGGGGAGGAAAATTTCTGGGAGTTGCCGGTTACGGTGGGAGGTCGTGGGCGGAGCGATGCACGTTTCTCTCGACGACTGCTGCGTGTGTGCGGCGTTGGCTCTAATCAAGCCGCGAGGCGTTGGGCTCTGGCGAACCCGGCGACAGACTGCAGCTACGCGTTCATCGAACCCGAGCGATCGATCGATGGCTGTTAATCGAACCCGATGGAGCGATTCTTCGCATCGCTTCTAACGAAGCCGATCGATGCTGCCTGGGATGAGCAGTGAGCGTTGGGGGGGGTTGGATGAACAAAGGAGCGGTTGCGTTGCCTCCGGATGAACAGGAACTCGTGGTGTGGAGGGCTGGATGAACAGTAGACGGTGGAGGGGTGGCCGTGGAGGGGTGGTTGAACAGGACCCCGTGGTGTGGAGGGCCGGATGAACAGTAGATGGTGGAGGGGTGCCCGTGGAGGGGTGGTTGAACAGTAGCCAGTGGAGTAGCGCGCGGTGGAGGCTGTATGAACAGGAGCCCGTGGAGGCTGGAGGAGGTCGACGGTAGCTCATGGAGGCTGGAGGAGGTCGACGGTGGAGATGAACAGTATCCCGTGGAGTCCCGTTTTGCGCACGCCACACCTCCCCCGTTTCGACCGTAGCGCTCCAATACAAGTCCGTTTCATCCATTTTGCGGTACGCCACACCCCTCCTGATGAACAGGACCCCCGCTTCGACCGTAGCACTCCAACACAAGTCCGTTTCGTTCATTTTGCGGTACGCCACACCCCTCCCGATCAACAGGACCCCCGTTTTGACCGTAGGAGGTCCGTTTCCTCCGTTTTGCGGTACGCCAGGCCCCTCCCGATCAACAGGACCCCGTTTTGAACGTGGCTGGTCGAACACAAGGCCGTTTCCTCCGTTTCCAGGCCTCGTTTCCATCGCCTGTTCCGTCCAAGCCCTCTCGATGAACACGACCACGCATTCCATTCCGACCCAGCCGGTTGGCTCCCCATGAACACGACGACGACGCTGTTTCTCCATGCCGACCCAGCCATGTACGTATGCGCGATAGGCGTTAGAGACCCTGCCCGTATGTACGTACGTGGCCGTATTTTCTTTCTTGCACCCTCGCCGATGTACGTACGTGTACATGCTACGTGCGCGCCTCTACATCTACGACACGTGCACGCCTCTACATCGACCAGTATGTACGTACACGTTCGCGACCAGAATGACAACGCTACGTACGCTTCGACTAGGTGGGTCCCGACTGTCAGGAACTTCCTTGCGTGTGAAGATGTAGCTGGTGGGTCCCAGCAGTCAGGGGGGCGAATCGTTTTTTTTTTGCCCGGACGCACTTCCTTGCGTGCGAAGGTGTAGCTGGTGGGTCCCAGCAGTCAGGGGGGAGATGTTTTTTTCGCGAAATATGGTGGCCCGTCCGGTGGGTCCCCGCTGTCAGGTGGATGAATAATTATTTTGCGGCGTAATAAGGAGGCACTTCCTTTGCTGCGGCCGTGGACCCAGTGTCGGCCTCTCCACGTCTGATCCACGTCCGATGGAAGCTGTTCCTTGACCACGTTGACCACGCCGCGCCGAGAGCACCAGGGCGGTGGACGACGGCGAGGCCTAGGAAGGGGACGACGCGGAGCCGGGGAAGACGCGGCAGTGGATGCCCACGCGTAGAGGAGTACGAGGGTTCACTGGTTCGCTGCGGTGTGAGGCTGCCGTCACCGCAGAATAACAGGGGGTGTGGGTGAGTAGAGGGATGGCCTGGCCAGCGGTGGGAGTAGTAGGGGGCGGTGAGGCCTCCACCGCATCGCAGCCGGCCACGAGAGGCAGGAGCACGAAGCACGACCGGCGCTGGTTTAGGCGGCTGGAGCAAGAAGACCAGAGGTTGAAGAAGCACTACGGCCGTTGGATGGACATCGTACGGTCGCTGGAGCTAGAATCATGCATATTGACTAAGTTGACAAAACCCTCCGTCCCCGTCAACTTAGTAGGCCCACAAGTTAGCCTGCCACTATACTGGGCTTCAGCTAATAGGGGGAGTATTCATTTTTTTGTGCGTAATAAGGAGGCACTTCCTTGCGTGCGAAGATATAGCTGGTGGGTCCGAGCTGTCAGCAGCGATAACGTTTTCTTCGCGAAATACTGAGGCCCTTTCGGTGGGTCCCTGATGTCAGGTGGACGAATAATTATTTTGTGCGTAATAAGGAGGCATTTCCTTGCGTGCGGCCGTGGACCCAGCTGTCGCCCTCTCCACGTACAGTCCACTTCAGATGCATATCGGTCGTTGAACACGTTGACCAGGCCGCGCCGAGAGCACCAGGGCGATGGACGACAGCGAGGCCTAGGAAGGGAACGACACGGAGGCAGGGAAGACTCAGCAGTTGTTTCCCATGCGGAGGGGAGTACTGTTGAGCGAGGTTTCTTGGTTAAATCTGCCGTCGTCGGAGAATAATAGCAGGTGTGAGTGAGTAGAGGGATGGCTAGGCCATCGATGGGAATCTGGTGGGGCGGTGAGGCTCTGTGCCGCAAGCACAACCCGCCACGGGAGGAGGAGGAGCAGGCAGTCCATGGCGCTTGTTTGAGTAATTTGGAGCAGGAAAAGCAGAGATTGAAGAAGCACGACGGCCGTTGGATGGCCATCCAACATTCACTGCTTGTGCGTCAACCCTTTTTTTAGGAAAGCTTCAAATCTGTGGAAAACAGCATACAGCCCAACTGCCATTATTTCTAATAATTTACAGCCCATTGTCTAATTCTTAAGGTTTTTTTGGAGCCCATATTCTTTTTGTTAGCATTACAGCCCATATTGTGGCCACGGTTAAAAAATTATACGAAATTTTGCATATTTCGGTGCGGTCCGAACTGTTTTTAATCCCGAAATTTTGACTCACATTCAAACTGATTTTAAAACTAAATGTATATCAACATAAAATCCACCAAATTCTCCATGCATAAAAATTAATGTAATTTAAAATCTCGAAATGAAAAAAAAGATATTTGAAACTAATTGCTGCTTTGATGTGTTTTAAAAATGTACAACCCATTTCTCATTACTGATGGGCCATTTTCTCTACCAGCCGAATGAAAGCTCTCCTCGTCTTGAAAGATTTGCAGCCCAACAGGCCTGACAAACCGACTTACTTGGCAAATCACAAAAAAACTGGGCTGTGGCCGTGGACCCAACTGTCAGCCTCTCCACGTACAGTACTCTTTCGATGGAAGTCGTTCCTTGACCACGTTGACCACGCCGCGCGGAGAGCACCACGGCGGTGGACGACGGCGAGGCCTAGGAAGGAGACAACACGGAGCCGGGGAAGACGCGGTAGTGGAAGCCCGCGCGGAGAGGAGTACGAGGGTTCACTTGTTCGGCTGCGGTGTGAGGCTACCGTCGCCGCAGGGCCTGGCCAGCGGTGGGAATAGTAGGGGGCGGTGAGTCCTCCGTGGCAGCACAGCCGGCCACGGGAGGCCGGAGCATGAGGCACGACCGGCGCTGGTTTGGGCGGCTGGAGCAAGAAGACCAGATGTTGAAGAAGCACTACGGCCGTTGGATGGACATCGTACGATCACTGGAGCTAGAATCGTTCATATTGACTAAGTTGACAAAGCCCATTCGTCCCCATCAACTTAGTAGGCCCACAAGTCAGCCTCCCACCAAGGTGGGTCCCAGCTAGCAGGGGGAGTATTCATTTTTTTGTGCGTAATAAGGAGGAACTTCCGGTGGGTCCGAGTGACAATGGGGGGGTTCGTGAAATACGGTGGCCCGTCAGGTGGGTCCCAGCAGTCGTGGGGCAAACATTTTTTTCGCAAAATCGGTGGCCCGTCCAATGGGTCCTCGCCGTCATTGGAGGAATCATTATTTTCCACGTAATAAGGAGGCACTTACTTGCGCGCCGTGGACCCAACCGAGACTCTCCACGACGGTATACTTCCGATGGAAGTCGTTCCTTGACCATGTTGACGTCGCCGCGTTCCGTTGCATGCATGCGTCCATGGGCGTGGTGCGCCCCACCGTCGACCTCTCACGTCTGATCATCTTCCGATGACTCTCGGTTGTTGACCACGTTGACCACACCGCATCGAGCACACCCATGGAGCGACCGGAGATGGGGAAGAGGCGGTGGAGTCGTAGATGGAGAGGTGGGAAACTTCATTGGTTTGGGTCTTGGCAAAGACAGCCAGCAGTGCCGCCCACGGAGGCAGGAGCAAGAACAGAGGTTGAAGAAGGAGCACGGCTGTTGGATTAACATCCAACGGTCCAGCTGCTAGAATCATTTGTTGATTAAGTTGACAAAGCCGTGCGTACACGTCCGCTTAGCAGGCCCACAAGCCAGTCACCAAATCTGATGGGTCCCAGCTGTCAACGGGATGAATAATTTTTTTCGCAAAACAAGGAGGCACTTCCTTCCGTGCGAAGATACAGCCGGTGGGTCCCAGCTGTTAGGTGGAGGAAACATTTTTCAGCTTAATAAGGAGGAACTTTCCTTGCGTGCGACCATGGACCTCGTGGGTCCCAGCCGTCAGGCTCTCCACGTACAGTCCTCTTCCGATGACTCTCGTTTGTTGACCACGCCGCACCGAACACAGCGAGGCAATGGACGACGGCGAGGCTCCGGACGGGAACGACTCGGAGATGGGAAAACGCGGCAGTGGAGTCGCAGATTGAGAGGAGGAGAAGGGTTATAACTGGTTCTGTTGCAATTCATATCAAACTCAGGTTCACAGGACATGTTCATATTCATAGCCAACATTCACTATCAACAACTCAAAAGATTCATATATACACAAGCTCAGCATATCTATGCATCCAAATGATTGATAGATCACACGACAATATTCATATATAATTCACAAAAAGATTCAGATATACACATGTTCAGTATGTTTATGCATCCAAATGGTTGAGATCACAGCCAATATGATCCATGGACGAACTTCAATTACCTAGGGTACAGACTGGTAAATGGTGTTCAATCATAGGTACTTCTTGCTAAAATTAGTTCTTGTACGAGTAAACTTTCGAGTACATAAGAGGCAGCACAGACAATCTGAACTTTGCTTGTAGGTTTATCCTCAAATAGAGGCCTCTTGCCGACGGAGGTTTGAGCAACTTGGCCACTACTTTCATCCAACTAGTTTACTGGCTCATCTTGGTCCTGTATCTCACCAAAATTCTACATTGCAGACGAGAAAGGAGGCGGTTGAGAAAATGAACCACCCAAATTTTTTGTGCAGTTCAACTGAAATGGAGCATCCTTGGCGTGCAGACTGATTAAGTCCTAGATGAATATACGCGTCAACCAACTTGTCTGGAATCTTTAGACTCCATGCCATATAGTTCGCTACCATGTGTGCTGATAACCAAAAGGCACAAGTTGGGACCAAAGACTGGACTGCGTTTTTCTGGGCTATGCACAAAGCAATATTTTTGGCGTTCACTCTCCTAATACTTGGAGTTTGAGAATTGGTTGACGCCGGTTGATACTCGAATGAATATAGGCACTTCTTTTCAACATCGATGCTTGTCTGAGTGAACTTTGGAGTACATAGCAGCAGCATAAGTACCTGTCCATCTGATCATTTTGTGCAGTTCTCTGAAATCACCCGATGTTATGATTTGCTGCGAGTTCGGGCTCCAAATTACTCCTTTATGAAATCGGCAAACAGTAGCACAATACCAAATTACCAATACATATGACAGGCACAATAATCAGGATAAAGACCAGTACCAACCTGTGTGAGGTAGCATATCAATTACTATTTCCTTTGATGGAAGCCGAGATAAATAGCGGTCGACGAAGAAAGAAAGAAAGCAAGCGGAGATTAGCGTGACGAGGAAAGGACGGAAGTATCGAGGCAATGAAGCACCCAAAGTTTTTTGCAGTTCCACCAAAATCGAGCATCCTGTTGGCACATATATGGAGAGAGTGAGATTACTGTAATAGTGGGACTAGTTGATGAAACATACACTAAAAAATAGAAGCACCCTCATTATCTTAATGGGTAAAGTTAGCAACATAGTAGTCTTGCTTAAAGAGAGGTATTAGTTTATTTAATCGGTGCCAATTAGCTCAACTCAACACTCAAAGCATTGCCATTTATCATAGGTTGCAAAACTTAAAAGTGCAAAGATAAAGGAGTTTCTCATGACGGTAGCATGATACAAATAGAGATGATGACAAACTAATATGGATGAAGGCCTTAGGCCCGCACCAACTGAGAAAAAAGCTTATTCATGTAGTCCCATTAGAGATGATAAAGCACTCACTTTGGAATCACACAATAGTATATATTTTGTGCACTTCAAATGTATGGTTGAAATCACTCTTGTTTACCGAAGGCTGAGATTATATCGAAGATTATCAAGAACTTCCGAAGAGTTAAAGCACTGGCTGGGATACAGTTCATTGTATTGTCTTGTGTAGTTCCACTAAAATGTATGATTGGCACAACATGATCCCTGTTTGCACAAGTAGGAACAAGGTGAAACCTTCATTAGCTTAGTGAGAAAGGATAGGAAGACATTAGCATATTACTCAAACAGTAGCATCAAATTCATGATGGACAATACGCAAAACATTGCCTCATTGAACCAATGGCAATAAATTGACATGCAAAACAATAGCACTATTATGTCATGACACTAATAATATTCCCTCCCTGCTCCACCACATGATTCACCTCCATAGACAAACATTCACACGTACATGATTCAGCATAGGGTCCTACTAAAGATTTGTTTAACTCCAACAGGAAAATTAGGCAGTAATAAATTAGTGGTACTTAAGTGCTCCTAATTAATTAAGTGAGACATCAGAAGTGGAAGGGCTCCCTGGAGGATCGTCTCACATGTAAGGTAGTCGTTGCCGGATCCCTTGAATAGCCTCGACTGAGGCCTCTGGCTTGAGCAAGATCGCCTTGGCACTGTTTATTCTTCTTCTTCTTCTTCCTCTTCATGCTATGTTTCTCTTTCTCCTCACGAGTTGGTGAAACCAAGTACATGATTGGCCTTCTAATTCAGAATTGGTTTTGTCAGTGAGGGAGTGCAAGTGTACTAGTAAAAAACAGCATTATTTTCTCATGGCAGTCGGAAAATAGAGATGAACACATGCATTAAATATCATTCTTACCTAAAGGAAGGTTATTGCGCCAATATGGATGATGAGGATTGGAACACAGATCTCCCTTTGTGCAGTTCCACCAAAATGAACCAACTGTTCCATCTGACATTCCAGTTAAACAGCACAAAAGTCACTTCTTTTAAGAAGAGTTTTGTGCAGTGCACCAAAATGTCACAACAGCAACCAGGTGAATTGGATATCCCTGTTTGCACAAAAAGGCACAGAGGAAACAGTCAGTCTCAAACAATTACAGGCAAAAACATTTGGCTAAACTTGTCAGAGTCTCAAACAATTACAGGCAAAAACAGTGGCATGGCTTCATTTTTACCAGGGACATTATATTAAGAACAACTAAGGCTGCGTTCGGTTCACAGGTTTGGTGCAGGATTTTCGTAGGAACACAATTCCTACCGTATTCTTTCCCTTCCAACCGTTCGAACACGGAAAGGTGAATAGTGTTTCATAGGAAAGCTGGTGCAGTAGTCTTGATTCCATTGGATTAGAAACATCCACGTGCTGCTCATTTTTGGGCGGAAGCCGAGGCAGCGCCGCTGCCATGCGTTAGACAGGTTCTTGTGCTATGTTTGCGGAATAAAAAATCAACCTATGTGTGGTACGTGAGGTGAGGACAAGAGTAGTCCTTGTGCAGCTGAATAAACAAATAGCATCTCATACTGCCAAGCATGCTACTCTGAAAAAACAAATCTGTACATTTCGTAGTCCATCCGAACACATTCTCTTGAGAGTTTCCTCCGGTTCGCTGTTCCATAGTTTTATACCTACATTCCTTTCCTATTCCTCTATTTTCGTCAAGACCTATGTTTTCTGCCCCTTTATTCCAACCGGAGCCTAAATATTTCCTATTCCTCTATTTTCATCAAGACCTATGTTTTCTGCCCCTTTATTCCGACCAGAGCCTAAATATTTGGTATAAGGGCATGGGACAGTGGCTGCACGAACAGTACAACACCATGTACGTAAATAGGGGCCTAAAGTGGTGATTCATAGTTTGTTGCCCCGAGAAACAAACATCCAAGAAACATATCTGGGTTGGTCCCATTTTTGTTCACTCTAGCCACCTACTCCTATGTGTGGATAGCAAATCTAGTCCTAGTCATATCCTTTGTGTACAGCGTTACCCTATATTTCCTTTTCGACCAAGAGACCGGTTGGATGACCAGTCTGTACTACTTTCATCCACTTTCCTTCCTGTTTGTACCAAGTCCGATGTACATACTAAATTCGCCCACCCCCACTTTATTTCAATGACAAGTATTTTTGGACGGAGGGAGTACAAGATTCGACTCCATGAAGTAGCTTTACCTCTAACAATAGAAGAAAAAAAAAGGTGATGTTGGACCATCCGATCGAGAGGGGCTGAGAGGTAGAAAATGATACACATGCAGCAACGTAGCAAGCTGGGGAAGTAGAGTTAAGGCAGTTTCGAACGAAGATATACCTGAAGGTCGTTGGGATGTGGATAGGTGGGCGGCGGGAGGCGGATCCGCCCCCACAGCACGCACGAAGGATCGGAGGACCTCCCACGCCGGCGCTCGGCTAGAGATAACGGTGCGGCCGGCAGTGGGTCTCCTCCCTTGCTGTCGACGACGGCCTAAACGCTGGCCCTCCTCCCTTCACCGCGGAGGGGATCGTCCGGATCTGTAACCAGCGGTGAGGATAAAAAGCAGTGTTTTTGAAGGAGAAAGACAGGTTACTACCCTATCTTGTTTAGATCTGGAGAGGATGAGAGTGTGTGAATAGAAGCCCTAGCAAGCAAGCGGAGGCTCCGGCCTATATATAAGTAGTGGGGTAGTTTTCCTTTTCACTCCATCAAAACAATCGTTTAAAATTGTGTACTATACTACATGCCATTCGCGGTTTTTTAGTTGTTGATTGTTTTTGAGATAGCTACCGCTTGTTCCAAGTGGTGTTACGGTGTGCCAGTCGCACTTTGTATCGTTCAAGTCTGGTAGTACTACAAGTCCCTCCATTAAATGAACAACCACCCCTCGTAAAAATTGTGAACAAGCCCACGGCTAAAATTAGCGGAAGCGTGGGTTGCCCCAACATGCATTATTATTTATATTTTCTACTCCTCCATTCCTAAATATAAGTCTTTTTATTAGCCACACCTAAGAAAAGAATTTTTTATTAGCGATGAACCCCACATGTCATAAACACAAAAATTGTGGCAAGATTCCTTAGGCAAGCCAAAGTGTGTCTAACAATTTGAGCAACTCAGGTTAGGCAAGTGTGGCAAGTGTGGGAAAAATAATGTGGCAACATAAGACAAACATAGTCACAATCCAAACAGCCCGTGATTTTTGTGACATGCATGAAAATTTAGTTAGTTAAATTTATAGTCAAAATTTGGCAAGGTGCATCAAATCAACACATGCAAGTATCAAAAGGAAAGTCACGGCATGCATGCATCGTTGTACTCCTCCGTTTCCAAATATAAGTCTTTTAGAGATTGCAACAAGTGACTACTACCTCCGTTCCTAAATGTAAGTCTTTTAGGATTCCACTACAAACTACATACGGATGTATATAGACATATTTTAGAGTGTAGATTCACTCATTTTGTTTCGTATGTACTCCAGTTCATAGTGAAATCTCTAAAAAGACTTATATTTTGGAACGGAGGGAGTACATACGAAGCAGAATATGTCTACTCCTACATACAAAGTAGCCCATTTGAAATGTGTAAAAAGAGTTTTGTCGAATGCAGTGCTTTGATGTGCCGCTCAACTCGTACAAGCCCGAGAAATTTGATTACTACGACACCCTCTCCCTCGCGGACTGAGCTCCGGTGCCTTAACTGCACCTGCCTTTGGCTGCATGATAGGTGGGCCAACCACCTGTTGGGCCCACCTGTCATGGACGCAAAGGCAGGAGCAGTAAGTAGAAGCTTTCGCTACACGCTATCCCTCCCGCACGAGGTGGACGGACATGCAGCAGTGGATTCGATACTATATAAGTAGGAGTAACATCATTGTTCGTCTTCTCGAAGAGGCGAAGAGCCAAGTGCAAACCAAACGTGGCAGTTGCGAACGCTCGCGTGGTGCGGTTCCTTGGATTACTAGCCAGGCTCTTGCATGAGACAAAATTGCTATTGTTTAACAATTAAACTCCATTATCCATTGGTTGATACTCATTCTGCATAGGTCCACGTGCTTAGCACCGTTTCCTCCTGGGGTCACCAATGTTTATTTGCTAATTAATAACATTCCATGCAATGAACTAGCCATTGCAAGTCATTAAAAGCATGCACACCTCTCATCTCTTATTGGTTGATACGTATGTCAAGAAACAAGAAACAAGGTAGAAGTTAATGCACCGCGCCTAAGTGTTTTGGGACTATTTGGTTTTCGTAAGATGACTTACACACCTAGACGGAGGGAGTAGTATAGACCTATAAACCGGAAAGGAGTATTTGCCTTTCTAGAGATTTCAACAAGTGACCAGACTTCGGCAAAAAAAACAAGTGACTAGACTACACCGTGTGCAGTACCCCCTCCCCTCCGGTTTATAGGGCTCAAATCTCAAATCTCATGAACCAAGGCATTTTGCGGTTGGAGGAATGTATCTCGTACTTTACAAAACTACCCTAATTAAACTCATGCATTAATTACGTAGTTCTCTCGGTTTCCTCTCCGCCTTGGTCGCAGTGCACAATATTGAGGCTAGCCATAGTGGGAGTAACTTAACACACCCCAAGACAATTTTGCTTATGTGGCAAGTATTTAATGAGGAAAGAGGTGCTTGTGGTAACATAATATGTTACTGTAACATAGCACTTTCCGAGGAAAAATGAGTCTATGAGATAATAAATGAAGCAATCTATGATACTACTACTATGTTACTTTGCACTATGGAGGTAGTAACACACTAGTGTCATATGCATGACACTAGTCTAAGTTACTCCCCACTATGACCAGCCCTGAGAGAGTGCTTTGATACGTTTTAGTCTCATGACTAAAAGTAGTGGGACTAAAGTTGTTAGCCTCATCCATGCTTGGATCCAAATACTAAAGAGACTAAAATCAAGTTAATGACATTTCAAAGCATCCGGCCCGTGTGCCATCCACCAAATCACAGCGAGGTGCTACAATCGAGACTCACTGTCACCCGGTGTGGCCGTCATGACCCGTCATATCACAAAACCCACACCTTTACCGGCGGTGGTAAGGTGGCCTCCAAGTTGGACTGGGCGAAGCAACCATGATTTCATTGGGCGCTCGTTCAAGCCCTTTCTTCCCTTTCTTGAAGAAAACCTCACTCCAGGCTACTCACTTCTGCCATTTTTTCTTCTCTACCGACGAAGGAAAGGTGGGCGAATCAGTTCTGCTGCTATATTTTCATTCCAATAATCTTCTTTTTGCGAAGCACCGACCGATTCTCATCCTATTCTTTTCCCGTTTTCATTGCGATTGTGGTTTCCTTTCGATTGCTTTTTGTTTGTCGGTTCATTGATGGATCCTGGAGCACTAGGCAAAGAGTTCTTGGCGGACAACCCATTGGAGACAGCGATCTCGTGAAGCGAGCACCAACCAACGAGTTGACCATGTTGGCGGGACAACCCATGGAGACGAAGAACTCCAAGAAACAAGCACTGGCCAAAGAGTTGAGGACGTTGGCGGACGAACTCCTCAAGGAAAGTTGGAAGAACAGCAAGGGCCCCACCGTGTCTACCCCAGGAGCTCTGATTGCCACCTATGTGAGGCTCAAGACCGAGCTTGAGGAGATAGTCGCCGTTGAGAAGCAGTATTCCCCTGGCAAGGTGATGGCCCCCATCGAGGACGAGGAGATGGCCCCGGGAGGGATGAGATCCCCCGGTGAGCTGCACAAGGTAAAAAATAATGGCTTATTACCATAGTTGTGGTTTTTGATTATTTGCAATGTGCTTGCTTTTTGATTATTTGCAACGTGCTTGCTAATATGTTAGTGTTGTGCAGGTGCGGTGGTTGTCCTTGATGATTCGATGTCGTGGCCCGCCCTGTTGGCATCGCCCGGAGATTGATTCGATATCGCTGTCCATCTTGTGGACATCGCCCGAAGATCGATTCGATGTCGCGGTCATCCTGTGGACATCGCCGTAAATCGATTCCCATGCCGCTGTCCGTCTTGTGGTCATTGCCGAGAGATCGATGACAAGAAATAGTTGGTCGCGCTAATCCTTCAGGGTAGTTTGCATTGCCCTGTGTTTAATTACCAGAATGATGCATGTTATCAAACCATCTAAGGGCTAGTGCACTGTCTTGTGTGGGTGGATCTTGCTACTTCTGTTTGATAGTGAATCATGCGAACCCTCTTCGAGTTATGGAAACAGATGTATCCTCACCAGCTTTTGATGTAATATATGGCATGCTTAGATGTAAGTTTGAACTACTTATCGTATCAGCAAGGCTTGTTTGATGATTCTTGGTGTTAGTAGGCTAGCTATTGTGCGAGCTATAGTACTTGCAAAACACTCATCGAAGAGAAACGTTGGGGCTGATGTGCTCGTGGTACGCTTATACTTATCCCTCGTCGATCGACCAATAGCCCTAGCTCCTAAAATTGTAGGCTTAGCGATCGATCAGACAATAGTCGACATACATTCAGGCATCATTTGGTTCATAGGGTAGGAAAATCATAGCAAAAGTGTAGAGAACGTGCAACACAAAATCATAGCAGTGTAGAGACGTACACCCTCCGTTCCAAAATAGATGACCTAGGCGGGCTAGTTTTTCCTAGTGGGTTTCAGTGATATGACGTGGTACAGTGCCGTCCAGTCTTCGCGTGTGGTAGCAGTATTGCGGGTACAGTAAGTTTTCTTGAAGAAGCGGAATTCAACGAAGTCATGATGGTTCCTTCGTCCGAACAACTTACGGTGGGAAAGGTTGGGCCTGCGATACGACCGGGGTAGACCAGGATAATTTTGTGCATGATAGGTGGACCAGGATGGTCGATGTCCCACATGTCGGCGAATGAAAGTATTCTTTCCGATATAGAGGACGAGCAACGAGTATTCATTGTTTATTTTTGATGAAAGCTATTGTCTCCACTGTTACTCCTTGACTTTGTCAATGCCTCTCTCTTCTCCACATAAGCAGGGACTACTTGCTATGCATGCAGCGGGCAACATTTGGCGTCTTGAGGGCAGGCGGTGAGAGCGGGCTCGAAGCGGTCGGACTCCGGCATGGCCCGCCTCACATTATCACCATATATTTCTTGGAGTCCGTGCTTGCGGCGGTGGCGATCTCTTCTTCCTCCCCATTTCTCTCTTCTCGCCGACGCCTTGCCGAGCGATTAGATTTCGCTATCGACGGTTTATTCAATTACGGTCCCACATGTCGGTGAAATTGCAAGACAATGCATGTCCCTTTGGTGGCGGCGTGCGAGCCGGACTGTCGGGGTTGCGATGCGTACGAGTCGTAAGTGTGCCGCCTTTTCCTTTAGAACTTGCGGCGTAACATTTTTGCCGATCGATCGATAGAAATGCAGAACAAAATGACGAGGCGGTGCTTTCCGCCGTTAGGCGGGCTAGTTCGAGTGATATGGCGTGCTACAGTGCCGTCCACTTGCTCCATTTTTATGTAAGCAAGAGTTTACACTCGTACGCGGGAGGAGTGCGAAACACCACGGATCTGATTTTGATCGAGGGATAACTGTTCCCTGCCAAATAATGGAGGATTGTTAGCGATTATAGCATGATAGTTAGGGCATCTCCAGCGCTGGCCCACAAATTTACACCGGCATCTGTCCAAGGACACTGATGGATGCCATCCGATGCTGCCCGCATACCTTTCGACAACTATATGAACTAACCGGACGAAATTCGTGCAAACAAAGCAAATTTCAAATTAACCGGATGAAATTCATTACATTTCGAAAACTTTTCCTACAAACTGGACAAAATTCATTACATATTTTGCACAAACCGTACTAAACCTACTGTAAACCTAATCTAAATGATCGTCGGCGCCCGACCACCAAGTCAGGCCATGAACCCGAGAAAGCCGGCGTTTGCCTCTGCCTCCTTCTCATCCGCTTCGATAACCTCATCCTCCGGCCGGAGCACAAGGTTATGAAGATTTCCGCCTCCACGTCGCTGTCAAGCGGCTAATCGGCCGCCGATGTTTACCCCACCAAGCTTGGCGTCGACTGAGTGGAGTAGCGGTGGCCTTCCCGGGACCAGAGCGGCGGCGACCTACCGTGTACTACTCTTCCTCGCTGCCGGCTGCGCCCGCGCACGCGCGCCGGCTTCGTGGTCGTGGCGGCGGAGGGCGGCCGGGGTGCCGGCGATCTACTTCGTTTTCTCCTGGGACAGTACGTCGAAGAGAGCTTTGGAGCGCGCCCGGAGCGGAGCCGCCGATGTCCCTCGTCTGCTCCTGCGACAGTATGTCCAAGAGAGCTTTGGAGCGCCACGAGGCCATGGTTGAAGTGGTGCCGACAGAAGGAAGGGACCGGAGGAGAATAAGTGTGGGTCTTTGGCTATGGTTGGGAGCTGGGGCTCAAGTTAATATAGCAGGCGAATGGCAATGAGCCGCGGCAGACGGATGGACAACTGGCACCGGAGTAGGTTCGTCGGGTGTGAATGCGGACGCTGCTTCAGTGACTTAACTGCAGATGCGTTTGGGTGACTGACATGTGGGCCCAACGGGCGTCTGGACCGCATGTCAGTGACACACCAATTGCACCTGCAGATTAAGTCCGATGAATGCGCATTGACATTCGGAGAGAAGGTGACCGTTTCAGCGCATGCGGACTGTTTGACTGGTCAACCATGCAAATCTTGAGCTATCGCTGAGCGGCGACGATATAATCACCATATCTCGTATACAATGATCAAAGTGAGCTATCAAGACAAGTTCGATGACCGCCAATGCATTTTACTCGGTAATAAATGACCAGGATTGAAGGGGAATCCTAATTTGCTTCTTCTTCTGTCCTTGACCTCTTGACAAACCAATGCACTATACGGTTGTCCGGCCACTCCACCCCCAGAGCTCTCACCAAGCATCGTTCATGCCACTTCGCCGCACACTAACTGGTAAGGCAGCGATGGCATCCCGCCGCGCCGAGTTCCTCGCCGCCCACGAACGCACACAAAATGGTAGGGAAGCGATGGCATCCCGCCGTGCCAAGTTCATCGCTGCTCGCGACCTCATAACTATGTGGGAGGAATTTGAAGATGCCAAGGCCGAATGGGCGGTAGAGCAAGAGGTGGCCAAAGCCGCATAGAGGGAGCGGAAAAGTCAGAAAGCACTCAAGAAAAGAGAGGCCCGCCGCCGCAAGAAAGAAAAGGACGCACGCGCTGCTGCGGAGAGGTCGGCGGAGATCCAAGCACGGTGGGGTGTAGTTCGACAAAGCTGGGAAGGAGAACGACGGCGTCGGCCAGCATGTGAGAAGTAGTAGTACTAGTAGTTAGTGTGTGTGTCTGTGTCTGAGTACGAGCATGTACCAGTACTACTAGTTACTACTGTAGTTTTTAGAGAAAATTACCAGTACATTATCCTAGACTAAGTGGAAAAATTCCTATCCTATGCATCAAATGGCATCTCTTTCTCTATAGGAATTGAGATGCATGTCATCTCACTTCCTATGATTTTCATATTCCTATCCTATGAACGAAAGGAGGCCTCTGTTGGAGTAAATACTGTAGCTAGCAGTACTGCTTGTACAGTAGTTTTCTTCAAGAAGCGGAATTCGACGAAGTCATGATGGTTCCTTCGTCCGAGCAACTTAAAAGTGGGAAGTGGGCCTGTGATTTGACGGCTCATTAGTCATTGTTACTTCAGCGCGACGACCTGGGTGACTCTCCCTTGGAGTTCTGCGTGCATGGCAAGTGGACCAGGATGGTCGATGTCCCACATGTTGGCGAACGGAAGTATTCTTTCTGATATCGAGGAGAAAGGAAACCGCGTGGTATAGTATCACTGCCGATTGGTTCGCAAAAAAATAGTATCACTGCCGATTTATAATTATTTTTTATTTCTGATGAATGCTAGCGTTTCAACTCTTACGACAAAGGGTGCCAAACACGGCACGTGCTGGATGTCCCACACGTCAGCGAAAGGAGTGGGACATGAACAGCGTGGTAGAGCCCAGCGTAAAAAAACAGCATGGTAGAGCGTCTCCACTTCTTCCACTTCTGGGTCGTAGACCACACGTAGTAGTACTTAGCTGTATGAACGATACAAAGTGCGACCTGGAGAGAAAGACACGTCTAGTTGGAAGGTCTCGGGGCATACACGTAAACAAATATAAAAGTTAATATGTGCCTCCAACTAATATAGTAGTAGTAGAGTACTTAGACACGTACTGCATAACATCACCGTGCATTGCACGTACAACATTTAGTGGTAGTACGTAGTAAGAGACAAATGCCGCCCAAGAGTTTCCTTCTCGACCTACTTTTGGGTGTTTGGTAGAGTGTATGGAGGGTGCATGAGTCCACACTAGTTTAGCACAAATACACTAGAAGCATGCATGAAGAGGGGTGTTGAGTTGAGCATGCATGAAGAGGGAACAACTATGCAGAGACGAGAACGCAACCAAACACACCCTGTATGCCACGCATGTTCATACCATTTGTGCCTTTCTACTTCACTTACTGCGCTACATTACTCAGGTTCGTACGTCCACTCTTGGGTACATGTCCGTCTTGTAGTTCCAGTGCCACGTGTTCTTCATATAGATGGAACGATCGTTGCATAACACGTGCACCTTGATGCTAGATGTCTCGCGTGTTGGCAAAAGGATGAACAAAGCTCACGTAAAAAAAACAGTGTGGAAGAACATAGATTCCGGACGACCGAGAAGGAGCAAGGAACCTCTTGCTGGAGCGTCTGCACTCATAATATTTAATATTATTCAGCGATATAAAATTAACCAATCATCTCCACAGTGGACTGGAAGAGTATGAAACATGGCAGCCCAGTGTAGTTACATCATACTAGTACATGGCTAACCCACGCTATCACCATATTTCTTGGCTTCCGTGCGACACCTATCTCTAGTAATCCAGCAGCCTATATCGCTTCTCCCTCCTTGTCTCTATCAAAGTGCGGCGGGCTGGCGTTTCTGCCGTCTATTGAGGTCGGTTAACTATCACATGTTAGCGACATGCCAAGAGCATTCTAAAAAAAAATTCCTTTCACGTTCCGTTTTCAAAAAGAAAAAAAATCCTTTCACGCATTTAATTTGCTGTATGCTTTTAGCAACTTGCATGTCCTATACTTCTCTGTTTGATACTCTAACTTAGCTAGAGGTTAGACTAACTCATGACTAACCCTGAACTAACTGTAGCCAAAGAGGTGTTTGGGTGACAGGGTTAGATTGACAATAAATGCACTTCATGGAGAGAGAAAAGTGATTTTTCAGTGGTCCCAATGAGAACTATCTCCAGTTAGCACAGCTTGGGTGGGATAGTTTTTTTTGGTGGGTTCGGTGCAACTTGCTCCAATTTAAACCCTCATGCTTGGATACTTTAGGGATATTTGAGCCCCAACTAGCTCAAACTAACTCTAATCCATGGATCCAAACAGGGCCTATGGCCAGTCTCGACGCGGAGCAGTCGCGTGCACCGGGAAGCGGCGCTCTCTCGGCCGTCGCGCCACTTCAAAGCCGGCGCCAGTGAGAGGTCGCCTCCACTCTGGCCGGGCATTAATGCGGCACTGACGCTCCAGGCGACGCTGACCGTTTCACGTGGGAAGCATGCGCTGGCAAGGGAGTATAGGTTTTGAACCGTTTCAGGTGTAGTAGTAATAGTAGTTTGCAAAACTACTCAATTATTGCACTCAGTTTCGTAAGAAATTGTGGTAAAAAACGTTACTCCACAGCCCGCTTCCCTTCTCCTTCCTGCTCGTGATTTATGTGGCCATGTTAACGTGGTTGTGTCAAAAAAATGTCACTTCCTGCTCGTGATTTGCGTTATATAATTACAAGCAAGATTCTCGTGCATTGCACGGAACATCAATATGCATTTTTTTTTCAAAACACCTGTTGTGATTGACCCATGCAGGAGTAATCCCACTTGTAAAAACTAATGATATCTCGAGAATTTTATCAGAAAACTGGTATCTCGAGAATGTCATCGAAAAAATGAAAGATGAGAGATAAGGAGAGGAGGAGTGGAGTGTGGTGGTGACTGGTGGTCGGAATGGGCAGAGGCATGGGGATGGACGGCGCCGGCAGGCGGCAGCGGCCACCAAGCATGCTAGATTGTTCCAGAGACTTATTCCTTTTTTAGTTGTTGAGCAATGAGCTTGCGGGAGATAATGATGTGGAGAGAGGTGCGGGTATCTTTTGTAAAATTATCATAGTTTGCTTCCTATCCGTCAGATATAGATCATACGGTCTGTATTACAAGATGGCAGGCACACCATCATCGCCAACTCGTTTTTGTATAAGGGTATATAGATGATAAGTTTGCTGACTACTAATGTAAAGTGGAAGCTGTCCATGTTATGCAAGTAAATAAAGGTGATTGTTTATCATACGGGTAAGGTTTGATGAAGGGTGGTAGGAACAAATGCTCCACCTAGAGCATGTGTGTGTGAGATGGAGTCTTAGTGTGTGTGGTGTGTGTGTGTGTGTGAGAGAGAGAGAGAGAGAGGGAGAGAGAGAGAGGAGAGAGAGAGAGATGGAGTCTTAGTTTGTGTGTGTGTGTGTGAGAGAGAGAGAGAGAGAGATGGAGTCTTAGTTTGTGTGTGTGAGAGAGAGAGAGATGGAGTCTAAGTGTGTGTGGGGGGTGCGTGTGTGTGTGTATGTTTGTGTGTGTGAGAGAGAGAGAGAGATGGAGTCTTAGTGTGTGTGTGTGGGGGGGGTGCGTGCGTGCATGTGTGTGTGTGTGTGTCTTGTGTGTGTGTGTGTGTCCCGGGGTCCTCTGTGGCGGATGTAATTTAAGTGTGCATGGCTTCATCATAGAGAGGTGATGTGTATGGCAGAGGCCACCAACGATGGGGTGCGAGAGAGAAAATGCCCGTGGGAGGGAAGAGAAGGTGCGTATGGCGTGAGAGGAGTCGACATCGAGAGAACGTGTTTGTTCGAGAGACACCACGAAGACTACTATATATCGATGGTGCATGTAGGCGGGAATTAAACAAAGGGATGGTCTTATTGGTTTCGGGGATATAGGGGAAGAGTGAGAGGCGGGGGGGGGGGTAGCTAGAAGGAGATTGTTAAGTGTGAGTGTGTGTTTTGCCCATCCAGGCGGAAGTTATGTGCACAAAAGAGGAGAACGATTCGGTGTGGCGTTAGGATTGAGGGTAATTAACTACGTATGGAGATATAGAGACCTTGAACGTGCATGTGTGAGAGGTATACATGTATACGTGGGATGTGTGTGTGTGTGCGCGTGCATGATCGAGATAAAAGAAAGAAGACATAAGTCCTAAGATCAACGACATGGGAGAGACGGATCAGTATGACAATATGCATGCATGTGAGAATGCAGGGAAGAATGCCCGACAATTGAGCATGTGTTTTTGTCTTTAAGAGATAGTGGCGTGGGCTGGAGCATGCATCTATGGCGAGCAGAGGGGGGTGAGGCGCAACGATTGTGCAAAAGAGATCAACCTATAAATGCATATGTATGGATAGACATATATAGTGTGGGTGATAGGAAGCAAGACTCCGTGCGAGAAAGAAATGTTGATGGAGAAACTACAGATAGATACAAAGATGGAGATGCTAGCTAGAGAGACATCCGTTAGTTTGGGTGTCGGAGATGACCGTAGGGTGGTTCAAAGGGTGAAGTTATATATGTGTATGAGAGGGCACTTGACTGCATGCATGTAGAGAGAAACATATGTAGTGTGCATGATAGGAATCAAGAGTGAGGGTGAGAAAGAAGGTTGATGGAGAAACAGATAAATAGAGAGATAAAGATGCTAGCTAGTGTGCGCTAGAGATAGGAGTCGAGTGGATCAAAAGGCTGGGTTATGTGTGTGGGTGTGAGAGAGATAGAGAGAGGGTGCATGTGAGTCACATACAAACAAATATCAGAGAGAAATGAGATCCAGAGAGACGGAGTTTTGTGTCTGCGAGAGAGAAAGATATTTCACAACAAGAGTGATAGCTAGAGAGACATATGAGGGAACGCAAGATATCTCTAGGGAGAGAGGGTGTGTTTGAGCGACATACAAGAGAACAATGGAGAAATATGAGACCCTGGAAGACAGAGTTTGGTTTTGTGTGTGAGAAAGAGATATTGAAGAGGAAGAGTCGTAGGTTCTCATATCTAAGGAGCGAAAGACATCTCTGTATGAGGGGTGTGCGAGTGGCACACATGGGAATAGTTGAGAGAAATGAGACCCCGGGAGACAAAGTTTTGTGTTTGTGTGAGAGAAAGAGGTTCCACATGGAGAATCATAGCTAGAGACACATAGCAGGGAGCGAGATATACTTAGAGAGAGATAGACTGATGAAGGTCGATGGAGAGAGTACCATCAATGTGTTACGAAGATAAAAGATCATTGTCGACATACAGGTAGCACGAGAGATGACTGAGAGACGATGAACGCGTATAGGTCCAGAGAGATAGTCCTATATAAGCATGAGTGATAGCTATATGAGACGAATATCTGGATTAAAGGGGATTCAAATATTTAAACTGGAGATCACGACATCAATAATATCATAACGCAAATTGGTGTATCAAACATGCATATTCATTTGAATTTGGGCACACGTGTAAGGTCATATAGTTTATCAATATTGGTGATCCATAGATTCTTCAATTACAAACAATGCATGGTTTATATGCAATTAGTGTCTAAACGGGATTACACTATATGTTGCATGTGTGAAACACATTATACATGTTTGAGAAGTTAAAAAAACCCTGCATGAAACACACATTAATTGGAGACAGTTAGCGAGGAATGCATACATTGGATTTCAACATAAAGTGGTTTCAAATATTTGAAAATCCAAATTGATGGATACAACCTTATGAATCTGAGATCACGCCATTTGTAAACCATATTTATGTATAAATGGTGTTGTGCTTTTGAAAGTATATATGTAAAAAAATGATGTATATAGAATATAATTCCAATTGAAAATGGATCCCGCCCGAAAAAAAATAGTAGAATACAAACTGGATTCGAACTGAGTTGGCACGGTAAACATGCACTGTGCAAAATTTGAACGAAGCGGGCAAAGTCGCAGTAACCGCCCGAAACCAAAAGCTGCGAGATGGAAACCACTACCGCCTATCCCTGCCGTGCAAAGCCTATCTGCTGGATTTCTATAGGTTTCGATAGGGGTAGGTTTGTAATTTGACCCAAGCGGACGTAACCGCCTCTCACCCGGATTCATACGGTGGGCGCCAAAACACAGATCTGCCCTCGGCCAAAATCGACTCCTCCCGATTCATATTCATACACGATGGGCGCAAAAACAAACTCTCGTCGGCAAATATTCGGTGTATGCGAGATTACCGTCCTATCCCCAACCGACTAATGTTGCTGTGATGTAGTAGAAATTTGAAATGGGGGCTAAGTTTGTAAATTTCCTCGCATTTGAGACAAGCGCGCCATGACTACATGGTTCCCCCCTTCCTCTCTACCTCCCTTTTCCCCATTCGTACTCTGTGGGCGCCAAAACACCCTCTCCACCCCACCCTCCTTCGTCCGCTGCCGTCCGCGACCCCATCCACCGCCGTCCTCCTCCACCATGCCGGAGCTGATACTCCGACGCCGCCGTCCATTACAAGAGATCGACCTCTCTCATCCAAGCCTTCGGACCGGGATCCTTGCATCCCGATCTCTCGCTTCATCCCTGTCGTCGTCCACCTTGCCGGCACCGCTCCTACGACCATCTCGTCCACCATGCCCCGCCGCCACCGTCTACCCTCCTAGATCTGCTTCCAAGCTGCCGACAGCCATCTCTACCACAGCACCGTCAAATTCTCACCAGATGCGTACACGGCGTCGCACCAGAGCCGGTACTCTTTCATATCTGCTCAACTTATTTATCGCAGCAAGAAAATAGATCGCCACTGCTTTACTCTGATTTCTTGTCTTGGTTGCGAAGTTGCCTTTGTCCGGTTTGCACCTTCAGACCCGCCATGGCACGCTCAACACTATACTCCCAATGCTTATGGTTTTCCCCTTTTATATTCCACACCAGTTAAATCACAGTAGACTAAATTTCAAACTTGGGTGGTCGATTTTCAGAGCTCGCGGAGTTCGCGGTGCGATCAAGGGCTCGGGTGGTTGTGGGGCCTCGCCGAACGAAGAAAACTCGATCGGGTGGGGGTGGGGTGGCGGAGGAACACGGCGGTGGGGGCGGTGGTCCGCCGGGCTGCCCGCAAGTGTTCTCGTATGGGAAGAATCATAGACGAGGAAGAAGAAGGGTTAGGAGATGTAGGATCTTCATCCAACCGCCTGAAATGGTCGAGAGACAGCTGGGAGTTGCATTCTTAATGCGCTCTGGTTCATCATGTGTGGGAACTGCGCAAACAACATTTTATTATCCAAAATCTGCTTGCTCTTCTTTACTATGTTCGATAGTGCTGGCCTCTACGCGATCGATAGGCTTTCAATTACTAGCGGCAATACAACACCGTATTTTCAAGCCAGTTCCACTTTCCCGATTTATATATCGTGGGTATGGTGTACCTCTGTTATGTACACTATGATCTGCCTAGTTGCTGTGTGCTCTTGATATCATGGTTTGGCAATAAAATATCTATACAGTATATTATGAACCTATCATCGCCGATTATCCTTTACGGAGCCTATTTTTTTGTGTACTTGTGCCAGATTATATAAGGGACAATTGCATTTTTAACCCTAGTTGGTTCCTACCCACGGGTTTTGCCCTTACTTTTCGAGCTTGCTCAGTTTTGCCCTTACTTTTTCCATCGTGGTCCCTCGAATGCCCTTTGACCATTTGACCAAAATTTTGAAAATTCATAACTAATTATGAACTCAAAAAAATGAAAATAAGATATCAAAATATTCAGATAAACATTACCTTTATGTGCATATCATTTGCATTCAGGACAAAAGCACCTTTTAAACTACGAGGTAATTAATGTTATTAACATTATTAAAAATAAAAGGTATAAACAATAAATTTTTCATGAATAAAAATTACATGCAAATGTAGGTGATGTTTTCTGAACATCCAGATATGTTATTTGCATTTTTTGAGTTCGTATCATCTTGTTAAGAATGTTCTAACGACTTTGACCATTATTTGGAAACTTCATAACAAGTTGATATGAACTCAGAAAAATGCAAATCAGATATCAGGATGTTCAGAAAACATCCCCTGCAATTGCATGTAATTTTTATTCATGAAAAAAATATTGTTTGTACCTTTTTATTTTCAATAATGTTAATAACATTAATTACCTCAGGTAGTTTAAAGGGTGCTTTTGTCCTGAATGCAAATGATATGCACATAAATTTAATGTTTATCTGAACATTTTGACATCTTATTTGCATTTTTCTGAGTTCATATGAATTAGTTATGAATTTTAAAAGTTTTGGCCAAACGGTCAAAGGGCATTCGAGGGACCTCGACGGAAAAAGTAAGGGCAAAACTGAGCAAGCTCGAAAAGTAAGGGCAAAACCCGTGGGTATGAACCAACTAGGGGTAAAAATACAATTGCCCCATTATATAAATGCACACACGATATTACAGCACACATGAGCTCTCTCGTCAGAATCCAGTGATAGCACATAAGTGTTTACAGGGGCGCCCCTATATTAGAATATCATCTGCATTACAAAGATAATCTCACAACTAGTTATCTTTTCATGGTTCTCGATATTATACGCAATTACAAAGTGAATATCGAATCCGCATCGGAAGAATATTGTGGAACACTGCAATGACTTACAAAATTGGCACCAAGGCATTGAGTGCCATTTTGGAAGCAATGAAACTCGACGCCCCCACCTGTTGATTCTTGTTCGAATATCATTCTAATGACTATTCTAACCTCGAGGAGTCAAAGGCAGATGGCCTGTCCTGTTCACCCATCAAGGTGCCTGTTCTAATTTGGCAAGGTTTTATTGATTGCGCGTATCTTGCATATGTTGTCTTGCATTTATTCTACTTTGTTGCACCACCATCTGCTTAGTTTACTCATCATATAACTCGAGATGCTATGCCATCCATTATCAATACATATTCCATCTGTCGTCATACCATGTTTTTCCACTCAAATGATGTTCTTGTGCATCAGGCATCAAAAAGGAAGAGGGTGATTGCCGAACCTGAAGGAGCACCAGCAAAGTCCTTGAAAAATGTGGTGGTGCCGGAGAAATCAGACAGCACCCCACTTATATTGGCTGTACAACCAGTGACACAAAACATAGGACCGACTCCAACAGACTGTACCCATACTTCACTAGCCACACCACTAGCCCCACCACACAGGACCTGCACTCCAGCAAAAGGTATACCGATTTCATTTGCCATAGCACCAGCCGTACCACAGAAAAATCCCTCCGACCAAAAAGTACAGCAATTCCACCGTCAAGACCTATCCCAACTGCAGAGACGGCCAATTCCTGCAGATTGGTACCCCATTCCATTTATTCCCAGTTTAAAAGACAATGCTTTCAATGTTGTTAGGGACTACGTGCATATATTCCCGTCATGGGAAGATTATAGTGAAGACAAACACCATTTTCACATCTTCCTGTCCAACTTACGTGTAAGTGCTATTATTCATGGTTATTATTTTCCTGTTTTCTGCTGATCGAACACATCAAGATTTACATTACATTGTTGTAACTAGGTGAGGGTCAATCTGGATATTCATGGCGAGCAAAGCTAGCTTGTGCTTTTCAAGGAAGCATTGCGGCAGTATCGGTGTTACCTGAGGAAATCACACTTTGATGGCAAGTCTATAAATGAATTTCCGGTGAAGTCTCCTGTGCTAAATTTAGAAGACATTGAATGGAAAAACCTTGTTATGCACTGGTCTCGTTCCCAGGATGAGGTACTGTCTATGAAATCACATGACAATTTGAACTTCTACTTTTCCGCATGTGCCTTACGGATCTTTTTTGCAGGAAATCAGCTCGAAGAAGAATTCCAGTTTGAAAAGAACGACATGATATCGCAAATATGCTGCCCCCTGCTTTGCTCTTGTAAGTACCTGTTGTCCTGTATCACTGTACTTGCATACATACCTGGTTCATTATGTGACAGCAGTATGCATGATAGCTTGCTTATCAATTGTTCACTCCAAATTATCTGATCTGTATGAATGGTTACATTAGTGTAGAATATATCCAATGCCAATGAATTTTTTAGCTCTGCATTGTTCTTGTAAGTACATGATGTCCTTTATCGATGTACTTATATTGTGAGTAGTTGTTCATGTACCATCACTCTGCAGCTTATTTTCTTTTGCCCTCCATTTTCTACACATTAGATCTATATTTACTCTTACCATAAGGTTGGTACTGAAGAAGTTTAGCCGTGCATTGCTATTGGCTGTGCCTTTTGCCTGTATCGCTGCACATACATTTATAGCTACTTGGTTATGTAGCATCACTCTTCATCTTATCTTAAATATTCTCCATTTTTTCGTATATTATCACATCTATATTTACTGTTAACAAAATGTAGAATAAAGGCAATGCTTATGAAGAACATTCTGTCCTAAACTTCTTGAATTGCGCCCCATCGGCATGGACAAGGGCTTTATAGAGCCTGTCTTCGCCAGTAATGTAAGTTTGTCCTTCTCAAGCCTTCAAACTTTGTTGTGTATATTTGGTTAGGCATGACTGCAACAGCTGTTTATTTTGGGTGTTTGCATCAAATTGCATGTTTAAAGTTTATTATGTAGTTCATAAACAAAAGTTTGTCCTTCTCAATTTAAGTTTTCAGTTGTACAACCAAGTTCCTTCTTCATACCATGTGAATTAAACTATCTGAGCAAGTGATCTTCTTTTGCTTTGCATGTATGCTTCATTCTTCATCCGTAATCCGGTGGTGTGGTGAACCTACCCACTACAACACAATGTCATATTCTGCAATGTCTTAACTATGAACAATGTCATATCATTCTACTATTATTTAAACCGCCTCATTATTTGCCAATCTGAAATTGGATAAATTGACAGCACACTAACCATTGATACTTATGAGTTCTTGATCTGTAATCCAGTGGTGTCGTGAAGCTGCCAACTCCTTCACAATGTCAATTCCTGCCATGTCTTGACCTGAACAATACCATATTGTGTTAATGCAATTTTAAACTATGTCACTTTATTCGTCAGTAAGAAATGTGATGAATTGTCAGCACTGATGCTTTTATGTGCAAAACCTGTCATGTGTTTGCTTGTTTATATTTCAGAGTGAGGAAGATATAAGTGTTGAACAAGCGCGATCTCATCATCTTGCTCAGCTGCTTATTGCAGCTCCCAAAGAGGCTAACCTTTCTTGAACTCTATTGAAGTGATGTCGGTTTTGTATATTGTTTTGTTGGCGTGGTTATTTGCCTTGGTGGCGATATTTGATGCCCAAATGTATGTAATCATTTCTGCTTGTGCTTTATTATCATAGTGGTGAAATTTGATGCCCGATGGATGTAATATGCGTAATTTCTTTATTGTATAGTCTAGGTTTTTCTTATTCACGATGCTGCAGTTATTTCTGTATATATATCTGTCTTCGCGATAAACCGCCAAACCGTAAAATTACGGTACATAATCGGCCGTCATGCAATCACGATGTATGATCCGCATCATGGGCCCCGTCAAACTGGCCCACTAGTAGATTCGGGCCTTTAATAGGCGAGTAACCCCGCCCTCTTTTCGCAAGAAAACTCAATGGGCTTTAGGAGGTCGAGAAGTAGGTTGGGCACGAAGCGCGTCGAATAGCTCACGGGCGGCGGCAGCTGAAATGGACCCGACCCATGATTGTGCGAATCAATTCACGGGCTTTAACAGGCCAAAGATGTCTCGGTCCTTGTTTGGCCCAATCAGATATCGGCTGCGAGCAGGCGGATGCAAACCGGCCGTAGTTAGGCCCAACTATATGACGGGCTTTAACAGGCCGAAATTAATATAGGGCCGAAATGTTAAATGGGCCCTTAACAGGCCAAAACTAATATCAGGCCGAATTACTAAATGGGCCTTTAGCAAGTGGGCCCAAAAGCATAGCTTCCAGTCAACGGGCCGAATCTGATATGGGCCATAATTGAGCCCAAAGCCTCTTAAAGGGCCGGACCTGATCTGGGCCATGATTTGGCCCAGAAAGTGGGAGGCTTTTAACGGGCCGGATCTTATATGGGCCATTACTAGGCCCGGAACGTGGCAGGCCATTAATGGACCGGATCAATTATGGGCCGACATTTGGCCCAAAACATGGTAGCCAGTTAATGGGTCGGCCTACTAGGGTCCTCAAAATCTTGTGGGCCTACAGCTGGGCCGGCCCATTAATGTCGGCGAAATCTCACGGGCCTTTAGCTGGGCCGGCCCATTATGATCCGCAAGAATTTTGTGGGCCTTTACCTGGGCCAGCCCATTATGGCACACAAAAATCTTGTGGGCCTTTACCTAGGCCGGCCTATTATGGCCCGCGAAATCTTGTGGGCCTTTAGCTGGGCCAGCCCATTATAGTCCGCAAAATCTCGTGGGCCTTTAACTGGGCCGGACCATTATGGGCCGCCAAATCTTGTGGGCCTTTAGTTGGGCCGGCCCATTTAAACTTGATTGGCCGTGCCACGTGTCGACGTATCATAGGCGCCTTCTATCCAATGAGTGGATGACATCTGTCCCAACGATGAGCAGGCACGTGTTTCCTCCAGCCAATGATGATTTTACACATGGAAAATCCCCATTGGTCGGGGCTGTTAATGGGTTATCAGATCCAAAACCCAACCTGATAGCTTAACGGCGTTCCGTTACGGTGGATGCCACGTGTCGGTCACCCTTGACGAAAGCACTTATGTGACGCGCGATTTATCGTCATGGAAGTGGACACTTCCGTGATGATAATTTTGGTAATGTCATCGAACACTTCTCGACAAAGACAGTATGACTATCTTGATTCTGTCATAAATTTGTCATGGATGTACATGCATGACAAAAAACGTGACCTACTATGACAAACACGTATCATCGCGGAAGTGTATATTTTTTGTAGTGTTAAGAGCATGTTTA
Organism: Aegilops longissima; assembly: GCA_021605205.1. Lineage (NCBI taxonomy): Eukaryota > Viridiplantae > Streptophyta > Magnoliopsida > Poales > Poaceae > Aegilops > Aegilops longissima. Next base: position 694,011,320 of record CM038678.1, on the reverse strand, counting down.
ATAAATTCCTTGAAGGGCTTAAACTATCTACCGCACCATTGAAAGTGGGTGATCCCACTAACAAGGTGATGGATGCTAACCCCGACAAGGGTGAAGCTAATAGTGAGAAAGCTCCTCCTTCTAGTGGTAAGAATGGCACCGGCATCTTTGCCCATGTTGAACCTCCACTGGTGTATGGTGGACCGCTTCCTTCCACTCATTTGAATCATACGGGTCCTCCCCCTAAGAATGTGAAAAATGAGGATTTTGATTCTTGGGTTTATCGCTTTAAGCGCCATTTGAATCATGTTAATACTAACCTTTGGAGAATCATTGAAGAAGGTTTCTATCTGCATGACCAAAGCAACTTCACGCCAAGAGAAGCCGTGGAAAATCAATTCAATGAGAATGCTCTCTTCATCATCCAAGATCAAAGACGCATGGCAATGTGTTGTGTCTCTCTATTAGGGAAGCGCAAGCATTCAATGCTCCAACTATGAAGTGGTGCAAGATGAAGCCGATGAGTTTGCAATGAAAGAAGATGAAGAACCTCGTGAGCTCTTTCGGAGAGTAACCAAACTCGCGGTCTCACTCCGAGATCATGGGAGCAAGGACATGGATGACAATTGGATCAAGCGCAAGTTCCTCAAGGTCATGATGCCCTACAACAAGGCCATGTCCTCCGTCATTCTTCAAAGACCGGACTTCCACTCCATGACCTCAAGTGAAGTGTTGGATGAGTTCGTTGCAATGAGCATCTTGGACAAGACCGCCGACAATGCGGTGCTTCGCTCCCAAGCAAAGAAGCCCAACCTTGCTTTGAAGGCCAAGGTTATTGTGGAGGAAGAGGACGAAGAGGAAGAAGAGGAGAGCAACCTCGAAGATACAAAGTATGACTATCATGAACATATGGCTCTTGCTTCAAGGCAATTTTGGAGCAAGAAGAACTCAAGGCCCAACTTCAACAAGAACAACTCAAGTGGCTCCAAGGGCAAGCAACGCATGAGGACTTGTTTTAATTGTGGCAATGTGAGCCACTTTGTCACGGAGTGTCCGTATAAGAAGAGGGAAGACAATGGTGGCAAGCTCGTCCGAAAGGACAAGGCCAAGTCTTTCCCCAACAAGAACAACTTCACCAAGAAGACTCCTCCAAGGGCGTTGGTGGTACAAGAAGAGTACAATGAGGATGACGATGATGACGAAGATGGTGAGTCAATTGCCGTGGCCTCCGTTGCCATTGCATCAACTCCACGGGCATCTCTCTTTGACTCACCCAATGAGAACATCACCGCCAAGTGCCTCATGGCTAAAGCCACCAACAAGGTAACCCCCAACATCAAAACTACCATCATTAATAATCCTTCATTGATGGATTGCATTGATGAACATGAGGGATCTAGTATGGAGGAAAATGAGTTCGAGTCCTTTATGGGTAAACTCAAGGGTAAATCCAAGAAGCACTTTGTTGCTCTCTTGGAACAACTTGGTGAAGCCAATGACATGAGCGAGGCTCACGAAGAAACCATCTCTAAGATGGAAAGTCATAGTCGTGACTATGCCGATGAGATATCGGCTCTCTCTAACGCTCTTGAGGAAGAGCGTGGGCATCGTTTGGCTCTTGAAGAGTCACACAACGATGACCATGCCAAGTTAAAGAAAGATCTTGATCATGCTCTTGTTATGTCTCGTGTGCTAACTTCCGAGAAGGCGAAACTTGGGGTTGATCATGCTAGACTCAATGAGGAGTTTGATGTACTTAACAGGGCCCACAAGGTCTTGAAGGGTCCTCATGCAAACCTCAAGGAGTCTCATGCTCAACTCCAAGTTAAGCTAACGAATGAGAAAGCCTCCTTTCCTCATATGGTTTTAATTGATAATGCAAATGCTACTAACCCTTGTTGTGAGCATGAGCATCTTATTGAGGAGAATGCTAAGTTGAAGGAGCAACTTGAGAAAGGCCTTGTGTCATGCATACAAGGTGAGAAGAACCTCAACGAACTTTTGAGTAATCAAAAGGAAGTTGTTGCCAAGGAGGGGATTGGGTTTGCACCCAAGCCCGAGAACAAGAAGAAGAATGACAAGACCAACCGACCTACCCCTCTCAAGCAAACTTTTGTGAAGGAGGGAGAGAGTGCTCCCAAGGAGAAGAAGAACAATGCGAAGCGTGGTGTTGCCAAGAAGGGAAATGCCACCCCTTCCAACCAAGCCGGCGACTTTAACCCTTCTTATGTGTTGTGCCGTGCTAGTGATGGGCATGTCTATGCCAAATTTGTTGGTTCTCCTTATGAGTACATTGAATGGTCCATTTGGGTGACTAAGACCCTTGTCACTAACAACAAAGGACCCATTACAAAATGGGTACCTAAATCCAAGCATTGATCTCCTGTAGGTGTTTGCTTCCGGTGGGGGATCATGGTTGCTCGATTGTGGAGCTACAAATAATATGACCGAAAGCAAGGACTTGGTGGTGGACGTTCACAAGATTCCATCCATGCCCACCAATGTCGAGTGGGGTGATGCCTCGTCTTCTAAGGTATTAGGACTTGGCAAGGTTGTCATTTCTCATGATCTCACGATCGAGAAGGTCATGCTTGTTGAGTCCCTTGCATTCAATCTACTTTCCGTTCGTCAACTTGCAATCATGGGTTTTGCCACTCTCTTTGATATTGATACCTTGGCCCTCTTGTGGAGCAAGACTCTTAAAGCAGCCTTTGTTGGGCATGTCGAGAAGGGTCTATATGTGATTAACTTCTCAGAGCAGCCCACTAAGACCGCGACATGCCTAATGGATAAAGTTGACGTGGGATGGCTTTGGCATTGCCGTTTAGCCCATGTAAATATGAGATCTTTGCAAAGTCTTCTCAAGGGGGACCATGTCCGTGGACTAACAAATGTTAGTTTTGCCAAAGATCGTGCTTGTAGTGCTTGCATCGAAGGAAAGCTACATGAGAAGGCTCACCCTCCCATGACTTTGATTTTCTCAAAGAGGCCTTTGGAGCTCCTTCACTTTGGATCTCTTTGGGCCTCCATCTTTTGATAGTATTAGGGGTAGAAAGTATTGCTTGGTGATTGTAGATGACTATTCAAGATACACTTGGGTATGTTTCTTCAAGAGGAAGAGCGAGACCCAATAAACCGTCATTGACTTTGCGAATGAAGCCCAACGTCAACACAATGCAAAGATCTTGACAATAAGGAGTGACAACAGCACCGAGTTCAAGAACTACACCTTGGATGAGTTCCTTAGTGACGAGGGGATCAAGCATCAATATTCCGCTCCTTACACCCCTCAACAAAATGGTGTTGCGGAGAGGAAGAACTGGACGTTGATGGATGCGGCAAGGACCATGATGGCGGAGTTCAAGTCTCCGTACAACTTTTGGGCCGAAGCCATCAACACTGCGTGTCATGCATCAAATCGGCTCTATCTCCGCAATGGCTTGAACAAGACCCCTTATGAGATACTCACCGGTAACAAGCCCAACCTCAAGTACTTTCGGGTGTTCGGGTGTAAGTGTTTCATTCTCAAAAAAGGTGTTCGTTTGTCTAAATTTGTGGCTAGAGCTCATGAGGGCATATTTGTTGGTTATGCTACAAACTCCCATGCTTACCGTGTTCTCAATAAGTCCACGGGACTTATTGAGGAGACGTGTAACGTGGAGTTTGATGAGAATAACGGCTCCCAAGTGGAGCAAAATGGTATTTGTGATGTAGGTGATGAAATTCCTCCTCAAGCCATAAGAAGAATGGGTGTTGGTCATATCCTACCCATTAAGGAACCCCTTGTGGCTGAAGGAGAAGGACAATGCTTCACTCAAGTGGAGCCATCAGCAACCCAAGACCCACTCGCTTCCGAAGAACAAAGTGAAGGCCCTCAACGTCATGAACAAGATCAAGGGCAAGATCAACCTCAAGATGGTGGTGAACCACCAAATGATGCCCAAGATCAAGTTCTCCCCCTCGAGCAAGTTCGAGATCACGAGCAAGCTCAAGACAATGCTCAAGATGATCAAGTGACTCCTCCTCGTTTCACTTCCGAGGAGGAATTGGAGTGTCCTGCCGCTAAGATCGCTTCCAAGCTCACCACCAAAGGTCATCTCATGGAGAATATGGTTGGAAGCCTGAGAAAGGGGGTAAGTACTCGTAGACAATTAGCAAACTACTGTGAACATCATGCGTTTGTCTCTTGTGTGGAACCCCAAAAGGTCTACGAGGCGCTCGAAGATCCGGATTGGCTCAATGCCATGCATAAAGAACTCAATAACTTCAAGTACAACAAGGTGTGGAGATTGGTGCCAAGGCCAACGGGGAACCACAATGTCATTGGAACCAAGTGGATTTTCAAGAACAAGCAAGATGCTCATGGGACCATCGTTCGCAACAAGGACAGATTGGTGGAACAAGGCTACTCCCAAGTCGAGGGTATCGACTACGCCTACAATGAGGAATTTGCCGCTCTCATGACCTCCAAGTTCAAGATGTCTTCGATGGGAGAGTTGAAGTTCTTCCTTGGTTTTGATATCAAGCAAAGAAGAGAAGGTACCTTCATCAACCAAGCCAAATACACTCAAGACATGCTAAAGAGATTCAAGCTAAGTGATGTCAAGCCGGCTACTACTCCAATGCCTACCAAGTGCCAGCTTGACATTGATCCCAATGGTAAAGCGGTGGATCGAAAGGTATATCGCTCCATGATTGGCTCCCTGCTTTACCTTTGTGCATCTAGACCAGATATCATGTTGAGTGTGGGAATATGTGCACGGTTTCAAGCCGCACCGAAGGAAAGCCACTATGTGGCGGTCAAACGAATCTTTCAATATTTGGCTCATACCCCAAACTTTGGCTTATGGTAACCAAGAGGAGCAAATTTCAAGATTGAAGGATATACGGATTCCGATTGGGAGGGAGACAAAGTGGATAGGAAGTCAACTTCCGGAGGGTGCCAATTTCTGGGTTGCTCTTTGGTGAGTTGGTCTTCCAAGAAGCAAAGTTGTGTGTCTCTCTCGTCCACCGAAGCGGAATATGTGGCGGCCGGTAGTTGTTGTGCACAACTCCTATGGATGAGGCAAACTTTAAAGGAGTATGGTGTCATTTGTGACAAAGTGCCTCTTTGGTGTGACAATGAAAGTGCCATCAAGATTTCTCTCAACCCAGTGCAACACTTCAAGACGAAGCATATTGATATTCGGTATCATTTCATCCGCGATCATATTAGGCGAGGGGAGATCAAGCTCAAGTATGTCAACACTCATGATAAGCTTGCAGATATTTTCACGAAGCCCTTGGATGAAGCAAGATTTCGTGAGTTAAGGCATGAGCTAAATATCATTGATTCGAGCAATGTGGTTTGAACCCTTGCACAACCCACCACACTCAACTTGATGTCTAGTTTAGATGTAGGCATGGACATAGGGGGAGTGTTGTTCTCTCAATGAACTTTCCCTCCCCCCATTATGCATAAATTGATCAACTATTTCACATTAGCCATTTTTATGGTACTTGTGCTTCAAAGACGAGTTTTGGTCATGGGCCCAAGGTTAAAATCTTCACGGTGCCATACCTCTTGACTCAAACATAGGTGGCCTCGGCCACCGCCCCTCTCTTGAAGGGGTGCGTCTTCTGTCCTCTTGCTAGTGTTCCTTGGTGGTATCTTGGTTTTCGATTTGTCTTTCCTTGTCTTTTGAGCCGTGCGTTTAAAAGTTTAGTTTTGATGTGTGCTGGGCGGTACTACCGCTAGTGGTGCGCGGTACTACCGCCTACGTTGTTAAGCGGTACTACCGCCCGCCACCGCGGTACTACCGCTGGGGGGCGGGTCCAGGGGGTTAAGTCGTGGGCAGGGGTGGTTTTCTCCCCCCATACCCATTTGCTTCGTTCCCCAGTTCCTCTTCTTGTCTCCAGCACCATCTCGCCACGGGAGGGCTCCGGAGGCCCTCCGTCTCCGGACCGTCCCTCTCCATTTCCTTCGGTGGAGTCGATCCCCACCTCGTCCTCTTGCCATGGATGCCGGTATTGCCCTTGTTCCTCTTCTCTTCTTGTCTAGATTTCAGATCTAGTGTTTAGAGGCAATAGTGGATGCATCTCTAGTTTTTTGGCTAAAACTAGGCTTGATTAGGTTGGAGAAGGCAACTAGACTCTTTGGATTGATATTTGGTAGGTATATTTTTGAATTTGTCATCTCCGGTAGTGCAGGACCTATCCACGGCAGTAGGGAACTACTGTTCCTCGTCTCGAGCGGTACTACCGCCCATTCTGAGCGGTACTACTGCACGAGCGGCACTAGAGCGGCACTACCGCTCAAGCGGTACTGCCGCGGAAGGGGCGCGGTACTACCGCCTGATGCCCGTTTCCATCGTATCCTACCACATATTGATTTTTGTTTGGTTTGTTTGTTGGTTTTTGGTCCTCCTTTCTGGCTGCTTCGTGTGTCCGTGTGTTTGGTTCCAGGTGATGAACATCCTGAGCAGCAAGCCCGCCGTATCAACCCCGGGAGTTCCACGTCAAAGCGCTATCGCACTTCTGAGTCTGCTGGTGGTTCCTCCAGTGCTCCACCGCCGCCAATGGGTGCTTCTTTACGAGCTAATCCTCCTCCCAAGAAGATGCCAGCCAACAGACCAAAGCCTAGTGGGGAGAGGGTGACTGAGATGTCTTCCAAGGAATTCTGGGACAGGCGTCGCCACAACCCTTATGTTGAAGACCAAGAGTCCAACTTTGTCAATCGCCCGTTCTGGAACCGCTTTCGGTATGCCACCTACTTTGAGGTGATCAAGTCTAAGAAGAACCTCTTTGTCAATGCTCACTCCATCAACAGGATGCTATGGAACAGGACCCTGAGTACTTTGGTGAAGCCCTTCAGATGTGCTCTCAGTTGAACATTCTCAGGATCATGCAGTTCAACAAGGACTTTTATGCAGACTTGGTGGCTCAATTCTATGCCACTGTCCATCTAGGAACTGATGAAAACAGGACTCTGGCTTGGATGACGAATGGGAAGCTGCTAGTTGTCAAGTGGAAGGCTTTCATGGAGTTGCTTGAGGTGGAAGATCAAGGGCTTGAGACTCCAGTCGGGTTCCGTCCTCACCACAATGTTACCTCCACTCACAAGCAAGCTCTCTGGCCCTACTGCACTATGAAGGTCAATCCTGAGACTAAGAAGACAACCTATGATGTGCCTGCCTTTCTGGACTTCCTTCACCGTGTGTTCCGCGAGACTCTCTTCCCTCGTATCGGGAATATGGACTAGGTTCATTCCTATCTTGTGGACATGCTTCTCTTCTGCTAGCATGAGAAGGAGGCAAACACTGGCACATCCCTAGACATCTCTCATGTGATGTGGTCTGAACTTCTTACTGCTGTGTCTGAGCGCAAGTGCCCGATCTATGCTCCGTTCATCATGTTGCTCATTGAGAAGGCTTGGAGACGCACCTATCCAGAGGAGTCGCTGGAAACTGGAGAGTTGGTCTCTCATGAGATCAAGCGTCTGAGGAAGAAGGATAATTGGGGCACCTCCGTTCCTCAATTTGGGGTTCCATCTTCTGCGGCTGCCATGGAGACCGAGGGTGAGGCTGATGCCGGTGATTACCATGACTCTGAGCCTTCTGAGGCAGAGCCCTCTTGGGCAACGAAGCTCAAGCTCAAGATGAAGATGCTTTTCTGTATGGAGTCTCACGGTCAGTACATGACACATGTGGCTGAGAAAAAGGCAAGGGGCCGTCACAAGGAGCTTATGCGTTAGTTGGGTGCGAATGTCACCAGCGGCTCGAGGGTCAGATCACTGAGGAAGAGGAGTGGGTCCAGGAGCACTGTCCATAGACTGATTCGGATGCCGAGCAGTTTCCGACTGAGGATGGTGGTGCAGACGTCTGATGTTCGAGATCTTCAGTTTGCTCTCACCTGGAGCCGTAGGATCGCTCTTTGCCCTTTTGGTGTCTCGATGCCAAAGGAGGAGAGAGTTTAGGGATTTGCGTCGTGGTGTTGCGAGTGTGTCGTTGTGCTTTCGTTGTGTTTGCTACCATTTGCTTTGCTTTGTTTGGTTTTGTGTTCTGTGAGACCTAAGTTCCAGTCATATGGTGTGAGACATATGCTACCGTATCTCTATCTTATTATTATCTATGTCTCTAGTCATTTGGTATCTTATGAGTTGCATGCTTATTATGTTTTTTATATACCCTGCTCTCATGGATCGTGCTTAGTTTGTTGATCTCTAAAATACAGGGGGAGTGTTGATCCTAGTATGTGGTGCCGTGCAGTCCAAAGCACTTATCTTGATGGCACACATCTAGGGGGAGCCCGTCTCTATTTTAGAGATGTGGGGTTTGCTTATGACCTTTATCTTTCTCCGTTCGTGCAAATCCTGTATTGTCATCAATTCACGGGGGAGATTGTAAGGGCATCTTTAGCTCTAAGATGTTTTGGTGATTGATGACAATGCTTTTGCGGACTAATCGTGTGCACTGAGCTTTTCAGAGATTCATCCTTTGGCACGAGACGATTCCCTCCCCTCGGAGTTTGAAGCGAAGACGGTGTAGTCTTTTCGATTCAGTTTGGTGGACTAGTTTTATAGAGATCACCGTATTATCAAGAGGGGGTCCGCTTTGGAAAGGCTAGGGTGGAATCATCACGTACACATCCCTTGCACACCTTCCGAGCCTTTCCACTTCAATGGAGAGCTCATTCTTGTCCTCATTGTGCCTTCTACAGTGCGAGTGGTAGTACTGCTGGGCGGGCGGTAATACCGCTTAGGTGCTATCAGTGGCGATGCCGCTCCTAGCAGTAGTACCGCTTGTAGCCCCAGCTATAGTACCGCTGCGGGTTCGTGCTAGTGCCGCCTCGATTCGAGGTCTCGTTTTTGTGTCGGACTTTACGGTACCAGCTGCGGCAGGAGAGGCGGTAGTACCGCTCTCGAGCGGTAGTACCGCGAGGAGGAGCGGTAGTACCGCTTAGGCTGTTAAGCGGTAGTACCGCTAGCCTATGGTAGTACCACTCTTCTTGAGGGCTGGTAGGGGGTAACGTTGGATTGTTCCCCCCACTATATAAGTGGGTCTTCTTCTCCAAAGTTGACCTACCTCTTCCCCCAAAAGCTCCATTGTTGCTCCAAGCTCCATTTTCGCCCGATCTCTCTCCCTAGCCAATCAAACTTGTTGATTTGCTCGGTATTGGTTGAGAAGGCCCTGATCTACACTTCCACCAAGAGAAATTTGATTCCCCCCACTAATCCCTAGCGGATCTTGTTACTCTTGGGTGTTTGAGCACCCTAGACGGTTGAGGTCACCGTGAAGCCATAGTCCATTGTGGTGAAGCTTCATGGTGTCGTTGGGAGCCTCCAATTAAGTTGTGGAGATTGCCCCAACCTTGTTCGTAAAGGTTTGGTCGCCGCCTTCAAGGGCACCAATAGTGGAATCACGGCATCTCGCATTGTGTGAGGCGTGAGGAGAATCTGATGGCCCTAGTGGCTTCTTGGGGAGCATTGTGCCTCCACCGCTCTAACGAAGACGTACTTCCCCTCAAAGGAAGGAACTTGGTAACACATCCTCGTCTCCACCGGCTCCACTCTTGGTTATCTCGTGCCTTTACTTGTGCAAGCTTATTTGTGTTATATCCTTTGCTTTCTTGTGTGCTTGTTGTTGTTGCATCATATAGTGAAAGGACATGCGGTGCCCCCATGTGTGGTTTTGGTAATTGATGACATTCTCTATGGACTAATGGTTGCATTGAGTTATATTTGAAGGATTTGTCCATAGGCATTTCTTGAAGTCCATGTGTTGGTTTCAAGGAGTTTATGTCTTGACCAAGGTGCTATTAAGGAATTATCCAAAGATTGGTCATGTGAGTGTTGAGCTTATTGCAAGCATGTCTTGAAGAAGAAGATTGTGTGATCATTCATGTTTACCTTCAAGACATCATCCAAACGAAGAGAGTTGGAAAGATTCAAGGTTGATCAAGACTAAGTCAAGAGTGAATCAAGTTGATCAACTCACAAAGTGTAGAAGATGTACCGAGAGGGATGAAGTGATCCCATGGTATGGTAAGCATTGTCCATTACGCTTTGTGTGCTAACCCATGGTCTTCGTGAGAGTTCTTTGTGGGGTTAGGTTGCGGTGTGCAAGTTCAAGTGATGCATCACGAAGAGATCAAGTGCTTGAAGCTTGCCGTCCATTTGGTGACAATGGACTTGTGAAGATGTCTTGGAAGAGTGGCTCACCCATAGTGGAGTATGGGGAGCAATCAACTAGTCTTCTTGAGCCAGCATAATCAAGAAAGGTGGTCCAACTTGAGGGAGTCAAGATCGTCAACATCTAGCTCAAGTGGACCATGTGCAAGGCAAAGGTTTGCCCTTGATAGGTTTTCTATTTTACGGTCTCATGGTAGTTGTGGAAGACGGGTTATAGGATCGATAGCCGTACTATCAAGGGGGCTCTCAAGTGAGTAGCTTGATCGTATCGTTAAATCGAGAGCTCAAACCATTGCATCCTTGCATCATGTTTCTTGGTTCTTGTTTGGTTCTTCTCCTTGTGAGATTTGGAGCTTATGGTCATTTTATGACAAGCTCGAGTTCATCAACGGAGTTCTCATGCATCTTCTATGATGTTTTCGATGTTGGAGGGTATGCGGTTCTTCTCGGTTGGAGGTTTCACTCCTTTGTTTGCTAAGCATACCTCCCCTGTTTTGATGCTACTCGTTGTCTTGTTTCAAAAAGCTTGAGTTTGCTCAATTCGGAGCTCATATGAAGAAGTTATGGCAGTTCTGGTTTTCCTGGAGTATCCTTTGTCTTCGTGGTTGTGGCTTAAGATTGGTGCCAGCGGTAGTACCGTGACCCTCAGCGGTAGTACCTTGAAGCTCCTCAGCGGTAGTACCGCTCTCGAAGCGAGTAATGCCGCTCCAAGCGGTAATACCGCTCTCGAGCAGTAGTACCGCTTGGGAGTTTCGGCCGTAATACCGCTGTGTGTGCAGGCTACTTCGCCTCGATTCTCAAGCGAAGTTTTTAGTGTCGGGTTTTTGGCACTAGCAGCGGCTGTAGAAGCGGTAGTACCGCTCTGGCGGTAATACCGCTCTACTCCCATGTAGTACCGCTCTGGGGCGATGGCTTCTGTCTTTCTCTTCAGTAGCGGTAGTACCGCTGGATAGGAGCGGTAGTACCACCCTCAGCGGTAGTACCGCCCTTCCCTACCGGTAGTACCGCTCTGTCTTGAGGGCTGTTCGATTGGGGGTAACAGTTGGATTTTCCCCTCCTATAAAAGGGTCTTCTTCCCATTGAACCTTATCCTTGGAGCTCGTGTTCTTCCCCATTGTTGACCTTCTCCGAGCTTGCTATCTCTCAATCCCTCCATGGATTCTTGCTAGTTTTTGGGGAAAAGAGAGGAGATCTAGATCCACATTTCCACCAATCACTTTCTCCTCTTTGTGAGGGGAACCCCTTGGATCTAGATCTTGGAGTTCTTGGTGTTCTCCTTCTTGTTCTTCCTCTCATTTTCTTCCCTAGCATTAGTTGCTTGGTGGGATTTGAGAGAGAAGGACTTGGGCACTCCGTGTGCCCTTGCCATTACATTTGGTGCATCGGTTTGAGTTCTCCACGGTGATACGTGGAAGTTACAAGTTGAGAAGCTTATTACTCTTGGGTGCTTGGTGCCCTTGAGCTTGTTCCTCTTGGGTGCTTGGGCGCCCTAGGCAGTTAGTGGTGTTGGAGCTCAATCATTGTGGTGTAAAGCTCCGGACAGCGTCGGGTCTCAATTAGGTTGTGGAGATCGCTTGAGCAATTTAGCGGGTACCGTGACCGCCCCAAGGGTTGCCAAAGTGTACTGGGTTCGGTGACCGCCCCAAGGGTTGCCATTTATGCAGGTTCGGTGACCGCCCTCAAGGGCCCCTTAGTGGATTCACGGCATCTTGCATTGTCGAGGGCGTGAGGAGATTCTGATGGCCCTAGTGGCTTCTTGGGGAGCATTGTGCCTCCACACGCTCCAAGCGGAGATTAGCATCCGCAAGGTGTGAACTTCGGGATACATCGTCGTCTCCGCGTGCCTCGGTTATCTCTTTCCCGAGCCCTTTACTTATGCACTTTACTTTGTGATAGCCATATTGTTCTTTGTCATATATCTTGCTATCACATAGTTGATTATCTTGCTTAGCATAAGTTGTTGGTGCACATAGGTGAGCCTAGTTATTTTAGGTTTTGTGCTTGACAAATTAACCGTTAGGTTTATTCCGCATTTGTTCAAGCCTAAACCGTAATTATTTTAAAGCGCCTATTCACCCCCCCCCCCCCTCTAGGCGACATCCTCGATCTTTCATATAGGTTGCTCACCTAGTTGCATTTCTAGACAACCTACTTTGATGCAAAGTTTAATTTGGTAAAGAAAAGCTAAAAATTGTTAGTTGCCTATTCACCCCCCTCTAGTCAACTATATCGATCCTTTCAATTGATCACGGAGGGCTTCTACATCAACACCCTAGCCTCTCTGATGATGTGTGAGTAGTTTACCTCAGACCTTCGGGTCCATAGTTATTAGCTAGATGGCTTCTTCTCTCTCTTTGGATCTCAATACAAAGTTCTCCTCGATTTTCTTGGAGATCTATTCGATGTAATCTTCTTGTGCGGTGTGTTTGTCGAGATCCGATGAATTGTGGGTTTATGATCAAGATTATCTATGAACAATATTTGAATCTCCTCTGAATTCTTTTATGTATGATTGGTTATCTTTGCAAGTCCCTTTGAATTATCAGTTTGGTTTGGCCTACTAGATTGATCTTTCTTGCAATGGGAGAAGTTCTTAGCTTTGGGTTCAATCTTGCGGTGCTTGATCCCAGTGACAGTAGGGGAAACGACACGTATCGTATTGTTGCCATCGAGGATAAAAAGATGGGGTTTATATCATATTGCATGAGTTTATCCCTCTACATCATGTCATCTTGCTTGAAGCGTTACTCCGTTCTTATGAACTTAATACTCTAGATGCATGCTGGATAGCGGTCGATGTGTGGAGTAATAGTAGTAGATGCAGGCAGGAGTCGGTCTACTTGTCACTGACGTGATGCCTATATACATGATCATACCTAGACATTCTCATAACTATGCTCAATTCTATCAATTGCTCGACAGTAATTTGTTCACCGTAATACTTATGCTCTTGAGAGAAGCCACTAGTGAAATCTATGGCCCCTGGGTCTATTTTCCATCATATTAATCTCCCGTCAACAAGCTATTTCTAGCGCCGTTTATTTTGCAATCTTTACTTTTTATCTTTATCATAAAAATACCGTAAACATTATCTTATCATCTCTATCAGATCTCACTTTTGCAAGTGGCCGTGAAGGGATTGACAACCCCTTTATCGCGTTGGTTGAAAGGTTCTTATTTGTTTGTGTAGGTGCGTGGTACTTGAGCGTGGTCTCCTACTGGATTGATACCTTGGTTCTCAAAAACTGAGGGAAATACTTACGCTACTTTACTGCATCACCCTTTCCTCTTCAAGGGAAAACCAACGCAGTGCTCAAGAGGTAGCAGCGCATCTGGCTCACAACCTGCCACAGAGTCAAATTAAGAGTAAAACAAATAAACAAGCATTTAGTCGATCGATCTCAACTCACGATCTCAGTGGCCAAGCCCATGTAAAATGCACATCAACAGCAATTCAAACGCTCGCTCGCTGACATATAGTATAGTACGCCGTCTCCAGTACACCTATATTGCTATAAAATATATAGAGAGATCTTTAGATATAGTTAAGCAGGTGTGTTGCTATAACTCTTTAATCAATAAACGTTACTATGTATTTCGTTTCCTTTTCTCCCTTCTTCCCTCTCCTCCTGCCCGGTTAATCTTCTATAGTTATTTGTTTTCAGTTTTCTTATCAAGCTTCTAGAAAACAAAATTGAAAATGCTCACATGAAAGATAAAACTAGAGAAATCCGATTATTTTAGAGTGGCAAAGAAAATTAAAAGATGAGAAAATACCTTGATAATAATATGTGCAGATCCACTTGTGCGATTGCTTGGGTCATAGTTCAAATACATTGCCCAAATGAGCTTGCTGTTGATGGAGCACAATTCAATAATTGCATCGCACTTTCAACTGTCAAATGGATTTAATCAGTCAAGAATTGTTTAAGAACAAAGCATGGCCGACAGTTCGAGTAGCCTAAGGTGATGATAAACGAAATTAAGAATAACATAGAGAAATTATGGTGCCTTGATTACAACTTCCAAACTATCCCCAAAACTTTAAGTCTGAAAGCATAAAATGAAGTTGTCGAAGAATCGGCAAACTGTAGTGTAGGATCGAAAGTATGTCTAGAGGGGGGTGATTAGACTACTTGACCAAATAAAAATCTAGCCTTTTCCTAATTTTAAGTTTTGGCAGATTTTGGCAACTTAGCACAAGTCAAGCAATCAACCTACACATGAAAATCTAAGAGTATAGCAGCGGAATGTAAATCATTGCATATGAAGGTAAAGGGAGGAGTTTGGAGGGAGCAAACGCAATGTAGACACGAAGATTTTTCCCGTGGTTCCAATAGGTGGTGCTATCGTACATCCACGTTGATGGAGACTTCAGCCCATGAAGGGTAACGATTGCGCGAGTCCAAGGAGGGCTCCACACACGAAGGGTCCACGAAGAAGCAGCCTTGTCTATCCCACCATGGCCATCGCCCACAAAGAACTTGCCTCACTAGGGTAGATCTTCACGAAGAAGGTGATCTCCTTGCCCGTACAAACTCCTTGGTTCAACTCAGCAATCTTGACGGAGGCTCCCAAGTGACACCTAACCAATCTAGCAGACACCACTCTCCAAAAGGTAATAGATGGTGTGTTGATGATGAACTCCTTGATCTTGTGCTTAAAATGATAGTCTTCCCAACACTCAACTCACTCTCACGGATTTGGATTTGGTGGAAAGATGATTTGAGTGGAAAGCAACTTGGGGAAGGCTAGAGATCAAGATTCTTGTGGTTGAATTGGAATATCTTGATCTCAACACATGAGTAGGTGGTTCTCTCTCAGAAAATGAATGGTAGAAGTGTAGGCGCGTTATGATGGCTCTCTCCATGAATGAAGAGTGGGTGGAGGGGTATATATAGCATGCACACAAAATCTAACTGCTACACACAATTCACCAAACTCGGTGGGACCGAATACTCAAACTCGGTCAGACCGATTTAGTTCAAAATGTGAACGTTAGGCTTTTCGGTGGGACCGACATGTCAACTCGGTGGGACCGATTTCAATAGGGTTAGGACATAACGTAATCTCGGTGAGACCGATCACATAAACTCGGTAGGACCGATTTCTATAATTGGTAAACAAAGAGTTGGTCAGGAAAACTCGGTGGGACCGAATTGCTCATTTCGGTGAGACCGAAACATTACGAAAGGGAAACAGAGAGTTTGCATTGCGAACTCGGTCGGACCGATCGCTCATCTCGGTTAGACCGAAACGTTACGAAGGGAAACAGAGAGTTTGCAATCCCATCTAGGTGAGACCGAGACCCCTATCGGTGAGACCGAACTGATTAGGGTTTCTGGCGATGGCTATGTGACACGTCTCCAACGTATCTATAATTTATGAAGTATCCATGCTATTATACCATCTGTTTTGGATGTTTATGGGCCTTACTAAACACTTTTATATTATTTTCGGGACTAACCTATTAACCGAGGCCCAGCCCAAATTGCTGTTTTCTTTCCTATTTCAGTGTTTCGAAGAAAAGGTATATCAAACGGAGTCCAAACGGAATGAAACCTTCGGGAGAGTTATTTTTGGAACGGAAGCAATCCATGAGACTTGGAGTAGACGCCAGGGAAACTTCGAGGAAGCCACGAGGCAGGGAGGCACGCCCTACCCGCCTGGGCGCGCCCCCCACCCTCATGGGCCCCTCGTGGCTCCCCTGACCGACTTCTTTCGCCTATATATGTCCATATACCCTAAAACATCAAAGAACAGAATGGATCGGGAGTTTCGCCGCCGCAAGCCTCTGTAGCCACCAAAAACCAATCGAGACCCTCTTCCGGCACCCTGCCGGATGGGGGGGGGGGAACCCTCACCGGTGGCCATCTTCATCATCCCGACACTCTCCATGACGAGGAGGGAGTAGTTCACCCTCGGGGCTGAGGGTATGTACCAGTAGCTATGTGTTTGATCTCTCTCTCTCTCTCTCTCTCTCTCTCTCTCGTGTTCTTGAGGTGGTATGATCTTGATGTATCGCGAGCTTTGCTATTATAGTTGGATCTTACGATGTTTCTCCCCCTCTACTCTCTTGTAATGGATTGAGTTTTCCCTTTGAAGTTATTTTATCGGATTGAGTCTTTAAGGATTTGAGAACACTTGATGTATGTCTTGCATGTGCGTATCTGTGGTGACAATGGGATATCACGTGATTCACTTGATGTATGTTTTGGTGATCAACTTGCGGGTTCCGATCGTGAACTTATGCATAGGGGTTGGCACATGTTTTCGTCGTGATTCTCCGGTAGAAACTTTGGGGCACTCTTTGAAGTTCTATGTGTTGGTTGAATAGATGAATCTGAGATTTTTTGATGCATATCGTATAATCATACCCACGGATACTTGAGGTGACATTGGAGTATCTAGGTGACATTAGGGTTTTGGTTGATTTGTGTCTTAAGGTGTTATTCTAGTACGAACTCTATGATAGATTGAACGGAAAGAATAGCTTCGGGTTATTGTACTACAGACTCTTGAATAGATCGATCAGAAAGGATAACTTTGAGGTGGTTTCGTACCCTACAATAATCTCTTCGTTTGTTCTCCGTTATTAGTGACTTTGGAGTGATTCTTTGTTGCATGTTGAGGGATAGTTATATGATCCAATTATGTTATTATTGTTGAGAGAACTTGCACTAGTGAAAGTACGAACCCTAGGCCTTGTTTCCTAGCATTGCAATCCCGTTTAAGCTCACTTTTGTCATTAGTTACCTTGCTGTTTTTATATTTTCAGAATGCAAAAACCTATATCTACCATCCATATTGCACTTTTATCACCATCTCTTCGCCGAACTAGTGCACCTATACAATTTACCATTGTATTGGGTGTGTTGGGGACACAAGAGACTCTTTGTTATTTGGTTGCAGGGTTGTTTGAGAGAGACAATCTTCATCCTACGCCTCCCACGTATTGATAAACCTTAGGTCATCCACTTGAGGGAAACTTGCTACTGTCCTACAAACCTCTGCACTTGGAGGCCCAACAACGTCTACTAGAAGAAGGTTGCGTAGTAGACATCAAGCTCTTTTCTGGCGCCGTTGCCGGGGAGGTTAGTGCATGAAGGTATATCTTTAGATCTTGCAATCGAATCTTTTGGTTTCTTGTTTTATCACTAGTTTGCCTCATACGCTTCATCTTTTTAATATCTTTCGCGAGTATGATGGAAAGGAAAATTGTGCTCAAGTACTAGAAGAAGAAGTCTATAGAATGTTTGGCACTAAATCTTTTGAATGATGAGCATGATTGCAATGTTATTAGTATGAACTCTTTGAATGTCCATAGTACTAATGATAATTGCACTAGTCATGATAAAAATATCTCTTATAAGCATGTCGATTTTTGTGGCGTGCATAGAGTTTGCAAGTACATAACAAACAGGGAAGATAGATTTTGCAAGAGGCATAAGTATTTGGAAATTAAATGGTTGCAAGAAAGGCTAGATGTTTGTGGTGAAAATTTAAACTTTGTTAGCCGTACTTGTGAACTTTGCAATGAACGTGATCATTTCAGTACCCAATGCAAATTGTTTCATGATCGTATCGTGTCCAAAAATTGTGATGAATTGATTTCCCTTGCACATCATAATGAACTTAGTTTGCTCTTGGGTTATGAAGAAATGAAACGTATAACTAAGGTTATTCCAGAATTTGCCCTTGATAGAGTTCTTGATTTTGATCTAGAGGAAATTTATATGTATTATGCGGTGAATTGCATTGAAAATCCTTATATTGCTAAGTATATAAATAAAAGAAAACAAATACAAGATGAAGAGAATACTAATGAAAGGGAAGAGCCTTTCCAATATCCTCCTATTATTTCTTATGATGAATCAGGTAACGAGGAGGAGTCTTCTATCCAACCAATCTCATTAATAAGGAGCTCAATAAAGAGGGTTAAACCCACACATGATGTAAAGAAGAAAAAGAAAAGACGGAGGAGCAAAGGTAAAAAGGTATCCCTCCCAAATGATGTAGCTCCTATTACTCATTGTGATGATGATAATTGCTATACTATTGGTGCTATCCATAATATTAATGATGAGAGTGATTATGCTTATGATATGAAAAGTCCCAAGCTTGGGGATGCTATGTTTGATGAAGATGATGTTTTTGAGAATATAATTGCTGCAGTTAATGTTTGTCCCAAGCTTGGGGATGATACATTTAATGAAGATGATATTTTTAGTCTCCCAAGTTTTGATATGAAAATTTATAATGATGATAGCATGCCTCCTACTTATGATGATTATATTGATGAAACTGGGTTTGGAAGATTGTCAACTTTAGGAAGTAATGATCCCACTATTTTGGAGGATGTTGAATCTTATGATAATTATGAAAGTGGATTTGGAGAGGTCATGACTTTATTTAGTAACGATTCCACTATCTTGGAATTGCTTTCAATTGATTATGATGACAAAAAAGTTGCTACTTATGATGATTATTGTGATGAAACTTATGATATAAAAAGTAGTGATGATTATATTTATAGAACTTGTCATGATTATGACTACCCTGTTGGAAATATGCCCTAGAGGCAATAATAACATAGTTATTATTATATTTCCTTATTCATGATAATCGTTTATTATCCATGCTATAATTGTATTGAAAGGAAACTTAGATACATGTGTGGGTACATAGACAACACCATGTCCCTAGTATGCCTCTAGTTGACTAGCTCGTTGATCAATAGATGGTTACGGTTTCCTGACCATGGACATTGGATGTCGTTGATAACGGGATCACATCATTAGGAGAATGATGTGATGGACAAGACCCAATCCTAAGCCTAGCACAAAGATCGTAGTTCGTATGCTGAAGCTTTTCTAAATGTCATGTATCATTTCCTTAGACCATGAGATTGTGCAACTCCCGGATACCGTAGGAATGCTTTGGGTGTACCAAGCGTCCTGGCAATCGGGTGGCTATAAAGGTGCATTACAGGTATCTCTGAAAGTGTCTGTTGGGTTGGCACGAATCGAGACTGGGATTTGTCACTCCGGTTGACGGAGAGGTATCTCTGGGCCCACTCGGTAGGACATCATCATAATGTGCACAAATGTGACCAAGGGGTTGATCACGGGATGATGTGTTATGGAACGAGTAAAGAGACTTGCCCGTAACGAGATTGAACAAGGTATCGGGATATCGACGATCGAATCTCGGGCAAGTACAATACCGCTAGATAAAGGGAATTGAATACAGGATTGATTGAATCCTCGACATCGTGGTTCATCCGATGAGATCATCGTGGAACATGTGGGAGCCAACATGGGTATCCAGATCCCACTGTTGGTTATTGACCGGAGAACGTCTCGGTCATATCGCATGGTTCCCGAACCCGTAGGGTCTACACATAAGGTTCGATGGCGCTAGGGTTATAAAGGAAGTTTGTATGTGGTTACCGAATGTTGTTGAGTCCGGATGAGATCCCGGACGTCACGAGGAGTTCGGAATGGTCGAAGGCAAATATTTATATATGGAAAGTTGTTGTTCGGGTTAGGAAAAGTTCGGTTTTTCGGTATTGTACAGGGAAGCTTCGGAAGGTTCGGAGGATTCGGAGGGTCGGAGGTCGGAAAATGTTCCACCACGTCCAATACAGCAGCATGGGCTGTAAGGGGGCGCCCTAGCCTTAATGGGCCAGGGGTACCAGCCCCCTCAAGGGCCATGCGCATGCGAGAGGGGAAACCCTAAGGGGGAGGGCCTCCACTTGACTTGGGAGGCACTCCTCCCCCCTTGGCCGCCCCCTAGATGGGATCTAGGGCTGGCCGCCGCCCCTAGGGGTGGAACCCTAGGTGGGGGCGCAGGCCCCCCCTCTCCCCCTATATATAGTGGAGGCAAAGTGGCAACCGAACACACAAAGTTCTTCTCATGTTGGCGCAGCCCTACATCTCTTTCTCCTCATATCTCGCGGTTCTTGGCGAAGCCCTGCAGGATTGCCACGCTCCTCCACCACCACCACGCTGTTGTGCTGCTGCTGGATGGATTCTTCCTCAACCTCTCCCTCTCTCCTTGCTGGATCAAGGCATGGGAGACGTCACCGGGCTGTACGTGTGTTGAACGCGGAGGTGCCGTCCGTTCGGCACTAGGATCTCCGGTGATTTGGATCACGGCAATCGACTCCTTCAACCCCGTTCTCTTGAGCGCTTCCGCTTAGCGATCTACAAGGGTATGTAGATGCACTCTCCTTCCCTCGTTGCTGGTTTCTCCATAGATAGATCTTGGTGACACGTGAGGAAAATTTTGAATTTCTGCTCGTTCCCCAACGATGGCATCATGAGCTAGGTCTATTGCGTAGATTCTTTGCACGAGTAGAGCACAAAGTAGTTGTGGGCGTTGATTTTGTTCAATATTCTTACTGTTACTAGTCCAATCTTGTTTGACGGTATTGTGGGATGAAGCGGCGGACCGACCTTACGTGCACTTACGTGAGGCAGGTTCCACCGGTGACATGCACTTGGTGCATAAGGTGGCTAGCGGGTGTGATCTCTCCCACTTTAGTCGGAGCGGATTCGATGAAAAGGGTCCTTATGAAGGGTAAATAGCAATTGGCATATCACGTTGTGGTTTTGCGTAGGTAAGAAACGTTCTTGCTATAAACCCATAGCAGCCACTTAAAACATGCAAACAACAATTAGAGGACGTCTAACTTGTTTTTGCAGGGTATGCTATGTGATGTGATATGGCCAAGAAGAATGTGATGAATGATATGTGATGCATGAGATTGATCATGTTCTTGTAATAGGAATCACGACTTGCATGTCGATGAGTATGACAACCGGCAGGAGCCATAGGAGTTGTCTTTATTTATTGTATGACCTGCGTGTCATTGAACAAACGCCATGTAATTACTTTACTTTAGTGCTAACCGGTAGCCATAGTAGTAGAAGTAATAAGTTGGCGAGACAACTTCATGGAGACACGATGATGGAGATCATGATGATGGAGATCATGGTGTCATGCCGGTGACGATGATGATCATGGAGCCCCGAAGATGGA
The DNA here is from genome assembly GCA_021605205.1 of Aegilops longissima. Lineage (NCBI taxonomy): Eukaryota > Viridiplantae > Streptophyta > Magnoliopsida > Poales > Poaceae > Aegilops > Aegilops longissima. The sequence goes on along the minus strand of CM038678.1, from coordinate 693,990,127 downwards.
GATCAAAAGGAGAAAAATGATATTGGCCATATCATGTCACTATTTGATTGCATGTGATGTTTATCATGTTTATGCATCTTATTTGCTTAGAACGACGGTAGTAAATAAGATGATCCTCATTAAAATTTCAAGAAAGTGTTCCCCTAACTGTTCACCGTTGCGAAAGTTAAATGGTTTCAAGCACCACGTGATGATCGGGTGTGATAGATTCTTACGTTCACATACAAGCGGGTGTAAGCCAGATTTACACGCATAAAACACTTAGGTTGACTTGACCAGCCTAGCATGTACAGACATGGCCTCGGAACACAAGAGACCGAAAGGTCGAGCATGAGTCGTATGGTAGATCGATCAACATGAAGATGTTCACCGTTGATGACTAGTCCGTCTCACGTGATGATCGGACACGGCCTAGTAGACTCGGATCATGTAATCACTTAGATGACTAGAGGGATGTCTATCTGAGTGTGAGTTCATAAGATGAACTTAATTATCCTGAACATAGTCAAAAACCCTTTGCAAATTATGTCATAGCTCGCGCTTTAGTTCTACTGTTTTAGATATGTTCCTAGAAAATATAGTTGAAAGTTGATGGCGATTATGCGGACGTAGAAAGCTTATGTCCTTAATGCACCGCTCGGTGTGCTGAACCCCAAGCGTCGATGCGTGGATGTTGCGAACATCGGACATACACGTTTTGATAACTACGTGATAGTTCGGTTAAGCGGTTTAGAGTTGAGGCACCAAAGGCGTTTTGAAGCGTCGCGGAACATATGAGATGTTTCAAGGGCTGAAATTGGGATTTCAAGCTCGTGCCCACGTCAAGAGCTATAAGACCTCCGACGATTTTCTTAGCCTGCAAACTAAGGGAGAAAAGCTCAATCGTTGAGCTTGTGCTCAGATTGTCTGAGTGCAACAATCACTTGAATCGAGTGGGAGTTGATCTTCCTGATGAGATAGTGATGTTTCTCCAAAGACATTGCCACCAAGCTGCTAGAGCTTCGTGATGAACTATAACATATCAGGGATAGATATGATGATCCTTGAGCTATTTGCAATGTTCGACACCGCGAATGTAGAAATCAAGAAGGAGTATCAATTGTTGATGGTTAGTGAAACCACTAGTTTCAAGAAGGGCAAGGGCAAGAAGGGGTACTTCATGAAACGGCAAATCAGTTGCTGCTCTAGTGAAGAAACCCAAGGTTCAACCCAAACCCGAGACTAAGTGCTTCTGTAATGAGGGGAACGGTCACTGGAGCAGAATTACCCTAGATACTTGGTAGATAAGAAGGCAGGCAAGGTTGACAGAAGTATATTGGATATACATTATATTAAATGTGTACTTTACTTGTACTCCTAGTAGCACCAGGGTATTAGATACCGGTTCGGTTGCTAAGTGTTGGTAACTCGAAATAAAAGCTGCGGAATAAACGAAGACTAGCTAAAGGTGAGATGACGATATGTGTTGGAAGTGTTTCCAAGCTTGATGTGATCAAGCATCGCATACTCCCCCTACCATCGAGATTGGTGTTAAACCTAAATAATTGTTATTTGGTGTTTGCGTTGAGCATAGAGATGATTGGATTATGTCTATCGTGATACGGTTATTCATTTAAGGATAATAATGGTTACTCTGGTTATTTGAATAATACCTTCAATGGTTTTGCACCTAAAATGAATGGTTCGTTGAATCTCCGTCGTAGTGATACACATGTTCATGCCAAAAGATATAAGATAGTAATGATAGTACCACCTGCTTGTGGCACTGCCATTTGAGTCATATTGGTATAAAACGCATGAAGAAGCTCCATGTTGATGGATCTTTGGACTCACTCGTTTTTCAAAAGTTTGAGACATGCGAACCATGTCTATTGGTGTATACGCATGAAGAAACTCCATGCAGATGGATCGTTTGGACTCACTTGATGTTGAATCATTTGAGACATGCATATCATACCACATGGGCAAGATGACTGAAAAGCCTCGGTTTCAGTAAGATGGAACAAGAAAGCAACTTGTTGGAAGTAATACATTTTGATGTGTGCAGTCCAATGAGTCTTTGAGGCCTGTGATGGATATCATTATGTTCTTACTTCACAAATGATTTGAGTAGATCTTGAGTATATTTACTTGATGAAACACAAATCTGAATTATTGAAAGGTTCAAGTAATTTCAGAGTGAAGTTGAAGATCGTCGTGACAAGAGGATAAAATGTCTATGATATGATCATAGAGATGAGTATCTGAGTTATGAGTTTGGTATACAATTAAGACATTGTGGAATTTGTTTCAGAACTAATACTGCCTGGAACACCATAGTGTGATGGTGTGTCCTAACATCATAGTTGCACCCTATTGAATATGGTGCGTAGCATGATGTCTCTTATCGAATTACCACTATCGTTCATGGGTTAGGAATTAGAGACAACCACACTCAATTCAATAGGGCACCACGTAATTCCGTTGAGATGACACCGTGAGAACTATGGTTTAGAGAAACCTAAGCTGTCATTTCTTGAAAGTTTGGGGCTGCAACGCTTATGTGAAAAAGTTTCATCGTGATAAGCTCGAACCCAAAACGGATAAATGCATGTTCATAGGATACCCAAAATGGTTGGGTATACCTCCTAATTCAGATCTGGAAGCAAAAGTGATTATTTCTAGAAACGGGTCCTTTCTCGAGGAAAAGTTTCTCTCGAAAGAATTGAGTGGGAGGACGGTGGAGACTTGATGAGGTTATTGAACCGTCACTTCAACAAGTGTGTAGCAGGGCACAGGAAGTTGTTCCTGTGGCGCCTACACCAATTGAAGTAGAAGCTTATGATAGTGATCATGAAGTTTTGGATCAAGTCACTACCGTACCTCGTAGGGGGACAAGGATGCGTACTACTTCAGAGTGGTTCAGTAATCCTGTCTTGAAGGTCATGTTGCTAGACAACAATGAACCTACGAGCTATGGGGAAGCGATGGTGGGCTCTCCGACAAATGGTTAGAAGCCATGAAATCTGAGATAGGATCCATGTATCAGAACAAAGCATGGACTTTGGTGGACTTGCCCGATAATCGGCAAGCCATTGAGATAAATGGATCTTTAAGAAGAAGACGAACGTGGACGGTAATGTCACCGTCTATGAAGCTCGACTTGTGGCGAAGAGTTTTTCACAAGTTCAAGGAGTTGACTACGATGAGATTTTCTCATCCGTAGCGATGCTTAAGTCTGTCGGAATCATGTTAGCATTAGCTGCATTTATGAAATCTGGCAAATGGATGTCAAAACGAGTTTCCTTACCAAGTCTACGTAAGGAAAGGTTGTATGTGATACAATCAGAAAGTTTTTGTCGATCCTAAGGATGCTAAAAGGTATGCTGGCTCCAGCGATCCTTCTAAGGACTGGAGTAAGCATCTCGGAGTTGGAATGTGCGCTTTGATGACATGATCAAAGATTTTGGGTTTATACAAAGTTTATGAGAAACTTGTATTTCCAAAGAAGTGAGTGGGAGCACTATAAATTTCGATGAGTATATGTTGTTGACATATTGTTGATCGAAATGATGTAGAATTCTGGAAAGCATATAGGGTTGTTTGAAAAGTGTTTTCAATGGAAAACCTTGATTAGGCTACTTGAACAATAAGCATCAAGATCTATAAGATAGATCAAAATGTTTAATAATACTTTCAAATGAGCACATACCTTGACATAATCTTGAAGGTGTTCAAGATGGATCATCAAAGAAGGAGTTCTTGCCTGAGTTGTAAGATATGAAGTTAAGAGTTAAAGCTCGACCACTGCAGAAAAGAGAGAAAGGACGAAGGTCGTACCCTATGCCTTAGACGTAGGCTCTATAGTATGCTATGTTGTGTACCTTTTGATGTGTGCCTTGCTACATATCGGCAAGAGGGTACAAAGGTGATCAAGGAGTGGATCACCAGATAGCGGTCAAAATTATCTTTAGAGGAATAAGGATATGTTTCTCGGTTATGGAGGTGATAAAGAGTTCGACGTAAAGAGTTGCGTCGATGCAAGCTTAACACCTATCCGGATAGCTCTGAGTAGAGATACCGGATACGTATAATGGAGCAACAATTTGGAATAGCTCCAAGTGGAACGTGGTAGCAGCATCTATGATATGACATAAAGTTTTGCAAAAAAGATAGGGATCTGAATATTGCAGACCCGTTGACTACAACCTCTCTCACAAGCATGAACATGATCAAACCTAGAACTCATTGAGTGTTAATCACATAGTGATGTGAACTAGATTATTGATTCTAGTAAACTCTTTGGATGTTGGTCACATGGCGATGTGACCTGTGAGTGTTGATCACATGGCGATGTGAACTAGATTATTGACTCTAGTGCAAGTGGGAGACTGTTGGAAATATGCCCTAGAGGCAATAATAAATTAGTTATTATTATATTTCCTTGTTCATGATAATCGTTTATTATCCATGCTATAATTGTATTGAAAGTTAACTCAGATACATGTGTGGGTACATAGACAACACCATGTCCCTAGTAAGCCTCTAGTTGACTAGCTCGTTGATCAATAGATGGTTACGGTTTCACGACCATGGACATTGGATGTCGTTGATAGCGGGATCACATCATTAGGAGAATGATGTGATGGACAAGACAATCCTAAGCCTAGCACAAAGATCGTAGTTAGTATGCTAAAGCTTTTCTAAATGTCAAGTATCATTTCCTTAGACCATGAGATTTTGCAACTCCGGATACCGTAGGAATGCTTTGGGTGTACCAAGCGTCTAGCATGCTGGGTGCCTATAAAGGTGCATTACAGGTATCTCCGAAAGTGTCATTGGGTTGGCACGAATCGAGACTTGGATTTGTCACCGGTTGACGGAGAGGTATCTCTGGTCCCACTCGGTAGGACATCATCATAATGTGCACAATGTGACCAAGGGGTTGATCACGGGATGATGTGTTACGGAACGAGTAAAGAGACTTGCGTAGCGAGATTGAACAAGGTATCGGGATACCGACGATCGAATCTCGGGCAAGTACAATACCGCTAGACAAAGGGAATTGAATACGGGATTGATTGAATCCTCGACATCGTGGTTCATCCGATGAGATCATCGTGGAACATGTAGGAGCCAACATGGGTATCAGACCCGCTGTTGGTTATTGACGGAGAAACGTCTCGGTCATATCGCATGGTTCCCGAACCGTAGGGTCTACACATAAGGTTCGATGGCGCTAGGGTTATAAAGGAAGTTTCTATGTGGTTACCGAATGTTGTTGAGTCTGGATGAGATCCCGGACGTCGAGGAGTTCGGAATGGTCCGGAGGTAAAGATTTATATATGGAAAGTTGTTGTTGGGTTAGAAAAGTTCGGTTTTTCGGTATTGTACAGGGAAGCTTCGGAAGGTTCGGAGGATTCGGAGGGTCGGAGGTCGGAAAATGTTCCACCACGTCAATACAGCAGCATAAGCTATAAGCGGGCGCCCTAGCCTTAATGGGCCAGGGGCACCAGCCCCCTCAAAGCCCATGCGCATGGGAGAGGGGAAACCCTAAGGGGGAGGGCCTCCACTTGACTTGGGAGGCACTCCTCCCCCTTTGGCCGCCCCCCTAGATGGGATCTAGGGCTGGCCGCCGCCCCTAGGGGTGGAACCCTAGGTGGGGGCGCAGCCCCCCCCCCTCTCCCCTATATATAGTGGAGGCAAAGGGGCAGCTGAACACACGAAGTTCTTCTCATGTTGGCGCAGCCCTACCTCTCTTTCTCCTCATATCTCGCGGTGCTTGGCGAAGCCTGCGGGATGCCACGCTCCTCCACCACCACCACGCCGTTGTGCTGCTGCTGGATGGAGTCTTCCTCAACCTCTCCTCTCTCCTTGCTGGATCAAGGCATGGGAGGCGTCACGGGCTGTACGTGTGTTGAGCAGCGGAGGTGCCGTCCGTTTGGCACTAGGATCTCCGGTGATTTGGATCACGGCGAATCGACTCCTTCAACCCCGTTCTCTTGAGCGCTTCGCTTAGCGATCTACAAGGGTATGTAGATGCACTCTCCTTCCCTCGTTGCTGGTTTCTCCATAGATAGATCTTGGTGACATGTAGGAAAATTTTGAATTTCGCTCGTTCCCCAATAGTGGCATCATGAGCTAGGTCTATTGCGTAGATTCTTTGCGAGTAGAACACAAAGTAGTTGTGGGCGTTGATTTTGTTCAATATTCTTACCGTTACTAGTCCAATCTTGTTTTGATGGTATTGTGGGATGAAGCGGCGGACCGACCTTACGTGCACTTACGTGAGGCAGGTTCCATCGGTGACATGCACTTGGTGCATAAGGTGGCTAGCGGGTGTGATCTCTCCACTTTAGTCGGAGCGGATTCGATGAAAATGGTCCTTATGAAGGGTAAATAGCAATTGGCATATCACGTTGTGGTTTTGCGTAGGTAAGAAACGTTCTTGCTAGAAGGGTATGTGTCTATTCTGTTTTCGTTGTGCTGTTTGCTTATTTTGATGAATCTATGAGTAGTACCGGAGGGTATGTGTCACGCCCAATATGCGACCCTATCCAAAAGGAACTCGAAGGTCCCACCAAGGATAGACCCGCATATTGAAACGCTTTTGCAAGGTGGATATCATTACATCAACATTACATAATAGATGGGGATACATACAAAAGGCACAAATGCCACAAGAATACATCAACATCATACAAGATCAACATCCGACTACGGATGAAACATAAACAGAAGCTCAAACGACATCCACCCTGCTAGCCCAGGCTGCCGACCTGGAACCTATCCCCTGATCGAAGAAGAAGCAGAAGAAGAACTCCAATACAAGTAAACATCGCTCTCACGTCATGATCATCGCAAACCTGTACCTGCAACTGGTGGTGTAGTAATATGTGAGCCATGAGGACTCAGCAATCCCATTACCATGGGTATCAAGACTAGCAAAGCTTAATGGGAAAGGAAGGGGTAAAGTGGTGAGGTTGCAGCAGCGACTAAGCATATATGGTGGCTAACATACGCAAATGAGGCGAGAAGAGAAACAAAGGGCGGCCGTCAACTAGTAATGATCAAGAAGTGATCCTGAACTCCTACTTACGTCGGACATAACCCGAAACCGTGTTCTCCTCTCGATCAACCCGAAAAGAGACACTCACGATTCACGCACACGGTTGGTGTATTTTAGGAGAGTTTGCTTCAAGTTTACTACAACGGATATTAACAAATTCCCATCGCCACATAACCGCGGACACGGCTCTCGAAAGTTTATACCTGCAGGGTGTCCCAACTTAGCCCATGATAAGCTCTCGCGATCAACGAAGGATATTCCTTCTCCCGGGAAGACCCGATCAGTCTCGGAATCCGGCTACAAGACATTCGACATCAATAAAACAAGACCAGCAAGACCTCACGGCGTCTCAAACACCTGATAGTAGCGGCGTATCTCGTCTCGAGCCACGACCGGATGAGCAGTCCGTACAACTAAAACCAAACCTCAAGTTTCCTTGAGGTATTTATAAAGCACTCTAGTTTGGACCAACACTTAGACAAGCATTGGCCGGGGGCTGAATAAAGATGACCCTTGGGTTAATTACTCCCAAAGGAAATGTAGGTGGTGGTGAGGCAAATAGTAAAACCAATGTTGGGCCTTCTTTGGAGAGTCTTATTCAAAGCGAACTGTCAAGGGGTCCCATAAATCACCCGACCGCGTTAGGGCGCAAAATCCGGGAACATAATACCGATATGACGGAAACTAGGGCGGCAAGAGTGGAAGAAAACACCAGGCATAAGGCCGAGCCTTCCACCCTTTACCAAATATATAGATGCATTAATTAAATAAGATATATTGTGATATCCCAACATAAACATAATCCAACATGGAGCAATCTTCATCTTCACCTGCAATTAGCAACACTATAATAGGGGCTGAGCAAAAGCGGTAACATAGCCAAACAACGGTTTGCTAGGAAGGGTGACAAAGGTTAGAGGTTCATGACAATTTGGGAGGCTTGAGCAGCAAGTGATAGGTAGCACAGCATAGCGATAGAACGAAGCAACTAGCATAGCAATGATAGTAGTGAGATCCAGGTAGCGGTCATCTTGCCTGAAATCCCATAAGGAAGAAGAACGAGTCCATGAAGAAGACGGCGGATGAAGCGAACCAAGCGTGAGCGAGCGAATCCTCACGATCATACGAAGCAGGAACTAACAAGAAGAAGCACACAACATAGGTAAACACACCACACATGAACATGACAAGATGCACAACAAACATGATGCATGACAAATCTAGATGAAGCTACTCATGGCAAGAGATGATGCAAACAAGAGCAACACATCAAGGCAAGTTTAAGTGGGGCCGGAAACAACATATAACAATTCCGGTAAGTTCTCATATGCAAATTTCGAAATTGGTCCAGATCTGAATAAACCTTATGTTCAAGTTGTTAAACAGAAAGTTAAGATGCACCACGATGATCTACACGAAATTCTAGTCAAGTTACATATAAAGTTCATTAGATTCGGAGCTACGGCCTAGAAGATATGAGCAAAACAAGTTAAACATGGCATTGATGCAAAATGGATATAAACATTAAGCAAACACCTCAAAACAAGGATGCAACATGATAATATGAAACTAAATGCAAAATCAAGCAATATTCATATAGAGCACACTCAAAACGGAGCAACGGTTCAACACATACACATGAAACAAGTCATAACAACAATCTGTCCAAAACAGCAACTAGGCATATTGCAAGCACCTAAACAACAAGCTACAGCATCTTAACATGATAACAAAAGGCACGGTCATGATGTACAGGTAGAGCATGACAAAACATGAACACTGAACTATCTTCAGAAATCACTAGAACATGCTCAAAATGACATGGCAAGATTGGAAATAATAACAGGTTCAGGCATTGGCAGAAATAACATCAGGTTGCAATGTTTAGATCTATGAAATAACATGTTACAGGAACTTATCATGGGAAACAAAGGCATGGCATGATACTACTAAATGCATAGAACAAAAGTCCCTTAGTGACCATGAGCCAAAAAGGATCAAAAATACAGTTGCAAGCATGTGAATATAGCAAAAACATAAACAGATTCAGACTTAGTGCAAAACCGGAGCATGGCATAAACAGATAACAAGTAGGCATGTTGGTGAGCTTGAACCACTCACCTCAGAGAAATACATGGCATGGAAAGGCAACCAACAGTAAGAATACATGGCATAGAAGCTATGCATGGCAAGAACAACAACATAGCATACACGGATCAACTACAACAACCTTGGCAAAATTGAATAACATGTAAACAACCTGCCAGGAAACATTTTATAGCAAAAGTAGAGCTCGATTGACTCAAGCTATGGCACTCCATAATTGCAAACAAGGGAATGGATGGATAGAGAATAACCATATGTTAAGACCATCCTTACTGAAGTATCTCAAAATAAGCATGGATCTCTCGGTAGCATCAAGTTTACATGGCATAAAAATATAAGCAGAACATGGGCTGAAATCAGCAACATCATGAGGCCTAGTTTGCATGCTTGTGCTAGTCACCACAGAGATCACAAAAATACATGGCATACACCCCTATAAAGATGGCATGGCATATTACAAAACACACGTAGGACTCAAGTTCATAGGGTGCACACATCAATCATGGCAAAAATGACAAAAGTGCATGTTCTGATAAGAATCTGAAACTAACATCACATAGCCCTCTTCTAACAGCATTACGGGCATCAAGATGAGCTCAAATGTAAATGATGCAATGAGATGAAATGATGTAATCGTCGAGGCGAACAATTTGACATATTACACGCACAAAACGGAGCAACAGATGCAGAGATATGATGCGATGAACATGGCATGATAAAGTCAAATCTCAGGGACTTAGAGGAAAATCGGGGTCAACCTTAGGGTCTCCAGATCCAGATCCGGGGCACGGGTGACGAGGTTCGCCGGAGGTGGGGTAGATGGCGGCCGGAGAAGAAGAGGAAGGAGCCGGCGAGGGAGGGCGCGGCGGCGGCGCAGCGGCGGTCGCCGGCGGGCGCGGAGCCGGGCCGCTGGTCGGGAGACGCCGGCGAGGAACACAGCCGGCGCGAGGGAGCTGCTCGCGAGCTCCCATGGCGGCGGAGCACCGGCGGCGTGTATGGCCTTCGAAGGCCGGCAGCGGGCATGCTGGAGAAGGCGGCGGGCGGCCGGCGGGTGGCGGAGGGCGGCGGGCGGGCGGCGGCGGGTGATCTGGCCGCGCGGCGCGAGAGCAGTCAGGCGGCGCCGGGCTGCGCGGGCGGAGCGGGCAGCGCGGACGGGCCGCTGGGGGCGGATCTTGGGCAGGCGGGCAGCGGTGTGTGGCCTTGCGCCACACGTGCGCGCTTCGATTAAGCGGCGGGCGGCGGCGGTTTCGTCCGGCGCGGACGGACATGTCCGGCGTGGTGCGGAGGGAAAAGCTAGGGTTTCGGGGGTTTGGACTGCGGAATTTCGGGGGAGGGGCATATATTTATAGGTAGAGGGAGCTAGGAGTGTCCAAATGAGGAGCGGTTTACGGCCACGCGATCGTGATCGAACGACCGAGAGCATGGAGGGGAGTTTGCTGGGTTTTGGGCCACTTTGAAAGGGTGTTGGGCTGCAAGATAAAAGAGGCCATTGCGGTTACCCGGTTAACCGTTGGAGTATCAAACGACCTCCAAATGGCACGAAACTTGACAGGCGGTCTACCGGTGCTATACCAAGGCCGCTTGGCAAACCTCGGTCCATTCCGAGACCGTTAAACACCCGCTTTACTAAAAGAGGTAAAAGGGGGCGCCGGGAGACATAGGAGTGCCGGATTGCAAAACGGACAACGGGGAAAATGCTCGGATGCATGAGACGAACACACATGCAATGCAATGCACATGACGACATGATATGAAATGCAGATGATGACATGGCAAAGTGCAACACGCAAGCACATGACATGGCAACGATGGCGAATAACTGGCAAACACCTGGCGCATCGAATCCGGGGCGTTACAGTATGAACCATAGAGAAGTTGGAATATAGTAGATATTACACCAATATGAGTTTAGAATGAGTTCACAACAGTACCTAAGTGGTGGGGCCGAGTTTGACTTTTGGTTTGGGACATATGTGGATATGAGAAAGTGGTTGAGGGCTTTTTGAGCATAGCACTAAGCATTTTGAGCAAGCAAGACATTAAGCAACACCTCATCCGATTTTAATAGTATTGACTTTTCCTATGTACTCAATGTGATCTTGGATCACTAAAATGAAAATGTAGAGTCTTGAGCTTGAGCCAATATGTGTCCTTAGCATTTTGAGGGGTCCACATTCCTAGTCCATGCCATGCCATGCCAATCATTGAACTTCCTGAAATGATCATCTTGAAAGAGCATTAGTTCAATGAGCTATATGTTGTTAGGAATTACCAAAACCACCCAGGATAGGTTCACTTTCAATCTCCCCCTTTTTGGTAATTGATGACAACATATAGATCAAAGCTTCGACAAATGATAATAAGATTGAAATACATCATCGCTTTGAGAAGTATGTGATAAGCAAGATCCCCCCCTAAATTTGTGCATTATTTAAAATTTGCTTTTGAATGCAAATGCACAATCGATTAGGATCATGGGCTACTCTTCCATGTCACATACATCTTGGTGGAGCGCTCAAAATGATAGAAAGTAACATATGCACTCATCACCAAGGCAAAGTGAATGATCATATAAAAGAGATAAGAGATAACACCATTCAAGCACAAGCATTAATGTATTATATGATCAACCACATGATCAAACAAGTATCTCACACACATAAACATAAAGTAACAAGCAAGCACACAAATAAGTATCAACCAAATAGCAAAAGAGACAAAAAGAAGCAAAGCACTCTCCCTCGAAGCCTATGATATATACACTTTCTCCCCCTTTGGCAACAAGTTACCAAAAAGCTTGAAAATGCATAGTGCTATGCGTATCTCTAGGCTTGATCTTAGGGAGCTGGCGTTGAGAGAACTCCAAGGACGAATGCATCTGTTGAAGTTGTTGGAGCTGGTGGAGTGGCAACTAGAGGTGGTACTAATGCTGTGGCTGCAGGTGCTCATGTTGTAGCTCTTCTGTCAGTCACTGGCACTGTAGCAGATCTTTGTTCTCTTGGCACTCTTTGAAAGGCATCTGTGGTAGCCTGCCCTTTCCTCCCCTCAGGTACTTCCAGGAGCTGCTCAACTGTTGTCTGCATCTCTGTCACCTTTAAATCAAGATCATAGAATTTAGTCTGAATGATCCTTCCCAGGCTTTCTTGGTTCTGAGTCAGGGTGGCCAGTACTTTCTCAATCCTCAAGGTGGCTTGAATTAGATATCCAATTTGATCTTGCTTTGTCTTCAAATACACTTGATAAGCCTCTTCAGCACTTGGCATCTTTGCTGCCTTCTCAGCTTTAGCTTTCTCTCTTTTCTCTTGAGCTTCTACAGATGTGGGGTCATCTTCATTCATGACAACTATGTTGTCCTCAAATTCAGGCCTCAAGGGAAGATGTTCCTTGTCTAAAAAATAAGTGCATGTGCCCATCTTGGAGTTGATGAGCATTTGGATGTGTGGAGCATACCCACATGACCTATTCTGATCTGCACCCGTCCTCTTGATTATCTCAACAATCAGACTCATGACTTTGAACTTTTGGGGCACATCAAACAATTGCAGCAAGTTGATGGAATGACCTCTGATCATTGTATGATCTCCAGACTTGGGCAACAAGGTGTGCCTCAAGATAGTGTTGATTGTGGTCTATCTAGACAACAAATAGTAGACAGAGCCCATCTTGTGAGTTTCCAAGGCTTTGTCAGGAATTTCCTTATACATATTAGCCATGGAGTTGTGTTCCTTCTTCTTCTTGGCATAGACATCTATGTCATCCTCTTGCTCTGCAGGGGCATTGATCAATTTGGCCCATTCAGCAACTGTAGATTCGTACCTAGTACCTTCATACATCCAAACAATTCTGCCATCAGGATAGAAATGTGTTGTGGAGTAGAATTGCATAATAAGTTCATCATTCCACTTAGTGAGTTTCTGACCCACAAAAGCATCTACTCCACATAGCCTGAAGCTCTCATGCACCCCTAGAAAGTGATCTTCATTTTTGTCAATATTTTCCAGTCTAACCACTTCATATAACAGACAATTGGCTTCTTATCAAGCAAGATAGTCTCATAGAAATCCTGCTGCTCTTTGGTGTGGAACCTGTAATCCACAGCAGTCCTTCTCCTCACATCATATGGATCAAATTGTCTCCATAGTCTGAGACCTGCATCCTTTCTGATCTTCATGTTTTCGGCCAATGGATGATTGTCATCATGGTCTGGGATCTTGGGCTTGAGTTTCCTAAGCTCTTGGGCTTCAGCTTCTTCTTCTTCAACTTCAATTTTAGGCACTGGGCCTTGTTCTTCTCATCAGCTGGTATATTCCTTGTGCTCCTCTTTGGTGTGGTCTTGGGAGCAGGAGCAGAAGCTTTGGGGGCTGTCTTGGGATTTGAAGGGGCAGCCCCAGACTTGATGGCATCCCCCATCAGCTTTTGAGACTTGGTCCTGGTGCAGCATCCTCTTCCTCTTCTTCATCAGAATCTCTCATCATAGAGGATCTCCCAATGACTATGGCTATGGTCTTCTTGACCCTTTCTTTTCTCTTCTTGCCTTTACCAGCCTCTTTTGGTTCAAGAGTGAACTATATTGTTTCCTGTGTTGAGGTTCTAGCCTTTGACATGGGCACTCTCTTTGCAGGAGCGTTCTTGTGCAAACCAGGCCTTGTTGATGCAGTTGTGCCAAACTCTTTCTTGACCACCTTTTTCTTGGAGCTGACCTCCTCCTCAGCAGCTACATAGTCTTCATCCTCAGACTCAGAATTTCTCTTCCTCCTGTGCCTAGTAGCAGCCTTAGGCAGATTTCTAGGAGTACTTCTACTGCCTTCATCATAACTGCTAGAGGGACTAAAGCCCTCACTCAGATTCACTTGCTCTTCTGACCTGTTCTGGCTATCACTCTGATCTAACATGTCTGACACTGCAAGCTGACAGCTGACCCTGTGAATAGTTATAGATGAGATAGAGTGGATGAGCATCACAAAGTGCAGAGATTTTGCAAAACAAATGAGTCAAAAACTTAGTTTTAGTTTTCCACAGAAAACATTTCGGAGCTACCGATTTGTTAAACTCGGTGACACCGAAGCAACTTTTGGAGTCTAAACTAGTGAAATCGGTCAGACCGAGACACAGTTTGGTGACTCTGAGATTGCTAACGTTTCACTGAGCGTTGAACTCGGTCACACCGATTTGCAAGTTTCGGTCATACCGAAAAATGCAAGTACAATGGCCAAAGCCAAACCGGTGAGACCGATTTCCACAACTCGGTTGGTCCGAGATGAGTTCGGCGGAAACCTAACCCTAAATTTTTGAACCGAATCTAATCTGAAGGATGTTTTTGCGGGATAGGATGATCTCATACGTGGTAAGAAACATGGCATTTGCTTTGTGCTAAGAATCGGAATAAAAACAACACAAAGATTCGAACTCATACCCTAGTTCGGTGATGAGCTCGCTACGGTGACAACGGCGGTGTTGAATTCCGTTGACGGCGACGGAGACCAGCGGCGGGAGGTCGCTGGCGACGAGAGGACGATCCGGAGACCCGAGGCGGCAGAGTAGGACACGCGCGGGCTAAGAGGTTTTGGAGGAATTTCCAAAATTTGACCCGTCGGTATATATATCCTCATCCTTTCGGTGTGACCGAGTGGAACAACTCGGTGGCACCGAGATGCAGAATCGCAAGTGGTTACTGCAACTCGGTGTGACCAAAAAGTTCTAATCGGTTGCACCGAGATTGAAAACCTAGATCAACTCAGTGAACTCGGTCAGAACGAAAAGGATGAATCGGTCAGACTGAAATGCAGAGAGAGGTTTTGGAAGTTTAAGTATGTGACAAATCGGTGACTCCGAGTGCTCCTCACACAGAGGGTTCGAATCTGACTTGATCAAACTTTGTGATGTAGCATGAATAGAGTTTGAGATGAGAAAATCATAGATAGCTAGAGGAAGTTCTTACACATTCTTGTCCATCCATTTGGCAAAAGAAAAAGAGCCAAACAATCAAAGCAACAAATGGATGTCCATTGTAGCGACCAGACCTCAAACATTCTGATCTCTGTGCATCAGTGTCATCCCCGGATCGGTAATGCTGACACGCACAGTACTAGAGGATTTATAACAGAGTAGTAATCACACACTTATTACATCGAATGTCTCAAAAGAGAACTTATTACAATAATATGGCTTAAGGCCATCTAAAATCGATAACAGCGGAAGGCTTGAAAGATTAAATGAGTCCATTAACTCCAATGGCATCACTAAGTGAAAGATAATGACCTATGGCTCCTTACCCGTCGTCTGAAAAGTCTGCAACATGAATGTTGCAGCCCGAAACGGGCAAGACATGGAATATGCTGGCAATGTAACACATAGAGTAATGAACAGAACAATTGCTATCACTACAAGCATATTTGGCTGGTGGTAAACTCTATGGTTACAATTTTACATAAAGCCAATTTTTCCCTACAACAAAGGAATAAATTTTATTTAACTATCATGGTGGTTTTAAACATTGAGAAGGTTCCTCCAACTCAATCCCAATTAAGCATCATCATTAACCCCAATCAAATTATATTAAGAGTGATGAGATCAACATGATAATCCAAGAACTAGATACTAAAGATGTCCATAACCGGGGACACGGCTAACCATGATTAGTTTATACACTCTGCATAGGTTTGCGCACTTTTCCCCACAAGACTCGATCTCCTCCGTTGGATTTCTCGCACTACATGGTGTTTGAGAAATGGATGACCGAGACACAGTCTTTCAGAAGCATTAACTCTAACCCTGGGTAGACAGTACCAACCTACATCCCCTACATCTGCTAGCCTACCACTGGAAGAGGTCATGCAACTTACTCCACTATGCTAGAGCCCATAATAGCTTGTGGCTGCACACGGAAGTTTCTAGAATGAATAATCTTATGATCCCTTTGAGTGTGGGTGGCGGACCGTAGGATGATCACACAGGTCCACCGGGATATCCTTGGACAACACTGGATTCTCCAGGTGCCCACAAGCAATCCACCCAGATGTGTGTTTAAGTTGCCACCTTATGTTGAACCATTAAATTTAACAAACTCACATCTGTCATGGATACACTCAACCCAATCCACGTCTACGAGCATAGCATAACAATATAAGCAACGTAGAAGTAACTCCCATAGGTTTGATAAGAAACAGGTAAATAGGTACTACCTCATCTACTTCCCAAAACCCACAAGTTAATCAGATCCTAACCATGCAATTGTTTGAGGATTGATCTAATGCAATAAAACTGGGTAGTAAAGAGGTATGATCAAAGTGTTACTTGCCTTGCTAATGATCCATGAAACCTAGAGACTCGTAATAGCACGCTTCACACTCCGGGTACTTTATCGCAAACAAACAAGCATACAATAAGCACTCAACTAGAAGCACGGGTAAAACTCAAATAAGAGATCTAACCAGAATGTTCAACTTAAGAACTCCGGTTTGCAAAAAGAATCAAATCAAACGAAGCAACAAAACTCAAACTGCAAAATAAACAAGATCCATTTACTAATATGCATTTAAGTCAAATTTTACAGTAACAAAATCTTGTTAAAGTTGGTTAAACAGAAAGAGGGCTTCGAGACGAAGATCTAGGCGCTTGAATCGCCTGATTCCGATAAATGAGCGAAAAGATAAACTAAAACGAAAATCGGGTCAGAAATCGCGATCGAAAATAATCGCGAAAAAACCCTGGAAAAAGAAAAATTGACGAACAAGCTAACGAACACACGTTCGCTGTCTGCGGCTAACGGGTGAAAATTGTTCGTTAAAACGAACGTACGAAAGGGCGTCCACTAAATAACTAAACCGGAAAAAAATAAGACCGATCTACAAATATAATAACCGCGGGTTCTAAAAAACAAGCAGATGGTTTCCGCCAAAAACCAGTGGCGGTAGCTACCTTGGGACGGACGGCGGCGGCTCCGCGGAAATCCGCAACAGCAGCGAAGCAACTCCGCGGACGGCGGATCGGCGGCGAGGCGTTAGCGGCAGCGTCCGTGGCGTGGCGGTGGTTGGCGCAATGATGGTCTGGTGGCGGTGAAGTCCGGCGGCCGGCGTCCGGCCAGGCGGCGGCGGCGGCGGCGGGTTGGGGTTAAGGTTAGGGTTTCGGCGGCGGCGGGACGGGCTTTTGGGCTGCGGGGTCGAGGCGCTGGTTATAAAGGTCAGTCGGGCGAGTCCTAGTCGGGCACGGCCCGGCTAAGTCGGTTGACTTCTTTTCTTTTAAATAATTCCGACGCGCAGAAAAACAAAGAAAAGAAATACTAAACGGACTCCAAAATTCCTGAAATAAATTTTCCCTGTCCTCTAAAAATATAGCGGACAAGGTGAACATTTATTTGGGCCTATAGTTCAATTTTGAAAAACACATATTTTTCCTAATTCAAATAAAATAGCGATAAAAACTCCGAGTAAAATCTTATTTGATTTTAATATTAAATCTCCAATATTTCTATTTCTTATGGAAGTCATTTTATCCCTTCTCTTTTATTTTCATAAAAGAAATATTCGAAGAGAAAATAATTAAAATCAAACAAAACTCTTTTCAGAATTTGAGAAAACTCAAATATGAAAATAACGAAATCCCCAACTCTCTTCGTGGGTCCTTGAGTTGTGTAGAATTTCTAGGATCAAGCCAAAATGCAATAAAATTTGATATGCAATATTGATCTAATGCATAACATTCCAAATTGAAAATTTGGGATGTTACAAACCTACCCCTCTTAAGATGAATCTCGCCCTCGAGATTCGGGTTGGCTAGAAAATAGGTGAGGGTGTTCCTTTTGTAGGTCTTCCTCTCGTTCCCAGGTGTCTTCATCCTCGGTATGGTGGCTCCACTTAACTTTGCAGAACTTGATAACCTTGCTGCGTGTAACTCGGCTGTCAAACTCGAGAATCTTCACTGGTTTCTCCTCGTAGGTCAAATCGCTATCCAACTGAATCGCTTCCAGTGGCACTGTATCTCTCAGAGGAATATCAGCCATCTCTTTGTGGCACTTCTTCAGCTGAGAAACGTGGAACACATCGTGAACTCCTGACAATCCTGCGGGCAATTCCAACTTGTAAGCAACTTCTCCCATACGTTCCAAATCCTTGTATGGTCCCACAAAACGTGGTGCTAACTTTCCCTTAACTCCAAAACGCTTAACTCCTTGAAGTGGGGACACACGAAGATACACTCTGTCTCCGACTTTCTAAAATGTCTCCTTGCGCTTAGAATCCGCATAGCTCTTTTGCCTGGACTGGGCTACCTTGAGTCTATCGCGAATCAGCTTAACCTTCTCTTCAGACTCTTTAATCAAATCTGGTCCAAACAACTGACGGTCTCCATCTTCATCCCACAACAACGGTGTCCTGCACCTCCTTCCGTACAATGCTTCGAAAGGGTCCATTTTCAAACTGGCTTGATAGCTGTTGTTGTAAGAGAACTCTGCATAAGGAAAATATTCGTCCCAACTAGATCCATAGTCTAGCGCACAAGCTCTCAACATGTCCTCCAAAATCTGATTGACTCTCTTAGTTTGTCCATCTGTCTGCGGATGAAAAGCTGTACTGAACTCTAGCCTGGTTCCCAAAGTCTCATGCAACTGATTCCAAAACCTTGAGGTAAATTGGGTTCCTCTATCTGATACAATGGTCCTCGGAACTCCGTGCAGACATACGATCCTGGTCATGTATATCTTTGCCAACTTTGCACTGGTGTAAGTGGTCTTAACCGGGATGAAATGAGCTACCTTCGTCAAATGAGCTACGATCGACTACAACCCATATCGAGTCATAGCCTGAACGAGTCCTGGCCAATCCCGTGATAAAATCCATGCCTAGCTTATCCCACTTCCATTCGGGTATCAGCAATGGCTGTAACAATCCAGCTGGCTTCTGATGTTCTGCCTTCACTCTTTGACATACATCACAAACTGCTACATACTCCACAATATCCTTCTTCATTCCGATCCACCAAAAACTATCCTTCAAATCCAGATACATCTTGGTATTTCCTGGGTGAATTGAATACGGTGAATCATGGGCCTCTGGCAGAATCAACTTCCTGATCTCCGGATCATTAGGCACATATACGCGGTCCTCAAACCATAAGGTATCGTGCTCATCTTCATGAAATCCTTTAGCCTTTCCTTTGCTCATCCTTTCCTTTATCTGGGCAATCTCCTTGTCCATCTTCTGAGCTTCTCGGATCTTATCCATCAAAGTAGACTGAATATCGAATGCTGCTACATAACCTCTCGGAACTATTTCCAAACATAGCTCACGAAGATCCTCTGCTAACTCCTTGGGTAATCCTCCGGTCATGAGTGTGTTGACATGACTCTTGCGACTCAACGCATCAGCTACTACGTTAGCCTTTCCGGGATGATAATGTAACTTCATATCATAATCCTTAATGAGCTCCAACCATCTCCTCTGCCTGAGATTCAACTCCTTCTGCATGAAAATATACTTCAAACTCTTGTGGTCCATGTACACCTCACAATGGTTTCCGATGAGAAAATGTCTCCATGTCTTCAACGCATGCACTACGGCTGCTAACTCCAAATCATGGGTAGCATAATTCAACTCATGGGGTTTAAGCTGTCGTGAGGCATCTGAAACAATTCTTCCCTCTGCATAAATCTTGCTCCAAGTCCTCGGCGAAGCGCATAATACACTAGTAATCCTTGCGTTGATCTGGAAGAATCAACACTGGAGCTGTAACTAGACGTTTCTTCAACTCTTGAAAACTGGCCTCACATTCCTCAGTCCATTCAAGCTTGGTGTCCTTCTTCAACAACTCCGTCATGGGCTTTGCAATCTTCGAGAAATTCTCAATGAACCTCCGGTTGTATCCTGCGAGTCCAAGAAAACTCCGGATCTCTCCAACTGACGTGGGTGCTTCCCAATTTGTCACAGTGACAACCTTGGTAGGGTCTACGACTATTCCTTCTCCGGATATAGCATGTCCGAGGAATCGAACTTCCTCCAACCAAAACTCACACTTACTGAACTTGGCGTATAACTGATGTTCTCTGAGCTTACCAATTACCAAACGCAAATACTCCTTGTGCTCCTCTTCATATTCGAGTAGACCAGAATATCATCAATGAACACCACGATGAACTTATCCAAAAACTCCATAAACACCTTGTTCATCATGTTCATAAAATAGGCAGGTGCGTTAGTCAGACCAAATAACATAACGGTATACTCATATAGCCCGTACCTTGTGGTAAAAGCTGTCTTAGGTATATCCCGCTCTCGAATCTTCAGCTGGTGGTACCCTGATCGTAGATCGATCTTGGAAAATACTTTAGCTCCTTGCAACTGGTCAAACAAATCGTTGATCATCGGCAATGGATTCTTGTTCTTTATTGTTACTTCATTCAATCCTCGATAATCAACAACCATCCTCAACGATCCATCCTTCTTCTCCACTAGAAGCACTGGTGATCCCCAAGGTGACGAACTTGGGCGAATATAGCCTTTATCTAGTAACTCCTTAATCTGCTTCTTAATTTCCTATAAATCCTTTGCGGGCATCCTGTACGGTGTCTTAGATATTGGCCCTGTGCCTGGAAAAAGCTCAATCAAAAACTCAATGTCTCTATCTGGTGGCATGCTTGGCAACTCTTCTGGAAATACATCAGGGAAATCCTTCACCACTGGTACTTCCTCCTGTACAACTCCTAATAAGGAATTCACTTGAGTCCTCTTCGACACATGCCGGGATACATACTTGATCCTCCTTCCTTCCGGGGTGGTAAGTAAAATCGACTTACTGGCTTAGTCAATGTTCCCTCCATACTTCGATAACCAATCCATGCCTAATATCACATCCAGTCCTTGTGACTCCAATACTACTAGGTCTGAGGGAAACACGTAGTTACCAATCCTTAATGGTAACCGATCACACCATAGGCTAGCCATATACTCTGCTGCTGGCGAGGTTACTAACATGGGTGACCTAAGGGCTTGGGTTGGCAGTTTAAACTTATCCACAAATCCCCTTGATATGTATGAATGCGATGCACCAGTATCAAAAAGAACGATTGCAGTAAATGACTTAACCAAAAACTAACCTATTACTGCATCGGGTTGCGCTTCTACCTCCTCCACGTTCACGTGGTTCACTTGTCCCCTATTGAAAGGGTTGGGCTTGTTCCCAGAGCTTCCATTGCCACTTCCATTCTTTGCTTCAGAACACTCTGTGGCATAATGTCCATTTTTCCCGCACTTGAAACAAGTAATGTGACTTAGATCCTTCTTGGCGGGCGTTGCTGGGTTGGAACGGTTCTGTTTGTTGCTTCCTCCATTCCCGTTCTTGGGGCCACTATGGTTGTGCGAAATCCCTCCATTGTGATTGTGACCTCCATGGTTATGTTGAAGGGGTCCTCCCGAGTTCGGGGTAAAACGGGGCCTCTGCTGAGCTCCAGAATTATACTTCCCTTGTCCATACTTCCTCTTGCGGTTGTCAATCTGCTGCTGCTTCCCTTCAATCATGAGATCTCTATCTACCAATTCTTGGTAGTTATTGAAGGTTGCCACCATCAACTGCATGCTCAGCTCATCATTCAGTCCTTCTAGAAACGTCTCATGTTTAGCTGCATCCGTAGCAACGTCATCTGGGACATAGCTTGCTAGCTTACTAAAATCATCCACATACTGGCCCACTTTGCGTCCTCCTTGGCGCAAATTGCGAAATTCATGCTTCTTCATGGCCATAGCTCCTTCTGAAACATGGGCAATGCAAAAAGCTTGCTTAAACTGGTCCCATGTGACAGTGTCGATGGGGTAAGTGGCTATGAAATTCTCCCACCATGATGCTTCGGGTCCATCAAGCTGATGTGCGGCAAAACACACTCTCTCCGCATCTGTGCATCCTGCAGTGGTCAACTCCCTTCCAATCTTGCGGAGCGAATCAGCTGCAACTATCGGCTCGGTGCTACTGGAGAACACCGGCGGGTTCAGCCTTAGAAAATGGGCTAAGTGATCAACAAGTGGTGGTGGTGGTGGTGGGTTGTTTTTGTTGTTGTTGTTTCCCTGATTCTGATTCTGGACTAGTATCTGCATCAATGCATTCTGTTGCTGGATCAACTGAGTGAGCTCCTGTGGGAAAGCAAATCCATTGTCGCGTCTCGGAGGCATCTGATGGGTTTAGAAAAGATGAGAAAACAGAATAGAATGAGGTCTAGGGGGAAAACACTACCCATATGCACATGAGACAAACACAAACATATCACTTCAATCAATTCAAACAAGGGCATACAATTGGTCTAACTATCGTTACAGAAGTGCTCGGACTAAGCTATATACTTGGGGGAATACTACTACTGATATGGTGGTCGACTAGAAAAACTGATCGGTGGAAGATTCCATAATATCTGCTCCAGCTTCATCAACAAGGTCATCATCGCTATCGTCGGGGTCCGAGTCAGTGTCGTCGATAATGATGTAGTTATCCGGGCAAGTGGAATCGTCGTCTTTTCCTCCTGGCGCGGGGTCTCCCATGAATACTCCTAGCTTCCTTGTCAGATCGTCATTCTTCTCCACGAGTATCATCATTTCCTCCTCATATCCATCGCGTGTAGACTGCAGCTCTTCCTCCAGCTCCGTGATCCTGGTCACTGCCTTCTTCAGATCTATCATGCCTGCGCACATCTGGTTCTCCTGGCGACGAATGTGCTGGTTTAACTCCTGGATGAAAGCTGCAATAGATCTATCCTTCTTGGTGCTGATCATCTCCCATTGCTCGTCTCGGCACCCACAAATCTGGTAGATAGTATCCTTGAGATCCTTGTGGTAAAATTCTCCAATGCTTCCCATGGTGATGTGGGCTTCCATGCTCTTTCCTAGACTCCAGGTTGGTGCATCAAAGGAAAACTCTATGGGCTCAGTGACTGGCATGAACGTCCTTCCTAGAACTTGAAATTGAATCATACAACGCTCCTCTTCTGGTAAAGTGGCGGTGTAGGTCCCGGTGCAGCTTGGTATTCCGATGTTCAGGTATCTAGTAACTTCCATCAAGGGTCGTCCAAAAGGTGTATCTTTATCGGCTGCGCAAACTTGTTCCTTGCATCCGCCATCCTAAAGAGTAGAAAAGGGAGAGGAGTCAGAAATGAGAAGAGAGTAGTGATCTAGGGCTTAGTGGTCGTGTCCTACAGTTAGCGTGTGCTCTGATACCATCTTGTAGCGACCAGACCTCAAACAGTCTGATCTCTGTGCATCATTGTCATCCTTGGATCGGTAATGCTGAGTAGCAATCACACACTTATTACATCGAATGTCTCAACAGAGAACTTATTATAATAATATGGCTTAAGGCCATCTAAAATCGATAACAGCGGAAGGCTTGGAAGATAAAATGAGTCCATCAACTCCAACGGCATCACTGAGTGAAAGACAACGACCTATGGCTCCTTACTCGTCGTCTGAAAAGTCTGCAACATGAACGTTGCAGCCCGAAATGGGTCAGCACATGGAATATGCTGGCAATGTAACACATAGAGTAATGAACAGAATAATTGCTATCACTACATGCATATTTGCCTGGTGGTAAGCTCTATGGTTATAGTTTTGCATAAAGCCAATTTTTCCCTACAATAAAGGAATAAATTTTATTTAACTATCATGGTGGTTGTTAAACATTGAGAAGGTTCCTCCAACACAATCCCAATTAAGCATCATCATTAAACCCAATCAAATTATATTAAGAGTGATGAGATCAACATGATAATCCATGAACTAGATACTCAAGATGTCCATAACTGGGGACACGGCTAACCATGATTAGTTTATACACTCTGCAGAGGTTTGCGCACTTTTCCCCACAAGACTCGATCTCCTCCGTTGGATTTCTCGCACTACATGGTGTTTGAGAAATGAATGACCGAGACACAGTCTTTCAGAAGCATTAACTCTAACCCTGGGTAGACAGTACCAACCTACATCCCCTACATCTTCTAGCCTACCACTGGAAGAGGTCATGCAACTTATTGCACTATGCTAGAGCCCATAAAAGCTTGTGGCTGCACACGGAAGTTTCTAGCATGAATAATCTTATGATCCCTTTGAGCCTGGGTGGCGGACCGTAGGATGATCACACGGGTCCTCTGGGATATCGTAGGATGATCACACGAGCCTGGTGTGTAGCACTAGAACCTTTTTGCTGCCCATCTGCCGACCGTTGACCATCACCGGCAAGGTATTGCCGGTGTTGTGCCACATCGCGTGGATGCTGCACTCCGACTGTATCTTGCGACGCGTCCGTGCCTTTTGAACATACAGAATTATTTGGAAGAAATGCTTCCTTAGGCCACTCAAATTGTGATACCTGCAGTATTGTCGAATACAGGTTTTAGTGTAGGTAGTTGGCATTTTCATAACATCTTTGGCATGTTGCAGTCATTTGTTTCACTTTATATTAACTGTCAAATTGTAATTGCTTCACCAGGTCTGCGTCTAAAAAGAAAAATAGAGCTATAAACAAAGGAATATGTTTGTGCAAGTAGACGGCCGATCGGTGTCTTACCTAGAAGTTTCTCAGGATGGGTGTTGCATATGTCGTGCTCGCTGTCAATGGTTGGTATGAACAAATCGATGAGAGGGTGAGATCTCGCGCTATCAGCACTCACTTTGGCCTCAAGGTACTCGATCAGCTCCTGATCCATGGGATCGAATTTGACACCAGCCGGCAGCACCGGCCAATCTTTCTTCGGCTTGCATGGGTTAATTCCAGTTATATGGTACTCAATGTATGATCAATCGACTGTTTTAAGTGAATGATGAAAGATTTCAAAAGATAAGTGGTACTCCAAATCTGAAGTCCAGAATACCCAAACACGTCGCCGGGATTCTTGTGTCACCTCAAGCGCAGCGTGTTGTCACGTCAATTCAATGTGTGGACATGATGAATAATTTGACCGACGTATACTAGTACTGGTATTGTACTACTTACTAGTCGTATTTAGTGTCACATTTTAACCATAGGTTTAACTAATAAGTCTGACCTTGAAGCCTAAGTGATATATATATATATATATATATATATATATATATATATATATATATATATATAGGAAAATACATCCTACCACCTAGTGGTAGTTACCCCACATGTCTGATATACTACCATGTGGTACTATATATACTACTTTATCACTCTAAATATGTTCATACACTATATCTAAGATATTTAAGCATAAGTTACATGAAAAAATTGCATATGAGCCCATAGTTTTTGTTATATTTATGAAATACGTACATATTTGTGCGTAAAAAGACATTCTTAAAATATAGTACATACTAACTAAAAAGTGGGATATATACTACCTAAACATCGTTAAATACTACATACTACAAGTACATACTTTAGGTTTTACAGATACTACATACAACTTACCAAGCATAGTGGTAGTAACTACCACTGGTGGTAGATAAAATTTGTCCTATATATATATATATATATATATATATATATATATATATATATATATATATATATATATATATATATATATATATATATATATATATATATATATATATATATATATATATATATATATATATATATATATATATATATATATATATATATATATATATATATATATATATATATATATATAGCACTATTCTAATCCCGAGATTAGAATAGTTATTGAATCGAGCAGCCTCTATAAGGGCCCGGCAGGCCTCTCTGGCTCTCGAACTGCCGTTCCGGCCCGACAAGATCCCAGCCGATCCCGAGGCCTCCTCGATAGGATCCACCTGATCCCGATCCCGAGCGGCCCCAGCCCAACTCCTTCCCTCGATCCCCCGACCTCCCCCCGTGGTGGCCGCCGATCACCGGATCCGCCCCCCGTCTCTGAGATCTGGCTGCGGATCCGCCTCCCTTCTTCACCGGCTCACGGTGGCCGGGTCCGTCGCCTCCCCTCATCTCAGCTCGTTGTCGGCCACCGCTGGCGAAGCGAAGCGACGGCGACGCCGACGCCGGGAGCCCACGTCGCCTGGACGCGGCGAAACCACCATGGACTTCAGGAAGCCGCATCCTCGTCACATCACCACCGCCCGAAGATCTGGCAGACCAGATGACGGGACCGGCGGCGAGCGGCGTGACCAACGGAGCAACTCCTCCACGGAGGCGGCATCTGCTGCGCCCTCAAATTCAGCCGCAACAGTACATGAACTTCCTCCCCAATTTTGCCTTCTTCTTCAATATTGCATTCTCTGACCTTCTGGCTTCGAACAGATGAACTTCGCGCCCTCTGCAAGACAAGGATTGCCATGGGATTCCTCTCATACCTCCATCACGAATTGTTCCCAGGGTGGCCTATCAGCGGCTGGAAAAAGGTTGGCCGAACTTATAGCCAGGGTATGGTTGAACTTCTTCCTTCCTTCGGTTTGTTATTTACTTACAACCATCGAAGTTACGGTAGTGTAGCCTCGATCCGAGCTACAAATGCTTTTTTAAAATCTCCTGCTTGCAACCATGAGAAGTTCTGGTAGTGCATGAGCCTCAGTCCAGGCTACAAAAGCTTTTTTGAAATCTCCTGCTTACAACCATGAGAAGTTCTAGTAGTGCATGAGCATCCGTCTAGGCTACAAACACTATAAAATCTGCCTGCATTCACATTAGCATTTCGCATTCAAAAAAAATAAAAAATAGAACATGCATGTGATGAGACTTGAAGGTCAGGTTGGTATGCACTAGCAGTCCAACTATTCAAAAAAACTAGTGAAGGTTCAGGTTTCCTAACTTTAGACAATATTTTCCCTTTGCAAGACAAGAAGTTCAGGTTGTGAAGAGTGCTCAGCTCAGGTACATATAAGTAATCTAATATTGCATAATTAAAATGCTCCTTTGTGAAGTTCGATTACGTGAATGGTGCTCGATTCGGTACAAAGGCATTGGCGATGCTCACTTGAGTGCTTACTGTGATGTCTCTCACCACTTTTATATGAGAAGTTCAGGCTGTGAACAAAGCTAAGTTCAGTTATGAAGGTATACCCAGATATAACCCGTGTGCTAACAGACATTTTTTTCTTTTATGTCAGGAGGACGAGAGACGCATCAAGAAGCTTAGAACTTCCAAGCAGCAAGTTCACAATGCAAAGCCTGTACGCGTTGCACCACCCTCTCAATGGGTCACGCCTCAAATGCACAAACAGCATTACCAACCTGCTCCAGAGCAACAATGGACGACACCCGAAACACACAGATACTACCGAGAAGCTGGGTCACAGCCCTATCCACACAAGTTTGCGCCTCCACCTGTGGATTCTTTGTATCCACCAGCAGACTACCAAGCACGCCAATGGAAGAGGGGGTTAGCTCAAGTCCTGCATGTAACTCTGGAGGTTATCCTGGTGTGCATCATCAATGCCAAAGCGAAGCAACTAAATCGGATCCCAGGACAAATCCAACAGCAACACACACACGGAGGAGAGTGATCTGCACACTACCACCGTTTGATCCTGCTGCTGCTGCTACAAGTCAGAATTGTACGGGGCATAAGGTAGATGGATTGCTTCAGAAAACAAAAGAGCAAACCAAGAACAGGATCGCAATACCTCCACAACCACCTCAAGCAAAAAGAACGCAAACAAGAGAGAGGCCATCTTGAGCCCTCCTTCCTCCTCGTGATCCACTGCTGCATCCTGCTATGATTGCTCCGCCATGCCCCATCCCAGAGGGACAGCAGCCAACGCCGGCGGAGTTGCGATCATACACGCACGTAAGTCAGACAAAAAATATTTATATACACATCTTGTATTATCTACAAATTTTCTGCCCCCTCCAGGATAACAAGTTCATAAACTGCATTCTAAGGTGCTGATTGGAATTTTTTTCTTTTTCTGCAGACACCAGATCTACCGGATTATCTAATACCAAGACTAAAGATGCGATTCAAAGATGTAGATAAAGCAAGGGAATTTTATAACAGATATGCCAGACACGCTGGTTTTGGAATCAGGAAAACGGGTGGAAATGACTACCACAAGTATTTTGTTTGCGCCTTCCAAGGGATACACACATCTTCAGTTTCAGAGGCCAACAGGAAGCGAAACAAATCGTCACAAAGGACGGGTTGCAACGCAAAAATGAGGGTGAAGGTGCAAGAGGATGGAACATGCGTGGCAGTGGACATTGAGTACAATCATAATCACCAGCTCATGCAAACTGATGACATGCTGGTGTTTTTGCACTCACATAAGAAATATGACCCCACTATCTTGGAGTACGTAAAGCTCTTGCAGTACCATGATGTCAAGCACACAACAATCATGTCAATGCTATCTGAAAATGAAGATGGAAGCTACTTCCTAAGCATGACCGGACGAGACCTGCTAAACCAGTAAGTACTCAAACACCAACATATAGCAATGTAAAAATAGCATCCTAGCTCACAATCCTTTGCTAGCAAAAAATGAACAAATGCATGTTTTCATGTGATTTGCAGGAAAGCCATGAATGCAAGGAAAGATGATTTTGATGATGTATTGAAACTTGTTTCATTCTTCAAAGACATGAAGGCGATAAATGATGAGTTTTTCTATGACATCCAAGTGGACAAGGACAAGACAATTAAAAACATTTTCTGGTCCAATGCAAGCTGTCGAGGAGCCTATCAAGACTTCGGCGATTGCGTAACATTTGACACGACTTACAAGACCAACAGATTTCACATGCCCCTGGGAGTGTTTGTTGGAACAAACGGTCGGCGTTCTGGGAACGGGGGTCCCCAGACTTGCCTGCCTGCGGCCTGCGGCGTGGCTCAAAGGAGGCCCAGGACAACCCATCTTCATCAACACAAACTCAAGAACCTCGCGAGGGGCCAAGCCTCGCGGGGCGGACGACCAGGAGCTTCCTTAGGCACGGCCTCATCAGGCTGGCTCATGAGGAGGCGGAGAGTTCAAGGCAGGGTACCTCGTGAGGTGCCCATGACACAAGCCATGACGACCAAGGGCGCCAGTCGGGCGCCAGCCCGTGCAGCGTCCTCCTTTCCTCTTTGGGGCAAAGGGAGCAAGCGCAGGCGAGAGCATCAAGCAAAGGCATCTGTTTCGGTGCAACAAGACCAAGACCAGCCCCAACGGCTGGAAGGGAGTCATCGTGGAGCCCAAGCAGGCGTCATCACCAGAGCCTTTGGCAGGCCAGGACCAACTTTAGTCAAGATAAGTGTACCCGCTGTTCCCCTTCAAAATGGCCAATTGTTGGTGCCCTTCCCGCTCAATATTTGGGAAGAGGCCCAGGGCCTTCGTCTACATAAGTAGAGCTTGCCACCATAGTAGGAGGAGGAGATCGGACGATCGGATAGAAAGGGATAGGAAGGATCCGGCATTTGGGATCCAGAGAGAGAGAGATAGAGACCCGATCCTCAAGCTAGAGCGACGGGACACCACTTAGCAGTTCATCACACCCACCAAGAACAGACTCTCGCGAGGCTGTTCTTCCTCGTACTGTTCCTCATCAGCCCAAGAGGCAATCCACCACACCACAAACTAGAGTAGGGTATTACACCACAACGGTGGCCTGAACTAGTATAAATCTCGTGTCTCTTGTGCTGTTCTTGCTAGTAGTTTAGGTCCCTGTGATTCGGCGAGGTACGAGACGGTGGAGGGTTGGATCTCCGCGCACTCCCCAGAGTTCGAACCTCAAGGGTCTGCCGGAACCCGAAATCCGACATTTGGCGCGCTGTAAGTGCGCCGTAATCTGCTTCGTCGCCTCGTTCTTCCCCGACCACCGCAACCATGTCTGACGCTCGTCGGGCCCGCGCCAAGCGGTGAGCCGCCCTCGCCTCCCGTGTCGCCTAGACGGCTCCCGTCGGCGGGCGTCCTCGTCGTTCCCCGTCACCTGCCATCAACGCAGCCACCGGACCGGCGGGGAACGAGCAGCAAGCGTCGTCCCAGCACCCGTCCATGAGGCGGGACGGCCGCACCGCCACGCCTTCGCTCACCCCCGCTGATTCTTTTTCACGCGCGCCCCGCGCGGCCATGGAGGCCCGAGCTGCACTCATCGCGGCTAATGAGCTCTGCGCTACCGCCCGTCGGCAGCGTCACGAAGAATGGCTCGACCGAAGTCGCCGAACTCGTCCGCGCTGCAGAGGCGACACAGCGCCGGCCCGTCTCGCTGCACCGCACCGCCCGCCGCTGGCGACGAAGCTCCCGGGCGCCTCAGCCGCCTCCTCCTCAAGACGGCGCCCTGGCCCCAAGGCGCGCGGCCCC
The DNA here is from genome assembly GCA_021605205.1 of Aegilops longissima. Lineage (NCBI taxonomy): Eukaryota > Viridiplantae > Streptophyta > Magnoliopsida > Poales > Poaceae > Aegilops > Aegilops longissima. The sequence continues at coordinate 693,959,743 of CM038678.1, read as the reverse complement.
TGGGCAGAACACGTTCCGCCAGGCGCCGGCGCGGCAAGAGCAGAGCTGCCAAGAAGTTCTTTGCCCGCAAGAAGCTGCCCGAGCGCTCCCCGCTCCAGCACGTCAAGACCCTGCGCTGCCCCCAGCCGCGGCGCAGGGAGACCCACAAGACCAAGCTCTCTGCCGTCCGTGGCCCCCCGCGGCCACGGCGGGCTGCCGCGCCTTCACCTCCGAGCTGCGCAGCGTCGCGTGGCCCGCCAAGTTCAAGCCAGACCTGCCTCCACGCTACGACGGCACCGCCGACCCTACGGAGTTCCTCCAGCTCTACGAGCTGGGCATCGAGGCTACCAACGGGGATGAAAAGGTCATGGCCCGCACCTGGCTCCTGAATCTGGCCCCAGGCACGATCTCTTCCTGGGCCGAGCTGCGCACCCGCTTCATCGCCAACTTCCAGGGTACTCGCGACCGGCCACCCGCCGTGATTGACATGCGCCGAATCAAGCAGCAGCAGGGAAACCATAAAAAGTACATCCAGCGCTTAAACAACGACGCCTCAAGATCCCTGTGGTAGTGTGAGGAGGCCATCATCTCGCCTTCTCCGACGGCGTGCGCGGCGTCAAGATGAAGGAGGAGCTGGCGATGCATGAAGATCTGTGCACCTCCCTTGAGCTGTTCAACTTGGCGACAAAGTGCGCCAGGGCTGAGGAGGGGCGCCTCTCCCTCCTCGAGCTGCCTGCCGCGGATCCCGAAGAGAAGAAGTCAAGGCCAAGGACGTGAAGCGCAAGGGGCTGCCGTGCTCGCAGCCGAACCGCACACCAAGCGAGGCGTAGATCAGCCCGAGTCCTCCAAGGGCAGCCGGTACTGCGTGTACCACGACCTCCACACCCACAACACCAATGAATGTCAAGAGCTCCGGGCCGTGCGCGAAGGAAGGTTCGGCAGACGCCCCGAGCGCAGCGACCGAGGCTATGACCGAGGAGGAGGAAGGAATGCAGGACGCTGGGAAGACCGCGGCCCGCGCCAAGGGTGGCGCGACCAACCTCCCGAGGACCGCTGGCAAGACCCACCTCGCGGGGGGGGGTGGAGGATCAGCCTCGTGAGGATTGCCCGCAAGGGAACGCAGGCCTCCCTCCGCCGCCGCCGCCACCAAGGAGAATCGAAGACCGTCATTAGGACGAGGCGGCTGGGGGCTTCCAGGAAGCGTGTGCGATCGCCTGCATTCTGGGCGGAGCTCAAGCCCCAGCCTCTCACCGCATCTTCAAGCAGTTCGCCCGCGAAGTGAATGCAGTCCTCCCCAAGCTCGAGGCCACACGCCCTCTCAGGTGTTCGGCGTGCACCATCACGTTCAGCTCAGCGGATCAGCTCAAGTGCACAGCCACAGCCAGAGTCCTCCCGATGCTTTGCTCCCCAATCATCAGCAACGTGCTGGTCACCAAGACCCTCATCGACGGCAGAGCAGGGCTCAACGTCCTGTCCGTGGAGACATTCAACAATCTTCCAGCCGCAGCCGAACCAGACACCAAGCGAGGCAGAGATTAGCCCGAGTCCTCCAAGGGCAGCCGGTACTGCGTGTACCACGACCTCCACACCCACAACACCAATGAATGTCAAGAGCTCCGGGCCGTGCGCGAAGGAAGGTTCGGCAGATGCCCCGAGAGCAGCGACCGGGGCTACGGCCAAGGAGGAGGAAGGAATGCAGGACGCTGGGAAGACCGCGGCCTGCGCCAAGGGTGGCGCGACCAACCTCCCGAGGACCGCTGGCAAGACCCACCTCGCGAGGGGGGGTGGAGGGATCAGCCTCGTGAGGATCGCCCGCAAGGGAACGCAGGCCTCCCTCCGCTGCCGCCGCCACCAAGGAGAATCGAAGACCGTCATCAGGACGAGGGGGCTGGGGGCTTCCAGGAAGCGTGTGCGATCGCCTGCATTCTGGGCAGAGCTCAAGCCCCAGCCTCTCACCGCATCTTCAAGCAGTTCGCCCGCGAAGTGAATGCAGTCCTCCCCAAGCTCGAGGCCACACGCCCTCTCAGGTGTTTGGCGTGCGCCATCACGTTCAGCTCAGCGGATCAGCTCAAGTGCGCAGCCACAGCCGGAGTCCTCCCGATGCTTTGCTCCCCAATCATCAGCAACGTGCTGGTCACAAGACCCTCATCGACGGCGGAGCAGGGCTCAACGTCCTGTCCGTGGAGACATTCAACAATTTTCAAGTGCCTTACAATCAGCTTCAGCCAACCAAGCCCTTCTCCGGAGTCACCGACGGCTCCACGGTCCCAATCGGGCAGGTCCGCCTTCCTGTCACCTTCGGGGCCCGCGACAACTACCACACCGAGCTCATCGACTTCGACGTCGCCCACATTCTCCTGCCGTACAACGCCATCCTCGGGTACCCAGCGTTGGCCAAGTTCATGGCCGTAACCCACCATGGCTACAACATCCTCAAGATGCCAGGAAGCGGCGGAGTCATCACGGTGCCCTGTGAAGAGAGAGACGCAGTGTGCTCCCTGGAGCGAGCCTTTCAGGCCACATCGCTGGAAGACCCAGACCACAGCAGCAGGAGGCCTCCCGAGGCCGCACCCAAGAAGAAGAAGACATCGACCGGCCTGGCTCTTTTAGAGACAGGCCCCTCAGGGTCCGCACCGGGCCAGGGGGAGCCTCCTTCCATTGCATAGGAAAGCGCGCCCGGTGCCCTCCTCAGGCAGGGCTCGGGGGCTCTCCCCGGAGGGCCGCCACCTCGCCAAGGTCTCGAGGAGGCGCTTGGTCACCACGTGGGCGTGTTTGAAACACGTTTCCTGCAAGCGGGAGCAAGACCGGGAGGGCAGAACCCTCAAGAGTTCATCAGCAAGGCCATTCAGAGACTCAGGAGTCAAGGGTCATGAGGGGCAGCCGCGCCACTCGCTATGGCCCCCATCCAGCGAGGATGGTGGGCTACTGGCGTCTGCATCGACATACCAGGGCTCAACCGAGCCCGCATCTCAAGAGTGCCTCGGCCCTCGTGAGTGGGACGTTAAGAGGGTCCGCCCCACTAGCCACGTCACGCATGCCTTATGGCCTGCCAAAGCCAGGTTGTCTGCAAGACCATAACGCCCTCGATGCGGCTATATCTCCCACGTGTCGAGGCACGACTTAGAGGCATAACCGCATTGAAAGCAATGTCGCAAGTGAGGTAATCTTCACACAACCCATGTAATACATAAGGGAAAGAGATACATAGTTGGCTTACAGTCGCCACTTCACACAATACATAAATAAACATCCATCATTCAGAGTACACTCAAGGTCCGACTACGGAACCAAAATAAAAGAAGATACCCCAAATGCTACACGGATCCCCGATCGTCCCAACTGAGCACCACTACGATCATCGGGAAAAGACACATAGTAACGACCACGTTCCTCGTCGAACTCCCACTTGAGCTCGGTTGCATCACCTGCACTGGCATCATCGGCACCTGCAACTGTTTTGGTAGAATCTGTGAGTCACGGGACTCAGCAATCTCACACAGCGAGATCAAGACTATTTAAGCTTATAGGAAGGACATAGTTGTAAGGTGGAGCTGCAGCAAGCGACTAGCATATATGGTGGCTACTTCGCAAACGAGAGCGAGGAGAGAAGCAAAGCACGGTCGTGAAGCTAGTAGCGATCAAGAAGTGATCTGAACTACTTACGTCAAACATAACTCCAACACCGTGTTCACTTCCGGACTCCGCGAGAAGAGACCATCACGGTTACACCGCCGTTGATGTGTATTTTAATTGAGGTCAACTTCGGGTTTTCTACAACGGACATTAACAAATTCCCATCTGCCTCATAACCGCGGGCACGGCTTTCAAAGATAATACCTGCGGGGTGTCCCAACAACCCATTATAAGCTCTCACGGTCAGCGAAGGATATTCCTTCTACCGGAAGACCAGATCAATCTCGAATCCCGGACTACAAGACATTTCGACAGCAATAAAACAAGACCAGTAAAGCCACCCGAATGTGCCGACAAATCCCGATAGGAGCTGCACATATCTCGTTCTCAGGGCACACCGGATAAGCGAAGCGTACATGAACCGACGTAATCCAAGTTGCCAAGGAATGGTCCCAAGACGGTGCTCTAGTTTGGACCAACACTCAAGGAGCACCGCCCGGGGTTAAAATAAAGATGACCCTCGGGCTCGCGAAAACCCGGGGGAAAAGGCTTAGGTGGCAAATGGTAAAACCAATGTTGGGCCTTGCTGGAGGAGTCTTATTCAAAGCGAACTGTCAAGGGGGTCCCATAAATCACCCAACCGTAAGGAACGCGAAATCAAGGAACATAACACGGTATGACGGAAACTAGGGTGGCAAGAGTGGAACAAAACACCAGGCATAAGGCCGAGCCTTCCACCCTTTACCAAGTATATAGATGCATTAATTATAGCAGATATATATTGTGATATCCCCAACAAGTAAACATGTTCCAATAAGGAACAACATCTCCATGTTCAACAAGGAACAAACTTCACTTCACGCAACTAGCAGCGCTATAAGAGGGCTGAGCAAAGCGGTAACATAGCCAATCAACGGTTTGCTAGGAAAGGATGGTTAGGGGCTGACATGGCAATATGGGTGGCATGATATAGCAAGTGGTAGGCATCGTAGCATAGGCATAGCAAAAGAGCGAGCAACTAGCATAGCAAAGATAGAAGTGATTTCGAGGGTATGGTCATCTTGCCTGCAATGTTCTCGAGTTGTCGAAAGCTTGATCCTCCTCGGCGTTCTCAACAGGTTCCTCGTTCACGTACTCGTCTCCCGGCTCTACCCAAAGCAAGAACACAAACAAAGGAACCACAATAAATCACGGTGCAATGCACAAACAACATGATGCAAAACATGACATGATATGCGAGATGTGATATGCAATGCGTATGTGCGCTCCGGAAGGAAAATGATGAACCAGGCATCAACTTGGCAAACCAAGTATGCCATTGGAAAGATGAGATGATTTCGGTTGAAATCGATATAAAGATCACCGGAATCGGATGCACGGTTTGCAAATGACAAGCAAAACAAGAATGGCACAAATCTGCCATTAACAGCATGATGCCACTTAGCAAGCAACAAGAAATTAAGCTACTGCACCCAAACGTACCAACAAAGTATATGGCAGTGATCTACTCAAGATGCTTGACAAAAGATGAACACTGAGCTACGGCTAAATCACATCATAACAGGTTCAAACAAGCATGGCAAAAGTGCACAAAATATCAGGCTGGACATGGCAAAAACAGCATCAGGTAGCAATGTTCAGAGCAAGAAAACTACATGCTACAGGAACTTATAATAGCAAAACATGGCATGGCATGAATCTACTCAAAGCATAGAACAAAAGTCCCTTACTGACCATAAGCCAAAAAGGATCAGAAAATATAGAAACACCCAAGTCAAAATGGCAAGTTTCGTTAACAGATTCAGCAAAATGGCATGTCAAAAACAGATAACAAGTAGGCATGTTTAAGAGCTCGATGCACTCACTACAGAGCCTTACATGATAAACTAAGCATACATACATCAAGAAGACATGGCATAGAAGACATAAATGGCAAGAACAACATCATAGCATATACGGATCAACCACAACAACCTTGGCAAAATAGAATAACCTGTAAACAATCTGCCAGGAAACATTTGATAGCAAAAGTAGAGCTCGATTGACTCAATCTATGGCACTCCATAATTGCAAACAAAGGCATGGATGGATAGAGCATAACCACATGTTCAAAACATCCTTACTGAAGTATCTCAAAACATAGATCTCTCGGTAGCATCAAGTTAACTTGACATCAAAATATCAGCTAAACAGGGCTGAAAACAGCAACATCAGGACACCTACTTTGCATGCTTGTGCTAGTCACCACATAGATCACAAAAATACATGGCATACACCCCTGGAAAGATGGCATGGCATATTACAAAACACATGTAGGACTCAAATTCATAGGGTGCACACATCAATCATAGCAAAAATAACAAAAGTGCAAGTTACATTAAGAAAGCGAAACTAACATCACATAGCCTTCTTCTAACAGCATTTCGGGCATCAAGATGAGCTCAAATGAAAATGATGCAATGAGATGAAATGATCTACTCTTGAGGCGAACATTTTGACATATTACACGCATGAAAACGGACTCTGGATGCAAAGTTATGATCGTTGAAAATGCCACAAATAAACACGGATGAAAAACTTAGACGAAATATGGGGAAAGAAGTCAACCTCGTGACGTGAACCGAGGACGGACGGGATCCCGATCGGGCGGTGGCGGATCTCGCCGGATCCATGCGGGGGACGACGGCCGGAAGAGGGGGGCCGGATCCGGGCCAGGGAGGCCGGGGGCTTGGAGGAGATGGCGCCGCGACAGGCAGCGGGCGTCTGCGGCGAGGCAGAGAGGCGGCGGCCGTGAGGAGGCAGTGGCCGGAGCAGGGCGGCGAGGGGGGCGCCGGAGCCGAGCGGGCGGCGGCGGCGGAGGGCGACGCCTGGTGCCAAGGGAGGCGACCGGGCAGGCGGGCGGCGTGGGCCCTGCAGGGCCGTGGGCGGCGTGAGGGAGGCGGCAGGCCACGTGGCGCGCCTGGTTCGCCGGGCGGGCGGCGGCTGGGCGGGCGGCCACGTCCGGCAGCGCGGAATTTTGTCCGTCTGCGAGGTAGGGGAAGGCTAGGGTTGATCCGGATTTTGCATGGGGGTGTTTAAATAGGCATAGAGGAGCTAGGAGAGTCCAAATGAGGTGTAGTTTTCGCCCACGATCGTGATCGAGCGACGGAGAGCATGGAAGTGACTTAGATGGGTTATTGGACTATTTTCAAAGGGTGTTGGGCTGCAACTTAAAAGAGGCCTTTGCGAGAGTGCGATTAACCGTTGGAGTACCAAGCGAGCTCCAAATGACCGAAACTTGACCGGTGGTCTACGGTGGTATACCAAGGCCACTTGACAAACCTCGGTCCATTCGAGAAAGTTTAGTACCGCTCACGGAAAAACGTAAAAGGGGCGCCGGGGAGATAGGAGTGCGGATTGCAAAAGCGGACAACGGGAAAAATGCTCGGAATCATGAGGCGAACACGTATGCAAATCGATGCACATGATGACATGATATAAAATGCATGACATGGACAAAATGCAAAATGAAGAAAAACCCAACCACGGAGGGAATATCATATCACAATGCGAAAATGGCAAGAGTTGGAGTTACAAATATGGAAAGTTACTTCGGGTGTTACAACACTCCACCACTACAAGAGGATCTCGTCCGAGATCTAGGACTGAAAGAACTCGGATATTAGGAACGGAGGTGATCCTCGCGCCCGTGTGGCTTCTCGGTCGAATGGTGTGACCACTTCACTTTCAGGAATTTGATTGACTTGTTGCGAGTCTTGCGCTCGGTTTCTTCAAGAATAGCAGCGGGTGCTCATGATAAGAGATCTTCTTGAAGGTCAATTTCTTGAAGTTGATAGTGCGCTCAGGAGTCTTGAAGCACTTGCGAAGCTGTGACACATGAAACACATCGTGCACGTTTGCAAAGTTGGATGGAAGCTCAAGTTGATAGGCGAGATCGCCTCTTTTGCCAATGATCTTGAAAGGACCCACATATCTAGGGGCAAGCTTCCCTTTGATACCGGGCGGCGAGTGCCTTTCATTGGAGACGCGGAGGTAGACATGGTCTCCGATTTCAAAAGCCACATCACGGTGCTTATCATCATAATAGCTCTTCCGCGCGATTGCGCGGCTTTGAGATTCTCACGAATGACTTTGCACATTTCTTACATACGTGATCAAGTCATTGCCAAGAAGTTGGCATTCACCTGTCTCAGACCAATTGAGAGGAGTACGACACTTTCTTCCATAGAGAATTTCGAATGGGGCCTTGCCCGAACTCGCTTGGAAGCTGTTGTTGTAGGAGAACTTCGGCATATGGAAGACAATCTTCCCACTTCATACCGAAAGAAATGACACAAGCCCCGAGCATATCTTCAAGGATTTGATTAACTCGCTCGACTTGGCCACTTGTTTGAGGATGGAAAGCTGTCTGAAAGCGAATGTTGGTGCCCATGGCCTTCAAAAGAATCCCAAAACTTGGAGGTAAAGATGCTGCCACGGTCGAAGAGATCACTTGTGGAATGCCGTGCAAGGAGACAATCTCGAGGTGTATAGCTCTGCCAACTGAGCTGCTGTGATAGATTCTTTGATAGGAAGAAAATGAGCCACTCTAGTAAGCTTGTCAATGACAACGAAGATAGCATCATTTCCACGCTTGGACTTTGCAAATCCAGTTATGAAGTCCATGTCGATATGATCAAACTTCCATTCTGGAATAGCAAGAGGTTGGAGGAGACCAGCTGGTCGTTGGTGTTCTGCTTTCACTCTTCTGCAGACATCACACTCATTCACGAATTGAGCAATTTCTCGCTTCATTCGAGTCCACCAATATGACTGCTTGAGGTCATGGTACATCTTCGTACTTCCAGGATGAATGGATAGAAGCGAATTGTGTGCCTCGTTCATAATGACTTTTCTCAGATCACCCTTAGGAACCACAATCCGGTCCTCGAAGAAAAGAGTATCTTTGTCATCAATGTGGAAGCACTTGTACTTGGAAATGCCCTTGTCGATACCACGTTTCACCTTTTTCACCATGGTATCCAGAAGTTGAGCCTCACGAATCTGATCTTCCAAAGTAGGAGAGACTATGAGGTTGGCAAGAAAGCCTTGAGGAACAACTTGAAGATTCAGCTTGCGGAAAGCTTCACAGAGATCCGGTTGGAAGGGCTTGAGGATTAAACTGTTGCAGTAAGCCTTCCTGCTCAAAGCATCTGCAATGACATTGGCCTTGCCCGGAGTATATTCAATACTTGGGTTGTACTCTTGAATCATTTCGACCCATCGAGTCTGCCCGAGGTTGAGGTTGGGTTGAGTGAAGATATACTTGAGACTCTTGTGATCGGTGAAAATGTCCGCTTTCCTTCCCAACAAGAGATGTCTCCATGTTATCAATGCATGGACAACTGCCGCCAACTCAAGATCGTGAGTGGGGTAGTTCTTTTGTTGGGCTTCAGGTGGCGAGAGGTATAAGCCACAACTCTCTTCTCTTGCATTAACACAACACCGAGACCTTGAAGAGAAGCATCACAGAAAACTTCGAATGGCTTGGATTCATCAGGAGGGTCAAGGCAAGGAGCTGTGACGAGTTTCTCTTTGAGAGTATTGAAAGCAACGTCACACTCAGGAGACCAGACATACTTCACATGCTTCTGGAGGAGGTTGGAAAGAGGCTTTGCAATCTTGGAGAAGTTCTCAACGAATCTTCGGCAATAGCTTGCAAGACCAAGAAAACTGCATGGACTGCTTGACATTCGAGGAGGTTCCCAATTCACAATTGCGGACACCTTCTCGGGATTAACAGCGATGCCCTTGGCGGAGATGATATGACCAAGATAAAGCACTTCATCAAGCCAAAATTCACATTTGGAAAACTTAGCATAGAATTGATGCTCTCGAGCTTGTCTAGCACCAATCGCAAATGTTTGGCATGATCCTTCTTATTCTTGGAGAAGACCAAAATATCATCAAGATAGACCAAGGCGAATTCATTGGTGTAGGGGTTGAAGATGAAGTTCATCATCCGAGAGAATGTTGGAGGAGCATTGACAAGGCGAAAGACATGACGGTATATTCATAAGAACCAAAGCTTGTTCGAATCTTGTCTTGGGAATATCTTGTTCACGAATGCGAATCTGATGATAACCCATCTGAAGGTCAAGCTTGGAGAACACTTTAGCACCTTTGAGTTGCTCGAAAAGCTCATTGATGTTGGGAAGTGGATACTTGTTCTTGATTGTCTTCTTATTCAATGGGCGGTAATCGGCGTAAAAGTCGGTCCGTGCCATCCTTCTTCTCGGACAAAAGAACACCACAACCCCAAGGAGATGAACTCGGTCCGATCAAACCCAGACGCTCTTGTTCATCGAGCTGCTTCTTCAATTCCTTCAGCTCATCAGGTCCAAGCTTGTATGGGCGCTTGCAAAGCGGGTTGATGCGGGCTCAAGATCGATAACGAACTCAAGCGGCGATGAGGAGGCATACCGGAAGCTCTTCGGAAAGACATCTTGGTACTCACAAGCATTTGGAATCGAGAGATAGCATCAATTCGCCCTTCTCATTGAGAGAAAACAACCGAATGGTTTCATCACGGCGGCATAGATGATCACATCATTAGAAGAGTGAGTCAATTGAATTTCCACGGCAGCACAATCAAGCCGAGCTTTGTCTTTGAGAAAGCGATCCATCCGAGAATAAGATCAATATCCGAGTCACCAAGAACAATTGGTTTAGATAGAAATCTATAATCGCCCATCTTGATAGAAACATCATGAACTATTGAGTTGGCTCTCATTGACTTGCCGGAGAAATAATACCCAAAGGTTTATCCAGGTAAGACCAAGAAAATCATTCTTTGCAAAAACGATCTTGACATGAAACAATGCGATGCACCGGTATCAAATAAGACTTTGCAGGAATATCATTAAGCGGAAGATTACCCATTATCACATCGGAAGATTCCTCCGCTTGAGCTGCATTCATCATATTCACCTTTGCAGACTTGGGATTATGCTTGACCTTTGCATTGCTGGAAGATTTCACGGGAGGAGGAGGCGGAAGGCGCCTTTGGTTGAAGCACTTGTTCGCATAGTGACCTTCTGCGACATTTGTTGCAAGTCACCTCGAGAGGCGGACGGTGGTAAGGAGCACTTGACCTTGGAGCTTGAGAATTAGACTTGTTACGATAGCTTGGGTTGGGTGGGTGGGAAGATCCACGACCACCTGAGTTCTTCTGGCGATAAGGCCGACGGAACGGAGGAGGAGGAAGGTAGAACTTCGCTGCTTAGCTGCCACTTGAGAGGAAGAAGAAGACTGAACTGCATCCTGATTCTCTTCTTAGAAGCCTCACATTTGAGCTGGGCAGCTTCTTGCTTGATGCCATGTTGTAGAATTCATCATACTTTTACGGCTCAAAAGCACAAGAGCTAATTGCAGATCTTCTCTGAGACCACCTCTGAATTGATAGATCATACTCTTTTCATCGGGACGTCTTGCTTAGCAAAGCGAGCGAGTTTACAGGAACTGGATATTGTATTGATACACGACATGTTGCCTTGCTTGAGATTGCGGAACTCCTCACGCTTGCTCTCAACAACACTTTTGAATGTGGTGAGCTCTGAAATCTCGGCGGAACTCATCCCTGTAATGACACGACCTCCTCTGGAATCTTTGTATTCTGGTACCACTCGGCAGCTTGGTCCTTGAGTTGAAGCGATGCAAACTTGACAAAGTCCTCGGTCGACATTGCTACATTCAAAATGCTTGCAGATGTCCACAAGCCAATCGTCGGCGTCGTAGCCTCGACACGTAAACCGAAAGACTTCGCTGATTAGCGAGGAACCGACCGAGAGTAGCAAAGTGCGGCTGGTTGTTGCCTTGACCTTGATTTCCTTGACTGCCTTGCCCTTGAGTACGTTCTTGCAAGAGCTGCAAAATCATCTGAGCATTGGCATTGGTGGCTGCCATGATAGCTTGCCAGGCCTCCGGAGGCGGAGGTGGAGGTGGAGGGTTCGACTGATTCCCATCATTCCCTTCCGGATTCAGATGCGTTGGTGGAGCCATCCTGAAGAGGGTGACATCCGTTAGTACTTTGATAGACAAATAGTCAAGTTGAATCAACGGATAGAAATTGCAACATATAGTCTTCACAATAAACATTCGAACAAGGATGAACGAATGAATTCCAAAGTTAACATCACACGTCCATTAAGGTGAGAAGCCACTTGATTAAAGGTTGATGAAAAAAATAACAAGGTACGACTGGAACAAATAAGTGGTAAGGATTACCCAATCACGAACCAAATATCTGCGGGAAGAAATGCTAGGAGCTACATGAATCCCACCTATAAACTCCGAAACTTTCGGTTATGCAATCTGGTGTTGGGGATCAGGGACACAAAATATATCACCCAAACTAACAATACCTAGATCCAGCTGTATCCATCCGTCAACACATAACCAAGAAATCCTCGGAAATCGTGTACCTCGACCTTCGAAAAACATCCGTTATACAAGTCATGGCAATACTCCCGAGCTCGCCCCAGTACTGGGTTATCGGGGTTATCTCACCAACAACTGCACAAAAGAGATTTCGATGTCGGTAAAACTCAGGTATTCCAGAACTGCAACGATAAAATTGTGGCGACAACACCTCGGAGCTCAACTCCCGGGACACCGCCACAACCCCTAAATGTCGGGAGGCACCAAGAACAATGTTCTCGTCACAAAACCATCGAACGATCCCAAGATACCAGCGTGATCCTAAAAATTTTTTAGTGAAATTTGAGAAGAGGAGAGTCAAAACTCTCGTCGGGAGACCTCACCGAGGCGATGAAGGACTGGGGAGTAAAAAGAATCCTACTCTCCGATATATATAATCCTAAGACTCAAAACATTTTCCATTCTAGACTCAACAACGCATGACAAACAATCAAGTAGGGGGCTCCTAAGTCGGGAAGGCTCGATTACCAACATAGCGCCCTCGATGCGGCTATATCTCCCACGTGTCGAGGCACGACTTAGAGGCATAACCGCATTGAAAGCAATGTCGCAAGTGAGGTAATCTTCACACAACCCATGTAATACATAAGGAAAGAGATACATAGTTGGCTTACAATGCCACTTCACACAATACATAAATAAACATCCATCATTGAGTACACTCAAGGTCCGACTACGGAACCAAAATAAAAGAAGATACCCCAAATGCTACACAGATCCCGATCGTCCCAAGCTGGGCACCACTCTGATCATCGAGGAAAAGACACATAATAACGACCACGTTCCTCGTCGAACTCCCACTTGAGCTCGGTTGCATCACCTGCACCGCATCATCGGCACTGCAACTGTTTTGGTAGAATCTGTGAGTCACGGGACTCAGCAATCTCACACCCGCGAGATCAAGACTATTTAAGCTTATAGGAAGGACAGAGTTGTAAGGTGGAGCTGCAGCAGCGACTAGCATATATGGTGGCTACATTCATAAAAAGAGGCGAGGAGAGAAGCAAAGCACGGTCGTGAAGCTAGTAGCGATCAAGAAGTGATCTGAACTACTTCGTCAAACATAACTCCAACACCGTGTTCACTTCCGGACTCCGCGAGAAGAGACCATCACGGTTACACACGCGTTGATGTGTATTTTAATTGAGGTCAACGGGTTTTCTACAACGGACATTAACAAATTCCCATCTGCCTCATAACGAGCACGGCTTTGAAAGATAATACCTGCGGGGTGTCCCAACAGCCCATTATAAGCTCTCACGGTCAGCGAAGGATATTCCTTCTACGGGAAGACCCGATCAATCTCGGAATCCCGGACTACAAGACATTTCGACAGCAATAAAACAAGACCAGCAAAGCCACCCGAATGTGCCGACAAATCCCGATAGGAGCTGCACATATCTCGTTCTCGGGCACACCGGATAAGCGAAGCGTCTGAGAACCAACGTAATCCAAGTTGCCAAGGAATGGTCCCATACGGTGCTCTAGTTTGGACCAACGTCAAGGAGCACTGGCCCGGGGTTAAAATAAAGATGACCCTCGGGCTCGCGAAAACCCGGGGAAAAAGGCTTAGGTGGCAAATGGTAAAACCAATGTTGGGCCTTCTTTGGAGAGTCTTATTCAAAGCGAACTGTCAAGGGGTCCCATAAATCACCCAACCGTAAGGAACGCGAAATCAAGGAACATAACACCGGTATGGCGGAAACTAGGGTGGCAAGAGTGGAACAAAACACCGGGCATAAGGCCGAGCCTTCCACCCTTTACCAAGTATATAGATGCATTAATTATAGCAGATATATATTGTGATATCCCCAACAAGTAAACATGTTCCAATAAGGAACAACATCTCCATGTTCAACAAGGAACAAACTTCATCTTCACCGCAACTAGCAACGCTATAAGAGGGCTGAGCAAAGCGGTAACATAGCCAATCAGCGGTTTGCTAGGAAAGGATGGTTAGGGCTGACATGGCAATATGGGTGGCATGATATAGCAAGTGGTAGGCATCGTAGCATAGGCATAGCAAAAGAGCGAGCAACTAGCATAGCAAAGATAGAAGTGATTTCGAGGGTATGGTCATCTTGCCTGCAATGTTCTCAGAGTTGTCGAAAGCTTGATCCTCGAAAGCGTTCTCAACAGGTTCCTCGTTCACGTACTCGTCTCCCGGCTCTACCCAAAGCAAGAACACAAACAAAGGAACCACAATAAATCACGGTGCAATGCACAAACAACATGATGCAAAACATGACATGATATGCGAGATGTGATATGCAATGCGTATATGCGCTCGGAAGGAAAATGATGAACCAGGCATCAACTTGGCAAACCAAGTATGCCAATGGAAAGATGAGATGATTTCGGTTGAAATCGATATAAAGATCACCGGAATCGGATGCACGGTTTGCAAATGACAAGCAAAACAAGAATGGCACAAATCTGCCATTAACAGCATGATGCCACTTAGCAAGCAACAAGAAATTAAGCTACTGCACCCAAACGTACCAACAAAGTATATGGCAGTGATCTACTCAAGATGCTTGACAAAAGATGAACACTGAGCTACGGCTAAATCACATCATAACAGGTCCAAACAAGCATGGCAAAAGTGCACAAAATATCAGGCTGGACATGGCAAAAACAGCATCAGGTAGCAATGTTCAGAGCAAGATAACTACCTGCTACAGGAACTTATAATAGCAAAACATGGCATGGCATGAATCTACTCAAAGCATAGAACAAAAGTCCCTTACTGACCATAAGCCAAAAAGGATCAGAAAATATAGAAACACCCATGTCAAAATGGCAAGTTTCGTTAACAGATTCAGCAACATGGCATGTCAAAAACAGATAACAAGTAGGCATGTTCAAGAGCTCGATGCACTCACTACAGAGCCTTACATGATAAACTAAGCATACAAACATCAAGAAGACATGGCATAGAAGACATACATGGCAATAACAACATCATAGCATATACGGATCAATCACAACAACCTTAGCAAAATTGAATAACCTGTAAACAATCTGCCAGGAAACATTTGATAGCAAAAGTAGAGCTCGATTGACTCAAGCTATGGCACTCCACAATTGCAAACAAAGGCATGGATGGATAGAGCATAACCACATGTTCAAAACATCCTTACTGAAGTATCTCAAAATATGCATGGATCTCTCGGTAGCATCAAGTTAACATGGCATCAAAATATCAGCTAAACAGGGCTGAAAACAGCAACATCAGGACACCTACTTTGCATGCTTGTGCTAGTCACCACATAGATCACAAAAATACATGGCATACACCCCTGGAAAGATGGCATGGCATATTACAAAACACATGTAGGACTCAAATTCATAGGGTGCACACATCAATCATAGCAAAAATAACAAAAGTGCAAGTTCTGTTAAGAAACAGAAACTAACATCACATAGCCTTCTTCTAACAGCATTTCGGGCATCAAGATGAGCTCAAATGAAAATGATGCAATGAGATGAAATGATCTACTCTTCGAGGCGAACATTTTGACATATTACACGCACGAAACGGAGCTACAGATGCAAAGTTATGATGCGTTGAAAATGCCACGAAATAAACATCGGATGAAAAACTTAGACGAAATATGAGGGGGAGAAAGAAGTCAACCCTCGCACGTGAACCGAGGACGGACGGGATCCCGATCGGGCGGCGGCGGATCTCGCCGGATCCGCGGCGGGGACGACGGCCGGAAGAGGGGGGGCCGGCGGATCCGGGCCGGGAGGCCAAGCGGCGCGGAGGAGATGGCGCCGCGACCGTGCGCCACGGCAGCGAGGGCGGTGGGCCGAGCAGTGGCGGCGAGGGGCCGCCGCGCTGAGAGCGGGCGGCGGCGGCGGAGGCGCGCTGGTCGCCGGTGCCATGAGGCGACCGGCCTGGCGGGCGGCCGTGGGCCGCTGGGTGCATGGCGGAGGCAGCGGCGGCAGGCCACGTGCGCGCCCTGGTTCGCCGGGCGGCGGCGTGGCAAGGGCGGGCACGTCCGGCGGCGCGGGAATTTTGTCCGTCGTGAGGTAGGGAAGGCTAGGGTTGATCCGGATTTGGCATGGGGGTGTTTAAATAGGCATAGAGGGAGCTAGGAGAGTCCAAATGAGGTGTAGTTTTACGCCCACGATCGTGATCGAACGACGGAGAGCATGGAAGTGACTTAGATGGGTTATTGGACTATTTTGAAAGGGTGTTGGGCTGCAACTTAAAAGAGGCCTTTGCGAGAGTGCGGTTAACCGTTGGAGTACCAAGCGAGCTCCAAATGACCGAAACTTGACCGGTGGTATACCAAGGCCACTTGACAAACCTCGGTCCATTCGAGAAAGTTTAGTACCGCTCACGGAAAAAGCGTAAAAGGGGCGCCGGGGAGATAGGAGTGCGGATTGCAAAAGCGGACAACGGAAAAATGCTCGGAATCATGAGACGAACACGTATGCAAATGCGATGCACATGATGACATGATATAAAATGCATGACATGGACAACATGCAAAATGAAGAAAAACCCAACCACGGAGGGAATATCATATCACAATGCCAAAAATGGCAAGAGTTGGAGTTACAAATATGGAAAGTTACTTCCGGGGTGTTACATCACCAGCGTCTCATGAGGACCATCCTGGAGGCTCAAGAGGTCAGGCGCGCCGCAGCCCTAGCGGAAATGGAGATGGCCCATGAGGAGCCGCCAACGCCTCCGGAGCCTCTCGAGGCCCCTGGGCCTAGGGGCTCGTGAGGATCGGCCCCCGCAGCCCACCGAGTCTGCTACATCAACAACCCTTCGTCCCCAACATCACCAGGTGACATCTTTAAGTTTTATTTCCGGCTGGGAGCGCCTTCAGGGCCGCATTATTCCCAGGCCGCGTGGGTTCGTCCCTGTGGCATGTATCCCTTTTATTTCATGTCGTTAGCCTATCCTGTCGGGCGCCCCTCGGCTGCATCATCCCCAAGCCGCTCGGGCCGATCTCAAATGGCACGTATCCTTCCTACTTTTCCTTAGGATTATGCTCTCGCTCCACCATGCTTGTTATTTGGTGCCTTTTCACAGGTGGCGGAGTCCTGCGTTAAAGGGGTGCACGAGCATCGCGACTCAGCGCTCCTACCGGCTCTCCGGCCCTCACCCTCTGGTCTTGTCCATGGCATCGCGACACTGGCTTGCCGACAGGCTGAGACCAGCCCGAGAGCGGGACCGAGGGCGTGAGTTTTGTCATCTAACCCAGCTTGCGTTAAAGGGGTGCACGAGCATCGCGACTCAGGGCTCCTACCGGCTCTCCGCCCTCACCCTCTGGTCTTGTCCATGGCATCGCGACTGGCTTGCCCGCGACAGGCTGAGACCAGCCCGAGCCGGGACCGAGGGCGTAGAGTTGCTGCGTCGACCCAGCTTGCAGCGTTAAAGGGGGTGTCGAGCATCGCGACTCGGGGCTCCTACCGGCTCTCGGCCCTCACCCTCTGGTCTTGTCCACGGCATCGCGACCTGGCTTGCCGGCGATGGTGAGACCAACCGAGCGGGACCGGGCGACGAGTTGCGTCATCTAATCCAGCTTGCGCGTTAAAGGGGGGGTGCCTGAGCATCGCGACTCAGGGCTCCTACCGGCTCTCCGGCCCTCACCCTCTGGTCTTGTCCATGGCATCGCGACCTGGCTTGCCAGTGACGGCTGAGACCAGCCGAGCGGGAACCGAAGGCGTGAAACACGACATCGGCCAAATTGCAGGAACACACTCGAAGATAAGGCCAGAGCCAGCGCAACCCGCCTTGAGGTAGGGCCTCATGAGTCCCTTGCTGGCTCACGGGTGCCCAGATACACCTCGTCCAGCCCTACCGTGCCAGCCATGTGTCGAGGGTGGGGCTATATCGCCGAGGGGCTCGTCCGGAGAGCCCCTCACGTTCAGTGGAAGCACCATGCTCCTTGCTTGGTGACGACATTGCCGAGGAGCGGCTATGCCCGTCGCACTGCAGGCGCTATGCTCCCGATGGTGATAAACAACTGAGGGTGGCCTCCGGGTCGCATCAACCTCAGGGAGCCCAGAGCTCAGTGTCTAGCCTCGTCGCAACGCCTCCCCTCGGGAGCGCCGCGCGAGGGGGCTGGGCACAGGGGCTGCGCCTGGGTCACGCCCAGACGCACGCCACCCAGCCAGGCCCCTCGGGCCTGGTTCGTCGCACGTCACTCCCCGAGCAGAGCCAAGGTACACATGCCGTTTGAGCGTCAAGGGGGACTCCTGAGCATCGCGACTCAGGAGCCTATCTGGTCACGTAGCCCCTCACCCCTTAGTTCCGAAAGGCTAACGGCGGTTGTGGTATCTGCGGGGCGGGCTCTCTGAACATAGAGCAGTGGATCCGCCCGCGTCTCACCTCCCTACTTGCTGTTAAATGCGCCAAGGGGGACTCCCGAGCATCGCGACTCAGAGCCTAACTTGTCACGTAGCCCCTCACTCCTTGGTCCCGTCCTGGTTTCGGTCGGGGCTAGCGGCGGCTGAGGTATCTGTGAGGCCGGCTCTGCCGGCGTAGAACATAAGCAAGTAGGAAGCACAAATTTCAAGGAATTCAAAAGCAAATATTACAGTCCACCTGTTATCGCAATACCAAACTTGAGTTTAAACGCCTCCTCGAGGCATGATACGTGCAGGAATTAAAAGCAAGACAGAGCCTGGCAGAGTCACTTGTCGGCGGTGGAGCAGCCGTGAGTGGGCTCGCCTCGTGAAGCAGCAGGGCAGTGGCGCCTCGCTTGGCTTGGTCTGAAGGCCCGAACTTCCCCCATGAGCCTCCGCGACCCTTCACAGCCTTGGCAGTGGCAGCTGCATGCTTTCGCCGCTTGCGGCTCCGCCCAGGCTGTCCATGTCGGCTTTGGGATCGAAGATAGATGTGGGTGAGGATCCGTGTCGGTCCGCGAGAAGGCAGGACCGCGCGCCTCGGCCTCGGCCGTGGGGCCAAGACCAAGGAGACATCTTCAAAACACGAATCGGGAAGGGAAGCAGCTTGGCGGGGCCGTCCTCTGCGCCCGGCGAGTGGGCTCTCCGGGCCGCTATCATAAAGCTCCCTCGGCAAGCGCGAGCCTTCACCTCCATATCCATGAAGGCCACGCGATCTTGGCAGAACCCGCGCCTTAGCGTCCAGCTCGACCTTCCTCGCCTCCGGTTCCTGCTCCAGTAGCGCCTAGGCGATCACAGCCTTCTTGGCTTGGCCTCCTGGTCGCCAGCGGCCGCCTCGCGAGCCTTCATGCTTTCCTCCTGCTCTGGCGGGGCGGGCCTCCTCGGCAAGCTGGTTCTGCAGCCCTTCAGCTCGCCCTCCAGCGTCTCCACAGCGACCTTGGATGCGGCTGCCTCCCCGGGGCAGCATCGCGGGCTACCGCCGCCTCACGAACAGCCTGCTTCTCCTTATGCCATAGCTGTCGAGGCCTGGACCAGCGCCGCCAGATCGAAGTGTCGGCGCGAATCCAGCCAGAGGCCAGGTCAAGCGCCCGGCCACCTGGCGAGGTCGGCGCCGGAAGATCTGCCATGACGGTCCAATTCAGCGGCAGCACGATCCAGACCGTGGGAGGTCGGAGGCAGTGGTTGGTGGAGTAGGAGGAGATGGCGGCGGCGTAACCCTGCATACGAGGCGGAACCGGTGGGGCTGAGCTCACCCAGTGAGGCTCAACCCGAGCCTCGCGAGGGCGCCGGGCAGGAGAGGCACAGGCGTCGGGATCATCTTCCTTTTGGGTGGCGGCACCGTCATGGATGGAGCCTCGAGGCCCCCTTCAGCTTCTTCGCAGCAGGCTGGCACTGGCGAAGAACATGGACATCAGATCTCGTCGACGGAACAATAATCAAGACGGGAAGCAGGCACTTACAAGTCGTCGCTGGAGGACTCGAGCAGCCTCCGGCCATACTTGAAGCCCGAGAGCCGGCTGCAGGGATCAGCCTCAAGGGGACCAAGAGCGGAGGCGCGTCGTGAGATCGCCCGGGGCAGGCGGACCAGGGGACCAGCCCAGCCCGGTCCTTCTTCGGGATCGGGGGCAGGCTTCTGCCTCCCCGCTCATCCTCATCCTCGTCATCGTCACTCTCGGGGAGGTGGTGAACACGGGGCCTGCACCGCAGGGGGGGAGCCCTTGACTCCGCCCCCGAATCAACCCCTCTCCTGGCTCTCTTTCCTCCACCTCTTCGCCGGAGTCGGAAGAGGACCGTCCACCAGGTCCTCCGGGCCTCCATGAGCCTGAGCCCGTCCCATTGAAGGCGGGCATGGACCCCTAACCTGCTCCCAATCCTCGTGAAGGAACAGGGGCGGGGCGCCCTCCGGTCTCGCCATCGCCCACAACCAAGGGCTGGAGGACCGTCGCGGATCCTCGTCGGCCGAGGCCAGGGGCTGGGTGAGGCCTCCACATCGAGCAATCTTGGTGAAGCGGAGCCAGTTGGTGCTCGGGAACTCCCTCGGCAGCGGCCTTGCAGTCAGCCTCGCCCGCTCTTCGTCGTCGGCCGGCAGATCTGCATCCATCTTCTCGGCACCGGCTTGGCGGGGATCCGAAGCTTCGCTCGGGACCGGTCGTCGGAGCTCTCAGTGAGCTCCGTGGGCAGGATCAGCCGAGGTGGATTCGCGTGACATCCACCAAGACCCACTTGCTCCTGAAGCCCTCAATCCGCTTCCCGGGGTTTGAAATGGCGATGGCTCCGCCCGTGTCTGTGAAGCTTCGCGCCTGTGGCGGAACCTGGAGGCTCGGAGGAAGAAGTAGTGGCGCAGCAAGGCCACGAGGCTTCACCCCAACATGGGCCTCGCAATAGTAGGCGAAGATTGCGGAAGAAGGATGGAGTTGGGATGGAGGTGCGAGCTTGGATGTTGTAGTGCGGAGGACGGAGAAGAAGAACTTCAGAGAAGGAGGCACCGGACCAGCAATGATGGCGCTCGCGAAGAAGCGGGTAGAAGGTACTCCCCGACCCTCGCGGCGGAGCCGACCTTGAACACCGCCGTTCCATTGGCGCCCTGCGACTCCGCCAACCGGCGCATTGTCGCAAGGCTGCTTGCTGACACATTCAGCGGGTCCAAGGCAGGAGAGTACCGAGCTCGGCCGGGGTTTGGCGAGCCATGGTAGCTAGAACCGAAAGGCGGAGTGGATCTGAAGGTCTTGGAAGCAGGAAGAGAGGCGCAAGAAAGGGATCTGGGCAGCAAGCTGGAGAAAGTAATGGAGGCAAGGAAGATGCCGCTCTATTATCAACCCGTGCGGTTCTTGCGCGCCACGTCAATCAACCGCCACCCTGGCGCCCAAAACCATGAGGCTGTTAGGAGCCTGACGCCGCACTTGCCCTTCGCCTCTCTGCTCGGCCAAGTTCGGGCGCGCCATGGGCCAGGGGCTCTGTCGGCGTTAAGGGCAGGGGTCCCAGACTTGCACACTGCGCCTGCGGCGTGGCTCAAAGGAGGCCAGGACAGCCCATCTTCATCAACACAAACTCAAGACCCTCGCGAGGCCAAGCCTCATGAGGCGGGCGACCAGGAGCTTCCTCGAGCCACGGCCTCATCAGTGGCTCATGAGGAGGCAGAGAGTTCAAGGCAGGGTACCTCGCGAGGTGCCCATGGCATAGCCATGCGACCAAGGGCGCCGGTCGAGCGCCCGGCCCATGGCGTCCTCCTTTCCTCTTTGGTGTAAAGAGAGCAAGTGCGGCGAGAGCATCAAGCAAAGGCATCCGTTTGGTGCAACAAGACTAAGACCAGCCCCAGCGGCTGGAAGGAGTCATCGTGGAGCCCAAGCGAGGCGTCATCACGAGCCTTTGGCGGCGAGGACCAACTTTAGTCGGGATAAGTGTACCCGCTGTTCCCCTTCAAAATGGCCAATTGTTGGCGCCCTTCCGCTCAATATTTGGGAAAAGGCCCAGGGCCTTCGTCTATATAAGTAGAGCTAGCCACCATAGTAGGAGGAGGAGATCGGACGATCGGATAGAAAGGGATAGGAAGGATCCGGCATTTGGGATCCAGAGAGAGAGATAGAGACCCGATCCTCAAGCTAGGCGACAGGACACCATAGCGATTCATCACACCCACCAAGAACAGACCCTCATGAGGCTGTTCTTCCTATCTTATTCCTCATCAGCCCAAGAGGCAATCCACCACACCACAAACTAGAGTAGGGTATTACACCACAGCGGTGGCCCGAACTAGTATAAATCTCGTGTCTCTTGTGTTGTTCTTGCTAGTAGTTTAGGTCCCTGCGATTGGCGAGTGCGATACGGTGGAGGTTGGATCTCCATACGCACCCGAGTTCGAACCTCAAGGGTCTGCCGGAACCCGAAATCCGACACAAACAATCACTTGCAGTCAACGATATTTGCTGTCGCCCTGAGAGACAAAGATGCAAAGTCATTCAAGTGGTTGTTCGATACATTTGTACGGTGCGTGAACAACAAGCACCCAACTTGCATTCTAACAAGTGAGTTCAAATAAAAAACTCCTCAAGTTTCATCATCTTTTTAGTGCATGGGTCTGTTTTGGGTATATTTGGTTTTATCTGAAAATAATATACAGCAAGCAGTTCAACCACTGTTAGCACATAAGTCCAACTAACAGTTGAAGAAAGCAAAATTATCTGTCACATGTTTAGAAAAAACTGGTCATGAATGTGAAGTTCAAGTGCAGGAATCATAGAAGTTCAATGACAGATAGATGTAAAGAAAAAAACATGTAACATGTTCAGAAAAAATATAGTTATTTATGTGAAGTTCAAGCACTGCCACCACAGAAGTTCAGCAACAATGCTTTAAGAAAATATTTGATTGCGACACTACTAGTTTGTCCTAATACTAACTGTGAAGTTCAAGCACTGATACCTCAGAAGTTCAGCAACACTGTTGTAAAGAAAAAATATATGTGACATTATTAGATACCATATTACTGCATGTGAAGTTCAAGTATTTGTGCAACATAAGTTCACCATTAGTACAAAAGAAGAATCAAGTTTCATTTTTTTAATTCATGCAGACCAATGCCCATCGATGGCGAAAGCTATACCACAATCATTTCCAAACACCGTCCACAAGCTATGCCGTTGGCACATCATGAAGAAGTACAGGGAATACCTCGCGTTCTTTGTACAAAAAGTACAAAACATTCAAAGAGGAGTTCACAGCTATATTAAACTGGCCGCTGATGCCAACGGAGTTTGAAGATGCCTGGGCTAAACTCGTGCACAGGTACAACCTGGAGAATGACCAGATGATGATGCAGCTCTAGAGTGATAGGAAGATGTGGATTTCAGCATATTACAAAAACATTTTATGTGCTAGAATGACTTCCACACAACAAAGCGAGAGCATGAACCACGTGCTAAAGAAAGGGTTTGTCAAGGGGACCCAGAACCTACACAAGTTTGCTAGGCGGGTCAATGCTTGCATTCAAACTTCGGATCACGAGAAGGAGAACGAGCAAACAATGACCAGCATGGTATGATGACAAGTACAAAACACCCCCACCATGTTACATTTTACATTCAAACATGTGCACTTTGAATTTTTAAAATGAAAACCATGACTCGCTTGACTAATATCTCACTTTTGACATATGCAGATCAATCCTGTGAGAGAAAAACAACTTACGACTCACGAGGAAGACATGTCGATCAAGTACGAGCCGTGTACACGAGATGAGAAATAGGATGAGAAAGGCAGCGCTATTCAGCATAAGCGTACAGCGAGCCAACTAAGTACCTGTTGGGGAACGTAGTAATTTCAAAAAAATTCCTACGCACACGCAACATCATGGTGATGGCATAGCAACGAGAGGGGAGAGTATTGTCCACGTATCCTCGTAGACCATAAGCGGAAGCGTTATGACAACGCGGTTGATGTAGTCGTACATCTTCACGATCCGACCGATCCAAGTACGAGCGTCACGGCACCTCCGAGTTCAGCACGTTCAGCTCGATGGCGATCCCGGGCTCCGATCCAGCAAAGCGTCGGGGATGAGTTCCGTCGACCTGACGGCGTGGTGGCGATGATGATGCTCTACCGGCGCGGGGCTTCGCTAAACTCCATGACGATATGACCGAGGTGGAATATGGTGGAGGGGGGCACCGACACGGCTAAGGAACAATCCGTAGATCAACTTGTGTATCATGGGGTGCTCCCCCTTTGTATATAAAGGACGGAGGGAGGTGCGGCCGGCCCCAAAGGGGTGCGCTGGAGGTCCGACTCCCAGGGAGTAGGACTCCCCTCTGCCTTGTTGGAGAAGGAAGGGGGAGGGAAGAGGAAGAGGCGCCGCCCCCTCTCTTGTCCTATTAGGACTAGGGGGAGGCGCGGCCTGCCTGGCCGCCCTCCTCTTCTCCCTCATGGCCCACTAAGGCCCATTATCCCCGGGAGGTTCAGTAACCCCGGTGTTCGGTAAAATCCGATTTCACCGGAACCATTCCGATATCAAATATAGGCTTCCAATATATCAATCTTTATGTCTCGACCATTTGAGACTCCTCGTCATGTCCGTGATCACATCAGGGACTCGAACAAACTTGGTACATCAAAACTTATAAACTCATAATAAAGCTGTCATCGTAGCGTTAAGCGTGCGGACCCTACGGGTTCGAGAACTATGTAGACATGACCTAGAACTATTCTCGGTCAATAACCAATAGCGGAACCTGGATGCCCATATTGGTTCCTACATATTCTCTGAAGATCTTTATCGGTCAAACCGCATAACGACATCGTTGTTCCCTTTGTCATTGGTATGTTACTTGCTCGAGATTCGATCGTCGGTATCAATACCTAGTTCAATGTCGTTACGGCAAGTCTCTTTACTCGTTCCGTAATACATCATCTAGCAACTAACTTATTAGTTGCAATGCTTGCAAGGTTTATGTGATGTGTATTACCGAGAAGGCCAGAGATACCTCTCCGACAATCGGATGACAAAACCTAATCTCGAAATCGCCAACTCAACATGTACCTTTGGAGACACTGTAGTACTCCTTTATAATCACCCGATTACGTTGTGACGTTTGGTAGCACCAAAGTGTTCCTCCGTAAGCAGGAGTTGCATAATCTCATAGTTACGGAACATGTATAAGTCATGAAGAAAGCAATAGCAATATACAAAAGCGATCAAGTGCTAGGCTAACGGAATGGGTCATGTCAATCACATCATTCTCCTAATGGTGTGATCCCATTAATCAAATAACAACACATGTCTATGGTTAGGAAACATAACCATCTTTGATTAATGAGCTAGTCAAGTAGAGGCATACTAGTGACTATATGTTTGTCTATGTATTCACACATGTATCATGTTTCCGATTAATACAATTCTAGCATGAATAATAAACATTTATCATGATATGGGAAATAAATAATAACTTTATTATTGCCTCTAGGGCATATTTCCTTGATCTCCCACTTGCACTAGAGACAATAATCTAGATTACACGTAATGATTCTAACACCCTTGGAGTCTTGGTGCTGATCATGTTTTGCTCGTGGAAGAGGCTTAGTCAGCAGTGTGCAACATTCAGATCCGTATGTATCTTGCAAATCTCTATGTCTCCCACGGACTTGGTCCGGATGGAATTGAAGCGTCTTTTGATATGCTTGGTCCTCTTGTGAAATCTGGATTCCTTTGCCAAGGCAATTGCACGATATTATCACAGAAGATCTTCATTGGTCCCGATGCACTAGGTATGACACCTAGATCGGAAATGAACTCTTTCATCCAGACTCCTTCATTTGCTGCTTCCGAAGCAGCTATGTACTCCGCTTCACATGTAGATCCCATACGGCGCTTTGTTTAGAACTGCACAGCGACAGCTCCACCGTTTAATAAAAACACGTATCCGGTTTGCGATTTAGAATCGTCCGGATCGGTGTCAAAACTTACATCGGCGTAACCATTTACGACTAGCTCTTTGTCACCTCCATATCGAGAAACATATCCTTAGTCCTTTTCGGTATTTTGGGATGTTCTTGACGCTGTCGATGATCCACTCTGGATTACTTTGGTACCTTCTGCCAAGCTTATTGCTAAGCATCGTCGGTCGGTACACAGCATTGCATACATGATAGAGCCTATGGCTGAAGCATAGGGACATCTTTCATTTCTCTCTATCTTCTGCTTTGTGGTCGGTCATTGAGTCGACTTAATTTCACACTGTAACACGGTAAAAATCCTTTCTTTGCACTGATCCATTTGAACTTTTCAAAACTTTATCAAGGTATGTGCTTTGTGAAAGTCAATTAAGCGTCTTGATCTATCTCTATAGATATTGATGCCCAATATGTAAGCAGCTTCACGAGGTCTTTCATTGAAAAACTTTTATTCAAGTATCCTTTTATGCTATCCAGAAATTCTATATCATTTCCAATTAATAATATATCGTTCACATATAATATCGAGAAATGCTCTGAGCTCCCACTCACTTTCTTGTAAATGCAGGCTTCTCCAAAAGTGCATATGAAACCATATGCTTTGATCACACTATCAAAGCGTTTATTCTAACTCGAGAGGCTTGCACGGACCATAAATTGATCTTTGGAGCTTGCACACCTTGTTAGCACCTTTTGGATCAACAAGACCTTCTAGTTGCATCATATACAACTCTTCTTCTAGAAATCCATTCAAGAATGCAGTTTTGACATCCATTTGCCAAATTTCATAATCATAAAATTCAGCAATTGCTAACATGATTCGGACAGACTTAAGCATCGCTTCTGGTGAAAAGTCTCATCATAGTCAACCCTTGAACTTGTGGAAAACCTTTAGCAACAAGTCGAGCTTTATAAACAGTTACATTACCATCAGCGTCGGTCTTCTTCTTAAAGATCCATTTATTCTCAATGGCTTGCCGATCATCGGGCAAGTCAACCAAAATCCATACTTTGTTCTCATACATGGATCCCATCTCAGATTTCATGGCTTCCAGCCATTTTGCGAATCTGGGCTCACCATCGCTTCTTCATAGTTTGTAGGTTCACCATGTTCAAGTAACATGACTTCGAGAATAGGATTACCGTACCACTGCAGTGCGGATCTTACTCTAGTTGACCTCGTGAGTTCGGTAGAAACTTGATCTGAAGTTTCATGATCATCATCATTAACTTCCTCACTAATTGGTGTAGGTGTCACGGGAACCGATTTCTGTGATGAACCATTTTCCAATAAGGGAGCTAGTGCTGTTACCTCATCAAGTTCTACTTTTCTCCCTCACTTCTTTAGAGAGAAACTCCTTCTCTAGAAAGGATCCATTCTTAACAGCGAATGTCTTGCCTTGGATCTGTGATAGAAGGTGTACCCAACTGTCTCTTTTGGGTATCCTATGAAGACACATTTTTTCGATTTGGGTTCAAGCTTATCAGGTTGAAGTTTTTCACATAAGCATCGCAGCCCCAAACTTTCAGAAGCGACAACTTTGGTTTCTTGCCAAACCATAGTTCATAAGGAGTCGTCTCAGCGGTTTTGATGGTGCCCTATTTAGCGTGAATGTGGCCGTCTCTAAAGCATAACCCCAAAGCGATAGCGGTAAATCGGTAAGAGACATCATAGACCGCACCATATCTAGTAAAGTACGATTACGACGTTAGGACACACCATCACGCTGTGGTGTTCCAGGTGGCGTTAGTTGCGAAACTATTCCGCATTGTTTCAAATGTAGACCAAACTCGTAACTCAAATATTCTCCTCCACGATCAGATCGTAGAAATTTTATTTTCTTGTTACGATAAATTTCAACTTCACTCTGAAATTCTTTGAACTTTTCAAATGTTTCAGATTTATGCTTCATTAAGAAGATATACCCATATCTGCTTAAATCATCTGTGAAGGTGAGAAAATAACGATATCCGCCACGAGCTTCAACATTCATCGGACCACATACATCCGTATGTATGATTTCCAACACATCCGTTGCTCTCTCCATAGAACCGGAGAACAGTGTTTTTAGTCATCTTGCCTATGAGGCACGGTTCGCAAGTACCAAGTGATTCATAATCAAGTGGTTCCAAAAGTCCATTAGTATGGAGTTTCTTCATGCGCTTTACACCGATATGACCTAAACGGCAGTGCCACAAATAAGTTGCACTATCATTATTAACTCTGCATCTTTTGGCTTCGACATTATGAATATGTGTATCACTACTATCGAGATTCAATAAAAATAGACCACTCTTCAAGGGTGCATGACCATAAAAGATATTACTCATATAAATAGAACAACCATTATTCTCTGATTTAAATGAATAACCGTCTTGCATCAAACAAGATCCAGATATAATGTTCATGCTCAACGCTGGCACCAAATAACAATTATTTAGGTCTAAAACTAATCCCGAAGGTAGATGTAGAGGTAGCGTGCCGACCGCGATCACTTCGACTTTGGAACCGTTTCCCACGCGCATCGTCACCTCATCCTTGGCTAGTGCTCGCTTATTCCGTAGTCTTTGAGTTGCAAATATTAGCAACAGAACCAGTATCAAATACCCAGGTGCTATTACGAGCTCTAGTAAGGTACACATCAATAACATGTATATCACATATACCTTTGTTCACCTTGCCATCCTTCTTATCCGCCAAATACTTGGGGCAGTTCCGCTTCGGTGACCAGTTTGCTTGCGGTAAAACACTCGATTTCAGGCTTAGGTCCAGACTTGGGTTTCTTCTCTTGAGCAGCAACTTGCTTGCTGTTCTTTTTGAAGTTCCCCTTCTTCTTCCCTTTGCCTTTTTTTTGAAACTAGTGGTCTTGTTGACCATCAACACTTGATGCTCCTTCTTGATTTCTACCTCCATGACTTTTAGCATTGCGAAGAGCTCGGGAATTCTTTTGTTCATCCCTTGCATATTATAGTTCATCACGAAGCTCTTGTAGCTTGGTGGCGATGATTGGAGAATTCATCAATGACACTATCATCGGAAGATTAACTCCAGTTGAATCAAGTGATTATTATACGGACATTTTGAGTATATGCTCACCGATGAACTATTCTCCTCCATCTTGCAGCTATAGAACTTATTGGAGACTTCATATCTCTCAATCCGGGCATTTGCTTGAAATATTAACTTCAACTCTTGGAACATCTCATATGTTCCATGGCGTTCAAAACGTCGTTGAAGACCGGTTCTAAGCCATAAAGCATGGCACACTGAACTATTGAGTAGTCATCAGCTTTGCTCGCCGGGCGTTCACAACTTGGCGTTGCTCCTCAGACAGGCACGGCACCAGCGGTGCTTCGGGGCGTAATTCTTACGTGCAGCAATGAGGATAATCCTCAAATTCGGACCCGATCCGTGTAATTGCTACCATCATCTTTCAACTTTGCTTTCTCAAGGAACGCATTAAAATTCAACGGAACAACAGCACGAGACATCTATCTACAAACATAGATAATCAAAATACTATCAGGTACTAAGTTCATGATAAATTTAAGTTCAATTAATCATATTACTTAGGAACTCCCACTTAGATAGACATCCCTCTAATCTTCTAAGTGATCACGTGATCCATATCAACTAAACCATGTCCGATCATCACGTGAGATGGAGTAGTTTCAATGGTGATCATCAATATGTTGATCATATCTACTATATGATTCACGCTCGACCTTTCGGTCTCCGTGTTCCGAGGCCATATCTGCATATGCTAGGCTCGTCAAGTTTAACCTGAGTATTCTGCGTGTGCAAAACTGGCTTGCACCCGTTGTAGATGGACGTGAGAGCTTATCACACCGATCATCACGTGGTGTGCGGGCACGACGAACTTTGGCAGCGGTGCATACTCGAGGAGAACACGTCTTGATAATTTTAGTGAGAGATCATCTTAAAATGCTACCGTCAATCAAAGCAAGATAAGATGCATAAAGGATAAACATCACATGCAATCAATATAAGTGATATGATATGGCCATCATCATCTTGTGCTTGTGATCTCCATCTCAAAAGCACCGTCGTGATCACCATCGTCACCGGCGCGACACCTTGATCTCCATCGTAGCATCGTTGTCATTTCGCCAACTATTGCTTCTCGACTATCGCTACCGTTTAGTGATAAAGTAAAGCAATTACATGGCGTTGCATTTGATACAATAAGCGACAACCATATGGCTCCTGCGATTGCCGATAACTCCGTTACAAAACATGATCATCTCATACAATAAAATATAGCATCACGTCTTGACCATATCACATTACAACATGCCTGCAAAAACAAGTTAGGCGTCCTCTACTTTGTTGTTGCAAGTTTTACGTGGCTGCTACGGGCTGAGCAAGAACCGTTCTTACCTCGCATCAAAACCACAGCGATAGTTTGTCAAGTTGGTGTTGTTTTAACCTTCGCAAGGACGGGCGTAGCCATACCAGTTCAACTAAAGTGAGAGAGCAGACACCCGCCGGTCACCTTTAAGCGAGTGCTCGAGCGGTGAAACCAGTCTCGCGTAAGCGTCTGGCGTAATGTCGGTCGGGCCGCTTCATCTCACAATACCGCCCGAACCAAAGTA